>OV884002.1:86170937-87370937 GCA_930367185.1 Myathropa florea | reverse complement strand
GAAGGGAGGTGTTTTTACTGGGTAAAAATCCCTTTCGCTATGAGGGAACGGTCCCCATAGTGTCTTTTGAAGATTCTCACCTAACCTCGCAAAAAATATGTACCTTTATTAGTTTAAACTTGCCCGCCACTCTATGTTCTACAGTATCAGTATAAAGTTACCCCACTGCGCATCTCCTTGTCGAAAGCAGATACAGGTTTCAAAGAGCTTAGACATTGTACAACCGAGCTGCTCGGAACCTCGCTGATTTTTTTTAGCGTGGCGCGTAACAACCTTGTACATTTTCGAATAGTTACTTGCCATGAAAAACGTCATATGCAGTTTTGCAATCGATAGAATGATGGTGTGTATCGATTTGAAACTCACCTGTCTTTTCGTTTTGTCGGGCTGGTAGCTACATTAGTAGGTATGTACCGTTACAGACAGATTCTCTCTCCCTCCATGCTGCTGAATTTATGTTCCTAACCTCTCAGCAACACTATCATGAACTGGAGTCCTTCATTATTTTTTTAAATATTGCTCCATTTCTAATAGCTCTAAGCGTTTAGCTATCACACTGCATTTTTTTTTCAATACAAAAACTCCTATAGGTATGCATGTGAAAATTTAGAAATTTTATAAAAATGCGGACATTCCCCAACTAGCACATTTTGCTCACGTTATCTTCTACAATAAGAATTTATTTGCATTGATTAAGCAAAAGAAAAGTAATAAACCTTCAAGGCAAACATATTGTAAAATTATCTTTAGACGAACAAATATGCTGTAAACTTTTTGCACTTTGCCGCTCTATAAGTGAAAACATTGTTTCCGCTTTTCGATTAAATTTAAATTTCCTTAACTGTCGACACACCACCTTTACGCACTCTACTTACCTGAAATTCATTTAACATTGTAAAGTGGCAGATGTGCCTCCACTTCTATTAAAACCGCATTATTGCAAAGCTGAATAGACCCGAAAATAATACAAAGCACTAATCTGACGCACTCAAGATGCTTTCCAGAAGGAGCACTCTAGGAGATGACATAACAGAAACTAGTTCACTGAGGAAAATGCGCACATTCTTGCACATTATTGCGTACTTCGTGGCAAGCGCCGCCGTGTCTTTTACGCCATTGACATTTGTTTGCCTTAAGCTCTTACTCAACTCTACTCTACCTTCTTCAGAATTAAATTAAATTTGATTGTAGATCCCAAACCACTTTCCATTATGCCATGCCATAACTTCATCTCAATCTACAGTACGTGCTTCGCTTCCAATACAATTAAGAGTACGTCTAATTTAACACTTCGCCTGATTCTTATCTTTAATTACAGCGCGATGGTTATGAAAACGACTTGTAAAGAAGACAACAACTTATCCTCGATTGAAATTCCGACCGTGGAAATTACTTCTTTGATAAATCATAGGGCCGCCTATTAATAACCAAGATGATTCCGCTTGTCTATGGACTTTTCAATTGGAGCTTCCCTGGTTGATGCTTACCTTCCGGCCCAGCTATCCGCAATACAACACCCCTCATTATGAGCTGATTAATAGCATTCAAAGGATCCTACCTCCCTTTCTCGCAGATGAGATGCTTGAGTGATTACGGTGAAATAGGAACTGGCGGTGGACCCTTACTTTTACTGCCAAACTAACCCAGATATTACTTGGCATTAAGTTGTTCAGTCGGCGTTTGAGGGAAGCCAGTGTTTTCAAATTAAGATTTGTAGTGTACCCTAATTGCAATCATTGCCACACTTGACTCATACCGCAAAAAAGTAATCGACGAGGTAACAACCACCTCTGGGTTTAATTAAGTTTCTATGCTCTCCGCATTAACATACCGCCATGTGTTGCCAGACTAACTGGTGGTAGTGTTAGTGCACTTAGGATGTAAACCTTATTCCCTGCGACTTTATTGCTTTTTTATTTAGAATTTTGATGATAGAAAAAGTTTGCAAGCCTCCCTGCACTTGAAGATGTGCCATGTTGAGGAGAACGGATGGCTTAAATTATGTTTTTTTTTTCTTTGCGACTTAATGATATGGCAAAATGTTATCCTTTGCTTGAAGCGACAGTCTTGCACCTGCAGAGGATATTCAATTTTTGCTTCTGAGTAGAGTAATAAGATGACGAGGGAAGATTGGTATGGGTTTTCCCACTTTCCACCAACAATATTGTCTCCTGTAAATAGACTACCATGATTTTACCTTCAGCATCTAACTAATTATACACAGTTGACAGTACGTCAAAGTATTTGTGCTTAATGGTGGAGTGGTGGAAGATGTAAAGACTAGGCATAAACATTTTTCCGGTCATGTCAAAAAATAGTGCGTGTCATTTTTGTAAAATTCAATTGTTTTTTTAGGTTGCACAAATGAATTCATTTATTCATTGGTGATGACCTGCTTTGGCATTTCGGGGCAACGCTGAATAAAATGATCTTGAAAAACTTGTTAGATGTCAGTTAGATGCCTGAAGACAGTTCTGCCAAACCAGAATGAGTAAAATTTGGACAGGTACGAGTTTTGGCTGAAAATCTTAACATAGTACAAAACAAAGTTGCTCCCGCTGTCTGTGCCCTTAGATCTTTCAAACTATGTTACGGATTTTAATGCAGTATTCAGCAATAGATAGAGTGATTAAAGAGGAAAGTTTATATGTATAATACATGCATATTATAGTACAGAAAAGCCGAGAAATTCAAAGTTTTGTAATAAATATTTTCATTTTCACACATAAAATTCTGCTGTGATCGACCACTTTATACGTTGATGATGATGAATAAAGTAAATTCTGCCATGAATTACGATTCTTCTATTTCATACCAAGATGATCCTATAATCCTATCCTATAATCCTATAGTATCAATAGGTATGTGAACATTGCTCAGCATTGAAATTCAAGGACTAATCGAAAGGCATGTGTTGCTTACAAGGGAAAATAAAATTAGACTACATTTGCGCAATATACGTCGACATAATAAAGCATTTCAAATGACCTCTTTTAAGAGTACGCAAGTTATAGAGCGGGGTTTTATGCCTACATTTAAAATTCAAGGGCAAGTATATCACTTAGCTGGGAGCTTGCTACCACCTCGGAAACAGAAACATCAACCCGGTGTTCAAGTGTCGCACAGCCAATTGATAGTGATTTAGTTAGATCTATACAAGATATGTTACAATCTCATAACAGCTACATACATTCTTTCAAAACTGCGATTGAGAGTGTTCCACTAGGCACTCTAGAATTTAATGTCGTTATTCATGCAAATAAAGTTCCTGTTGCGGAACACAGAGGACGATATAATGCGCCATCCACGAGTGAAGTAGCGGTGGTGTTAATGCGACAGCAATATGATAAAAGATATATGGGTCGATCAATACGCGAATTAAATCTAGCGAACATCCGTAATAATCAAACTAAATTGAGAGCAGAAAATTACATTCATTTCCCACACATTATAATCCACAGACATTTAAAGCCAATATGCACAGGTACCTCCTCTCCCTTTCTCCCTATATACCTTCGGCCCGTGCTGTGTCTTGAACCCAGACACTTAAAGGTATTCACAATCCCTTTTGCACGCGCAAATTATAAAAAAATAAACTGGGCAAGTGCGAGTTATACTCGCACGGGTAAGGTTCCGTCGCATAATATTGATGGATGATTTCTGAAGATCAAACGACGTTTCCAAACTATTTCAGTTGAATTTTCTTCTAACTTCAACCCAAATCAACCATTCATTCATACATTCATACATCCAAACAAACAAACATTGATCCATACATATACCTATACCTCTATCGAAGTTTATCCAACACAGAAAATCCCTCCCATCATACACATACCTAATCACTGCTCATGCCTGCGGTTTGTGTGTTCATTTCTGTTGGGTATTTAGGAGTTGAGATCGAAAAGATAACACTCATCAACTCATAGAGTGGTCGAACACAGCATGAAATTTATGTGTAAAAATGAAAATAGTTATCATTTTAAATCTCAGATATCTCAAAATTTCAACATAAATTGATATTTTGAAATTTATCATTTCTCAATGCTTACGCTGAGGCCTTCAAAACTGCGTTTTCAGATCTTCAAAATTCGCATGTCGATGATTGACCGTTTTTGGCCAATATCTCGAAAACTATTAGGGCCAGAATGCTTGAAATTATTTTAAACTATTCAATGGAGCCAAGTTTTTGTGATTTTTTCAGATTTTTAAGCACTTTGGTTTAGAAATGGCAGGGGGGGACGCATTAAAAAAAACTTTGGAGCTCCATATTTTCCAAACGGTACTTTGGATCAGAAACTGTTGAAGCAAACATCTACCTCAAAAGATCTGTCGATTGATATACAGTCAGCGTCAAAAGTGAGTGTACAGCCATCAGGAGAAAGTTCATCCTCAAAAATAAAATATACCAGCAGGAGCTACGGAGGACACGGGCACATCAAATTAAAGGTTTTAACTCATACTTCAATAAACACTAAATTTCATTTTAAAAAACTGTAAACATAAAGTAATTAAATCAATTTATAAGAAAAATAGGCAAAAAAACAAGCGTCAAAAGTGAGTGTACATATTGGTATTTCCATGATTGTCTTCAATGCTTGTAAAATATAACGGATTGTTTCCGAATGAAAATGTAATGGGATAAGTATGGTATGATACGAGCTGATAATTTGTACTAGTTTTAAGAAGAAAGCATTACTTTGTCTTTAAAGTAAGTTCTTTTTCAAAATGCGAACCGAAACTTCACTTGAAACGCGAAAAATTGTGATAGAAATGCGCCAAAATGGAAAGAGCTTACGTGAAATCGGTAGAGAAATAAAAATACATCATAATACTGTGAAAAAAATTTTAGATCGGTATGAAACTTTTCATACAGTAGAAAATGCCAAGAGATCAGGACGACCAAAACGATTGAATGAACGAGAAAGGAAAGTCATTGTGAGAGAAGTGACAAGAAATCCGATGTCTAGTGCTGTGCAAATTGCAGATGCAATTTCTCGGAATAATCAAAGCATAGGCGCGAGTAAAGTTCGTCGTGCCCTCTATCAAAGTGGCCTACATGGAAGAGTGCCCAGAAAAAAACCTTCAATATCTAAAAGTAATATAAAAAAAAGATTGGACTATGCAAAAAAAAATACCAAAATTTCAGCAACTCGTTTTGGCAAAATGTTCTGTTTAGTGACGAAAGTAAATTTCAAATTTGTGGACTAAAGAAAGATGAAAAGGTGTGGAGAAGCAAAAATACAGAGCTGGAACCTCAAAATGTTTTACGAACAGTAAAACATGGTGGAGGTTCAGTGATTTTGTGGGGATGTATGGCTGCTTCTGGCTTTGGGAATTGGGCTTTCATTGATTCGACAATGGATAAGAGAGAATACATGAATATTTTACGGGAGAATTTGACAACAAGTGTACAGAAACTGGGTCTTCCAAGAACGTGGATTTTCCAACACGACAATTTTTCTTTTTTTTTTTTTTTTGCGATGGTAGGTGAAAATCTTCAAAAGACACTATGGGGACCGTTCCCTCATAGCGAAAGGGATTTTTACCCAGTAAAAACACCTCCCTTCAAATAAAATACTACAATACTACAACTGAGTTAGTCACTTATCCAGCAGTTTACATTTCGTAATTTAGAGACATTAGGCAGGTGACTCTCCACTGAAAGTTCCTGCTTACACCGCAAATACACGCGGGTTGATTTCACCGTGCTAGATCAAGTGGTCTAGTCCTTTGAAGACGGCGAATAGCATTACTTCCATTAAGAATCGGAAGGACTACAGGGTTAACGTGCTCCTCTAGGTGGCGCTTATGCTTACGAGCAAAAGTCTTAATTTCATCTTGGACTGTTGTAATTCCAAGATCTCTGTGGATATCGTCGTTTCTTATATACCAAGGTGCGTTGACGATGGTTCTTAGAACTTTGTTTTGAAAAGTCTGTAGTATGTTCCTATTACTTGGTTTGGTACAACCCCAGAGTTGTACACCGTACGTCCAGACAGGTTTTAGCACTTGCTTATATATAAGCAATTTGTTGTCAATACTTAGCTTTGAATTATATCCACTGAGCCAGTACATATCTCTATATCTCTTCTCTAGCTCTTCACGTTTCTTTTTAACGTGCTCCTTCCACTTAAGTTTAACGTCGAGGTATTTCGCTTCATTCCCGAAGGGTATTTGGACACCATTTACGAAAACAGGTAGACTATTTATGTTCCTGTATGTAAAGTTTATGCGAACAGATTTCGCTTCATTAAGCGCGATTCGCCAAACTTTTGTCCATTCGTATACCCGATTTAGAACACATTTTAATTTCATTGTTGACTCTTCAACCGTTTTGGCTGTTACCAAAATGGCAGTATCGTCAGCAAATGTGCCTAATACGGTGCCTTCGTCTTCCGGTATATCCCTGGTATAAAGTAGGTAAAGGAGAGGACTAAGTACACTTCCTTGTGGTACTCCAGCCTTTATAGATTTGAATACAGAGTATTCGTTTCCATACTTTACACGGAACATTCTATCGGAGAGATAGTTCGCTGTGATTCTAAAAAGTTTTTCCGGAAGAAATTGACTTAGTTTATGTTTCAAGCCTTCATGCCAAACTTTGTCAAAGGCTTGAGAAACATCGAGAAATGCTGCCGAACAAATATATTTTTGTTCCAGTGCTTTTTCCACTACATCAGTTATGCGATGTACTTGGTCGATAGTAGAATGCTTACTTCTAAAGCCGAATTGATGGTGCGGAATAAGGCGTTTTTCTTCCACGACCGGACTTAAACGTCTAAGTAGAATTCTTTCGAATACTTTAGACATTATCGGAAGAAGTGAGATCGGTCTATATGACTTTTTATCAGTTGGCGGTTTCCCAGGTTTCGGTACCATAATCACTTCTGCCACTTTCCATTGACTAGGAACGTGTTCTAGTCTAAGGGCAGCATTGATGAGATACAGAAACTTAAGAAGCGCTTTCCTGGGCAACGCTTTAAGAACTTCTCCTGTGAATAAATCGTATCCAGGAGCTTTTTTCGGTTTGAGTTTATTTAATTCTTTTTTAAGTTCCGTAAACGTTGCGATCCTAATCGCATAATTGCCATCTGTCACTTCAGTTCTATTAATATTTTCAAGTGGTGTTAATCCATCGAACGGTTTAAAAGTAATTTCTAGATAATTAGCAAAGAGTTCCGCTTTTTCCTTATCGTCTTTCGCCCATTCGTCCTGATTTTTTCTTATTGGTCCTACATGGGCTTGGGGTTTTCTCACATCTTTAACGGCTTTCCAGAGCGAGTAGTTAGATTCCTTTTTAGCAGACAAGCTAACTAAGTATGAGTTAAGAATAGTACTTTTGAATGCCCTAATATTCGCCTTCAACTGGTTGCATAACTGATTGAGACGAGTTTTATGCTGTGGCGCACGAGTTTGTTGCCATTACTTACGCGCTCTTCTTTTTTCCTTCACCATTTCCTTTATTTCTGGTGGATATTGCAAGATGTGATTTCCTGGCGATTTTCTTATGCGTGGTATACTGTTCCACGCAGCGTGCTGTATGGTTTTTATAAAATTGTCAACCTCCATTTCTAGTTCGTATGGGGTCCTTAGCGAGACACTAAGTTCAATGTGGTTATTCACGTAGTTTGTGAATGCTTGCCAATTTGTACGTTGATTAGTCAAGGTAGGCGGTTGTTGTTTCCTTATGAGGGTTTCGCTCATTGTCAAGATAATAGGAGAATGATCTGAACTGAGATCAAAGCTTTCTGCAACTTTTAAATAGTTTCGGGAAATACCTTTCATTACAAAGAAGTCCACGACATCAGGTATTTTTGTAGTGTCCGTAGGCCAGTAGGTCGGTTGACTGAAAATCGCAACCGAGTTTCATGGCAGCTTTAAACAGTGTCCTACCCTTTTGCGAAATGCGTCTTGAACCCCAAAAGGTGTGCTTTGCGTTAAAGTCGCCACCAATTATGAAATTTGGGCCAAGAATATTTAAGATATTTTCAAACTCGTTTTGACCAATTATACTGCGCGGAGGGCAGTAAATAGATGAGACATTAAATGAGTAATGTCGGTTTTTTACTCGAACCGTTCTTAATTGTATTGTATAGGACTCTATATTTGCTTCAACCATATGTTCAATACTATCTCGTATAAACAAGGATGATCCGCCTCTTGCACTTTCTGACGGGTGGTAAGCGTGATAACTTTATACGGGATTGCCTCGTTAGGTGCGTCTCAGAGATCAAACAAATATCAATATCTTTTTCCTGAATATATAGTTCCAGTTCGTCAAGTTTTTGCAATAAACCGTTTGCATTCCAATTTAATATTTTAAGGGACTTATTCATATTATAGGACGCTTTTTGTTAATCTTGTTTTCGAGATTGACTAGTCTCTCGAAAATAAGTTTGTTCGTCTTAGTTTGCTCTTCAAGTTTCTCGAGGATAACCGAAAAGACATGCGATACCGGATCTGACGGTTTATCTTCATTATCACTAGCGGTTGCTACCATTTGGGCGAACATTTTCGCTCCGACTTGCGACGACCTTTCTTTGATCTCTTTAGATCTTCTATTTAATGAAGATGTCTGTGCTTTTATATCAGGATCCTTTCGAGTGACCATTTGTTTCTTTCCGACGTTTACAACATTCCTCGGGTTTGTCGATTTTGGGGCTAGTCGTTGGGTGGCTTTTACTTTATCTCGCCTTTTTTGAATTTCCTTTGCTACTTCGCAGCCACGGTAATTAGCCGGGTGCTTCCCTTTGCAGTTAACACAAGTAGCTGGAGACCCTTTATTTGCCTTGCAGTCTGCCGTCAGATGTTCCCCCGCACATTTGACACATCGCGGATTTTTCTGGCAGTAAGCTTGGGTGTGGTTGAACCCCTGACAGCGTTTACACTGAGGGATCAATTTCGAGTTTCTACGTAACGTCTCGATCTTGACTACCATATTAAGAATACTTTTTATGCTATAAATTTTTTCCAAAGTTTCACTTTTATCAAAAGTTAGCATAAAAAGAGGTAAGCCGCGAAGTATTGTGGTTTCGACACCTTCCGTCTGTTGTTTCTTTTTGGACTGTAAGTTGGTAGCGTCTACAATTTTAAAGCCCTTATTTTTTAAGTCCTCTACGACATCTTCTTTTGGACAAGAGGCGTGAAGTCCCCTAGCTACGACTCGAATAGGTCTTTCTACTTTATTCTCATAGGTGTACCATTGAATTTTTTCCGTGTTGAGTCTCTTGGATAGTACCCTATAACTGTCTGAGTCCTTGACGTTTATCTTCCACGCACTGTTGTTGCGCGACGTCACTTTGAACTCAGTTCGTAACGCTGACTTTAGAATAGAATACAGCTTATTGTATTCCGTAATTCCAATTACATTAATCGGCGGCGGTAATCGCTCTTTTGATGGCATAGCTCCTTTATTGATTGTGACTCTTGTATTATCAGTGAGTTTATTTTCTGGCTGAGGAATCACTTCGGGTGAAGAACCGGCTTTTCCGTTTTTTTACCGTTTTTTACCAGGTCGCTTCTTTAACATCCAATCGGTTTCATGACTTAGTTCTTCCTCATCAGTAATGTATTCCACGTTTTTTATTTGATTCGGACTTAAACTTGATTTACATTCAGTAAGTTCGATTTTTCCTGTTTTAAGTTTGTTAAGTTCATCTTTAAGTTCTTTGCAGAGAGTTTCCATATCACTTAGCCTGGACCGTAGCTCCGCATTTTCATCTTCGAGACATTTGAATATGGCTAAAGTCTCTTTTTCTTGGACCGACGAATGTATTATGGTCGGAGTTTGAATTACTTGCGTTTTAGACGCAGTAGTTAAAGTTGGCGGTGATTTGCTCATACTTTTGTTAGATCGTGGTGGTGGCGATCTTGTTACCCTTTTACTTTTGCCGAAAGGGTCTATTAAACGCAATAAATGGCTCTCCCCAGAATCCGTAGAGCCTGACTCCGAAGAGTGTGGATTTTCCAGTACGACTGGCATTCCACCTGGGGTAATAAATCCTCTGTTATTATTCATTGCATTGTTGTTATTTTTTGTTTGTTGGACAAACGATGGCTTTTAGTCGCCTTTTACGACAGGCATGCCTTACCCCGGGTAATTTCAAACCCCTACCCGGAGGGGGGACAATGATCCTCAACACACATCATACCTGGTTAGAGAATGGCTGCTTTATAATACACCAAAGCAATTGGATCATCCTCCCCAATCACCAGATCTAAATCCCATCGAACATCTATGGGAACATTTGGACAGGCAGATAAGAAAACACCCAAGAACATCAACACAGTCACTACGGGATGCATTGGTAGAAGAATGGACAAGAATACCAACGAGCGTTACAAGAAAACTTATTGAATCCATGCCTCGAAGAATAGAAGCAGTAATAAAGTCCAAAGGAAATAATCCAAAATATTAATTACCATTTTGTCAATAATTTAAAGCTTTTTAAAAATAAGTGTACACTCACTTTTGACGCTTGTTTTTTGCCTATTTTTCTTATAAATTGATTTAATTACTTTATGTTTATAGTTTTTTAAAATGAAATTTAGTGTTTATTGAAGTATGAGTTAAAACCTTTAATTTAATGTGCCCAGCTCCTGCTGGTATATTTTATTTTTGAGGATGAACTTTCTCCCGATGGCTGTTCACTCACTTTTGACGCTGACTGTATAAGTCGATGGGGTACGACAATGTTTTAAAATTAATGGCAACTTCACCTATACTGGAGCCACCCCCATATGGCCCCAATTTTTAAATTTGGGTGCATGGGCAGTGACATCTAGGCCATCTTTATAAACTTCGGAGATACAAAAAAAAAGTGTGACAGACACGACGGACGGACACACCGAAATTATAAAGGTTCCGTTTTTGTAGACGGAACCTTAAAAAAGAGAACTAAACGAGTGCAACGCACATCGTGATTACCTACAACTACATCATCCCAACAACGATCCGATTACACACCTACTCCTGTACAATAAAATGTTAAGTTTAGTAAACATAAACAGTGAGTTTCATTCAACGATCCAGGAACTGAAAGATGAGAACATCCAGCTAAAAGAACGAAAATCTTAAGAGAACTCAATTGAAATTGTAGGCGTACAAAAAAAATGCACAGATTGTGTAAAAAAAATTTAATGAAGCATTAAACATCACCGTTTCTCCCGAAGAAATAAGTAAATGCTCTGTTAAGCGCTTAAAAGAACCTAGCAAAGTCAAAAACATAGTGTGTGTTTAACTTTAGTTAACTTACCATTGAACAGAAGATCTTCTTTACAATAGTTTGTGAAGAGAAAAATTATATGGTTCTTTCTCTGCTGAGAATGTGGAAACACTACAGCTGAGATATTTTCCGTAGTTCGTCGACTCCGTCGACTCCGTTATAGTGCAGTTCACTTCGCTTAAATGAAGTGAAGCTTATCTGAAGTGAACTGAAAATTGCACCTAACTGAATCAAATTTTCGAAAGATGTGTTGACTCATTCTTCTTCTTCTTCTTCTTCTTAGGGCGCTACAGTCCGAGGTGGACCTGGGCCTCACTCAACATGCCTCTCCAGCCAGCACGATCTTTCGCCAGCTGTCTCCAGTTTCGCACACCAAGCCGGCAGAGGTCCCCCTCGACTTGTGTGCGCCACCTTATTCGTGGACGTCCTCTGTTGCGTTGTCCCACAGGCTCAGAGTCGAAGACTCTTCGGGCCGGAGCTAAGTTGTCCATACGCTCTACATGGCCTAGCCATCTTAGGCGTTGGATCCGTAGACGCCTGGCTAGACTCATGTCGCTGTACAGCCCATACAGTTCGTGGTTGAATCTTCTCCTCCAAATGCCATCAACGCAAACAGGACCAAAGATCGCGCGCAGAACTTTTCTCTCGAAAAGACCAAGAGACTGTTCATCCGCTTGGGATATTGTCCATGCCTCTGCACCGTAAAGCAGGACTGGGATGATCAAGGTCTTATACAAAGTCAACTTGGTCTTCCGAGAGAGGGCTCTACTACTCAATTGCCTTTTGAGCCCATAAAAACAGCGGTTGGCAAGAGTTATTTTGCGTTTGATCTCGGTACTGATGTTGTTTGTACTGTTAACCGCGGAGCCAAGGTAGACGAAGTCCTTTACTACCTCAAAGTTATAGCTGCCTATGGTGACGTTCTGGCCAAGTCGTCGATGTTGTGCGTCCTTTCTCGATGACAGCATATACTTTGTTTTGCCCTCGTTTACCGCCAGACCCATTTTAGCCGCTTCCGTTTCAATGCCAGCAAACGCATCATTGACGGCTCGCTGTGTTCTCCCAATCACGTCAATGTCATCCGCGTAAGCTAGCAGTTGAACGGACTTTTGGAAGATCGTGCCTCTTGTGTTGGCCAGTGAGTTTTGCACGATCTTCTCAAGAACGATGTTAAAGAAATCACATGACAGCGCGTCGCCTTGTCTAAAACCTTTTTTGACATTGAAGGTCTCGGTGAGTTCGTTACCGACCTTGATGGAGCAGCGAGAGTTCTCCATCGTCATCCTGCTCAGTCTGACGAGTTTAGCAGGAATGTCAAAACTAGACATGGCGCTGTATAGCTCGTCTCTATGCACGCTGTCATATGCGGCCTTGAAATCGACAAATAGATGGTGTGTGTCGATCTGCATTTCCTGGGTCTTCTCCAGGATCTGCCGCAGTGTGAAAATTTGATCGATGGTGGACTTCCCGGGCCTGAAACCACACTGGTAAGGACCTATCAGTTTGTTCACGAATGGTTTCAGGCGTTCACACAAAACGGCAGAGAAGACCTTATAGGCGATGTTAAGGAGACTTATCCCTCGATAGTTGGCGCAGTCAAAGGGGTCTCCTTTCTTGTGGATCGGGCAAACGATACTGAGATTCCACTCATCGGGCATGCTTTCCTCCGACCATATCTTACAGATGAGCTGGTGCATGCGCCCTACCAGATCACCTCCAGCTGCTTTAAACATTTCGGCGGGCAGACTATCTGCACCAGCAGCTTTATTAGACTTCAGTCTCGATATCGCTATCTTGACTTCGTCTAGGTCGGGGGGACGGTATTCTCTTCTATCATCGTCCGTTGTGTTGAGTGGAACATTCTGCCTGACAGCGGTATTTGTGTCCTCATCGCCGTTCAACAGTCTGCAGAAATGATTTTTCCAAATTCTCAGTATCGACTGCGAATCTACTACTAGCTGTCCATTTTCGTCCCGGCAAGCTTCTGTCCGAACTTTATATCCATTCGATAAAAGTTTTACCATTTGGTAAAACTTTCGGACATCATTCCTGCCATAACACCTCTCCATCTCCTCGATCGCGCGCTTCTCGTGCTCTTTCTTTTTCTTCCTGAGAAACCGGTTCTCTTCCCTTCTTCTCTGTTCGTAGAGCTCACGAACAGCTCTCGTGGTTCGATGCAGCGTTGCCCGGTAGGCTTCTTGCTTTGCTGCATGTGCCTGCCTGCACTCGTTGTCAAACCAGGGTTTTTTTCTTGTTGGCGTTTTAAAACCCAGCACATCAGTAGCGGCTTCTCTGATGGCTCTTTGACAACGTTTCCATTCTTCGTCTATTGTTAGTGCAGGCGACGTCGAACTTTCGGAGAGTTTCAGGGAGACTCGATCGGCAAAGTTCCTGGCAGTCTGTTGCGATTGTAGCTTTTCGACGTCAAACCGTGGTTGTCTTCCTCGACTCCGTTCTTCTCTCGATATCCGTGTCCTTACCTTGGCTACAACAAGGAAATGGTCCGAGTCGATGTTGGCGCCTGGAGGAGTGTCTGACGTCGATCGCAACGTGATCAATCTGGTTGACGGTTGAATGATCAGGGGACCGCCAGGTCCCTTTATTGATGTTGAGGTGTGGGAACCGCGTGCTAGCTACAGAGAGGTTACGCCCCGTAACAAAGTCCACCAGCCTGAGTCCGTTTTCGGACGTGGTGTCGTGCAGGCTGTGTTTACCGATGACTCTAGCAAAGATGTCCTCTTTACCCAGCTTAGCGTTGAAATCTCCTAGAACGATCTTGGTGTCGTAGCTGGGGCATTGATCGTACGTTCTTTCTAGGAGATCATAGAAGTCATCCTTGCTATCGTCATCTTTGCCCTCCGTTGGGGCGTGGGCACAGATTAGGCTGATGTTGCCGAATTTAGCCTTGATGCGGATTGTTATGAGGCGCTCGCTTACGTACTTAAAGATTAAGACTTTTTGCCTAAGTCTGCCTCGAACAACAAATCCACATCCAAATAATCGCTGCCTTCGCTCTCTGTAACAGTCGCCGTAGTAGATATCGCAGTTTTTCATCCTCTTTTTGCCCGGCCCATCCCATCGCACTTCCTGGATTGCGGTAACGTCTGCTTTATAGCAGTCTAGGGCCTCCGCGAGTTCATCGGCTGCACGTGGTCTGTTCAGGGACCTCACATTCCACGTGCAGAACCGAAAGTCATTGTCCTTATTCCGTTTGCTGGGGTCGTCAACAGTAAATCCGTCCATATCCGAGGCATATTGTTGCTTCTCAACTCGTTACTTTTTTACGTGGTGAGGAAGTTAACCCCACGCACAACCTCCAACTGGGAGGACAGGTCCATTTGTTTAGCCCCCGGACAAAGGGGTCCGGAGGGATCCGGTGTCGGTAGCCTCTTGCAGGCTGTGAGCGCCGCCGTTGGCCCTAAAAGAAGGGCTCATCCGCCGCCATCTCTATTCCAAGGTCCTGACCTTACCATGGAAACCAGGTAGCTCCTGCTGACTGGAGTTGTGGATGCCGCCGTTGGCCAATTAGTTGACCAGCTCCTCCGCCGCCATCCTAAAAAGAGTGATGAGCCCTGGTAGACTCACATTCCCCCCTCTCTCGTTAGCAGCCGCCCAGACGTCCCACGAGGGTTGGTTACCCCATCTTCTGTCGAGGGTACTCGGCTCCCGGATTTCACCACGGGGAGGTGAGAGTAGGAGTTCGTTAATAGAGGCTAGGTGCAGACGCTTGTGTCTACATGGTTCGCGTATTAACGCTTCGAAAGTGTTGACTCATTAGAACAGGAAAATTCAATCGTGAATATGATGACCCGAATTCATACAAAATTACTAGAACAAAAAATTGGAGTAAGAGCCTTTACATAACTTCCAGACGTTGTTCTTTCGTGAACTTCGCCATGAAAATCACGAAATAAGTTTAGGAGTACATTTGTATTAAAATACGAAATTGTTATTTCCTTTTTTAAAAACCATTTATAGATATTAGAAATAAATGTTGAACTAATCTTAAAGCCTACAACTGAAGGAAAAGACCACGAAGCATTCCTAAAATTCCGGGATAGTTAATTAGGTCATGCTTAATTACGAATATTGCGGCCGTTGCTTAGTTGATATGTGCGTCGGCTAGTACGCGTAGCAATTCAATCCAGAACAACTTTCATTTTCAAGGCACCAGCTCTCTCGATTGGCAAAGCTGACAAAGCTCAAAGGGTACTACTGTCACGTAAAGCTACTCAATCTTCATCGCTTTAGTGGGTGGAAACCTGAAAGCCACTCCACTAGTGAGGGAAACATTGAATGCACTAGATGAGAGGTTACTATTCAAGCTAGGACCAAGTTCACCTCGGACTGTAGTCCCACTTAAAGAAGAAGACTTTTTCCATAAAACGAAATCAATAAAAGAACTTTGCCGTTAAGTCAAATAAGAGATAATTTGCTAACAAATTAAATATGACGATGACTCATAAAAAAACGACTAGACTGCAATATTAAAATTGTAATAAAAACCTGACGCACTGGCGCTCATGATCGTGTTACCTTTGTGGGTATATTTCACTCTTTCAATTTAGGTACCGTGCCACCGTCAAGTGCCCGTGGACTCTCTTAGATACCCAATATGTTGTACAGTTTATATAAGCTTGTACTGCTCAAGGGAGTTGCATTCTGGTTTGCCAATTTCAAAAATTCACACACTGCTGCATGCTGGCGTGCAACAAGCGTGAACAGTGATTTTTGGTCAGCTTGTCTAACATCATCGTGAACATCGGTATGCACTTTGCCAGATTTCATATCCCCAAAACACACTTCAGTGTAGTGTGCACTCCCCTGGTTGTCATTGTAGAGAACATATGTACATATTTTCATTTATTAACATCATAGTGCGGGGCAATATCATTTATGTCCCCACCGTTCCATCTATGCGTTGAGTTTTGATGCGCTCCTTGTTTGGCTGGGGGATAGAAGGAGATTTCACTTGGCTTTCGGTGGAATTGCACGAATAAAATTATGAATTTACGATGGCAGAGGATGAAATCTGAACATCAACAACAAGCACTCCCACGAGAGAGACAGGGACAGAGATGATGCGAACGAGGACAGAGAAGTTTTAAGATTTTCCATTTCCGACAATAAAAACCCCGCTGCAGCCGGGGGCTGTGCTGGGTAATTCAAATAAATAAAATTTTGGAAAATTCTATCCACAAAAGGGTTAAATTGGATTGAGACATAAAACTCTTGTTATTCGAAGGATGAAATCGCATTTGATTTAAATCCCATCACAGGCACAGTATGTTTCGAATTCGGCCGCTTTTCGTGCATAAAAATAAAAATATTGAGTGCTTGTTGTACGTTGATATGGCAATCTAAGTGCTTTGATGAGGATTGGTACATTAAAGTGTGCTTATATAACTGTTGAATGCCTTAAAGGCAAGATGTATTTCCGTTAGTTCGCTTGTTCCGTTTTCAATGCACTATTGCGTCCTGTCTGCGACGACGGTTCCCACATTTCAGCATTCATAAAGGGACCTGTTGATTCCCTGATCCTTCAATATCTAACCAGACTGACTTTTGTAGCCAGAGTAAGAACATGAATATCGAGAAAACAATGGAGTCGAGGAAGAACACCACGGCTACAATCAGAACTAGGAACTTTCCCGATCGAAGAATCGGAATGAGAATATATGAGAAATCATGTCGGCGAATCAGACCACTCACGTTCGTATTTTTTGTAATTTTTTTAGATTCCTGAACACATTGCGTTGAGAGGCGGGACGCATTAATATTGACTTCAGTGCTCCATATTTCTTAAACTGTATTCTGGTTTTAAAATAAAATAAAAATGCGTGTATTCATCGCAGGACATAATAATAATAATAATAGGAGGTGGACCTAGGCCTAGCTTCTCAGCAACCACTTGTCTTGTGCGTGCTATTGTTCTCTCACAAGTGGAAGGGACCTACAGTTTAATGCCGACTCCGAACGGCGAGATTGAGAAGCTTTTTCTAGACAGTTATACTCGAAAGAGGTGAACAATTTTTTTTTTTGAAAAATTGTTTGTCTCATCTTGGATTTGAACCTCGACTGTGAAAGTCTAATGCGCATGGGTTGACGCGCGAACCCACACGTCCACGGCGCCCACGCAGGACATAATGCAATCACATTTTTTTTTGTAGATGTTTATTGCCCTAAATTTCTGAAAAGTACAGGTATCTGATTAGTTAGAATGTATACTATAATAACAATGCCTTTTCCAGTTATTCCAGTATATGCAACAGATTCAAAACTAGTTTCGAATGGCACCAAAATTAACTGATGATTAGAATAGATATTTAACGACCCGAGCTTTAGAAACAAGTTTCTTCGCGTTTCTCACCTATGACAGATTTTATATTATGTATTTGATATTCACTTTTTCTGTCAATAACACAATTCTTATTGTATAAGAAATTTTTGAACTATTTCCCTGAAAATAACATATTATTTCGTTTAAGGCCTAGTGGGGAAGCCTAACACCTCTTTTAACAAAAATCAGTTAACGCAAGAAAAACATACCCTAAGGATGGCTTGCTGATGTTAAACCAAGAACGAATGCAAATTTATAACGCTCAGTTAGCGCAGTCTGGCCGATAAATCATCAGAGTTTTAGTGCCGATAGTTACTTCAGATGAAAATTGGATAAACCTTTATGGCTGAAACACAATAGTACGTTGCGCCAGCCGACTTCATGTTACGAAGGGAGTGCGTTGACGCACCGCGTTAATCAGCAGTTCCCCCTCTCTCTCAAATACCAGATGAAAAATATTGCGTCAGTTGTTTTCATTTCTGAAATGTCAAATCAAAAAATATTTCGGTACGTTAAAGAAATTAATTGCGGAAAATTAATGCTAAGAAAGATCAAAAAATTAAAAAAGTGCTTCTTGTTGCTAATTTGGCGTATTCATTCAAATTAGTGTTGTCGTTAAAATAAGTTTAGTCAGCTGTTTTCATTTCTCAAATGTCAGTTGCAACAAAAATTTCTAAATTTGTGGAATAAATTCTCAATTTAGGAAAACATTTTCAATGTCGATCTCACAGCGCATCCCTCTGTCAAAAGATATGCGTGAGGATTGCGTTTTACGTTTAATTACGATCCTCTCATCTCTTTAATTTTTCACTTATGTAGGTCGACGCAATATTGTGTGCATAGCAAATGATTTGTGTGCGTTGAAAGACAACTTCAGCCCTGACCCACTATTGTATTTCAGCTATTATACACCAGAAACAAAAATACAGTTAAAACACAGGACTTCGGAGGGGGATTCGGTTCATAAGGTTCTGTTCCAAAAACGGAAAGCGTATAATTTGAGTACATATGTCAGTCCGTCCGTACGCCTAACTGTCACACTTTCATATCGTTTATATATACATATAAAAACATCGGTATGATCTTTTATACCTCGGTGCTTTAGGCCTAGATATTGAAAACTGCGGCACGGGGATTTGCTTAAAAGCTTTTTGATTTAAAGTACGGTATGAAAAATATGGAGCAAAGTGGGTTTTAATTCATACTTCTCTCCTTCCCATTTCTAAACCAAAGTGTTTCAAAATGAGCTTTCTAGCCCTAAAAATGTTTGAGGTATTGGCCAAAAACCCTAAAACATCGACATGCGAACTACGAAGCTCAAAAAACGTAGTTTTGCAAACCTTAGCGTAAGCATCAAGAAATTTTGAATTATAAATTTCCCACTGAAATCGACAACTCAACTAGGGTCGCAGTGGACCACACACATTCATTTCAACTCCTAAAGGACCAACAACAATATGTGCCCAGTTGCCATGAGCAATGATTAATGCGAAGGGGCAAGGCCTGCACATACAGGGCAAAGTTGTTGAGCGCACCTAACTTGGCGGGATGCCAGCAATGATCCCTGTTATTGCGCAGGTCAAGTTGACATACAGCCTCCAAGCGGCTCCCCTGGATAGCCGTCACAACAACCGTAGTGAGGTGAACCAATGTATGCAGCGAACACCCTAGGCAAGAGGGTGCATATGCACCCCGACCAGACTGGCGGTTGTGCGGAGGGCCAACAACCCGCCCACGGAAAAAAAAGAATTGTTATGAAAGATAATCCTGCCTCGGATCAACGGACGGACATTCAACATCGACGACAAGGAACGAAAAAGGACTACGATTTGCGAGTGGCCTCATGGAATGTGAGAACACTTTACACTCCAGGGGCCGCTCATAAACTGGAAAACATCCTCACGCAGTACAAGGCGGATATTACTGCGATCCAGGAAATACGCTGGATAGGACAAGGGATAATGAGAAAGAAAGAGTGCGACATATATTACAGCTGTCACAAAAGGTTGCACATATTTGGATGCGGATTCGTCGTGGGAAAACGGTTAAGGTCGAAGGTCATCGACTTTAAACCGATAAGTGATCACCTGGCTGTGATCCGTATCCAAGGCAGATTCTATAACATCAGCATGATATGTGCACACGCCCCTACCGACGAGGCTGAAGACTCTGTCAAAGAGGACTATTACGACCTCTTGGACGGTGAGGTAGCAACGCTCCAGCTAAGAGGGTCTTCGAATCCGAGCCTCCTGGTTCGAGAAGGAGAGGAAGACCGAACCTCCTGTACAAAGACCAAGTCATCGCGGACATAAGACAGCTTGGTCTTGATGACTGGAAGAAGCGTACCCAGGACCGTCAATGATGGAATTCAGCGATTCATCAGGCTCAGACCCACATGGGTCGTAGGCGTACAAAGTAAGTAAGTAAGTAATGATTAATGCGACGGAAACTTCCCCTCGAGAGTACAAATCACAGTTGCGAAGTTTATTTCCTATTTTCTAAGCTAAAAAGTACCGTTGTATGACAAATATTTTCGTCAAATGAGGAGGCCATCAACTTTGCAGTGAAAGAAGCAGGGTACAATTTAGACGGCTTAAAGAAATGGGAACATCGGAAGGTGATGTGTGTAGACTTACTAGGAGTCTATGTAGAAAAATAAAAATACATCTGAAGAAAAAATACATCTGTAGAACTTGAAAAAGGCCAACCAAACCAGATTTGCACAAAGTCGCCCCAGAAATGATTGAATGAAGGCCGCACAACAATAAGCAATGACGATTTCTCCTGGAAGCCATCATACATTTCCGAGTTCCAAGAAGCTGATAAAAAAATGTAAAAGGGTCCCGCGTATTTCTCTTCCAAACATTTCTCGGAAATTACATCAAACCAATGTTCTATTCTTTTCATCTCAAAAGAACATTACCAGTATGGATTTATTAACATTTGGACCCTCATCTCAGGTAAAGGTTTTCTTTTCTTTTGACTCGTAGAGTAACGTCCTACGAATGTTCGCTTGCATGGATAGAACAAGGACGCACGTTTACGCAGAACCAGAACTCGAGGTAATACGTCGGCCACATTTATCTTTCAAAAGGAATAACACATACAATAACAGTCGTACATTCTGTTGAATTTATCGTAGCTTTGAATTGAGTGGGGGGTCTTCCTCCTTAATTTTGGTTTAGCTTTCAATTTCTTGACCTGACGTATTATGGTAAAGACCACGTTTGAAAAAAGAGGATAATTTATTTTTTTTCCTCTTGCCTATGTACTTACGTAGAATTTTTTTTGCAAGGGATATGGAATTGGGGCACTTCCCCTTTTATAACATGAAGTGGGCTAACCCTTTCGGGCGAAAGCCCTTAACCTTTCTAACCCTTTCTTTCCTTAGATAAGAAAGGAAAAACATGTTCATTTAGAAATTATAAAACAGTTAAAGGTCAGTTAAAATGGTATGATATAACATACCAAACCGAAAATTCATGCTAAACTGTAAATTAAGTGGATGTTATAGAAATCGTGACACAAAAATGTTTGAATTTTTTTTTTTTGTGCGAGATGCATTTATTTTCCTTCTTTATATACGAATAGTTCTATCGTCCAGGGTGTACGTCATCTTTTGCGTTGTCTTAACGAAGCGATGTCGTCCATTGGCTCTACATGGTTGGCGTTGAATCCATAGATGCCTGCCTGGACTCACCTCGCTGTACAATCCATACAGTTCGTGATTGAATCTTCTCCCCCAATCGCTGCTATTATTAGGGCCACGGAGTCGATATAGGCGAATCCTTAACTACTTAGTCGTCGAAGTTGTGCTTCATTATCGAAGATAACATACGTATGTAATTTGTTTTGACCTCGTTTATCGTCGCTTCATTGTGTGCGACTAATCACGTCAATGTCATTTGCGAATGCTAATGATTGTACGGACTCTTAGAACTTTGAACTTGAACAGTAGGGGATTAGTGAGTTCTGCACAATTTTCTCAAGAACAATATTGAAAAATTCGCATGAGAACGTGTCGCCTTGCCTAAAACCGTTTTTGACATTGAAGGTCTCATTGCATTTATTACCAAACGTTGATGGTGGTTGGAGCTCTTATTGGCCATAATCATCTTAGAAACCATGCCATAAAAATGGGACTCTCCAACGATAACATTTGTAGAGGCTGTGGTGACGAGGAGGAACGTGAGGACCCTCCTCACTACCTCTGTCACTGCCCTAGTCTTTGTCAGTTACGTCATAGAACATTGGGAGAATTCTTCTTCCAAGACTTACATGAAATTTCAAATATACCTCTCAGATCTCTTTACAGGTTCATAAGGTAATCGGGATGGTTCCGACACAACGAAGGACCATGAGTGCGACAAGGGTTAAAAGGGGACACTATTCCCCAATTGACCTAAATAAGACGTGGCTTGTGCCCGTCTACCCACATACCTACCTGCCTACCTACGTTGATGGTGCAAGGAGAGTTATCCATCATCATTTTACACAATCGAACGAGTTTGGCATAATTTCCATAATTTTGCAAATTTAATTCTTTTAATTTTCATTTTTTTGTTGGTTATTTTTCTGTAACATCTTACGAATGGATATTTTGTTTGATTTTCTACCTCTCGCTCAGTTTATTCATAGAACTCGACCTGTAGTTCATTTTAAATAGCTAATGGACACTCTATTGGGAAAGCTACCGACGTGTGCAATTTATTATTCCTTCTATTCCAAAAGGTTGTTTTAAGTTAACCTTAATAGTTCCTTTCATGATAACCACGATAGGCACATAAAGCGACTTCTTTCACTTCCTTAAGTGTTTGAATCTAATCTGTTTCTCTCGATTTTCTACCAAATTAAAGAGCGATAATCTGGAAAATATTCACTTCCTCTTTCACTTCATTCACTTCATTCCATTGCCGTCAGTCTGAGTTCATGTTGATGCTGAGTATCTTAAGAATTTTTTAAAATATTTTCAACCTGCAGCAAAATGCTTACACCTTTGATAAAGGCGTTGGTATGTGCTTGGTCTAGTGAAATTTTCATCATAATCCAATCGGGAAGCTCACCTGTTGAATATCTATGTTATTGTCGGTGGATACAGAAATAGGTTTAAAGGATAGAACCATAAAAACCTCTTTTAAAGTGGTCATGTGGGGGATGATCTCATTTGAAGTCTTATGAGCTTAGCTGGAATTTGTTGGTTATGCAACACACAACGTGACTTTCAATTCATCATATCAAGAAGAATTTCATAAACTTATTTATAGAAAGGGTTTGAACTGAGACCAACAAAAAATTAAAGCCATAGGTTAGGTTAGGTTCAAGTGGCCGATTGTAGGCGCTACAGTTCGTGGTGGACCTGAGCCTAACTTTTCAGCAACCACTCGTGTTGTGCGTGATATTGTTCTCTCACGAGTGGAGGGAACCTGCAGTTTAATGCCGACTCCGAACGACGAGATTGTGAAGCATTTTATAGACAGTTATACTCTTTGAGTATTGTCAGTGACTCGAAATAGGTAAGGCCGTGAATAATTTTTTTTTTTTTTTGAAAAACTGTTTGTTTGGTCTTGGATTTGAAGGTAGACTTGAAAATTTAGTGCGTATGGGTCGACGCATGAACCCACAGCTCTTACTTAAGTCATTAAAAAAGTAGACTCTTGGTAAGTTTACCTACGGGTCCAAAAGCCATAAATGCATAGGATAGTCCTCTTCCTTGTCCCTGCAGCTTCTTCAGAAGTCATAAAGTTTTGGCCTGATTGGTTTTTATGTTGAGAATTTCCTTCGGACCATCTTAGATTTGTGGTTCTAATTATGCGATCTTGGAAAAGATATTTTCCTGTAGCGAACCGCATGGGGCGATTTTACATTGGGTAAAAGTGATGACCATTCCGCGCCAGGCGAGTTCAACAGTTTCACAATTCCCTAGGATGTCACTGTGTCCCGGCACCCACATGCGGTTTGGGTGTTGAAATGAAATGTTCAAAACTGTTGAAATGTTCAAATGCTCCGCGGAGATGGGGGAGGTCTTCAAATGGAAAATGACTGAGCTCAGGGTATTAACTGCTGCTTGATTTTGCATATGGTCCTGCCTGGATGTCACATTGGTCTTAAGCCAAGGTAGAGCTTCTTTTATTGCCATAGTCTGATGTTGAGATCCTTAGAGTAGACAACTACCACCTTGTCTGTGAGTGGTATCTTTGTACCACGCAGTGAATGGGGGTCTTCCCGATCCAAAGAAAATCATAGTTAGACCATTTTTCTTAGTAGAATATAGATGGCTTAATATTAAATTGCATTAAATATTATACTAAATTAAATTGAATTAATACCAAAATGGTCTAAGACAATCAACGAAAAGAATTATTTGCAACTAAAAACAGATTTTTTGTAGTTTTTTTGTAATTCCATTGAAAGTTGCAAATGTTTTGTCGAGCACTAATAAGAGGTTACTTTTACAAATCAACGCAGATTACTCAATTCTTTAATATGCTTTCAAAAATTATTTACTTTTGTATAGTTTAAATATAAACCTTTCAGAATATATATAAGATGATATGCTTTTACAAAACAAAGTTAACAAATTTGAAGAAATTGCTTGATTTCACTTCTAGTTGTAAATGTTTTGTCCAATGCTGTAAAAGTGATGTGTCAGTATATTTATATAGGTCGACAAACCTAAGTTGTTGATGCAAAATTGCGCTTCAGTAAAAGTAACATTAAGATAATGTAACATTAAGATGATGATGTGATGATGTAATGATGTTACATAACATGACAATTTTTAGTTAGTCAATAAAGAGACTCAAGAGAAATAAGTTGTGTTTTTAAATATTTTGCGCTTAAGTGTCGCATCCCAGAATTATATCTCACAGCGTTAAGGATAGTCCTCTCTAGAATTGCATAGGGGAAGTTTTCTGTGCCTAGTTCCAGCCAAACTGGGAATATGTCTTAATCGCTGTAATTAGAGAGAAGAAACTCATATAGTGTGCTTTTCATAAAAATGCATACTCTAGGTTTACCTGCACTTATGAAGAATAGATTATAATGTAAAATCCTAGTCCTACACGCTCAATTTTCCCCCAATTGAAGTGTGAAATCGTAGGTGAGGTTGTTTTCGAGCAATTCTCTATGTGACCTGTTGAGCTGTATTATCGGCCCTTCCACTGCTGGTCTTCGCCATTTTAGACTCGAAAAGTAATGCCTTCGCCGATTTAATGATTTTTAGGTTGCTGGGTAAAAATCCAAATCCCTTTTCTTTAAAATGTAGATTGAATAAAAACATTTTTTATATTGTACGAAATAAAATGTCTCTCTACCTATAATTAAAATTACCAGATCTAAGAGATCTGAGAGAAGTTGCACCCACAAAATGTCACTGTTTGATTTGCCATTTGACCAGCCCATTAAGGTGGAATTATTGGCTCATATTATAATGAGGTTAAACAATAATGAGGTTAAACATATTTTTGCTGTAAGTCGATAGCGCCTTTGATCACTATATCACGGGATACAATAATAATAATAATAACTGTGGCGCTACATTCCGAAATGGACGTGAGCCTAGTTTAAGCAACCACTCTTTTTATGAATGCTGTTGTTATCTCTTTTCAACATAAGCCCACAATCTGCCAAAAAAGTTCTGAAAACCAGAGTTGCCATGCACAATTTTGGTGAATTTTACGACTCAACGTACATCGAGATTATGCTGATAAGTATATGTAAAATCACAAAAACGAACGACAAAAAACTGTTTTCGAACAATGCATCCAGAAATGGATTTGAATTGAAAAATCAACTAAAATATTATTTACTTTTTCAATAAATGAATATGTATTTATATTTTTCTATTTTATTTAAAAAACAAAAAAGGTGTTATTCACAAAAAAAGAAGACAATTTACAAAAAAAGAAAAATAATTACGTTCACTAAAAAATGTCATATTTATTTAAGTGTATAAAGAGGACAATTCTGTTTATTTTATCTTTGTGGAACAACATACGCTTTATAAGGAGCTCTTGACTTCAAAATTGGCCCATTCCTTATACCTTTATCTTAATCTCCTTTTGAAGCCAGCTATGAAACAAAAATGTTATTTGCAAAAGGAGACAAAGCATTTACCGTCTGCCCCAACAGCGATTGCCCCGATATCCATCCCTCGGATACTAGTGATTTGGCCGGATACCGAATATTCGGCCTCCAGCTAGGCCGGATAGCCAAACATTCGGCAGCCGGATTTCTGCCTAAATTAAAAGTATAATAGTTTGGTGGTCTGATACTCAAATCAGACCGGTACAAGTGAAACCAATTCTTACTTTCTACACGCTAAAGTTTTTGGGACATTTTTGAAGTGGTTGCGGAAGGCAATTCAGATTGCGTTTTCTGCCAAAAAATACCGCCAACGAGCTTGACTTATATCTCAAAACAATTTATTTTAACAGGTACCGGATACCGAATACTTACCGGATATCCGTCACACCTTTAATACTTATAGTACGTTTACACCGCGCCCAAATTCAACATTTCAGGAAAAAAAATTCGAAATCCAATTTTGCGTTCCCACTGCAACTTCAGCATTTCAAATGACAGCGTGTGTCAGAATTGCTTATTGGATATTTTTTCCTGATTGGAAATCGGAAGTGGTTGAACCATTTAGCGTGTTATATTAATTTAATGATAAATTTAAGTGCAAATTCGGACATATTAAATATATTGCTGACTCAATGAGGTATGGACTTCGCGTTGAAACTCGAAGCTCTCAACTAATGGGAAAACAGCTGTTTTTTTTGAATTTGTAAAGAGGATTGTTCGATTTGACATACTTACAAATGCAGGGACGAAATTCAGAATTTCGCTGGAATGTTGCATTCCAGAAAGTAGGAAATGTATGGCGAAATGCAATGTATTTGGGCTGAAATGCAGAAACTAGCCGAAATGTTGAATTTGGGTGCGGTGTAAACGTACTATTACTTCCAACCGCAATCGGTTAACATATTAAAATTACATTTCAAATTAACTGGGGATTTCACAGGAACTGTGAAACGCCTAAAAAGTGGCAAATTGGGGATTCCACATCTGGGCTGGATATGCCATCTCACAAGTTTTGCGAATGAATCGACTATGTTACCGCGGCAGGCAAATTCATTTTTAAAATTTGACAAGAGCCTTCTTGTGAGTAGTTTCATTTATTATAATGTATTTAGTTTATTGTTGTTTATTTCCTGTTTACAAACTCTGATATAATTTCTATTTTATTTTCATTTTGAACCCACTCCTTCAGGCAATATTTGACGACATTTCTGCAAAGTTTTTCTACAACTCCTGACCCACGCTGCCTGGGCATTTTCTTTTTACAAGCAATATTTACTTTTGATCTTATATTATGAATATATCAAGATAATAACTCCACGGAATGAGTGTGACATAATTTAATTTCCTGCGCCTAAATATTTTAAATAAATGTATGCTTATTCAATTATATTTCATTAGAGTAGTTTAGCATGAAGACATTTTCTGGTGAATGGAGTTACGTTCGAGACAAAACTGGATTTATTCAGTTAGAATACATTGCAGCTTGCCTCCTTATTGCAATACTAGCTAAACCCTGCCCGCGCATTAAGAAATAAAATAAAATAATTAAGAAATAAAATAACGCAATTCATTTTGGAATGCATATCAGTTCTGTTATAATCTATATGACAAGGGTTATTTATTTTTGAAGATTGGTCGTTATATCTGACACATCGCTATATACGACGACGTTATATTCGACGGTGGAGTAGGATATAATCGTTAGAAACTCTTTGTCACACTCAAGGACTTTGTAGATTTTGTAGATTAGATCTTCGTCTGCTTTTCTAAGTACCACTCACCACAACACTTTGTGTAGGTCGTTCGGTTTCAATTCTTACACGAGCTGCATTTTGTAGCTTTGATGAATGATTGAACCTTAATCTGGGTTTATTAGAATTTTGTAACAAATTTTCTAGGAGCCAACACAAAATGAACTAACTGCAACCAGCGACCAGTACAGCGTAACATGAGAGTTAACTGGTACTCTGCTATATGGATTAACTATTTTGTCGCAACACAGTTATTCTTTCAAAGTGGATTCAAAAGTTTCCAAAGCTCTTTTGTGAATTCTGAATTAAAGTGACATGTTGTCACATTGCCATATTCGATGAATTGGTTTGACAGCAGAAATCCCAAATACTAACTCAACCATGGCATGGATTCAAATATCAACGCTTCAAATTTCCTCTATAGATTGCACACTAGATGTATAGTACACATCCAAGGACAAGAGGGTTTTTTTTCTCGTGTTTCTAACTCCATAAAGAGACAGAATTCCTCTTCACAATTTATTCGTGTTCAATTGCAGCTATCAGCACTGTTTGTAAGTTCAAAGGAATGCAATCGAAATGAAAATGAAAATGTTCTGCAATTAATGGTGTTTTAATTGACATGAGCTCTCTTTTTACTTTGTTTATTGAAACGAAATATAAACTTGAGCAGACAGCAAAAGAAAAATCCACTTCACATTCGCATTTTGATAAACGAGCCCATAGTGGCTGTAATAAGTCACTTGACACTTGATACATTTACGATTAAGTATGTTATAGTTTGGCCCTGTTTTTGATTTTAAATTGAATAAACCAAAAGGATGTGAAAAGACACTTATTGAATTCCAAAGTAAAGGAAGTAAAGTGAATGGCGTCGAGAACCGGCGACTCTAGATGTGTAAAAGTATCAACAGTATTATTTTAGTGGGAAAATCAAAAATTATATCAAAAGCCAAGATTTTTTTGTTCCAACTCTCAACTTTATTCATAAAATGAAGGTAGTGATCGAACAAATAATATCACGAATAAGTGTAATGACATGTAATTGATGGCATTGTAATTACTCGTACATATCAGGGTTGCTCGCTGTGATGAATAAGTGCGTCGACCACACGCTCAAAGTCTATGTTTGATTAAAGCGAACCCTTAATAACCATACATTTTCCATGAATGGCGATGAAACCCAAAGACTTCCCATTCGTAGTATGTGTATCAGTACAACTCTTAGTTAGAATGAGCACACATTTGAGGTCGCCAAAACGCTACAAAATATCTAGGTTTCCTTAACCGATGGAAGATATTTTTCACTTCATCTCATCTCTCACTCCACTCATAAGAGAACAATAGCACGCACAACACGAGTGGTTGCTGAAAAGATATGCACAAGTTCACCTCGGACGCCATTGATATTGTTATTATTATTTATTATTATTATTATTTTATATGGATTTGTTTTTATAATATATTTATAAGTAATTTAAGAGAAATAAATAAATACATACTTACATACATACATTATATCCGCCCCCAGCTTGAGTATAATATTCCCAAGACCCTCAAATCAAGATGTGTACCGATACCACACCTATACGCATACGTTAACCATTTTATGCGCCCAAATTATAAAAAAAAAAACTTGCTCAGATATAGGATATTTTTATAATCAATCACTAAAATTTTAAATTAAAAGCATTTCATCAAATAACGCATCTCAGTATTAAGCTTAGTAATTTCCGAGGAAATTTTTGTTAATGGTTGCAAATTTTAAGTTATCGTACGAGTCATTCAACTTCAGTCATGGATGGTCCATACAAGTCGCTTAAGTACTCACAAGGGCATCCTTCTCCGGCTTATCAGCTTGATATCGTAACGTAAAGAAGTGCTCCCCAGTGAAAGAAAAATTTGAGAAGCATTATTTTTCCAGTTAATAAGCATATCATTTTGGCGTTTCAATTTTGTATGTATTTTCAACTTAATCCACCCCAGACACAAATTGAACAGCAGTTTCACATCCCAAATAAGTAAGGACCCACGAATTCCAAGAAAAATCACATCACTTGACTTAAATAATTTTACTCTGTCTCCCTAGTGTAGGGTACTTTAAAACATCCTCTCGCCCGTTTATTTATATCCCAAGGAGCTTGGCTCGCTTTACTGCCCCATAAAACGACGTAAAAAGTCCTCATAAATTATTACTCGCCCCCAAACATCGGGGTGCATATATCACACTTTTCGTTGCAGTAAATAAATAATTACCCAATGCAACAGTGGCATGCCTCTTCAGTGCGCTTCATTTGAGCCATGTGCCCTCCCTCTTCCACAAGGCCAGCGAAATGAAATCAGCGTTCGGTTTGAGTGTGCAAACAGAGATCCAACATTAAACCAAACAGAATTTTAATTTCAACGACTAGGATTTTAAGCACTTTGACACTTTGGCAATCTTCATTAGCTTACCGCATTCTAAGGCTAGGATTCAACTGAAAGAGCACATTTAATGAGCGGATTGATTTAACATTTGACCATAATTCGGCTAAATTCTGTCTTTCTGGTTGGTCAGACCGCAGTGCGTGTGCATATGGTGTAACAAATTGCATTTGAATCCTCCCCGCAATATGAGACCAATGGACTTCACCTGAATTGAGCTTTCTGACGTATCATCGAAGGGAATTAAGCGTTTTACAGTATTTCATAGTCATCATTTGAATTTCACAAATCCTGCATAAATTGAATGACTCATCGCTGTCCTTAGCAGAGACCTATGTGAAGAGGAAATCCCAGCAAAACCAAAAACCATGTGAGTTGCCTGGCTAACGATTCGACAATAAGTCAAATGACAAATACTATTTTTAGCATAATTTATTACCCGTAGTTACCGTCGGGTGGGGAAGGCCTAATTATATTTTCGCAGAACTTTCGATCGATTGTGGGTGTAAAGGATTTATCCAGGCATTGTAATTAATGACTTTCCCCAAAGAACGGCTCGAAAAATCTGTGAGTGTTTCGTTATTTGAAAATACATAAATTATTGCCTTGTAGTGTTGGCACAATGTTGCTTGGGCCCCTCCACCTCTCCTTTTCGCTTCTCATAAATGCTTAAATGGGCTTAGTGGATGTTTATGTTATGCAAGTGTCAGGAATCGATTTTGAATCAAGAAAAATAAGTTTTTCATTTACATTCAAAGGCATTCGAGTGGTATTAAGTTATTGAACATTTATTCTGCGTATGTACACTTCCACAACTGAGAATTTAGACTACCTTGGTAATGGGGATGTATATGAGGATGAAAATAGATAAATAATAATCAACTTAATATTCCCCACGTTCTGTAGAAAATAGAAACACAGAACCGAGACATTTAAACTTTCGATGATTAAACAGACGATGATGCTATCTGATAATAAATAAAAATCACTTTGTAATATTGCAAATTATTTAGTAATGCTGTGGTAGTCAAGTACTATGTCTCCCTATACTTTGGGGCTATTACTCATAATTGATTTGAATAGAATAACATAAAAGATTATTTTTTTGCGGATAAAACCTCAGTCAATCCAAACGAAAGATAAACTAGTGCCTCTGAACGTTCTGGAGGACCAATTGAAGTCAATACACTGAAAATTTGAAATCAATTCACTACCAACCGCAGGGTAGTCAATTTTATTGGTAAACTTCTTATTCAATTAAATTATTCTTCTTACAATAATTGACCATATTTAACTTTAAAGTACATTAATGCACTAAACTTTCAGTCTAGGTTAAAATACCAGGTCAAGCTACAGATTTTCAAAAAAACAAACAGCTTCATCTCTTTCGATTCACTGAGTGAGAGAGTGAGAGAACAAAAGCGCAAGTGGTTGCTGAGAAGCTAGGTCCAAACCCTACTCGGAATGTAACGCCGCCATTATTATTATTATTAGTTCAGCCGAAGGAGTTCACTTTTGGTCTTAAATATGTTCATTGCATCCACGCTGAACTAGGTCGAGGTTGAGTAAGCTATAAATGCATATGAACATTGCATTGATATTGGATTAGAATTTAATCAGAAAAGGTCGCAAAGATTCTGCACCGTGGTTTGAAACCTGTACAATATGTTCGCTGCTTAGCTATTAAAAAATTACTGCTTTCGATGGACTATATATTTTTCAACTTCGCGCGCCATGCGATAGCTTGGGAGTTCCATTTCTTTTAATATGTACAGAAAATGCAAATTAATTTAAAGATGTGGAGGGCAACCAGTTTCCAAGTGCATGTCGTTGTGTTTTCGGGCAAACTGAACGTTTTTTGTTGTTCAGAAAATATCTTCATATCCAGACTTGAACAGCGAAGAAGATGATTGGCTTGGTACTTGAGGGAACTCCTTTCTTATTGACAATGCCCCATCAACTCCAATTTAATACCACTTTCGTCGCCTTCAATGTTTTTAGATGGGCCTTGAAATATACTTGAGATGTTAGTAGGAATCCGAGTTATTTACACTCCACGTCTATTGTATTTTACTTGTCCTGAACATCGTCCAAATCCATTTCTGAATCATCATCATCTGCAACATTGTTGGAGTTTCTGCTAGAATCCTGACGTCCATCAAAATCATCATATCTGCTGTCAGTGAAGCACAAATTCGTCTGTTAAAACTGACACGAGATCACTCCGAAATACTGAAAACAGAAGTGGTCTCAATGGCATCATCCGTGTCCATCGCAGAAAGCTCCTTTTTTTGTTTTTGTTACTATGTTAGCGACGTTTAAGGAGAACTCAAGAGAATAAATTAAACACGTTTGTTCTATTCGATTATTTTTTTCCCTTGTACAACCGAGCCGTTATAGCAGCGACACTGCAACCTAGAGGTTTCGAGGGGTTGGATTTAATCCAAAGGACTTACCGCTTTTTTTATGAAAGATTTATTAAGGTGGTATTTCAAGCCGCAATGGGGAGTAAAAAGCCTTTTAGCTTTCTTATAATTTCCTTGTCTAGGCAAAGGATTTCCTTATAGGAATAGGGTCCTATTTATCGTTTGGATTGCGTAAGACCTGCCCCATTGATCCAATGGTCTAGGCGAAGTTTATTTTCCCATTCGTTAATCAGCATTATAGCTGTTGTTCAATTGATACTGCAGTACAATTCAGCAGATTCACACCACAGCCAGGTTTCACTTTGTTATGTTTGCCCAGGGATTGCAGTGCATCGTGGCAACATTTGACGGTTTTGGAGTCCATTGAATTGGACAATAAATCCTTAAGTGCTGCCTGACTATCCGAAATGATTTGTATTTCTGCGCCTTTGATGCTCTTAAGGAGATTGTGTATGGTGCAGATCTCAATGGCTTGGATTTCAACTTGAAAAATAGTGGGACTTAACCCCATTGGTATATAGATCCTAGTGTTGGGCCCAAGGAATATTCCTCCAACTCGAGTCTATTTTCGATCCATATGTGTAACATACTAGTCCAGTGTTGGACCATCATTGGACCAGTTTTCACGGGCATTTCAAATAACCTGCCGAAACAATGTTGCCTGACCATAATGTCTGGCATTGTACAAAACATATCTCTATTAGGGATTGAGTTGAGTAACCTAAGGTAACCCACTAGGTCGCCTGGTTTGAACAAGGGCGGATGGCACTTGTTATGCCAAGACAGGCAACCCTCTGTAGTTTTTGCAATTTACTTGCCATTGTCTGTTGAAGGTTTTAAGGCCACCAGACGATGGCAGCGTATGTGATTATGGGTCTCCCCATCATTGTGTACCACCAATTTATAATTTTGGGAGAGAGGCCCCAAATCCTGCCGTATAGACGTATGCTGGCCGACAGTGCTGTAGTAGCACGGACTATGGCGGACTTAATATGTGAATTCCAGTTAATTCATCTGTTCAGGATTACTCCAAGATATTTGACCTCGCTGGAATACACTAGAGTGGTGTTGCCGATTATTATAGGTTGAAGGTATCGTATCCACTCGATGTCAAGGAATTCACAAGCTATGTATTTCTTTTGAATCGAATGCGCTTTCTATTTGTTTGACGAGATAGTGAAGGGCACCTATGGTATACATATTTACCTTTCGTTTATGCAAACTGGTACGAGTTTAGAAGGTTAGACAACTCTGTAATGTGAACATCAATTAGTCTCTCCATCTTTTTGAGCACAAATGATGTTAGACTTGTAGGTCTGTAGGATTTATGCAGCTTATTGGGTCTCACTACATTAATTTTTCTCCAGGAGATTGGTTTGTATCCCCAGTTGTAGCTAGCTCTGAGTAAAGCCGTCAATTCTGTAGGACGATGACAATTGTCCGTAAAGTCCGTCACCACCGGGAGCTTTAAAAGGCTCAAAGGTGCCAACAGCCCATTCAACCTTATCTGTACTGAAGATTTTTTCCGATAAACTTTTAACTTTTCTCGAAGACCCTGTGGTCTGTTGTGTTTGAGTATGTCTTGTGTCTTTTTGTCAAAAAACCAACACAGTTTGCTTGATCGTTTACGAGCGATTTGTGGATTCGTGCTCCTACTGGCATATCCTGCTATTTGAGTAATATATTCGGAAGGACAAATAATTCAGAGTCACAGTACTTAATACAATTTATATTATTTGATAGGACAGGTAGTAGAAATGATTTGCGATATTTTCAATAGTCCGACACAAATTATAATAATCATAGCATTTTCATAAATTTGTCATGTTTCAATTTATTAAGATTTTTAGTTAGTATATCTGCGATTATTCCATTTTTTGAAATATATTTTATATAAAGATAGAACTTTTCATAAACTCTCCTAACAAAGTTAACAAACACATAGATATTATGTGTTTAGTTCTTGCATGTTATACTGGATTTTTGACTAACGATTGAGCGCTTAAATAGTCCCCGTATAATACAATGTAATTCGAATCAAAACTACCATTTCGGATATAAGGTTTCTAAGAAAAACTACTTCCTCTGATGCTATGAACAGCGCCATATATTCGGCTTCTGTACTGCTTAATTCCACTGTAGGTTTTGCTTTTTACATTCCCAAGAAAATGCACATTTTGCTGAGCATGAAGCCGAAACCAGTATATGAGCGTCTTTCACTGCAGTCGCCACCCGATCTGCATAACCCAACAAATCGACACTTAATTTTTTGTAAACAAGTTTAAAATTAATTGTCTTTCTCAAGTACCTTAGTAAGTGCTTCGCCGCTGACAAATGTTGCTTGTGTAGGTTCGTGTTTTACTACGATGACTTTATGACCGGATGTGAGATGTCCGATGTGTTGTTAGACTTATAAAGTTCAAAGATCCAATTAATGATTGATACATTTTTCACTTTGAGCAATCTATGCATTTGGTGAACATTGTTCGTGGATCTAGTGGCGTACTTACACTTTTGCATTCTCTTATTTGGAATTCATTCAAAAAATTTCGAATCGTATTTCCTTGACCCAGTTTAATTTCAAAGCAAAAACTATATCATCAACGTATTGCACCAAAATGATGGCAACAACTTATATTATTATTATTATTAATTGTATACACACAACTGTCGTACGGTGATTTCGTGAAACCAATTAAAACGTTATTCCATTTACAGTTGACGTCCAGTATAAGGAATTATATAATGCACAGTCATTCGTTATAACGAAAAATTCGTTATATCGATCGTCTTTTTTTTAAATTAATTAATAAGTTTTTGGTAAACAAAACAATTATGATTTGGAAATTAAGTCTTTAATATTAGTTTGGGTTTTGGTTAGAGTGGAAGTAATACACCGGTAGCACCTTGTTCCAAAACGCCCGAGGTTTTTCTGCCTTTCCAATGATCAACGGTCTTATTTTTTAGTGCCCGAAGCATTTGCACACCCCAAAAACGTCAGTCTTTCTTTTGACAACTTTGGCCCTGGTACACTGTTTTCGCCTGAATGTACATACGTTTTATCCAGCAACATTTTCCAACAAAGTCCCATTTGATCAGCGTTTAATATCAATGTCTTTACAATTTTGTTTTCATTTTTCTTGATGGTACAAATCGAAGAATTTGGTAACCCATATTTTAAGGAAATCTCCTTGAACGGCACTCCTTTTTTACACTCGTTTATAATGTTCACTTTGTCGCCCAAGGAAAAGTAAACTTGCACCTAGAGGAATTTGCAAGGCATTCGTTATATCGAGCGTAAAATTTGCCAGGCATTCGTTATATAGAACCATTAATAGAAAAAACAATTTGATTCCTTATATTGGAATTTCGTTATAGGAGCATTCGTTATACTGGACGTCCACTGTATTGGAATATCTTTTGCTTTGGAAATATTCTGGCTGGGTCTTGTAAATTTCTACATCCAAGAAGCTGTTCAGGTAAGCGTAACTCACATTCAACTAATGCAATAGTAGGCTAAATTCAACCACTAAGGCGACTACCAAAACGAATAGTGGAATATCTCGTTACAGGAGAAAATGTTTCATTAAAATTCAGCCCTTGTTTTTTACTGCAGCCTTTTGCTACCAATCTAGTCTTATATCTCTCATTTTATTGCTTTTCGATTTCTTTTTCCATAGCTTCAATCCACACTTTACGATCAGGACAGAATCTTCTGACCAACCACTAAGATCCAGACGTGTTCATTCATTTCGCCCACTCAAAAAGAATTTAAGAAAGCGAAAGTGTTGGATTCTCCTTTCTACTTACCAAGGACAATTGCTGCTGTATGTCCACGACGCGTCATCTCGCTTGCACACGAAGCAATTACCCTTGAAGTATCGCCGATCTATTCTTTGGTCAAAAGAATCTGATTTGTGTTCCTGTGCCCACTGTTGGTGTGTTGCATTTCTCCTTTTATTTTTGCAATTTCTATTATTCCTGTTTGCAAGAAATAGTCTACGTATGATGTCCTTCTTCTAGGAGTTTCACTTTCAAATTCTCTATGAATGGGAGCTCGTCAAGAGATTCAATTCATATGAGCATGGATAGTAAAATTATTGCTAAAAGCTCAGCTTGTAATGCAATATTGAGTTCTTTAATTTGTCCGGTTAAATAAAAAAATTATTTATACGTTGTTTATAGAGACTGTGTATAAGACATGTATGACATATAGCACTTTTGAACACATACCTAAATTCATCAATTTATAGAACAACATATTTCTGTCTATAGTATGGAAGGCTGCCTTAAAATCGGCAAAGAACGCATAGATTTGTTTGCCTTTATCGATATTTGTCAATGTAAAGATGTCTTGCATTAACTCATTGAAGTGCTTTAGGTAGCTTCTTGAGCTGAAACAAAATGATCTAAAGATCTGTTTCATTCGGGGGAAAGACATAATTCAGTTAAGAGCTCTGACTATATTCCACAATGGGCGACTGTCTATAATAATAATAATAATAATAATAATAATAATAATAATAGTGGTACTACAATCCGAACTTGAACTGTGAACTTTGGGCAACTTAATATGGAATTGCAAGACGGACGAGGCGATTGCTCACTATTAATCATAACAGCAATCGCAATATGGAAGAGTTTTCGCGACATTTTATAGTGGTGTATAAAACACGGATTAAAACACGAACCAACAATGTCACGGCGTATTTCAAATTGATTCCTTTTAAAGGGAAAAAACAATAAAGGGTGAAAACAATTTTTAAACAGCCCGCATGTAGTCTCGAAGATTAAAACATGTCAACTACACAGGGATCAAGGGCAAGAACATACTGTTTCGTCTCAGTGTATCTTCGAATCTAAGTTTCCTAATTCGAGGGAACGAAAAAAACCGAACGAAAATCACCTCATCAGCGTGGATGTAAGAAACATGTATTTATAGAACTGGAAGCAGCATGCTTACGTACGTTAAGGCAAGCAGTCAGTATTCATCTAAATTAGGTACAAAACGGCAATGGCACCACACATAAACTCAGTTCATGTTCTCAAGAATTAACAGTTTCCTTGACACACTTACGAGCGTGTATGTGAGTACCCAAAAGAAAGTACGAATATTTTCCAATTGAAGTTTAGATGAATTTCCCCCAAAAAATATACAAATTAACAGCTTTATGCACTGCTAGTGTGGGCACACCTTTTCAAGTTGACAAGAGCGTTTACCTCCTCGAATATAAAAATGCTAACTACATATCTGCGATTATGCGAGGTGCGTGAAACAGAGTGAAACACAAGCGTCCATTCTAAGCAGACACATAAAAGTTTTCGCTTCCACTCTAAATCACAAACTTGCAGCTTCCTCGTAATTGTCAACTCTTCCATACATTCCCTGTTTTGAATTCCACACGATCGTGGTGCCGCATAGAATTTCACATAGATGCATTCACTTTGTGTAGTGCATATCCTTCTACCTTCGTCATCGCCAACTATTTCCACCAGGACGCCTGCATTCAATATCGTTAGACATGTGTGCATGCACGTACGTCATTATTCAGTGCATCTGTGTAGTCACGGCGTGCTTAGCGGAGCATAGCACTTGCATGTATTCGGATGTCATTATTTATCATGGAATGATTACATCGGAATCCCGGATAAGTGCAGAGGTCTCATTTCCTTTACACACACTCTTTCTCTCTAAACACTACAGAAATGGTCAAGCTCTTCGTAGTTGCCTCGTAGGACTCCAATCCGCATCTCAGTGCGTTAGTATCACTTGGGAATGTCCATCGGTTAAGCATTTCTTTTTGCTCAGCTTTTGCGCTCCAAAAGTTTAATCCTGTTTTATCTCCCATTCGGTCGAGAGGTCAGATCATGGTTTCCACTTTCCGAGTGACTGCAAAGTTTCTTGGCTCTTTATTTGCGTTGAGGTTTGCTCGTCATCAGATAGGGGGAGGTACGAGTATATTCGTTGTTCTTCGGTCGATTGGTACCCTTATTGTTTGGAATTTTGCGGATTTCTTCGGGATGAGCGTTGACTTGGAAAGGATGTCAAACTTTTAAAACAATCCAGAGCGGTAGAGAAGCATTGCTCAAGAGACTTGGCGAATTTTTTCGTACTCGTTTTTACTTCACTCTTGTAAAGGGGATTGGGGACGTTTAAGGGATGCTTTTGGATTTTGTGTTTATTGCTACGTTGCAGGCATATTTTCGAGTGTCAGGGGAGAAAGCTTATACTTTCAGTATTGCGTAAATCCGCCTTTTTTCTTTTATTTCTTCGTTTTTTTGTTGGTGTGTTGTTTTTGTTTTATGAGGCCTTAATATTAAAAAAGTTAAACGCTACAAAGTTTTAAATGAAAGTAAGCCTCAGCATGAATAGTATCTTGGTTATTAGATAGGCCCCATTGGGAAAATACGTCGACACCGTGAGGGCGGGTGAAGGCGATGCTTAAAAGATAATTTTTGCTTCAAATGCGGAATAATCTGAGAATAAGCGTTCCGTATACAGAAATATGTACGTACATATGCCTGCTTGAAAATTCGTTTATCAGCTTCCACGCCTACATTAGATTCGCTTCAATGGATAGGAGCTAAAATGTTCAATACTTTGCGGTACAAAAATGAATTCCATATTTTACCAAGCGCATCGGTTTAAATGGTCTTCATAGATGACTGCATATCAAAGTGAACTCGTACCTTTGTTTTGCATGTACACATCCACGGCAAAAATGAAGGATGCCAAGCTTGATGACATGATTTCGGATGTATTGCAGCAGGGCATTGCGATTGAATCCTCTGCGCTAGAGGTTATATGCTTTACAATAGTTAAGCGATAAAAATGTAAAGTCGACAATGTCATTGCTGAGTTCACCAGCATTGCAGCTCAAATTTCACAAATCAAATACGAAACGTGTAGTACGAAAGGAGGAGAAGAATTGTTTCTGCAGCATCAGCATTATTGCTGTGGGATATAAATATTTGAGCAATTCATTGAGGCCACGGTCTGTGCAGCATTAGAAATTAGAGTGGTTCTGTGAAAACCTGGATTTATTTCATGACATTGATGGCACTGAACTGATAGCGGGTGACTATGTTGATGTGGGTGCCTTTGGTGACATCATTAAAATGTGTGAAGGCGAATATTTGCAAGAAAAAGCTCTCCTCGTGTAGAGGGAAATCCAACAGTTTTTTTTCTTTCAACTCTCCTTAAAAAAAACCGTTTAAATTCAAATTGGCTTGAAGTCGATAGACATCCTTAATTTCGTAGAGGTATAAAATTCTAATAAGTACCCACTTATTGGACTAGAAAAGTATTGCTATACCAAGTTTTGTGACGATCTTTTGAAAAAAATAGACTTACATGATTAAAGGCAGGAAAAAATAAATAAAAATAATAATCCAAAAAGTATGTGTACACCACAAAATTATCATTTTCACACTGGGAAATATTTTATGTGCATATTGTTCAGTTCTACCGGAGAAATTAAGTTTGGTACTACATTAAAAACAAAAAAATTGTTTCCAAATTGGGTTTGGAAAGAGAGTGAATTTAGAATCACACCGCTGCGCCATCAGGCTTATAAACGCAAATATTGGCATAGCTTTTAAACGTCAAGCGTTTATTTAAGCATCATCTGCATCAGATACACAAATTTCTAGCAAACAACCGTCAGGATATTCTTGATGCTTTGTTGATCAACGATGATCGATGTTGGACGTTGGTGATTTGCATTAACATTGTAAACAAAGTTGACCACCTCAAAGATATAGCTACAAAGGGTACGTTATATTGTCTCGCACACGCTGAGCTACCGCTGCCTTCCATCGTTGACGGTCCTGGGCACGCTGCTTCCAGTCATCAAGACCAAGCTGTCTTACGTCCGCGATGATTTAGTATTTGTAGTCTTTGATTAGGTCTTAACTGGAGCGCTGTTGTCCATGCGCTCTATGTGACCGAGCCATTGCAGCCGACAGATTTTTGCCTTCCGGATTACATCCACATCCTGGTACAGCTCATAGAGTTCGCGGTTGTGTCTTCTCTGCCATTCGTCTTCCTCGCAGACGGGACCATATATTTGACGTAGAATTTTTCTTTCGAAGGCACCAAGAATCAGCTCTGCAGTTCTGCTTAGTGTCCAGCTTTCGGCTCCATATAGCAGGACTGGCAGAATAAGAGTTTTGTAGAGCATGATTTTGGTCCTTCGAGTCAGGAGTTTTGAGCCCAGTTGCTTTGACAAACCGAAGTTGCATCGGTTGCCAAGGCCGATTCTACGTCGGATCTCCACTGCGATGTCGTTCGTGGAATTCACGTTTGCCCCGAAGCAGACAAACTCCTTCACTACCTCAAAATTGTGGCTGTCGATTGTAATGTTTTGCCCTAGGTGGTGCGCGGCGGATCGTTTCTTGCTCGACAGCATATATTTTGTCTTATCCTCATTGACCTTAAGACCAGCTCGTTTCGCCTGTTCTTTAATCGCCGTGAAAGCTTCCACTACGGCGCGTTGGGAACGCCCAACGATGTCGATGTCATCTGCGTATACCTACAATTGAGTGCCTTCCGTGTTTACAGCAACCCGCCGCACTATCTTCTCCAGTACCAAATTGAAGAAATCACACGACAGCACATCTACTTGATGAAGTCCGGTGCACGTTTCAAACGGCTCGGCTCGGAACGTTACCATCAGACCCAATTAAGTTGGCTTCATTTCTATTTTCGTAAACGCCTTATCGACAGCTGGTTGTGTTCTTTCAATCCCTTCTATTTCATCCACATATATAAGCAATTTTCAGTATAAACTTAAGTATTTCTGTTCCTTTTCTTCCTCCACATTTTCTCATAACTGTAACAGACTTCATTATACTTCATAGCAAGCTGCATTCTATCAAAATTTGGAATTTAATCCATGTATCCGCACACCATCAAAAATTATTCCACTGATAATGACATAAAATAGGAGTTGCTTAACCCACATTTACAATATATACCAAATTCTGCCTATTCAAACCATACGTTAGTTTTATTGCTCGATAAGAAAAAACCTTACGAGGTTAAGTGTCAAGGACTGCAAGGAAGTCTATAAAGAATACTTATCGTTTCTACGAGTTTGAACCCATTATTGTCTTATCATTTACGTCAGATTTGCTCGCAATTTCCTCTTTTCTTCGCTCCAATGAATTTTAATTTATTGACGAAATTTTTAATTAATTAATGATAAAGATTGTAATCTCTTTTTTTATCCCAAATCTGTGTTTTAACTTGGGGTTACAAATACTCACGGTTTCCGCGACAACAGTCATAAAACGTTTATTATGACAAGGAATTAAACGAAAAGATTTTAGCATCTCCTTGACCAATGTATACGAACCCAATTCATTAAGATGTTAAAAATTGTGCTTAACGTATAAATCTTACCATTTAAAAACATGTGCACCATACTGCGAAAGACCTTCAATGAGTATTATTCAAAGTACCGCATAGACTAGCCATTGCTTACATCCGGCGAATATTCAATTATTTTTTGAAGTACGATTCCAGGCAACTAACTTAAAGCTGCAATATCCTCGAGCAATTTTCGAGGGCGATAAATAATGTGGCAACATTAAGAACAGATGCCAACATTCCCATCGCATGGGGTAGGTACTTTCATTCGCTGCTTGACTCAGAGGAAGGACCTTCAATTTTGGTCAAATAAAAAAAACTTCGACTAATAATGAACTGCTGGGTTTGTTTTATTAATAAGAAGCACAATAAACCGAGACATACTCGTACACATCACACCCAGAGTATATTAGTCTGAAGCATATTGCCGACAGTATTACTTTTTTTTATGCTGCAACGTTCGTTGGACGTAATATGGGAGTATATTTAGGCAGATCTACGATGCTGTAAACAGCAAAAGATAAAAGTGTTACTTGCTTTCCTCTACTCTTTCTATTTCTGTGCACGGAATGCATTAATATTGTGCCGTTTTTAGATGAAATTTATGTAGAACATGCATAGAAACAGTAAAAGCAATGATTTGATGGAAAAATCAAACTCAGCAATAGGAAATCAACCGCCTTTCAATTTACAAGGAATAAAATGAGTTTGACTACATTTATGTGCATAGAGCATTCTTGGGTTTTTATCCAAGATCGAAGACTTATACAGCAAGTTAATGCTTCACTTCCTACGGCAATACTGCAAATGAGTATGAGGACAGTTAGTTATGAGTTTTAAGCTACATGGGACCCATAGTTCCAGTCTAATCTTTACCAATCTTCGTCGTCCAACCTAAATAGATTTGGCTTCTTATGGCAGTCTTTGTTGCGGCAGTGGTTGACACATTTTTCACTAGTTTCACTGGCTGTGTAAACCATAAAATAAATTAAAAATTGCTGCTGAGTTCGATTATAACCGGTTTATGTGGTCTATAAGTCAGAAAAGGTGTTTGACAGGCTTCGCCTATTGTCAAGAGAGAACATATGCCTCTTAAGGCACGAACTCAAAGGTATTAGGCCACTTCGCACGACAAATGGTGTACAGCTTCCGACCCAGCTGACCAGGAAAATTCAAACGAACAAGTGTACCTATATATAACTATAGTATGTGCGAAAGTCCTTCCATAGTGCTTTATATATGCAGGAAAGCTTATATATAGTATGTCCTATTTCTCAGAAATGAAAGTTGAACAGATAAGAACGATACGAAAGAAGCTATATTCAAGCTACGCTCATGCCATTGTGTATGGAATAGCTCATGTTTTAAATGATCCCCTCGGTTTTGTTGGCAGTGGTTCAAGCGGTCGGACCATTTTTGTATGTATGTACGAGTATGTTTAGTCATTATTCTCATTTACAGAATTCATTTAACTTACATCTATACTGTATTAATAAATTTTTAAATTTCAGAGAATAGTTAGTGGCACTTTTGTTTAGTATAAAATAGAGCAAATGCCACATTAATATTAACAATTTACATAATGTGGTGACAATTTGAATAAAGAGAGAGAAAAAAAGTTTTACAATAAAATTATATTTTATAAAACAATTATAACAAATAAGTTATTATTTTTAACATGCAAAGGGCAAACAAATCTAAAATCAAGCAAAGTAGTACAACAATATTTCAATTTCATTCATATTATATGCAAAAAGCCACGACTTTATTCTTTTTAAAACAGAGATGGATTCGTAATGTTTCGTATTGTTTCAGGAAGTTTATTGAACAACTTGCGTGATATAACAGAGTATGAGTTTCTTTAAAAAGTGGTCAGAAAAGGGTAAATTTGGAAAATTACAAGAATTGGTTCTCAAATTATTTGATCCAATTATGGGACTTTGCCTATAACCACTTCGTATAAAAAACATTTTTAAAACTTTATAGTAGAAAAGCTGTCGTACTAGCAAAATTTGTGCTTTGCGAAATAATTCCATTGAATGAGCAAAATGAGTAAAATTGAAATGTTTTCTTATGGCACATTTCTGCAGGACCAGCAATTGTCCCCAAACAACATATACCGTATTCTAACCTCGAATTAAATATTCCGTAGTATACTGTTTTTAATAAAGCGTTGGAACAAAATTTTCTTAGACTGTATAGACACCGAATTGTTGATAGAAAATATTGTTTTAAATTCAATATATGTTCAGTCCATTTAACGTTTTGATCAATTGTTACTCCTAAATATTTGAAGTATTTAACCCGTTCAATTTTAAAGCAATTTTCCGTACAAGCCGCATATGGATCAAAAAGGATCTGAGAAAGGATCTTCAGCAATTTTTGTTAAACAAATAAAATCTTAAACAATCAGGTGAATGAAAGTTTATGTCGGTATTGGTCAATTCCTTTGCGTCAATGCTAAAAAACATAAGTTTAGTTTTATTGCTTACACGAAGTTTATGTACCTCAAACCACGACCTTAATATATGGATATCATAGTTTATGTCAGAAACTAAATTTAAAGGATTTTCAGAACCATATCCAATTGCAAGATCATCCGCGAAGGCCCTAATATTCCCAACAAAAGGTTGTTCAAAAAGAGAATTTATGTAAATTAAAAAGAGAATTGGACCAAGCACTGAACCCTGAGGTACACCCAAATTAATTACCTTCGAGTCGATTAGAACATTATTTACTTTAACTTTTTGAATTCGATTACTTAAATAAGATACAAACCAATTATAAATACAAACCCGAAAATCAGAGCTGTATAGCTTTTTTAAAAGAATACTATGATTAATCATATCGAACGCTTTGGTTATATCTACATAAAACGCTCTCAGCGTCTTTTCTTATTTAGACTCTTTTGTATAAAGGAACAAAAATCCAACAGAGCATCTTCTGTTGATAACCCTGGTCTAAAACCATATTGTAGGGGACTAAAAAACTGTTGATTTAATAGAAATCGCAAAATCTTAGTTTTAATGATTTTTTCAAAGACTTTTGATATTGGGGATAGTAATGAGCCTTTTTTAAAAAGAGGCATAACAACAGCACATTTTAGGTCATCCGGAAAGATACCTGAAAGGACACTCAAATTAAAAATGTATGCTAGAATGTCGACTAAATTCAAAGCCGTTTTTTTTAACATAATGTTCGAAATACCATCTTTACCACACGAATTAGAGTTTTTGAGAAAGTTTATTGTTTTCAAAATTTTTAAACCAGAAAAGGATTCTTTTCTGCTTAAAACACCAAGATCTGTGCAGCAGCCGCAAGGGGAAGAAAAGCTCAGATTAGGTGAAGTGTTCGTTGAATAGATTAGCTATTTCTACAGGATCTGTAACATCAGTGCTATCTACTTGAATTGTTTTGTATTGGATTTATTAAATACAATAACTTTCCTATTTAAAATGTTGTTAATAACTTTTCATTCGTTTCTTGAATTTCCTACCGAACTTCTTATTTTATTATAGCAATAATTGTCGCGACTTAATTTTATCTCATTGTTAACTTCTTTACACATTTTTTTGAAACGTAATTTTAAATTTGTATTGTGTGGATGCTTGTGGCATTTATTACGCAATTTGTTCTTGACATTAATTTTTTTGAGAAGTCGATTATTTATCCATGGTTTTAATTTTAATTTTTCGTTCTTATGGATGACATAAGTTGAACTGCTGATATAAGCTGCTTTTCAGAAAATAAGTAGGGGGTTTTCCTCAGCGTATATTTAATCCCAATCAGCATAAAGGAGTTCATGATTCAATTTGGAAAAATCGATTTTAGCCACCCGGTGATCAGATACAAATTTATTTTGTAATGTGTTTTTTAATGTCTTAACAATTATACCCGTCATGCAATGGTCTGTAATGACCAGATCAAAGACAATGCCTACACAATCGTTTGGAGATATTTGTGAGAAGCGACAAAAAACGTGGTCAAGGCAGGTAACAGGCCTTGTACGTTCGTTAACAAAAGATGTAAATCCATTTTGAGACAACATTAAATTATATAAATCCAGGGCACTATTTGAGGCTAAGAGATCCAAATTCATGTCAACTAAAATCAGAAGGTTAGGTGCACGCTCAAATTCTTCGATAAACTCTTGAATTGATTTTGAGTGAAATCTATAGACGCAAACAAATTTGAATTTTACATTAAATAAGCAAACTGAAATTTTTATTATGTCTGCAGAGATCAAACTATAACTATTGGTATCGCACACATACTCATTACGCACAAAGACACCAACTCCATCTGAAGAATACGAATCTTTAGGACAAGCATAAAATGTATAGTTCGGCAAACTATAATCTCCAACTTCATAAGAAAAAAATACATATTTCAGACACGAAAATAAAGTCGGACATACATACTACGTACATATGTTTTGGTGAACAATACAAATAGAATAAAGATCTTGAGTTTTAGTTTGGAAAACTGTATCTGTGTTATTTTGAATTGTTGATCTATGTGAATTTGAATGTCTATGATCAAATCGACAATCGATTTCATTTTTGGTATTGTGTAACTCAATCGACAAAGGATAGTGTTATTGGGAATAACCTCATGCATATTGTCACGGTTGACAGTTGCAAATCTCAAATCTTTTGAACTTTGTTTACATGAGCCAGAGAATGCAATGCCACCATCTCACTCTTTCCCTTGGCTTTTTTTTTATCACTCTCGCATTCAATACAGATGTAAACAGGCGCTTGTGCTTGTGACAGCACACGAATACAAACAAATCATATGTGCAAATAATGTTTGCAATCGGCATTTTCATGCATACATTTTACAAGGACTTTCATGTGTTTTTGATTTGTAATTATCTTCAGGATATATTCAAATCTCTTTAGAATTGTATTTAAAATACAACTATCTGAATAAAATTACATTTCGATCACAGGAAAGTGTTTATTTTTGTAGTTTTCTGACGCGTCCCAACAGTCGATCAGGAAATCCTTCACGACAAAATTCGCTCGGTAAATCGACAAGAGTCGATCAAAATAGACAATCACAAAACCAAACCTAATCGACGATCGACAACCGCAATAGGGGCCAATACTTGTAAGACTTCCATATGACTGTATTTCGCCGGCTGATATTTTCTTCTACCTCATGAGTATTTGGTGGAACACTGACATAGAATTTAGCTGTAGCATAAACTCGACACAATAACACCGCTAGCCCAAAAACTATATGAAACTACTACTCGTTGTGGATGGAGAGGTAATTTCAGTCTTTGTACAGCAATTTAAGATGCAGATGCAAACATTTTATTTGTTTACTAACCCTAACAAGTAAAATAGTCGAAAATATTTTTTTTTGTAAAAAATTATGTTTTTGTTTATAAATTTCCTCCGCCCAATGAATTAAAGAACGGCTTTGTGCGTATTTTTCCGGTCTAAGTTCTAGAGTCAAATAAACCTTATTACCACGTAGGTCATGAAGTAAAAGTGATAACTGATAGGTCCAATACCTGTGATAGTTTCAATTACACTCTCAGCTACTTCGACAGTATTTCTGTCAACTTGGCAGACGAACACGAGCTGGGGTCTTTACGTCACTTACCTTTTCCAAACTTTCTTATTTATCGGTTAAATTCGCTATACTTAAGCGAGAAAGCTCTTGATGGTGACCACTATTTGCTGTGAAAATTCACTATTTAGGTTTTAAATGTAAGATTATGGCAATCGACAATGTGTATTGTTGCAAATCTCCTCAAGTGAACTGAAGAACTGTGAAGAACTGGAGGAGAAGGAGACATAATGGAGAACACTGTGAGCTTGGTGGACAGATAAGGTAGTTAATCCAAGTTGTGTTCACTAGATTTGTGCCTTTCAGGAGGATGAGAAGGAGAAATAATGGGGAACTCTGTGAGCTTGGTGGACGTATTATGAAAGACACAAATCTAGTGAACACAACTTGGATTAACTACCTTATCTTCATAAGATTTGTGCCTTTCATAATACGTCCACCAAGCTCACAGAGTTCACCATTATGTCTCCTTCTCCTCCTCCACTGTTATCAAGTCTAAATTAAATGGTGCATTTCGAACGTTAAAGTGTAGCACAACACAAATTGGTCAAAATCTTTATGTGTATCGAATTGGAACGCGAGGTTTTCTTTATAGAGCAGTGTAAAGATTTGATCCGTCATCAATTTGTAAGGCAGGAAGCTACAAAGTATCTTGAAAGCGACATTAAGTAGGGATACCCCTCGATGATTGACGCATGACATATAGGACACTATTTTTCAATATACGACATATGGAGCTGGTATACCAGTTACGCTTTCGTCGTCCAAAATTTGTCGTGTTTGTTCCCGTCCAATCACTCTTCCATGATCATACCCACTAAACGTCTGCTAAAAGTACTGGCTAAATATATTATATAAATAAATACAAACAAAAGTTATCAAAAGAGGCTATCGATGTTTACACTTCAATACTGTGTATTTACCGCCTTTTATGCAATGTAATGAGCATGCTACTTCACAGAGCACTGTGCTTGGTATCTAAAAGCATAAAATCTCTGAGCTTTATGAATAATTATGATCCAAACTTTCTCAATAATAATAATAATAATAATGGCGGCGCTACAGTCCGAGGTGGACCTAATTATAATTATGATCCAAACTTTCTCAATAATAATAATAATAATAATAATGGCGGCGCTACAGTCCGAGGTGGACCTGGGCTTAGCTTCTCAGCAACCACTCATGTTGTGCGTGCGTGCTATTGTTCTCTCACGAGTCTCCACGTGTATTCATCGCAGGACATAATAATAATAATAATAGGAGGTGGACCTAGGCCTATCTTCTTAGCAACCACTTGTCTTGTGCGTGCTATTGTTCTCTCACAAGTGGAGAGGACCTACAGTTTAATGCCGACTCTGAACGGCGAGATTGAGAAGCTTTTTCTAGACAGTTATACTCTTTGAGCATTGTCAGTGACCTGAAAGAGGTGGAGCCGTGAAAAAATGTTTAGGTGATTTTTCGGGAATCGAACCGACAACATCGAGCGTAGGAGTCGACGCACCTACCCACTACGCCACAGGAACCACAAACTTTCTCAATGCTGTTTATTAATAAGACTCTTAAACATTATTGGATGAACACTAAAGTAAAAATCTAATAAACAACACAAACATTTATAACGAGGACTGAACTTCTAGAATTAAATTGCATACACAAGGCCTTCAGTCCATTTGCAGACCTAACAATCGCAACGCGGTTGATTACACTTTTTGGCAGTCAACCAAATTTTATTTGAGTTAAGTATAATTTATTTTGCCCAAAAATCTTTCATACTTAATGAAGCCAAGCATATCCCTGATGGAACAAAAGGGAGGGAATTTGCTTATCCGGTCTTGCAATCATGAGATAACCCTCATTTCTACTGAAGCATATTGATAGTTTTTGGTAAGAAAATTATCGTTTGGTTGATGGAATATATGAAGAGCGATCTTGACTGTACACAAACCTGGAATACTTTAACAAAGGATTATATGCTCCTACTTTTAATGGGAAAAAATTCGAATTCAAACAAAACTCGTTGCTATATAAAATCGGTTTATTAGAGACACCACTTTCAGAATGTAGTGCCCATGAGGAGGGTACAGAACATATCATATGTCACTGCACTGCACTGGAGTACCAACGACCTCATTTTGGACTGAAATAACTTGAAGCTTCGGATAACGCGGCTAGTTCTGCGAAATAAGATCCCAACATTTGAGAAACTGACTTTCATTGTTGAACTATTAAAACCATAATTTTTAGAGAAATCACAACGACCCCTATTGTGACCGCAGGAAAAATGTTACCAGGGTTCACAGAATTTAAGGGTAAACCAAGGCATATTTCTGGACCATTTCCTATTTGAGTAGGTAAAGTAGAGTAGTAAAGGTTTGAAAAACTTAACAAATCTCGCAATGAGATTAATCTCAACTCTCAGTAGATTGCGCGGCCTAAACTACATTCGATTTCTGACAATGTACCTCGAGTCTTTCGAATAACCGATATATTTTCTTCGAACCGGTCTTCTGTTATTCACTTTTAACGTTTATGATTGCATTTGTACGCACAATATTGGGCATCATTCCGAATACGGACTTGTTTCAGATTTGCCTTAAAAATTGAAGAAACGCATTAAAACCGCCTTTGGAGCTTAACATTTTTAAAACGGTATTCCGGATCGAAAAGTCTTTAAGCACATCTCCACCTTAAGTGCCATCAGTGAATGAGACTGATGATTGCCTTTTTGCATTCCAGCAAATTAAGTTATTGCCAAATAACTAAATAAGTAACTTGTGGTACTCCATTTGTCAGTTTCACTTCCGACCCAATATGCGTTCACATATATTACTAATATTAAATCGAAATGTACTTATCTATATGTCAGTTTTAAATTAATTGTACCTTTAATATACCTCAAAACTGTGTTTTAACTCTGTCATATTTCTTTCTTAATAAATGATTGCAATCAGACTTCTTAAACTTATTTAAAATTGTTTTCAAATAATTTATTTAGCTTAATGCGATTGTATTGCCTTTCAACTTCTTTACACATGTATTTTAAAAGCAACTTTACTTTATTCATATCGAGGATATCAAACTGTTACAGCTGGGTGATCATCTACATATGTACATACATATGTATAGTACAACATAAAATACTTTACTTCTATCAGCTTTTAAAAATTTTGGCATTTTTGTTTCACTAACGTTTTCGAAATCAACTCTTTCATCAATAATATTATAATATTTACAAAAATGACATCACGAGCTATGGAAAATGTGTAAATTTCTGGGTTAAAGATTTTGTTCTTATGCAATTTTGCACTATGAATCATAGAGCGTGCTTTTCCATTTAAGGTAAGTGGGCAAGTGCGAGTTGTACTCGCACGGGATAGGTTTCGTCGCATAACATTAATGCATGATTTCTGAATATCAGACGACGTTTCCAAACTATTTCTCTTGATTTTTTTTAACTTCAACTCAAATTAACTATTCATTACTACATTTATACTTTTAAACAAACAAACATCCATCCATACATACATATACCTTTATCTCTATCCAAGTTTATCCCAAACGAAAAATCCCTTCCATCATACCCAATCAGTGCTCATGCCTGTGTGCATTTTTGTTGAGCATTTAGGGGTTGAAATCGATCTAAAAGATAACACTCATCAACGTATAGAGTGGTCGATCACAGCATGAAATTGATGTGTGAAAATGAAAATATTTATCATTTTAAATCTTAGTAATCTCAAACTTTCTACATAAGTCGATATTTCGATATTTATCATTTCTTAATGTTTACGCTGAGGTCTTCAAAACTGCGTTTTCAAATTTTCAATATTCGCATGCCGATGGTTGACCGACATCGATGGTTTGGACAATATCTCGAATATTTTTGGGCCAGAATGCTTGAAATAGTTTTTCCCAGATTTTTAAACACTTTGGTTTAGAAATAGCAGGGGGGACGCAAAATGGAACTTTGGATCAAAAAGTGTTGAAGCAAACCTCCATCTCGTTTCAAAAGATCTGTCGATTGACATATCACACAAGTGGTTGCGTCAATGTTTCAAAATCCATGGCAACTTCACCTATATGGGAGAAACCCGCAAATGGCCCCACTTTTTAAATTTGGGTGTATGGGCAATAATATCTAGGCCTGAAATACATAATTCCATAATTTCATGCCAATACCTTTATAAACTGCTCTCTTTATTTCAGCGTTGGCAAATAAATGAAGAAAATCAAGCAATCAGTAATTTGAAATATCTTACATTTACAAGAAATGCGGATTCCCCAATTTTTAAGCATTTTTCTTCTGAGGATAATTCTAAGGAAGGCCACTATTTCCACTTAAGTTAAATATACTATATAAATACTGGATATACACCCAATAAATACTGTATTACATAAGCAGTGTGAATTCGGAAAAGAAATTTCATTCGAAATAATGGACAAAGTTCTTGACATTAGTTTGCTGATTGATAACCAAATATATTCCCGTGTTCGCACAACGGAGGATATTGCAGCTGAGGAGAATCCAAAATCGCCAAAGATAACAACTAGTCTGATCAGAATAATGCATACTCGTAAATATCTGGGATTATTCGCTACAAGGTCCAATTGACTTAGAAATTTAAGCAAAATAACCAAACACTTCACTATCGATTTTCTGTTAAGGCTATAGAGCAGAATTGAATGACATTTTGATCCAAAAATCACCTTTTCCGCATTTGCAACCATGCAAACAAGAAATATTCCCGTATTTGAGTCTAGAAAAGGCTTCCCAAATTCGTTTGGAGTCGACATTAAACTGTAGGTCTGCTTCATTCGCGGGAGAACAACAGCGCGCACAACGCGAGTGGTTGCTGAGAAGCTAGGCCCAAGTCCACCTCAGACTGTAGCGCCGTCATTATTATTATTATTATTATGTAGTTATAGAGAAACCAATGTGTGGTTTTTTGGGTGACGGTATGAAAGAAACGTTACATCCAATTGAAAGTACTACCGATACATGATAACTGATATTTTTCTGCCAGAAATTAAGGATTTGTACTTGGTCAGTTATGGTTCCAGCAAAATAGTGCTACGTCATACACAAGCCCATCCAAAAATAATTACAATAACAAATTAAGCTCTACCTATCACTTGTAATAGCTCTTTATGGAGATTGCTTGGCCGCCATTTAGCTGCCGTTGTGGAAGCTTTCAAGATCAGGCGAAAGACGGAGTTTACAAGAGCGGAAGAAGGCAGGAGTATCAGAGGGAGAACATATGATTTTTCACAAGTGGGAAGGAGATGGGTAACTGGCTTCTTCAAACGAAAATCCACTTTGAAAGTAAATAGAATCGGGCTAGAAGCAAGCATGTTTTCATCCCATATCGTTTCATATTTTCCTTATTTCCTGGAGACTGTTGAACGAGTAACACCTCACTCATTTTGCGTGAAATTTTGGGAAAATTTAACATAGAGACAATTTTAATGTTTGTGCACAAACACAAAAAAAAAACCTTTTCAGTTTAACTACCGTTAACTTTTGTAGACAATTTTGTTGCCTTGATGTCGCCTTTGTGTCGACTTACACACCGTACTTTTTTGTTCTATTTTATTATGAATTTCTTTATTCTTAGTTCACAAGCCCCATTAATTCGTATTTTTATATTTTCCACCTTGTTAAACCGAAATCTCGATAATTCGTAACTTGCGATAATTCGTAAAAAGTTGTGTTCCCTAGCCATTTCGAATTATCGGGATTCCACTGTATGTAGTTGAGAAAAAATCGATCCCACGCTCACTAGCTGAAACAAAATGTCACAATCTACAGCAACAATTTTGAGCTGCATCTTCCATTTGTTGAAACAACTTGGGTCAAAACTCGTCACTGGAACGATCAAAATCATGCTCTACAAAATCCTTATACTGCCTTACGCTTACTAAAGGGTGGTCCAACGAAAACGCACGATGATAATTGTTAAATAAAAAAATAAAGATTCATACACAATATTATTAACTAATATTTCAGTTGAAAGATGTATCTAATATCATATCTCTGTATGTAAGTTGTGTGGTGGCAAACCTTATACAAATTTTACGAACGAAATAAATATCTATCTATTTCCATCTTAATATTTCTTATTTTGATAGAAGGATATATCGTTTCACACATGATTGTCATAGATCCTTCTATCATAATAAAAAAAATATTAAGATAATTCTCTGAAAACTTTTCGTTTTATTTTTTACAACTAATGATCTCCTGCTGACTATTAACGGGTCCGGAAGCATATGAGCTCCGTCTTGCCACTGTTTATTTTAAGCCCCCACTTCAAGTAGTAAAAACGAAATAGTTTAACGGAGTAATCATTTTTATTTGCATTATGGATATTGCCCTGGATTCATTAAAATTTAGTCAAACATTTCGTTCGTTTATGACGTGAGATTAAGTGGATCGAATCTACGAGTATAATCGTTCTGCTTTTTTAGTTACGGTTAGCTCCCTTCTGAGTGTAGGCGTTACTATGCTAAAATCGCAACAATCCAGTTGGTATTCACATCATCTTTAAAGGACTTATCAACTAATGGAATCCTGAAGATGACTTTAAAATAAATTATATTGAATCGAAAACGTATTGCTAAAATTTAAACAAATTGCTTTAAAATAAAACATGAGGAAGAATATCCAAACAATTTTAAAAAGAAAAGTCTTATACACAATGTTCAAGAAATCATCTATGTTACCTGATGCGACACTGCAAACATATTTCAAATCAATCCCTCGCAGATCTCGCATTATCCATATCAACGAATACCCAACAAAAATGTGAGGCGAAATTCTTAAAAAAAACTGAAGTGCCGGGCAGTTGCAAGTTGCAGAGTCATAATAACAAAGCCTACCAGTATTAATATCCGTATAGGATGCATAAATTATAATTCCGCCGAGCTATTAATCAATTACGGTAAGGCCGAGTGTCAAATGAAAAATGACCTTAACGAGGAATTATAACTTTTTTTTTTCAAGTTTGAGTCAGCTTTCGTTTCGTTGTTCTGCAAACTCAGGGCATTAGCAATCGTTCACCGGTTCAGATAATCACCGAATGGCCCATATTTGCCAAAAATTTTAAAATGTCAGAGAGTAAAATAAGAGGCTGAAAGAGAACGAGAGAGTTTTGGTTCAAGCAGAAACAAAACTTTGGCCTAGTTCCGGATAGACGCAATTTATATACAAACACACAAACAAACAAAAACTAATAAATTCACCGAGAGAAAACGTGAGAAGAGAATTGAAGCAAAAAATCCTTCACTAACTGTTGAGCTTTTAAGGGAAAGTTCAACAGGAAAGTAAGGGGAAATTTCCCAATATTATGAGCTTTATGTTTCTTTTCTGGTTTTGTAATTTCGGAATTTTTAAAATATACTCAAATTATGACAACGTGTGCATAGATTGCAATACCATTTAATTTACAAGACAGCAGTGAAGAAGACTTCAATAAATTCCTAAAGGCACACGAGGAAATGTGTGTGCGTACAGAAGAATGTGTGGATAATTGTTTTTACCTACGACGATCAATTCCAGAACTTTACCTATTTGTTAACTATACATGTTATAAGAGGTGTTATTCAGCTATTAGTTGCTCGAACAACTGACGCCTTGTTTCTCAAATTACCAACACCATGGTGCATTATCTCTACGCATTTGTGTCTGATTCGATTCGACGAGGCAAAGAACCAAATTTTAATTTTACGGTTCAAGTGTTATGGAAAGCTTCCTAAACTTCACCATTCGGAGTAGGCATAAAACTGTTCACAGAACACGATAGATTATATACACATAAATGTACTCATATATGTGTTTGAAGTTCCACGTGAAATCGAACCAGACAGCCCTTTTTGGATTCCTTTTCGTCACTCTCGTGCAACTCATATTACACAGCATCTGCTTAAGTGATATTGGGCTCATCGACTATCATGTTTATAGAGCAATGACCCAACAACTCTTCTTGCGCTGTCGCATCCGCATTGTCACAATATGTGTCTCGCAGTCTCTTCCTTTAGGGATAATCTACAAATATCATCTTTAAGAAGCCCTATCTTGTTCAGATGATGATTGAAGTTTCCATGTCCTGCGGATAGCGCCAAACCCCGTTCTGACGTCTCTTGCCCTATGCATATAATGTTGCCTTAGCACCTCCTGTCGGCATTTTTTTGCTGTCTATACTCTAGTGATCCACCATTGCCCATTCGTTGACCAGGAGTTCAAGCAACAAAAGGGTACGGACCTATCAGCTTGGAGGTTGATCCATGCTTTGCAAGGAATTCTGTCTTTTTGACTGCATTTTAATACATTTTTATATCCATTCATTCAATTTTAGTACACTTTTTAGGACCAAAACTTCCTGATTGTTCAATTGCAATTGATACATTTTTTCTCGCAGCTTGACTTCAATTTAAGTGATCCAAAGCATTAAGAAAAGCTACTTATGCAGATATATTCATAGACGCTACTCCGTGAAAGCCATTTATCGACTCGCTCGAAGAAGGCCCTCTGTCAACATATTACTGAAGCTAAAGTAAATATTAATCCAACACGACTGGATGACGCAGTTGGTTAAGTGCCTGCCCCAACTTAGAGGGGTCCTAGGTTCGAATCCCAGTGAAATCGAATCTGGTCCAGTCACCATTTGCCGTTGGGATCAAATTAACGGCACTGGAGTGGGTTGCTACCTGGCAGTACAATGGACCAGTTTTGAATCTGAGTGCTACAGTAGTGTTTCAAAAATCATCCGAAAAAAAAGTATTAAGTAAGGCAGGGTAGGTATGCCACAATTATTTCTATTTCTAGTGAAAATAGAAAAAATTATTAAAGCAGTTTTGCTTGCATTAGGCATTGTTCCACCGTCTCTTGCCCTATGCATATAATGTTGCCTTAGCACCTCCTGTCGGCATTTTTTTGTCACTCCTTGCTGTCTATACTCTAGTGATCCACCATTGCCCATTCGTTGACCAGGAGTTCAAGCAACAAAAGGGTACGGACCTATCAGCTTGGAGGTTGATCCATGCTTTGCAAGGAATTCTGTCTTTTTGACTGCATTTTAATACATTTTTATATCCATTCATTCAATTTTAGTACACTTTTTAGGACCAAAACTTCCTGATTGTTCAATTGCAATTGATACATTTTTTCTCGCAGCTTGACTTCAATTTAAGTGATCCAAAGCATTAAGAAAAGCTACTTATGCAGATATATTCATAGACGCTACTCCGTGAAAGCCATTTATCGACTCGCTCGAAGAAGGCCCTCTGTCAACATATTACTGAAGCTAAAGTAAATATTAATCCAACACGACTGGATGACGCAGTTGGTTAAGTGCCTGCCCCAACTTAGAGGGGTCCTAGGTTCGAATCCCAGTGAAATCGAATCTGGTCCAGTCACCATTTGCCGTTGGGATCAAATTAACGGCACTGGAGTGGGTTGCTACCTGGCAGTACAATGGACCAGTTTTGAATCTGAGTGCTACAGTAGTGTTTCAAAAATCATCCGAAAAAAAAGTATTAAGTAAGGCAGGGTAGGTATGCCACAATTATTTCTATTTCTAGTGAAAATAGAAAAAATTATTAAAGCAGTTTTGCTTGCATTAGGCATTGTTCCACCACTCGAAGTGCGTTCTCTTGGAAGTGACTGCCACAAACATACCTCTTGCCATCAACTTTGACTTTATTGAGGCATATAGAAATCAAAATTAATAATTTTTAGCATTTTTAGATTCCTAGTTATATTTGATCTTGATGAAGATATTCAACATATTGAAGATAGTAATTTTCGTTAACACTTTCAGAGATATTTGAATTCATCATCTTACTAGTGGGTTGAGAAGAATATTCATTCGCTTCATCTATTTTAAAGTAAATCAATTTGACAGGCAGTGTAATCCAAGTTGCTTTGTGTAAAGATTTGTTCGAACAACATGTTTTATCTGGTTTCCTGAACTTTATTTATTTGAAAGACTATTCTTCTGGGGGCGCTATTCTTTTGGCTATCCATAATCAGTATTACGTTTCACTTTTCAAATCTTCTCATACCGAGTTTACTCGCGCTAAAATAACGTAACCTGTATCTTCTTTGTTGCCACATTCGCCCATCTCAATCAATTCAAGGCTAATAGCTTGCCGTAGATGCCATAGGCTCACTCACTCACATGCTATCGATCACAATCGTTCTAGGTGATTGTAATCGTTCTAGGTGATTTTAATCGTCCCTTTCTTCAATCAATCCGATGATCAGTCACATTTCGTCACTCCCAACGCAACCTCTGACAAAGAAATACTCTTTATAGATTGCCTTTCTAAGTCCGGTCTTTACCAGATTAGTGGCATAACCGAACTGTGAATTGTGAATCTCTCTATCTGAACTACATTGATCGAATGCAATCCAATCTTACTTCCGATCCCAAGAGTTTTTACCGCTATATTAATACCAAACCTAAATGCGATAACTACCCACCTACTCTTAAACTTGCAAACAACTTTTCGTCAGATCCCCAAACCATTGCAAACTTATTCGCCCACTTCTTCAGTCAATCGTACACCGACCGTTCCAATGGAACTCCGCACCACAACAACAATAGGACATTAAACTTCCCTTCTCCCTGGTACAGGTCACCCACGGCAGCAAAATTGAGAGCCTAATGAAGATACGATCTGTAGACTCTCTCGCTGTAAAATGGGAAACAATTTAATAGGACAGACCACATTTTACAATGTGCAAAGTGCAGGATGCTGGGGCATGCCGCGGCGAACTGCAATATGGAGTTCCGCTGCGCCAGATGCACGGTCACCCACAATAAAGGGGGATGTCCTTTAGGGACGGAAAAGGTCGAAGACACGGCCCTTCTCAGTTGTGTACTTTGTGGACAAAATGGACACCCTGCTACCTATAGGGGCTGTCCGAGAGTCAAAGAGCTCAGAGATAAAATAAAGGCCAAAAGGGAGGACAAAAAGGTACCTGTCAGGCCAGTGGCCCGTGCTGCAGCTACCGCTGTTACGTCGGCCATCTCTTACGCTCCAATGGAGTCAGCCAGAGGTTCGATACAACAGACAGTGCCAAAGATTGCCTCAAATTCAAGGGAACCTGAGGCAAACCCCTCATTAAAGGATGTAATGACAACCATCCAGTCGATGTAAGCGCAGATGATCGCTTTGCAAAAACAGATGGTCAGATGTCCAGCTTCCTTCAGCAGACGGCCCGAGTAATCTTCATCTATTCGGAGCTGTTAGGCGAGCCTAATGCGCAGCAAAAACCCTTAAAGTCCTAGCAGTGAATGTTAATTAGCTGATTAGGATCGAGCGAAAACTAACTCTGTCTCAATTGTTGCAAAACCATAATCCTGACGTGCTGATGGCTAGTTAAACTAAGCTAAACCAGACGCGCAAACTCAGGTACAAAAACGATCACATAATTAGAAGAGATCGGCCCCAATCCACTCGAGTTGGTGGGGTCGTTCTCCTTATTAAAAATAATATCAGTCATAAGGTGATATATAGCAGTGTTGTAAAAGAATGCAATCACTTCGAAAAACATTCAAAGAATACAAGTTATTGATTGCAATCATAGACTTAGCTCCGAAAGATTGCATTCTTTTTTTTCACTATTCAATTGAATGCAATCAATTATGAATTCATTTATTATTTTGCATTCTTTTTCCATTTTTTAAATTTTTTTGCAGAAACAGTCAAAATCGCTTACAACGACAGCGGTTATAAAAACGTATCGGTTATAACGACCAAGTTCTTAGGTCCCGGATGAGCTCCATTATAATCCCACTGAATAACAAATCGTTTACAACGACATCACCTACAACGACATATCGCTTACAAAGACATATTTCTTCATTTTTTGGATAAAACATTGATTTAACGACTAAAATCGATGCAGCTGTTGGTGCGACCGCATTTTTTTCTAAAACGGTTTATCTGAACCCTTTTTGACATCAATAGTTTCGGTGAAGTCTTGACGAAGCAACGAACATTCTCTATCGTTTTTTTGCAAAGACGGGCGGGTTTTGAAGGGTTGCTAATATTAGACAATGCGCTGTGTAGCTCTTCTCTCTAAATCTTCAATTGAGTTGACACTCCTGGGCCTTATCCCAGATCTGCTGCAATGTTAATTTCTGGTCGATGGTAGATTTCGCTGGCCTGAACCCGCACCAATCAGACTGTTGACGTAAGGTTTCAGGGGTTTACACAAGACCGCAGAGAAGATACTATATGCGTTATTTAGGCGACTGTACAGAGAGATCTATAGAGGGTATCCGTTCTTTATCTGCTATTTTCCAGTGACCTATCGCTTATAACGACCAAATCCGTCAGTCCCTTAAAAGTCGTTATAACCGATTTTGACTGTATTTATATTCTTTATTCTCTTTTTAAAATCTCCTAACGTGAAGTAAAGCTAAAAAAATTAGTACATAACTGTCAACTCAGCGTGACTTATCAATTGGTAATAAATGTACAGTACTTGTAAAACAATCAGTATTTGTTCACAATATTTTATCTGTATATACTAATGGCATACAGATAAACATGCTAAAGAATATAAATATGTGCTAAATACTTAAAAAAATTTTTAAAGAATGCAAAAAAATACAAAAGCACAATATTGAATGAATTCATAATTAATTGCATTCAATTGAATAGCAAAAAAAGAATGCAATCTTTCGAGGCTAAATGAATGGTGAGTGCATTCTTTCGAAGTCTAAAATGAAGTCAATGATTGCAATAATAAAACTGCATTCATGCAGTCTAAAATGAAGTCAATGATTGCAATCATAAAACTGCATTCATACAATCATTTCGGATTGCACAAATCACGAAGCGCACAAATGCTTTTTGATTAGAACGCCCATTTTTTAACGCGCTGCTCAATTGTGTACCTCTCCATGGTTGAATTTGTCAAACACTGAAACAAAGAAATTAAGTTAAGCAAAAAAAACTTGAAGTTAAGGTGTGACTCACAATTAACATCGTGCATTATGGTTGGACCACCCTTTATAAGGTAAGTTAAATAAACTAAAAAAAAGGATTTCGAAGCATTAACATGCGGACCATGCAGACACAAGCGTCTGCACCTAGTCTCTATTAACGAACTCCTACTCTCACCTCCCCGTGGTGAAATCCGGGAGCCGAGTACCGTCGACAGAAGATGGGGTAACCAACCCTCGAGGGACGTCTGGGCGGCTGCAAACGAGAGCGGGGGTAGTGTGAGTCTACCAGGGCTCGTCCCTCTTTTTAGGATGACGGCGGAGGAGCTGATCAACTAATTGGCCAACGGAGGCATCCACAACTCCAGTCAGCAGGAGCTACCTGATTTCTATGGTAAGGTCGAGACCCTGGAACAGACATGGCGGCGGATGAGCCCTTCTTTTAGGGCCAGGTACGTAGGTATGATGTGTCTTATATGTGCACTTAGACCAGAATTGATCCATTGTGCCGCCACATGGTTTGACCGGGATCAAACCAATAAATTGTCCGAGGGAAACCATTTGGAGCCTATAATGAAGCGTAGTAGATTGTTAATGGGAACCGTACTAAGTTCACACAAGTCATCAAAAAAGTAGGCCCCCAGATATTGTTTCCTATGAGGCAGTGTCCTGTGATGACACCGACGATTGTGCTTATATACGATCTGTGAAGAGACATTAAATTCTTAGATCTTTTGGAATCTAATCTAGGCCATATGATCCTGGAGGTGTGACACGTGGTGCCACTCGCCCATCTGTTATCTATTTCACGAGTTGCCTCTAATGAGAGCAACAATTTGCAAGTTGTGAGGGGCATACCCAAGCTACTGTGTTTAGGAAGTAATGGCTGTGAAGTTGGGAACTTGGCAAGTTCATCTGCTTTGCAGTTGCCTGGAATGTCTCTATGTCCTGTCACCCAGCACAGGCAAATATTGAACTGGACAGCCATCTTGTCTAAAGATTAGCGGCAGTCTATTACAGTCTTAGAGTTCGTAGAGACCAATTCCAGGGCTCTGATGGCTCCCTGGCTGTCCGTGAAAATGCAAATATCACGAGCGGATATTACATTCCATTTGAGCCAAGATAGCGCTTCACTTATCGCCATTATCTCCGCCTGAAACACACTACAGTAGTCGGGTAAGCGAAAGGAGAGACTTATATTTAGTTCATCAGACAAAACGCCACTACCCACCCCCTCCTAGGTTTTAGACCCATCCGTGAAAAAGTTCAGGGAACCTGCAAAAGGTTTAGGATTATCATTCCAGAAGTCTCTATCTGGAATAAGGGTTTTAAAATGTCTGTCAGGGAAGTAAAGGGGTGTGGTATGGTCCAGAATTCTCGTGGGGAAGTTAGAAGAACTTAGTATAGTGGAGTGGCCAAATGGATTGTCGGTCCACTGGGAAGAGGCTGTAAGACGGATAGCCGTATTCTTTGCTAGTAGTCTGCCGAAAATATCTATTGGGGATAGGTTCATTATCACGTCCAGTGCATCTGAGGGTGTGGTTCTCAGAGCACCTCCTATGCAGATGCATGCTTAACGTTGAACTTTCCTAATGAGATTGTAGTGTATGGCTTTGTCTAGTATTGGCCATCAGACATGCACTCCATACAACAGAATGGGTCTAACGACGGTTGTGTAGATCCAGTGGATCATATGAGGTTGGAGACCCCATTTCTTTCCTAGTGCTCTTTTACAAATATAGAGAGCCAGCGTCGCCTTGCGGGTCCGCTCCATTAGGTTCGGCTTCCAGTTCTTTTAGGGCCAACGGCGGCGCTCACAGCCTGCAAGAGGCTACCGACACCGGATCCTTCCGGACCCCTTTGTCTGGGGGCTAAACAAATGGACCTGTCCTCCCAGTTGGAGATTGTGCGTGGTGTTAACTTCCTCACCACGTAAAAAACAATCGAGTTCAGAAAACACAAACTGCCTCGGATATGGACGGATTTACTGTTAACGACCCCAGCAGACGAAATAAGGACAATGACTTTCGGTTCCGCACTTGGAATGTGAGGTCCCTAAACAGACCACGTGCAGCCGACGAACTCGCGGAGGCCCTAGACTGCTATTAAACAGACGTTACCGCAATCCAGGAAGTGCGGTGGGTTGGGCTAGGCAAAAAAAGGATGAAAAAATGATATTTGGATGTGGATTTGTTGTTCGAGGCAGACTTAGGCAAAAAGTCTTAAGCTTTAAGTACATAAGCGAGCGCCTCATAACTATCCGCATCAAGGATAAATTCGGCAACATCAGCCTAATCTGTGCCCATGCCCCACCGGAGAACAAAGATGACGATATCATGGATGACTTCTATGATCTCCTAGAAAGAACGTACGATCAATGCCCCAGCTACGACACCAAGAAATTTTGTTTGTAAAATCATTTCTGCAGACTGTTAACGTTCATTCTGCAGACTGTTAAACGGCGATGAGGACACACACAACGGACGATGATAGAAGAGAATACCGTCCCCCCGATCTAGACGAAGTCAAGATAGCTGCTGGTGCAGATAGTCTGCCTGCTGAAATGTCTAAAGCAGCTGGAGATGATCTGGTGGGGCCCCTGCAGCAGCTCATCTCTTAGATATTTTCGGAGGAAAGCATGCCCGATGAGTGGAATCTCAGACCGTTCGCCCGATCCACAAGAAAGGAGACCCCTTTGACTGCTCCAACTATCGAGCAATAAGGCTCCTTAACATTGCATCTAAGATCTTCTCTGCCGTCTTGTGTGAACGCCTGAAACCATTTGTGAACAAAGTGATAGGTGTGGTTTCAGGCCAGGGAAGTTTACCATAGATCAAATCTTCACACTGCGGCAGATCCTGGAGAAGACCCAAGAAATACAAATCGACACACACCAACTATTTGTCGATTTCAAGGCCGCATATGACAGCGTACATAGAGAGGAGCTATATTTAGCGCCATCTCTAGTTTTGACATTCCTGCCAAACTCGTCAGACTGAGCAGGACGACAATGGAGAACTCTCGCTGCTCCATCAAGGTCGGTAACGAACTCACCGAGACCTTCCACGTCAAAAAAGGTTTTAGACAAGGCGACGCGCTGTCATGTGATTATTTGCCAACACAAGAGGCACAATCTTCCAAAAGTCTGTTCAACTGCTAGCTTACGCAAATGACATTGACGTAATTGGGCGAACACAGCGAGCCGTCAATGATGCGTTTGCTGGCATTGAAACGGAACCGGCGAAAATGGATCTGGCGGTAAACGAGGGCAAAACCAAGTATATGTTGTCATCGAGAAAGGACGTACAACATCGACGACTTGGCCAGAACGGACTTCGTCTACCTTGGCTCCGCGGTAAACAGTACAAACAACATCAGTACCGAGATCAAACGCAGAATGGGGCAATTGAGTAGTAGAGCCCTCTCTCGGAAGACCAAGCTGACTCTATACAAGACCTTGATCATCCCAGTCCTGCTGTACGGCGCAGAGGCATGAACAATATCCCAAGCGGATGAACAGTCTCTTGGTCTTTTCGAGAGAAAAGTTCTGCGCGCGGTCTTTGGTCCTGTTTGCGTTGATAGCAGTTGGAGAAGATTCAACCACGAACTGTATGGGCTGTACAGCGACATGAGTCTAGCCAGGCGTCTACGGATCCAACGCCTAAGATGGCTAGGCCATGTAGAGCGTATGGACAACTTAGCTCCGGCCCTAAGAGTCTTCGACTCTGAACCTGAGTGGTGGCGCACACAAGTCGAGGGGGACTTTGGCCAGTTTAGTGTGCGAAACTGGAAACAGTTGGCGAAAGATCGTGCTGGCTGGAGAGGCATGTTGAGTGAGGCCCAGGTCCACCTCGGACTGTAGCGTAGACTCCTACGCTCAAAGTTTAGGTGGAATTTCCGAAGAACGTATTCCATATCTTCGCGGCTCCACCTCTTTCGAGTCAGTCGAAAGCTTCTCAAACTTCGCTGTTCGTAGTCGGCATTTAACTGTAGATCCGCTTCAATCGTGAAAGAACAATGCACGAAGAACTCGAGTGGTTGCTGAGAAGCGATGCCCAAGTTCACCCGGACTGTAGCCCCACAAAATGATTATTATTAAAGAAATAAAACATAAATTCATAAATTTTCAAGAAACCAAATGTATTTTTCAACAGATAATTTATTTAAGAGCTTTTAATTTAATAAACGTACACATCTAGGAATGTAACAAGGTAACGTTTTAACCGACTCTGACCTTCCTTATTATTGATTTTCCTTCGTCGTTTCTAAGAACATGGTGATAAAGTTCAATTCGACCAAGTGTCGAAATGAATTCTTCATCGTGTGTAATAATAATCAACATGAAGTTATGCTGCGTTTGCCTTTCATCCACAATGCGATTTAAAGCCTCACACAAAGATCTAATATTGGTCCTATCTAAGTTGGTTGTAGGTTCATCCAAAGCTAAAACACCGCAATTGCAACTGAATGTTTCCGCAAGAGCCATTCGAATAATCAAGGATGCTAAGACTCTCTGGCCAGCACTACAACGTCCACGCATTTCAATCTCGGCATTGTTCTTCGATTGAATAACACGATAATTATAACTTCTCCGCTTATCTGCTGATGCATCTGTCTTCATTTCATCTGTTTGAATTTGAATATAATCAATATCATTACCGCGATAAATTTGTCGCCAATACTCCCGAATCAACCGGTTAATTTTTTCCATTTTCTCTGAATGAAATTTGATCAAAGCATATTCCAGCGCAAGTCTGTATTGCCCTAAATCGGCAATAGTCCCTTTTACAACTTCGACTTCATAAAAGTTTTTACGGTAATTTTGAATAGAATTTTTATACTCCGGTGCCTCGGTTTCGCGTTTTAGTTTGCTAATCTGATTATTAATTTCACCCATTTGACCAAGTAGTTCACTTTTGCTTACTACGATCTGATCATGGTTCTTAATAAGTTCCTCTTTCTCCTTAGAGACTCGACGGAAATCTAAATCGCACAACATTTTAGAGAGTTCCTCTATTTCAGCGTCGAGTTTTGTGGCTTCTTCTTGCAGTTCTTTTAAATCACGATTATCCTTAAGATCACGTTCTTCAATATCTTGATTGAGAATATCGTCTTTCACTTTTTCCAGTTCTTGTGTGGTTTTACTGATTTCGCTTGACTGTGAAATACATAATCTTCTTTATAAAAAAGAACAATCATTTACTGCAATGGAAAGCATACCTTTTGAACTAGTTCCTCCTTATGGCGTTGTGCTGAGCTTTTAACTCGCTTGATTTCTTCGGATAGATTCAATTGTGCTAAATCACTCAACTCTCGGTTAAGCCTAGGAAAAATATATATTTAATAAGTATATTAAATACTGTATAAGAATTGTTTATAAGGTTAATTTTAACCTTTGGATATCTTGATTCAAGCTCTTTAAGTTATCGAGTTTTTCTTGCATTTCGTTTATTATTTTTCTATTACAATCCTTCGAGTTCTGTTTCTCTGCTACCGAATCGTCCAGCTTTTCTTTTAAAGGTTGTAAATCTTGTTTTAATTTTGTAATTTCCTTAGCAATTGTATCAGTTTGTTTAATTAATTCGTTTTTACGTTCCTTTAGCTGAGGTATGGATTGTACACCCTCCTTAAGTTTGATTTGCTCATCCTTAAGCCTAAAACGAAATATAAAATGTAGACACATCGCAAGTAAACTGTTATCCATGTAACGAACTTGTTTTTTTCCTCTCTCAATTTAATTAGAGTTTCATTTGCTCTCTCATAATCAGATTGTTTTGTTTCCAATACCTTTCGTTCATTTTCCAATTCAGCAGCAATCGTAGTTTTTTCCAGCTGAACATCATCAATCGAAGCAGTGCTACTATTTTCTGGAAGTTTCTTCTGCAAGTCAGAGAAGTGATTTCATGTCAATTAAATAAAACAGAATTAACGAAATCTTAACATGTTCAAATAAGTGAAAGAATGTAATATTACGGATACATACATAAATACTACATAAAGATTGATTGAAAGTTATGAATAAAAATGAATCAAAAATAATTCAACTCTTTTCCAATAATTTTTTTAAGCAGATACTCGCCTTTAGCTCTCTTAAATCAGCGTTAAGACGTTTTACTTCCTTTATAGCTTCATCGAGAAGGCTCATATCCCCTAGCATTGAATTTGCAAGCTCTACATTAGCACTAGGTTCAATTTGCAACATCTGGCATGATTCCACTTCAGATGTGATTTCTGAAATCTTCATTTCCAATTCTTTTAGTTCAGTTTTGCGGATAGGTATATCTCTCTCGAGGTGTTCAACTTCCTCAATAAAACGGCGTAATCCTATAAGAGATTCATATTTTTTTTGTTCAGCCTTGAGTAACTTTTCTGAACGATTTATATTTTCAGGAAGACGTTGAATTTTTTCATTAAGTTCTGCTGTAAGTGACGAAGCCTAAATTAAATATAATATAGATATAAAAAAAAGTTATTCTCAACAGCATTCTGCTTACATCACTTTCGCACATTGAGTTATGACATAGCGGACAACTAGGTTCTTCCTCAATATTTTTGATATATCTGCAAATAAAAATAAGAAATAAAGACAGTATCGAAAATAAATGTAACATTATAATTTCTGAAGATTCCTATCTAGATGCCTTCTACAGATTGGTTAACATTACAATGATGTTAGTGAGCGCGATAATAAGTGAACCAAAGGAAAGGTGTAGATCTAGGTATTAAGGCAAGTCTTTCAGAAGTCCCAAAAAAGTGTTGCCCCGAAAGCGCGGCCTTTTTTAAATACATCGGCTTCAGACGATCTCTTTTGAAGGTAAGGGGCACTTGGGAATTCTTAAAATGCAAAACGTACGAGTTTTCACTACACTGGGTGTTTGGGCAGCACCAACAACTTCCAATTCTTCCAGCTGTACTAAGGTGTGGATATATTCCGGAAGATTCATAGAGTAAGCTGGCTCAGCCACATCAAATGCATGAACACCAACCGACTAACAAAGTCTTAGAATTCATGGAGTGGAAAACCAGAGACCAATGCTTGACGACCTAGTGTTGACGACTAGAAGCAGCGCCCGGAACCGTCAAGGAAGGACCCCCATAATTTTCTGGCAGGACAAATAGGTAAGAAAAATACATTAAGTCGTGCAAAATCCTTAACAAATTCCAGAATAAAAAACAATCTATGTATTATTCGACGATAGGTAAAGATACACATGTGGAGTTATTCTCACTAAAGGTTTTATTACTTTATGAAGAGTATGCAATCAAAAATTGTATACAGTAACGGAAGTAAAAAATCTTCGACTCAGGAGCCGTAAGACAACACAATAAAGCAAGCCCACGAAACCAATAGCGCACACAATTGTACAAAGGGCCTCAGCCAACTTGGTGTGAGTAATTAGAGGCAGATGGCTAAGGATCGTCCTAGCTGGAGAGGCTTATTGGTTGGTGGACCTGGTACCCCGGACTGTAATGCCATTAGAGGAGGAAGAACCGAAGTAAACTACCTACGACTTTAGATTGGAAACGGTAAATCACACCTTGGCGTGAAAAAAGGCCAAATGATGTGTAATTTTTTGTCCAATAATTTTGTTTTTGTATTTGAAGTTCTTACCGTTTGTACATAGCTTCGGATGATTTTAAGGCTCCATGATCCAATTGATATTTAGAAATGAGTTCGCTAGATTTAGCCAACAGTTCTTCATACGGCGTTGACCGGCATTTCTCGTATATTGTGTCTTTTTTCTCACCCAATTCCTTCTCCCAACGTGTGAGTTCATCCTTTTTGGTTTTTCTTTTTATTTCATAACTTTGTTCTTTTAATTTTAAGTTGTTAATTTTTTCACTCAATTCCTTGACCTGACGTTGTAATTTATCGGAAATTGTCTGAACGGATATTTTAAAGTTCGTTTCGACTGGTCGGTCAAGAACTTTCTTTAAATTTTCATGATGTTTGGCTTTTATTCGCCTCAGTTCTTGTTCTTTTCTTTCAAGTTCCTCATCCTTCAAATGTATTCCTGCCATAAGCTTTGAAATTGAATTAAGAAACGTCAACCTATCGTCTAGGTTTTTAAATTGTTCTTCCAAGCGGGCTACATTCGACTTCTTCTCTGCTATTTCACTTTTCAGATTTTCCTGCTGCATGGCTTTAGACGCTTTTTCGTACAATTCTGTAATGACATTGATTTTCTCTGTCAATTCCTTAAGAAGATGGGCGGAAGCTTCGAGATCATTGATTTCTTTTTCGGTTTTCCGTAAATCTACTTCGCATTGCTTCCTCTGAAAATTAATAAGAGCAATTAATCAAAATGAAAGTAAACCAAACCTAATTTCTTTATCTACCTGTTTTTGTTTGCTATCAATGTCATTTTCAATTCTAGCCTTTGTTTCTCGTAGTTCATCAATTAGTTTCTGTTTTTCTTGATCAGCTTTTTCGTGCGCTAATTGTTGGTCTTTTATATTCTTTTCTTCCATTTGCAGGGATTTGGCAATGTTTTTCAAAACAGCGGGCACCTCTTCGGGTGATTCTTCCAAGTTTATGTGTATATCAATATTGAGCTTGTCACATAGCACATGCATTTTTTCAGCTCTGTCTGCATTACTTTCTTGCTCTCTTTGACGCTGCTGGAGCAAAACGCAACCCTTTCTCTCTAATTCCGAAAGAGTTGATTGGATCTTCTTTTCTTGTTTCAGCAGTGAAGCAAGCGTCTCATCTAGTTCTTGCTTCTTGTGCTTTTTTTCGGTAATTTTTTCTCTGAAGCTACGTATCTCGCGGTCTAATTGTTGAATAGTTCCTTCAAATGGCTTCTTAATCACCGTTTTCAATTTGGAAATACGTTCAGCGGAAGTTTTCTTCCTGAAAATTAAAATTGCAATTACAGAAGCGCACATAAAATCACTTCAACATTGCTCACTTTGTTTCCACTGCCACTTTTAGAGATTGTTGTTTGCCGACTTCAAATTCAATTTCTCTTATCTCATCCAAGCGTTTGTTAATGGGCTTCATGTCCTCCTCGAATTTGGCACACTGGTCTTGAATCGAACTGTATTTTTCAAATGCGCCCTGAAGATCCATTGTTTTATTTTCCATTTCTTTCTTCAAGTAATCAAGATGTTTCAAATTGATTTCTGACAAAAAAATATTTACTTTTGCTTTATTTTTTATTGTTGATCATGAAAGTTCAAACCTTTCTTCTTTAATTCAATCTTCTGATCCTTTCGCATGGCCATAAACTTTTCAATTCCCTTGTTGTACTCGGTAATACCAAATATAGCATCGAATTTTTCCTTCAATTTTTTGGGTTCATCCAATGGCCAGCTCGAGTCTTCTTGGTGACAGAATATTACATTATTGATGATTGCTTTGGAGACACCTGCAAGAACACATTAGGCAAGTGCAACACGACGGAATACATTTGTAGTTAATTTACAGTACCCATAAACTGACACATTGCAAGGTCGACATCTATGCACCTTTTGCTTATAGACTCAGCCCCGTAAGATATAGTGGAATCCATGGTTTCGAAAGTAAGTTTTCCACGCTTATAGTGGAGTTTCATACAGCGACTTACTGTCTGTTCTTCACCTCGAATATTCCTTACCTAGGCGACTAATCGGTAAATTCAAGACATATTAGGCTTATAAGTAAATATTTACCCGTAGTTTAATTTGTCCTAAGCTCTCAGAGAAACCAAAAATTGTCGGATCATGAACAAAATGCTGACCACGGCTGCTGCCTGGTGGAGCTTCACCGGTAAGAGCATATTTTAAGCACTCAATTATTGTTGTTTTTCCGCAGCCGTTTTCTCCCAGTATGAGGGTAACAGGCGATGAAAATTCAACTAACTGCAACAATGCTCTTAAGATACATATACACTAGAAAATTACTGAGATATAAATTAAAACGCACTTGCATATCTTCGCTTTTTCCACCAAAACTCCTTATGCCTTGAATTCTTAACTCCTCTATCGTTGACATTTTCTTGCATTCAGCTTTGAAGAATACAGTTAACAAAAATATAGATGTTGTCTCTTCCACCGAAAAATAATAATTTACTAATCTTTGCTTTAAGTTGAATATTGTGTTGAAGTTGAATATTGTGAATCAAGTTGTTTTATCACATAAAAACCGCCACTTGTGAAATTCACTTCTTATCGGCTTCAATTGTCAAAACTGTTTACTTGTTTATTTGTCACACAAGGCAAGATCACAATAGTGAAATTACGTAGGGCAACGGTGAGCGTTCCAATCAGAAATCAGTTAAACGAGATGGGACTATTTCCAGTGGAAAATACCCTCGCCCATAGCGAAACACTCATACTTCTGTATTCGTCAAATATATTTCACGCATTCTTTCTCAAGTAGTGTCTTTCGTCAGCTGTTTGTCAGTTTGCCCACGATCTGGAATGATCTGGAAGTATGTCATGAGCTGTGTTCGTAAGATGTGACAACTTACTTTGATCATTAACACCACTTATAGTTTTATAAATAAAGGAAATAAAAAATGACTCCTATTTTTGAATAAATTGCGTTCAAAATAATGGCAAAAGTACTTGAAATGCGAATATATGTCAATACAAAACACAAGAAAATTTTAAATGTTGCTTAGAAGTATTGTGGTTTGCTGGGTAATAAACGAGACCCATCTCGTTTCAATTATATGATTTCTGATCTATATAATTGATCTCTGCTGTATAGCTATCCGCGATTAGCCGCCATAAAAACAATGATACCAAACTATTTCTTGAGGATTGTTATCGAGAAACGCTATCGAAAATGTAAAAAATGGCATGACAAATACATGAAATTTATAAACAAAGGAAGGAATTTAACAAAAAAGTTAATACATACTTTCCTTTATTTTGACACGCCTTATTATCAACGAAGAACTTTATGTTTTTTACATTACTATTTTTAATTTCGTGGACAAAAAACAAATGCTATAACACCCAATTCAAAATCAAAATGGCTTAGCCCTAACAGCTGTTTTTTTTTTTTGCGTATACTCTATTGTAGCGTCTATAACTTTCGACGCTGGTAAAAAATAATAGAAAGCAATTAGTTTTAAAATGAGTACTTTATTCTTAGAACAAACGTTCCTTTCACGGCTACAGGGAGCAAGAAGGAAAGGATAAGCGTCATGTTCATGACATTTATAATTTTCCGAGTCTTCCTGCCGCTGCGTGCGCTTCTATCGGAGGACTTGGTCTAGCTTCTCAGCAACCATTCGTGTTGTTCGTACTATTGTCCTCTCACGAGTAGAGGGGACCTACAGTTTAAAGCCCGCTCCGAACATCGTGATTGAGAAGCTTTTCTATACACTTATATTCTTTGAACATAGTCAGTAACTCGAAAAAGAGGTGAAGTCTTGAACTTCTTGCTTTTTCTGGGACTTGAGCCTAGACTTTCAGTCTAGTGCGTACGGGTCAGAGAAGACTTTTCTGGCCGGAGCTAAATTGTCCATGCGTTCTACATGGCCTATATAGCTCAACAACGCAAACAGGACCAAAAATCGCACACAGAAGTTCGAAAAGACCAAAAGGTTCTTCATCCGCTTTCTATTGTATATTTCCCATGTCTCTGCGCCGTGAAGCAAGACTGGAAAAATTAATGTCTAATACAGTCAGCTTATCTTTATTTGCGGATGTATTGAAACTCTACATTGGAGCACTCAGACTCAAAACTGGTCCATTGTACTGCAAGGTAGCAATCTACTCCAGTGCCGCTAATTTGATCCAAACGGCAAATGGTGACCGGACCAGATTCGATTTCACTGGGATTCTAACCTGGGACCCCTCTAACTTAGAGTAGGCACTTAACCAACTGCGCCATTCAGTCACTTTAAGCTTGGTCTTTCGAGAGGGATCTATTACTTGATTGCCTTTTGAGCCAAAACTGCGTTAGGAGTTTTTCTGCGTTTGATCTCGCTACTGATGTTATTTGTACAGTTTACCGAGGAGTCCAGGTATATCTTCTCAAGAGTTATGCTGAAAGTCACATGACACTGCGTCACCTTATCTTAGTCCTTTTTTGACATAGAAGGTTTCGGTGAGTTCATTACCGACCTTGATGTGGGAGCAAAAGTCCTCCATCGTCATCGTGTTCGGTCTGACGAGTTTGGCAGGAATGTCAATACCAGACATGTGGCTGTTGGGTCTTTTTCAGAATCTGCCGTAGTGTGAAGATTTTGTCGATGGTGGACTTTCCTAGCCTGCAAACACTCTAATCAGATTGATGATGAAAGGTTTTAGAAAAATCTTAATCTTAAATACGAGATGTTAAGAAGACTTATCCCTCGATCTTTTGGCACAGCCAAAGTGGTCTCTTTCTTATGGATCGGCCAAACGGTACTGAAATTCCACTCATCGGGCATGCTTTCCTCCGACCATACTTTAGAGATGAGCTGGTGCATACGCCCAACCATCTCCAGCTGCTTCAAAGATTCCAGCAGACAGACCATCTGCCAGCAACTTTTATAGACTTCAGTTTCGATATCGCTATCTTGAGTTCAAGTCAGGACGGATTTCTCGTCTTTATCAGGCCAGTGGCCCAAGAAGAATTTGAGCCTGAACTAATCCCGCCTTCCATCTTTGACAGTCCTCGACACACTGCTTCCAGCTGCCAAGACTAAGGTCTCTATTACGATTGTCGATACTCGATGAATTTACTAACTAAAGAAAATACTCGTCATTTCATTGTATAGATCATTTTTTATTTCATTTCATGTTATTATACAGAGAATATGATTTATATTTTTTACATTTTATATTGGGTTAATTGTTTGCTATTATTTACCATTCTAAGTTACTTCTTTTCCAGTATTTTTTCTTGTCCAGAATGCAGCTTTAAAAAAATAAATGCATATTTTACTAGTTATTGTTTTGTTTTATTTATTGGATTGCACTTCTTACCTCTTACAGTAGACAAGTAATTGTCTTTGAATTGAGAGCTTGATTGAATAAATTATATGTTTTTCTTTTGATAAAATTAAACGAAGAATGATAACTCTTCCCGTATTCCACCCACGTTCGCTTTATCCTTTCATCTGTTCCAAAACTGAGTAACATTAATTCTCAAAGACGTTATGTACGTCGATTATTCGGATTGTAATTTCTCGAATTGGCTGGAAATACAATTAAAATTTGGGTAAAAAATCAAATTACAAACGATGAAATACATACTATACGCCCTATCTGAAACCTAACTAATCTGAATTTTCCAACATCAATTTTTCTTCCACTTCTGCTTGTAACTTTGTCAGTGTAATACAGAATATTGGTACTACAATGTTATGCAGGAATGTTGTAGAGTAAAAGAAAAATAGAAGCTGTGGTACAGTAATGTCACCCCTGACTATTTATAAAGGAGTGTAGAAGTTGTCAACATCGTTCAGAACTTGAAGGATTCATGGCTAAGGAACGAACACTGGTGTTACGACCCAAAGCATAGCATACATGCACACGAAGCTTGATTTTTGATGAAATAAAATTAATTCTGAGTAAATTTAAAGCTAAAAATCTTATTGTAACAGGAGATATAAACATCGATACTTGTGTTGTAAATGACCCATCTCGTATATTCAATGCATCAAAAACGTATACAGGTCATATACAGTGTACTCTCTCCTAACGGATATCCCTCAGAGCGGACACCTTTCATAACCGGACAAATTTCAAAGAACGGAATTATCTACACGATTTTTCATGTAAATAATTCTCTCATAAACGGATTCTCTTATAACCGGGCGTGGACACCAATTTTCATAACCGCAATAGAATTTCACTCTCTCTTAAACGGACAAACGCATTGCTTTGTTTTCCTTTTCTTTGCGCTTTATTCTTGTTACCCAACTAAAAATTAAAAAAAATATAAAAATGTAAACATAGCAGGCTGCGGCGTCGGCGGCCGTCTGTCGACTTTCCGACTATGTATAAGGCTCGTCGCACAATACGCAGGTTTGTGTGTAAGTGAAGCTTGAATATTATAGATACAAATATTTTTTCTTAATTTTGTCGTATAACATCATCGTGGGAAAAGTGAAGCATTTGTTAACATTGAAAGGAAAGGTTGACAATTAATGTTTATCACAAAAAATTAATTCTATTTTAAAATAAAATGTTATACTATAAATGCATGTCTATTGTGTTTCTTTTTTCAATAATGTCAATGTCGTTTTTCTCATAATCGGACACCTCATAAGCGGACAAATTTCTCGGTACCATCAGTGTGCGTTTAAGAGAGAGTTCACTGTATTCATACGACTACTTAAGAACAATATGAATGTTTTATTATAATGTTTATGATTGCAGAATTACAGAGCATCATATGCTACCTCTAAGCATCAATCAAGTCACTAACCCAAATCTAAACCCTAACCTAAATTAAAGCATAAAGCCCACAACGTTAAATTTCAAGGACGAACTATGTCATGCTTATTGAATGTCTTAAATACGAATTCTGTAAATTTGTCTATTTAGAAGGAAATCCTTCAGTTGCTTTCGACATATTCCTAACGATTTTGAAAAAATCATATAAATAACAGTCCAAGAAATAGAAAATTCAAGCCAATAAAATCTTGGATGACAATCGATCTATTAAATAAAATATACTAGACAAGTGCGAGTTGTACTCGCGAAGGTTCCGTCACATAATGTTGATGGATGATTTCTGAATATCAGAAATCCAGAAATCCGCTTCCAAACTATTTCAGTTGAATTTTCTTCTAACTTCAACCCAAATCACCTATTCATTACTACATTCATACATCTAAACAAACAAACATCCATCCACACATATAGCTATATTTTTATACATCTATTTGAGTTTATCCAACACAGAAAATGCCTTCTCATACCCAACCATTGCTCATGCCTACGGCGTGTGCATTTCTGTTGGACATTCAGGGGTTGAAATCGATCTAAGAAATAACACTCATCAACGTATAGATAGTGGTTGATCACAGCATGAAATTTGTGTGAAAATGAAAATATGTATAATTTTAGTAATCTCAAAATTTCCATACAAATCGAAATTTTGATATTTATCATTTCTTAATGCTTATATGGCCCATACACGACACAGACACGTCGCTGCAGACGACGTTATTGTGCACAAGTCTGCGCAGACCGTCTGTGTCGTGTGTTCATGTCGCATGTTTGCAACGACCGTCTGCGTGAATTCAAACATTTTTGAATTTTGCATGGTCTGCAGCGATGTGTCTATGTAGTGTATAGTGAAAGTCGATGGTTGTTTTTGGCCAATATCTCGAATACTTTTAGGGTCAGAATCCTTGAAAAAATTTTAAATGAAAGTACTCAATGAAGCCAAACTTCTGTGATTTTTTTCAGATTTTTTAACACTTTGGTTTAGAAATGGCAGGGGCGACGCATTTAAAAAAAACTTTGGAGCTCACTAGTACTTTTGATCAAAAAGTGTTGGGACAAACCTCCACCTCATTTCAAGAGATGATACATATATCACTCGAGGGTATGCGCCAATGTTTCAAAATCCATGGCAGCTTCAACTATACGGGATAAACCCCCAAATGGCCCCACTTCCCAAATTTTGATATATGAACAGCAATGGTATCTACGCCTGAAGTACCTAATTCAAAAATTTCATGCCGATTTATTTATAAACTTCGGAGATGAAATAGTGTGACAGACACGACAGACGGACAGACGCACCGAAATTATAAAGCTTCCATTTTTGTAGACGGAACCTTAATAAAGAAAAAGAGGACATTTTCATTAAAATGCAAAAAACATCAAAATAACTTAAGACTAAAGAATTATTATGATAAAACATATTGACAAAGAAATAGTCGACTCGCGGCATAAGTACTATACCCAAAGGATGCTTAATGCGAGAGGCATTAGTAAAAGGGAATGGAGAATTATCGATAATATTTTAGGCAAATGTCATCAGCCAAAATCAATCTACTTTATAGAAGTAAATGGCTCTACTTTATCTAAGGCTAACACCTTTAATTCATAGAAAGTTTTAATAATTTAAAACCTACAAAAGAAAAAAAAATTGCTTTCAATACAGTTGACATTCTATGTTACTTATTTATTCAAAGTTTTATTAAAGGTTGTTTTCCGCAGTCACTAAAGTGTGCTGAAGTTATACCTCTTTTTATAAAAGGAAATCGCAGAGATATGAAAAACTATAGGCCCATATCTTTATTGCCAACTTTTCCAAACTCTTAGAGAAACTTTTAAAGTCCCGAATGATTTCTTTTTTGGAAAATCTAACATTTTTCTCGGAAAACCAATTTGGTTCGAGATCTGGAAAATGCACGGAAGATGCGATTCTCACGATGTGTTCTCAATTGTATGAATGATATAATCGATCAAAAGCTTCTATGGCACTTTTTATGGACATGTCAAAAGCTTTCGATCTGGTAGACCACATTGTATAATTCTGGCTTTAGAGGAATTATACTAGACTGGTTTAAATCCTATCTCAAAGGCAGGAAATAAATGGCCAAAATAAATGAAATGTCTTACTATCAGGAATGGAGACCCACAGGGATCCGTTCGGAAAGGTGTTTTAAAATATATTTTATTAATGCATAGAAATATTTGGGTGTTTCAATCGATTTCAACTTGAACTAGAAGGCACATATACAAGCTCCGAAAACGTATATGATGCAGGTAATTCGAAAGATGTATCTTTTAGGACCCTACTGTTCTAAGCAAGTATTAACTATGATCTAATATGCACTTGAACATTTTAAATTACAATATGGTATTACGAGTGGGGGAGGTGGTATTTAAATCTGAAAAGTATTTAATTCGAATAATCTATGGTAAAAATGTTCCCACTCACTGTTGGCCGTTATTTAAAGAGCTCCTTTAAGACATCTTTAAGTTTTCAAAGCCCTTGGGGAATTTTATAGTAATAGTAACATTTTGAACAGATCGTCGGATTATTATAGTTTGCAACTTAATAATCAAGCCTTGATAATTGTCCCTGCCGCACATAAAACTAAATTTTCTCACTTCTTTGCTGCTACTGCTCCTAGATTTTACAATAACCTACCAATTGTGATAAGACAAACATACAACTTCAATGCATTTAAAAATAAAACAAAAGATTGGTTATTCGATATCGCTTATGTAAATATTAAATCTGTCTTTCGATGTGTGTATTAAAATATGTCTACTATTGTCATCATTATGGAACATATTTAACTTTTGTAAGCTCTGTTATGTAGTATTTACCCCTCATTAAATTTATGTAATAGCAATCATTCAACCCTAACTTATATATTTATATATAATAAATAATAATAATGGCGGCGCTACAGTCCGAGGTGGACCTGGGCCTAGCTTCTCAGCAACCACTCGTGTTGTGCGTGCTATTGTTCTCTCACGAGCGGAGGAGACCTACAGTATAATGCCGACTCCGAACGGCGAGATTGAGAAGCTTTTTTTCTAGACAGTTATACTCTTTGAGCATTGTCAGTGACTCGAAAGAGGTGGAGCCGTGAAAAAATGTTTGATGTTTTTTTTTTCGAGATTCGAACCGACGACCTCGAGGGTAGGAGTCGACGCACCTACCCACTACGCCACGGCGCCACAACATATATTTACAGAATAATTTTTATAAAAAAAAACTTATATATTTACAGAATGATTATCTTCTTTCTGCCAGGTTTGTATGAATCAATTGTAAAGTTAATTTTAAGTGAATTGAAAGAATGAATAAATAAAATAAAAAAAAACTGGATCCCAGTGATTTCGAACAATTTGTCGGATACTCGAATACCCGAAATTTGCGGATATGTCACAGCACAAGTTGGGTGGAGAGAAAGAAATATAACTTTCAAATATATTTGACATTGCAGAAATTCTAACACGAATTGAAGGCACTCCGGAGGCAGTTGTAGAAAGATGTTTTTAGCTAAAGTGGCTGTTTGTATAATGCCCAGGCATAGTTCCTGCTTCATTCTCTTAAATTATGCATTGTTTGAGGCTGTGCACTATAAATTAAATTAATTTCGTACGCATAGCTGTTCACCACGTTCATTTTGTTTCCTCTTCCTCGCATTGTATCTCTAATATTTTTGTTTAACCCAGGAATATATCTTTATTATACGCAGCAAAACAAAGTTATATTCTGACCATTTACATCTGGAAGGAGTTTGGGCAGACCGGCAGAGTTCGCGTTCACGTTGTCAGACTTATTGTAAGAAACCCCCTCTCAATTAATTTCAAAAATGTTTTACGTGCTAGAAGCAGCGATTGTTATAGGTATCATTTCAAGAGATATCGAAGAAATAATATATAAGAAAGAGAAGGCAAAAGTTGATAACGCGTCGATATTTTCTTCTGTAAATTTGACTAACCACTATGACTGATATTGTAAGTTAAATTTTAATAATTTCTCTAGATAACCGTTCGGAAATGGACTATTTTTTATGTCCAGGCTTGCTATTATTATACAACATCGTTACTCTTAGTATTGTGAGCAATATGAAATATGCGATACATGGCGGACACGTGCGTATTTAGATTTTTTAAATTCTTTTCCGGAATGTCTCAGAGATATGTATGATTTGAGTCGTTTCTACAAAGTTATGGGTGTCCTCATATTTCAACGCAGCTTGTCTTAACTTCATTGTCGTTACAACGAATTGCGATAGCCCGATAGGATTTTTTGGGAAATATACTCGTACAAGTATTCACAGGTAGAAATAAGTCGAATGTTCGAGAATTCTGCTTTATATAGCACACTGATTAATTTCGACTGTGTAAACAATTGAAATTTTTCATTAACAATTGGAATCCCGCAAGATCAACCTGTGTAAGACCCTGACTTGACACTACGCGCAAACATCAGTAATACGGAGATTAAGTATATAAGATTTAAATATTGATAGATTTAAGAGAAACGTTGTTTCCAATTTTTGGTACAGTTTGCGTTGATGTCAGAAAGAAGGAAAGGCAGAAATAGAAGACAAGATTTATTAAGGTGGTAGCAACGCCTAAGGTAACTAAAGCCTTATTGAATATAAGGAGTATGCGTTGAACCGCAGCAGAAAACGGCTACGATTAAAGCTGGACATTGCTAGTGAGTGTTTGCGGTGAATGTAGTAGCTTGTTGGTTGAGGTTATTCATTCCATAGAAGATGAAATGAAAGAAGGAAACGTGCAAATTATTTAGAAAGCACCAGCTAAGGCATTATGCGATGATAGCGAAATATTGAAAACAAGAACCTGAAAAAACAGTTTGCAAGATAGACATTCAAATTTACTGCCCCAGTACCAGAAGTAACAACAACACGAACGTTCGAATCCGATGATTTTCACTTCAAGCTTACAAATGAAAATTTAGTATTGATCGTACACGGACAAAAATTACTCACGCCTTTTTCCAGATTCCTAACCGAATGTCAATTGCGATACAAATGTTAAAACATTTGTAAAAAAAAATCCGTGCACCCTGAATCAGATAATGGGTATTCGGAAAACCCAAACCCACACTGCACTGAGGGAAATCTTAACAAAGTATTATAACATTAAAATTGCACACCAAAACATTGTTTTTTAAAGAAAAAAATTTAGAAGTTCTCATTAACCATTTTATATTTATTACTCAAATTTTATTATTCCAATATTTATTTAGTATTATTTTTTGATTTAGTATTAGGTTATTACATTATGTGGATAGATATATACTTTATGAAACTGTGTGACAATGTCCTCGGTTCGCATCTTTCTTGAACAGAATATGTTTTGTCATCTGCTTTTCATTTCATTTGAAAATCGTAAACATGGGTAAAGAGAAAGCAGAATAGTCTGTGCGAAATAATTTTATTTTATTTGGTTCTAGTGGAGAATTGATATGGAGATGAACGTGGACGCACGTTTCCGCCACGTGCATTGTAATTATATGACACTGAAGGTGATTGTTGTTTATCTACGAAAACAATGATTACCATTATTATGTGATTCAATTGATTGATTATTTATAACTTTTTTGGGGGGGAATAAAAAAGAACACAGCAAAAACAGGTATGTTCCACGTTTATTTTCTTAAATTACCTGCTGTGTAGGGTTTCTGCTGAAATCCGCCACCAAAATACTGCTGTTGTTGTTGGTGCGGCTGTGCCTGTTTTGTATACCCACTGCTACCACCGTTCTCATTACTGTTGTACCGCGGCCTATTTAGATTTATAACTTTTATTTAAATAAAACATTTGTCCTCGGGACAACAGGGTACTACTTACTTATTATAATTCTGATGCATAGGCTGTTGATATTGCGGTTTAGGATTGGCGGCTGCCATTTGAGCTCTTTGAGCAATTTTCTTTGCTGCTTCTGGATCTTCCATAAGCTCACGCAGCTGTTCCTGGCGGATATCATCATGCTTGTCTGGGATAAGATATTTACGAATCTCAGCAAGGGCATAGGCGACGCGAGCATACGCTTCAGCAGGTGGTGCTATTGCAGATATTTCAACATGTAATGGAAGATTCAAGTGGGCATATTTGGTGTCTGTTGAATTACGGAGTTCTTCTTCGCGGGCACGATCTTTCATTGAAAAACGACCCAAAATCACAATTTTACATTGAGTCTCCTCTTGCAAACGGCGTAAGGAATTTCCCTTGGGTCCAAGCAATTTTCCAACATAATTAAACTGAAAACAATAGGCAATCAAATTAAATTGGAATCTATTTACTTGATTTAAGTAAACATTTAAAATTATCTTTATATATATACAGTTTGTTGCAATAATCGAGTCAACAAATTGTAGGTGCCAAAAAATGAGACAAAAAGCGAAAACCTATCAGAATAGTAAAAGAAACTTGTCTTACAACAGACAAAAACTGATAATTTAATTCATATTAAAAACAAAAAAAGTTCAAATTTTATTTGTTTTCAAAAAATTATCTGTGTTCAGAATTCTTTTCCACAGCTGACTCTTAATTATACTTATGCTGAACTTAATAATAATATAATATAATAATAATGGCGGCGCTACAGTCCGAGGTGGACCTGGGCCTAGCTTCTCAGCAACCACTCGTGTTGTGCGTGCTATTGTTCTGTCACGAGTGGAGGGGACCTACAGTTTAATGCCGACTCCGAACGGCCAGTTTGAGAAGCTTTTTCTAGACAGTTATACTCTTTGAGCATTGTCAGTAACTCGAAAGAGGTGGAGCCGTGAAAAAAATGTTTGATGTTTTTTTCAAGATTCGAACCGACGACCTCAAGCGTAGGAGTCGACGCACCTACCCACTACGCTACAATCCTGGACTTGTTCATCTTATATTTCGCAGGAATCGATTTAGCAGTAACACTCTTATTTATATTTAATCCAAAATGTCACTTTTGCTTTAGAGAAAGCTTGACGCGACTAACAACACTAATGACTACAGAGAAAAATGCATGAAAAACTACGCCTACTATACAAAATGCGCACATTATGTGACAAACATTTGTATAAAAAGTACAACAAATAGCTGTAAGATAATTGACCAGACAAATAAACAATAAGGAAAATACACAAATAGCGAACAAAATACGAATTCATGAAGCAATACTTGCTTATATCGAGTCGCCATTTTTTGCAATTACTGAGTCAACAATGGTAAGATTTAAAGTGTTTCTTTTAAAATGAACTTAAACATCAACGTAGTGTTCGTGCACACTATTAAAAGAGTTAAATTTTAGTTTATCATTCTTACCAAGATGTGAAGAACACTTTTGCCAGATGACCAAAATACATTCTTTTTGAGTTACTAATGAATTCCATTTATTTTTTAAATTTACAGATGGCCTTTTTGAATAAATATAAAGCGGACAATTGAGATTTGACAGCACGACTCAAAGCAGATGGACAATTAAGAGGCTAGTATACACTTTTGCTCGAAAGCCTTATCACCAAAATCACCCAATACGAACGTAGGAAACAATTGCTAATATAGCTGCTGCCGAACAGGTCATTCCAGGTGTTTCCACACGGAATTTATCTGCTCAGCGGACAGTCACATCGGACAATTGTGCAAAAAGAATTGAATTTGTTTCCCCAAATTACAAGCAAACTAAGCCCCGCAGACTACGGCAAATCTGGAAGATGATGAACCCATTCCCAACTCCAATTTTATGTCAGTCGAAGAGTATCTTGACGTAAACGACATGAGACGGAATTGCACTTGAAACAGCTTGAGACACAGTGGGGTTGCGCAGTTTCCAATATTTTTTTTAAATGATATAAAAAACTAAATTATATGAATTACAAAATATGTTTGAGTTTCTTACTGTCTTAATGTAGCAAAATTCGTCAGAAACTCTGTAGAAGAAGCATTTTTAAAAAATTCAGTAAAAAAACTGAATGAAACCAGAAAGAAACTCGGGTTAAGCAGCTGCAGAAAGGTATCGGTTCGAAAACAAATCATGCGTTGTTAAGCAGTTGGAGAAAAACTATTCGTGCCGAGATCGTATTATGTTATATTGACGACAATAAATATATTGTGTTTGTTGGCTATAAATGGAGCACTGTGTAAAAATAGCCAGATCGAGGATCTTAAAATATTTCTTACACCATTTGTAGTAATCTAAGCATTATACTGTAGTTGCGAACAACTTTATAAAAATGAAAGCAGTACATAAAAAGAAACGACAAAAAGAGCTACAGTTGAACTTATTCAACAACGCGGATATAAAAAGTAGGGTTAAAAGACAAATCAACGAAAGACTTCAATTGTTGGGCAACAACCAATCACTGGATGTTAATGCGAAACGGACAGCCATAAAATCATATCGGATACGAGTAAGAATCTCCTAAGTCAAAGAGATCAACACGCGAAAGAATGGATGATGAACGAGATTCTAACCTTGATGGAGAAGAAGAAGACAAAATAAGTCCAACGCAATCGCATACAGAGATAAACAGGATAATAAAAGTTAAAATAACAATAGCGAAGAACAGACACCTTATGCAAGAATGTGAGGAACTGGAAAGTTGTTACAGAATTCATGACAGCTTCAACCTTTATAAAAAAGTAAAAGAAATATCTGGCACGGCAAGAAAAAGACATTATGGTGTAAAGAAAAGCTAGTCTGCTGGAAGAAGAGTATAGAAAAACTTTTCAGGGATAAAAAAAAGTACGCTGCAACCCTGCCACGAATCAAAAGGAACAGAGAAATATTATGAAGGAAGACCTTTATTACGGTCATAAGAGAATCAAAAAACAAAAAAACTGCTGGTCCAGACAAGATGTGTAACAAATTTCTAAAATTAATCGACTAAACAAACATCAAAATACTAGTCAATCTGTTCAGTTCAATTTATAAATATGATACAATTCCCGATGATTGACTTAAAACTGTATTTATAACAATGCAGAAAAAGGATAACGCTTTGAAATGTGCAGACTGCACAACAATTAGTCTGATGTCACACACTCTAAAAATCTTTTTAAAAATTATACACAAGAGAGTGTACAATAAAGTAGCGTGATAATAGCGGACAACATAAATGAATTGAGTGTTATGCTAAACAAACTATATGAAGTAAGCATCAGGTATGGTCTAAGAATTAGCAAACGCCAAGACAAAATTCAGTTTTTAGCAAAAGGGCACCAAACGCAAAACTTTGAACTAAAAACACAAATATAGAGAGAGTAGACAGCTTTAAATACTTGAGAACCCAAATAATAAAGTGAGTACAGAAATAATATGTAGAATAAAGCAAGCGAGATCAGTCTTCTGTAGAATGAAAAAAGTGTTCTGTTCCAGAGACATTAACTTATTGATAAAAACAAGGTTAATAAGGTGTCACATCTGGTCGGTACTCCTATATGGGGTAAAATCATGGACATTACAGAAAGCAACAATAAGTAGGGTGGAAGCTTTTGAAATCTGGACCTACAGAAGAATACTGCGCATCTCTTGGATTGACAGAACTACAAACGAAGAAGTTTTACATAGAATAAGTGTGAAAAGGGGGAACTTCTTTTCACGATAAAAAGAAAAAAAAAACTAGAATATCTTGGGCGCGTCCTCAGTAACAGAAAATATAAATTTCTACAAGGAAAAATCGAAGGCAGAAGAACAGTAGGAAGATAAAGGCTACCTTGGATATCCAACATTCGTGAATGGCTAAACCTCTCGGCGACAGAAGTCATGAGAGGACTGAAAAACAATGATGATTTCTAACCTCCGGGACGGAGAGGAACCATAAGGAGGAGAAACATTCAGCAGCAGAAAATTCCCAAAAAGAAAGAAAAATAAAGCGTCAGAATTAGAGGACATAAGATCATTTATGAATATGGGAAAGGAAGAAGCTAACACGTAGACTGAGTTGCTCTCTACTTTACTCAAATATCGGGGATCTTTGCTGTAGATTTCGTTCTATGATACTTAATTAACTAAATTAATTTGCTTTATAATCTATGCATTTAATTTGACTAACTAAATTCGCAGGTGTGCAATCCCGAATCAGAACACAATCTCTACGGTATCCCACTATTCTCAGCTCTTTATTCGACTCGACCTTCTATTTTTAAGATGGTCTCATTTTTAAACTTATTCACAATATCTCTAAGTAAGGTTTCACTCGCTGGATGGCTGGATGTTGTAGGAATCAGGTAGTTGTAATTTTTCCTATACATCAATTGTGCTTATTTTAGCTCCAAGTGGAAGCCATCGGGTACTGGTTGTAGTTCACCCGAACTCAACCTGCTAAACTTATAAGTGCGACCTCTTGTCCTAGGGGTTACAAAAAAGGAACAGGTCCTCCAGGTTGGGGGTTGTGCCGTCGGGGTAACTGCCCGGCCACACTAAAAAAAAACTTAAGTTACGAAGCAACAAGCCTCGGAAACGGACGGCACTACTGATGACGAATCCTGCAAACGAAATAAGGACAACGATCTTCGGATCTGTACGTGGAATGTAAGGTCCCTTCATAGGCCTTCATCACGTGCAGCCGAACAATTAGCGGAAGCCCTAGACTGCTACAAAGCAGATATCACCGCTACCCAAGAAGTGCGACGGGATGGGCCGGGCAAAAAGAGGATGAAAGACTGTGATATATATATATACTACGGTGATTGCTACAGGCAACAAAAGCAGCGCTTGTTTGGATGTGGATTCGTCGTTAGAGGCAGACTTACGCAAGAAGTCTTGTCCTTCAGGCGTGTGAACGAACGCCTTACGACAATTCGCATCAAGGCTAAATTCGCCAAAATAAGCCTAATATACGCACATGTCTCCACAGAGGAGAATGACGTCGACACCAAAGACAATTTCTACGAGCTCTTGGACAAGACATACGAGCAGTGTCCTAGCTATGACATTAAAATCGTCCTAGGCGATGCAGAGAGTGTCTTTGGTAGCACGGTCGGGAAGCACAGCGTACACTTCCCGACTTCGACTTTGCTGCGGGGCGAAATGTTGTAGTAGCCAGTACACGGTTCCCACATCTCAATATTCACTGTTCCTCTGTGAATATTGAGATGTGGGAACTGTGTTCTGGAGATCTACTGATCAATCAACCGTCAACTAGATTGATCACATTGCGATCGACGCAAGGCATTCCTCCAGTATTATGGATGTCCGAACGTTTCGGGGTGCCAACATCGACTCTGACCACTACCTTGTTGTAGCCAAGGTAAGCTTGCGGATGTCTCGAACACCGCCAAGACAAGAAAATACTGTGAGGAAGTTCGACGTCGGGCGACTACAATCGCAAGAAATCGCCAAATCCTTTTCCGATCGAGTCTCCTTTAATCTCAGAAGAAGTCCTTTGCCGCTTTAGGCCAGGAAAATCCACCATCGACCAAATATTCTGCGACAGATCTTGGAAAAAACCCAGGAACAACAAATCGATACCCACCACCTTTTCATCGATTTTAAGGCCGCGTTTGACAGCATCTATAGAGACGAGCTATACAGAGCAATGTCTAGTTTTGACATCCCTACCAAACTCGTCCGTTTGTGTAATATGACGATGGAGAATGCACGAAACCTGGGATAACGCTCGTGGAATGAAACAGGCCAAGAAACTCCTAGAGCAATATAACCGAAAGAGGTTCGAGGCATGCATCAAAATGAGCGAGAACAACCTACGTATCCTAACAGGCTTCCTAACGGGGCACTGTAGACTCAGGGAGCGTCTAAGGAAACTAGGGGTGTCAGAAGAAGGTCTCTGCAGATTTTGGGGAGAATTTAATTAAATTCCGGGACATATACTGGGATTTTGTGGGGCACTAACCCACAAAAGAAAAGGAAGTCTGGGCAAGTACCTACTATCAGAAGAAGAAATGCAATCACTAGAACCATCTCTCATTCTCAGATTCCTGAGGGAAACGGGCTTAGAGAGAATACTCTAGAACAGATTTCTTCACCTATGCGCAATAGGAGTCCATTACCCTCAATACAACTCTGAAAAGAACTGTATTTGAGGGGTACTCGTAATTGTGCTAAGGTATTGAAATGGGGCACAATAGATCTTAAAGGTCGCGGTGCAATATACCCTGAACCATAATAATAATATGCATGCTGCTCCATCAAGGTCGGTAAAGACGTAACCGAGACCTGTGATGTCAAAAAAGGATCCAGACAAGGCGACGCGCTGTCATCCGACTTCTTCAACATCATACTGGAAAGAATTGTGCAAAACTCGCACGCCAACACCAGAGGCACAATCTTTCAGAAGTCCGTCCAACTACTTGCATATGCTGACGATATTGGCATAATCGTAAGAACACAGCGTGATGTCAATGGCACTTTTGTGAGTATTGCGAAGAAGGCCGCGAAGATGGGACACCCAACACCGACGTCTCGTTTCAGCAGACAGATATAACTTTGAGGTAGTCAATGACTTTGTCTACGTAGACACCGCTATTAACTCAGACAATGACACCAGCGCTGAAATCAAACGAAGAACAACTCTTGCTAATCGCTGCTTCTTTGGGCTAAGAAAGCAATTGATAAACAAAGTCCTCTCTCGAACAACCAAAGTAACCCTGTACAAGACCCTAATTGTCCCAGTGCTGCTATATGGCGCATGGACTTTGTCAAAAGCGGATGAGGTTGCTCTTGGTTGCTTCGAGAGGAAAATTCTTCGGGTGATTTTCGGTCCCGTCTGCCTAGAGGGTGAGTGGAGGAGACGATATAACAACGAACTGTACGAGCTGTTCAGCGACATCGACTTAGCCAGAAGGGTGAAGATCCTGCGATTAAGATGGCTAGGTCATGTAGAGCGAATGGAAACTAATGCTCCGGCCCGGAAAGTCTTCGAATCCACCCTCGAGGGACGGCGCAGTAGAGGAAGACCGCGACTCAGGTAACGCACGCAAGTTGAAAGGGACCTCAACCAACTGTTGAAACTGGAGGCAGCTAGCTAAAGATCGAGCTGGTTGGAGACGCTTGTTGGTTGAGGCCCAGGTCCACCCCGGACTGTAGTGCTACCTTAAGAAGGTTTCACTCGCGCACCTGTTTAAAAATACACTTTTGTCATTGGAAAGTTTCGTTTTATCCTCCGTAACTTTTAATACTAATTTTCGTTCTTTATAGAAAAAATTATCTATTCCTTACTATTTCTTCTGTAACTCTTCTATCACAACCTGCAGCAATCGGAGTACTTCTCTAGCGTTTATTTGAATAATTTTGTGTGCTTTTTTCTAACAATAATCATTTAATCATGTCACTGTCGTTGCACAAACCAACTTTTACCTGGTTCCTGTTAATTGATCGATATTTGTTGATTGACAAGTTGGTTGAGTACAGAAAATCAAACGAATTTCATTTCTGGAAGTTGTCTTAAAAATCTTTCAACTGAATTGTGTTTGATGGATAAACTAATTAAGCTGTCTAGCTAGTATAAAGTTAATTTCCGGCTTGTGAAATGTATTCATCTGTGTGGTCATCACAGATCCACTCTGGCTCACCAAATATTTTTTAAGTTTTTATGACTATGAGATTAGGTGAATCCAAGTAGTCTGTGATAAAAGTAATAATCATCGCAGCTGAGTAGACAAAGTGTCAATTAAACAAGAACTGCACTTGACTAAAAAATATAACCTAAGCAAAAAAAATAAAGAAGGAATGAAGAGCTACATATATACATACCGCCATTGTGCAAACGCTGCTCGAAATCAAGTCAAAATGTTCATTAAAATAAACACAAAAAAGCATGAGAGTAAATGCAAGAAAATGCTTCGGCAGATATGAGACTTTGGATCCTATAAATGCAAATCTAACATTTGACCGGCGATTCCTCGGAGACTAAGTAATCAGAAATTGAGCGGGCAAATAATACGATTTAAGACCTAATGGCCAAGCCTTATGGGTTGACATGTGATGCATGCAACGATTATATGAAGATTCGAGAAATTGTATAGTTGAATATGGAGATGAAAAATAATCAACCCAATTACGCAAGTCACACATGTCTGTCGCATTTCTTTCGTGTCAAATTTAACCATTTACTCCACGATGCGTATACGACATATTCGACTCCTTGAAAATAAAAAAAAACCCCAACTAATGTCAAACTATCGAAGCAAACAAGGAGAAATATAAGCAAAATGACTTTGTTGTGATATTTGGCTCTGTTTGATGACAATTTTGTTTGTTTTTTCAAAATATAAACTCTTTCATATTCCGTCTTGCCACTTTGTCACTTTTTTGGCTGTCAAATGTAGAATACTGAAAAACCGAACATCAAAAAAAAATTACACTTTACTTAGCCACCATATCACATCACACCTCAGCAACATATTTAACACACATTTAACGCAGTTGTTGGAGCCAGCTAGTAAATGACTGCGCTTGTTGGTTGAATCACAAGTTCTACCGAACGCCATATATATGCATACATTCAGAAGGGGCTGGAAGCTGTACTATTTTAAAATTTGACCAAAGCTATGTGGGAGCCTAGTCGATACATGTTTTCAGGTTTATTTGAAGCAAATTTTTTAAATTATAGTTTGTATACGTTCGCTTGTGAAGAATAATTGACGATGTCCCTGAAGACATTCAATTTCAAATTTTTCTTCAAATGCTAAAAAACCCAAGGAAAAAATCGACAGCGTTTGGCCGGCAATCTGTTTGTTTCAATTTCAGCAAAAGTTGTCGCTTTTCTAGCTTATTATTTGGCTATTCTACCGCTATTATATCTCTAAATGAGTTCAAAGCATTACATTGTTCTCTGCTAGTAAAAAAATAAATTAAATAACTTCATATTTCTAATTTTTATTGAAAAAAATGTAGGCTTTTATTTGAAGTAATAAACTGGTTAATTGTCACACATGAAAGATGTCACTTGTTTTCATTTCGACATTATGAAATCGAGTGAAATGTAGAACACTGAAAACAAATTCACTCGATTTGGAAATTCAATTTCGATTTCATTTCACTCGATTCCTGGAACCCAGCTGCTAGACTTAATCTGCGATTCCAGTAGAACTGCACAAAATTGTGTACACTGCTTTAAGTACAGGTCAACATTGCTGACGCAAATTGTGTATAATTTCCCAATCCTCCGACTCAGGGCACAATGACCTGTTCAGCGACATTGGCTGAATTTGAGATCGACCAGTTTTTTAGTTTGTTTTTCATCCATAGATATAAACTTTAAAATTCATTGTTCAGTCTTAGTAGACCATCCTCCCCTTAACAGAGTAATTATTTGCAGTGGAATTCCCTAGATGCATTGAAAAATGCGACGAAACTACAGGAAGTTCAAATAAAGTTCAGCTAAGGACAGAAATAGCCATTATTAGATCCACACATATAAGACTGTACGTCTTACCCAGGTTCAAAATATTAGTAGATTTTAGAACAAAAGAAAGGACAATTTCGAGTTGTGCGTACAGGAAAACGACATTTTAGCCGTAAAAAGCAAAAATTAAATGAGCCGTAAGATTGTTTTGCTATATGTACATAAATCTTTTGTTCGTCTCTTTTATATACAAACGTATGTCCGTTTCAAATATACATAATTATAAACTAGTGCACAATTAGGTTTAAATCGGATATTTAACAAATAAAAGTCAACTAAAAATATTGCCACAAAATTTGACGTATTCCTTCAATCACCAATGGAATACAGATGCAAACATACACGCACAATTGAAATATATATGTAAACATATATTCATAAATACAAATGTAGTATGTATTTGTCTACAATTCAATTGCAAACAAAAAAGTTTTTTTAATACCCATTAAACTGCATAAATATGTAAATTTTAATTGCAATTATCACACTTACTTTTTTATCCTTAATGGGCACATGGACTTTTTGTGAAAGTTTAATAATTTTTTGCTGGTACACATCAGCATATTGCTCACGTGTAGGTATCCTTCCAGTTGTATGAACTTTTTCAAGGGCTGTAGAAAATAAAAAAGAAATTAGTACTTAATGCTTATTTACCCATCAAAAGTAAATCGGTTCACTAAAATTATTCTTACCATCGTCAATTAACTTTTGAGCGAGAGGATATTGATTTTCCATACGGGATTTTTCTGCTAACAAATCCTGAATATACTTGGTAGCCATTTCGTTAAGTCGCACTCTTCCATTTTCATTGTGATCTTCAACTCCATTGGTTTCTGTTTCCATATCGCTCATGTTATTCTATATTCGTCGTCTTTTATTTAAATTCCGTTTTCTTTTTTTTTTTCGTTAAATTAATAGAAATGTAATACGGTACAATTAGACCTTATAGAGACAGTGAAATAAAAACCTTCAAATTGCAATGGCGACGACAGTTCACTTCACCTTTTGCAATAAGGCACGTTTTCGGCTTGGATCCTGCATATACATACACACAATCATTCACGGAACGACACCACTATACAACTACTAAATTACCGGCAAAGTAGGCATTTGACAAACCGACAACATGTACAGTATTGTCAGAAATAACATTACGTATACATTTTAGTTATATAGATTTTTTTTAATAAAGCAATTACAAACTACTCTAAATATTTATTTTATATATACATACCAACATCGTGAAATCTAAAATGTTTAAATTTAAACACTGCCATGTGACTATTTCAAGACCAGATCATATAAGTATTAGTTTTGCAATTCTTGAACTAGTCAGGTTGTACGGCTATTGCAACAGAAATGCCCAAATTCTTTTGGCAGCAATCTAGGGTAATTTAGGTCAGAGTTAACTAAAGTTAAGCAAATTAAAAATGTGACTGTATATGTCCGTAGAGTAATTTTTTTGTTGATAATATTTAGCTACACTTTTATAGCATTACACATGGCACGTTAAAGGACTTTGGCTAACTGCACTCCCACGTAAAAATCAAACAACAATCATCACTTTTACAATATTATTAATCAGAGACTCGGATATCTCGATATCGGGCAAAAAAGAAGATATATAACAGAATTATACCTCCATCAATCGTTTGTTTGTATCATATTTTGTTAAAGAGTAAGAGCCCAATCTCAGCTTATACTAAAGCTGCACACAAGTCAAACATGGTAACGAGTAGTAATTGAAAGATTTGTTTCTATTCTACAGTATGAACAAATTTTAAACAAAATTTTCTTTTAAATATGATCTTACCCTTAGGGTAAATTGCAATATCTGATAAAATAGAGTAAATATTGTCCTACATTATCGACAATTTTTATTACAGCTACGACGGCTTTTTGAACACCATTTTGCTTGAAGAATTGATTTTTGTCTAATTTGTGTAGTAGTTTGTCTTCAGGAAACAACTAAATAGTAATTTTATCTAATTATAAAAAAGTAAAGAGTGTAAAAGTAAAATGCCTAGATCATATGACAGAAATGAATACAATGATGACATTGAATATAAAAGAAAACATCGGGACGAAGAAGGTAGCCATCATCATCAACAGCAAGACTCTGCCCCATTGAACGAAAAGACAAATGAGTATCTTCAAGATTGTCTTACGGAAAAAAAATCGGTTGACAAAAAATACCCAATATGTAAAAAACTGCTTGAAACAGGTAAATTATTATTCAAATTTTTAGAATATAAATATGAATTACATTTATCTCGTTCTATAGAAATAGAAAAGATTCTTGTAAGTGCCCGGATTCCTCGTGCCGAAACATTTGCAAATGTCTATAGCGAAAAACCGATCCGAATTGCACAAAAAGTAATTTTCCCCATCAGGGATTATCCAAAGGTAAATTGTATTAAATATGACCAGTAGCGGAATTAGCAATTATTATTATCTTTTTTAAGTTTAATTTTGTTGGTAAAATACTCGGACCAAAGGGCAATACACTACGTCAATTACAAGAACACACACAATGTAAAATGATTATTTTGGGAAGAAATTCAATGCGTGATCATGATAAGGAAGAGGAGCTAAGATCTTCAGGCGATCCAAAATACAACCATTTAAATCGTGACCTTCATGTAGAGATATCCACAGTGGCTCCACCATCCGAAGCATATGCAAGGTTAGCATATGCTCTAGCAGAAATAAGGAAATTCCTTGTTCCTGACAGTAATGACGAGATCCGCCAAGAACAAATGCGAGTTATGGATATTGGAAAAGAGAAGCCATACAAACATGGACTTTCAAGATCTTATGGTGCACCCTATGGTGGTAGCCGGTAAGTTGCATTTCTTTATTCTACGTTTAAAACTTTAATTGTGTGTGTTAATTAACTGATCAACTTTTACAGGAGTCCTCCACCACCACCAGCATTTGATAAACCATCAAAACCAAAAGTTTATAGCATTTTAGAAAAAGCACGTTACGCCATGGATGATACATACTCAGTCAGCAAGTCACAAAGGTACAAATCACAAGAACTTTCACATTTTACCGTAATTTATTTTCAAAATTATCACATGCAATGACACTGAAACCCTTACCGCCTTACCGCTACCTTGGACAGTATGACTTATTTTTAAGGCTTTTTTTCGTCTTTAGAAATTGTTTTACTTTCTACAAATATAAACAATTTGTTGCATTCCATTCGCGAAATACTCGGACTGAAGTCTTGAAAAATATGTATTCAAATCAGCATCTTAGCTCATGTGAAGTAGAAGCTTTCGGAATTTTAACCTATAATATTGTTATTATCCAGATCGATGTTTTTTTTTAATATCTTAAGGAAATACAATTTCGTGATTTGTATTTAATTAATCGAATATATGCTCTTTAACATTATGATCAACAATAATATCGCCTCTGCAACCATCAAGGTTGTGGTTGATTTTTTGGTTTTTCTCTGGGTAACCCCATAGAAAGAAGTCAAGAGGGGTAAAATCGGGAGATCATGGGGTTGGTCAATATCACCACTTTTTAGCACATATGTTTCTCCTTTAATATTTTGATACTACAAACACTAAACACAAAGTTGATTTTTAGTGAATCGTACAATGCGTTTATTTCCAAACTTGTCTTATTCGCGAAAATCTCTCTTTCGGGGGAAAAGCCAACATTTCATTTCACTGCAACCCCTCTTGCGAATTGCTGACAATGCTCTCCAAGATTAAAACTGTCGTGGAAAACGTCTAAAAGTTAATCATTTCAAATGGGTTGAGAGACCCAACAAAACCGGTATCAGCCTCTGCGCCAATTTGTGCGGAACCTTTTATTGCTTTAAGCAGAGGAATGGTTGATTACCTGATTAGTAAATGGACATGGCGGGACACTGTCAATCATGCAAAGATGTAGACGGGCAAAAACAACAATAAAACAACACAGGAGCCACCTAGACAATATTTTAAGCTTAAAGCGGGAAACATTAAAATGGTTGATGTCACTATACACAGGACATGGGTTTGTTGAAGATGATGCTCGCAAATTATGCGTGAAGGAAAAAAAAGTTGTGTCCAACTTCCTAGGACCAATGTTCTTAGATGTATTTATAGCTTCCAAGTTGTTCAAAGTCAATTGGCAAGCCCGGTTTCAAGCTTATACTACTGTATAGATATGCAGTGTCTTGCAAAGTATAATCGCACACCGAAAATTGGTTTAGAGGACATTCGAAATGACTAGGCACTGAATTATTTAACATTATTTTTACTATAAACACGCGTCGTGGCCGTGTGGGTTTGTGCGTCGACTCATACACCCTAGACTTCTTTCCAAGTCTAGGTTCAAGTCCTAGCGCAAGGAAACATTTCCAGCATCCCTCTCCACTCATTATAGAACAATAGCACGCTCAGTACGAGTGGTTGCTCAGAAGATAGTCCATCTCGGACTGTAGCGGCGCCATTATTATTATTATTATTTTACTATAACCGCACTTTTTATTTTTAATTTGTTTAACGATTGTAGAACATTTTTTAAAAATAATATATGATCTTTTATACTTTTGGTGTGCTCTAACGAATACCCTGACTGCATAATCACCCTTTGGAGTTCGACAACATTGGCAAATTGCGGTTGAAGGGTATAAATGCGCGAAAGGTTTTCCATTAAGTTTCAATCTGGACTCAAATAAATGAATGTTATGGGCGCAAACCACTTCCAGCTTTCACGACTAATGTTAATTGCGGAAATATTTTGCTAGATTAACTGCGGAACCCTACGATGTCGTCTCATATAATTAAACAAGTTCTCTTCCTAACCATGGCTGCATTATTAGTTTTGGTGAATGTGACGGCTTGAGAGACCTTACCGCGTAAGCAGAAGACCCCCTTACTAAGTAAATTCCACCGTCGAAGTTCCCCTTGGAGAAATGTCTTGGTTCCTTTCGCAAATAATGTTAGAGCCGTGTAGTGTAGAAATTCAAGTTTTAAATTTCTTTCTTTCAGATTTAGGGTATATAGAATTAGTATAGAATTAGACGAGGTGCTTGTAATCCGTCTTTAATCGCTTTTCGTCAGATTTTTCGGACGTCCTGGACGAATAGCGGTTCCACAAAATTCCGGAAATTCAAAACGCACCATCTGATTTCGTTAAATCGCTGCGATCGCTCTCAAACTTAACCCATTATCGTTATGTTGTTTTACTTTAAGGAAGTTGAACAAAACTAAATTAATATTCAAACCTTGAGAATATTTCTTAAAACATTTGTGTGCCTACCAAGCCAACGATATATGTATACCAAGCCAACGATATATATATTCGCATGTTTGGTTAACATTTTAAGTCTCTTTTTATGGAATCTAAATAATCTTCATTTACTTGAAAATTGTAATTTTAGGCCACGTGAACATGATGCTTACGATCACCATGATTATGGCAGATACTCACCACCCCCAAAGCATTCATCATCTCATGGACATTATGAAGGCTCATCATATGATAGAGGAGAGTATCGCCGGGATCATCCATCATCATATTCTCATAGTGGGTATCCGAGTAAGTTTAATAAGTCAGTGAAGTGAGTGCATGGATGTTTTATTTTGTCAAGAGCAAACCCATGTGAAGACATGGAGAGTTGCCTTGTTTAATTTTATTTTTTCGTTTGTTTTGTTATTCTTTTGTCTTATTAGATTAAGGAATAATTAAGTAAATCATAAATCGTTAACTCGTAATTTTCGGTTCATTAAAACAACAATAACGTTAAAAAATCACACTATCGGGTAACCTCAAAACAATCATAATAAAAATTATATATCAATTCAACAACAGAGAAATATAAAACCTTAATACTATTTGAAAAACAAATATAAGATTAAAAATTAATTATTAAATCATTAAAAACCAAATTCAATATAAAATTTATAGAAACAAGCAACGGTCGTTCATCAGCATACCGACCAACAAGTTCAAATCACTATGAATCTGGATCGACACGTTCCCGTGAAAATGTACGCTACAGAGCCGCACCGTATCCAAGAGTTCGTTAATTATCATATTGAGGAGATAAACAAAGAAAAGTCGGAGATAGAAAATTTAAATAAAAAATGTGCAACACATACCTATATCTGACATTGGAAAAAAAATAATAATATTCAAAAAGATTAAAATAAAAACTTATATAAAAAATACATAAATCATACATTTAAATGAAATGTAACCAGACAACTCTCTTTTTTGTCAAGAGAATAAAATATAAATTGTTCAACCCAAAAGAAAATAATGAATGAAAGGCTAACCATAAAATGATCCGGTAAAGTATAGTTTTATTTTTGGTTTCCATTTTCTCCTTTAAATAAAATCCAATTAATTATCGCAATACAAAGAGGATTTCCATTTCGACAAAGAAATGTGTAAAACTGGTAACAAATAAACAAAAACCAATTGAAAGCAAATCTAACCTAAATTAAGTGTGCAGTTTATGTTTGCATTAATTTGATTGTTAGGCCTTCGTTCGTTTGATTTCTTGTATGTCAAATCAGCAAACAACATGCATACAGTGAGTTTTACTATTCCTTAAACACAGAAGAAAAAGTATATGAAAGCGAATTATTAAAAAAAAAAAAACCATATTTGGTGAATTATGTGAAATATCAATTGATTTCATGAGTGACGATAGTATTGCATTAAAGTTAAATAATTGTTATTACCCAATATTAAATTAAATTAAAATAAACACAAATAATAAATCAGAATTAAAAAAAAATGACTTCCAGGAAAAGCTATTTAACCTTAAAGTATAAAGCATTCGGTATAATTTTAATATCACCATTAAACGACATATACTTTCAATAGTTTTGCAAACAGAAATTAATAAAATAATAACTGGCGTAAGTATAAAAAATCATATATCTGTAGAAAATTCAATAAATCATACATACATATACATTCAGTAATTATCAAAAAAAATTAAACATTTAAATTTAATTCATGTATAGTTATATAAAATGTACAATAGCGTAACCCCATTATTAAAAAAAATAAAAAAATATTGATTAAATTGGTGAGCTATATTTATTTTATCCCGCACTCAAAAATTATTCATTTTACAGAGCCCAATGAAATAAAAACATAAAACCAAAAACAAACGAGACAGTGTATTCAAAGTTGGAAACTTCTACTAAAGCTGATGAAAATTTACAGAATTAACTTGATTTATATTTTTAAAGTGAAGTAACAAATGTCATATTTGTTAATTATATAACGAGAATCCATCAACAACAATTGCTGTATTTGTAATAAGAATCAGGAGCATAAAACACACCAAATGTAGAACATCGAGTTTTTAAAATCAATATGTACAACTCATATAAATCAGGAAATTTAAATGCAAAAACAAAATACACTTAATGTAAGTATCAACTTCGCGGTACCTGATATGTTCACCATCACTAAGAAAATACATATAATTATAGTTCCACTTACAAGTGGTTGTCAAAAAAAAGGTTCCTTAATCAAGCAGCAGTAAATATAACACGTCAAATTGTTTTCTTTTATAAGTATTATACTTGTTACTTTATCATTATCGTAACCAAGTGCCTCTAAATCAACGAAACACAAATATGTATATAGAACCACGAGAAAAAATATCAATTGGAAATTAAAGTCTTCGAGCAAAAAATTAACTAAAGATTTATATTCATTTGTTTATAATACTAAAATAAGCGATTATTTTAAGTTGTGGTACCTTGGTGGAAGTTCGTGGATTTGCAACATTCAAAATCGCAACATTAGTTTATAATTTTGATTTCACTTAAAGAATTGCATTTTTCTTTAAATTCATGTGTGTAATAAACCTAAAAAATCTACATTTTGTAATAGAACAAACAAATAATTTAATATAATAGAGCTCAAAACAACTGATAAGACTCAACTTAAGTAAGTAATAATAATTCACTGCATATGTGTATGAAACATTTCCTGAAAACAGTAACATTCTTCAACATAATTTGCACAATGTTCTACTTACCCTTATCGTTAATCACGACAGAAAGATAATATTTCCTTAAACATTTGCTTCCTCTGTTTGTGTGCATTATTCCACTGTTCTATTTGCATAATAACAAAGGGGAATATCCTAAAAATAGCAACGGAATTCAAATGATCTTCTGTATCGGATATAATTGCAAAAAAGTAAAAAACGAGTTGAACCCAAAAATATTGGAAGAAGATTGTACGTTAATTTTCGTGTCGAACATATATTTGACAGATATGTAAACTAAATAAATTTCATCGTAAAATAACAAAAATTATTTTGTACGGGATTTAACGAATTCTAGTAAAAAATGGGAAAAAAGCTAATTTTGCAAGAAGATTGAAAATATGAATTCAACTATCCTGCCCAGTATATCAAAAACATGATGAAAACTTTCAGTACGCTGTGTTGTCATCAACTTTAAATGTTCGTGGCCGTAAAAACAACAATATTTTGCAATGGCAATATCCGAGGGCAGTCTAAGAATTGTTTAACCTAAAATAGAAAAAAATTACTTTTGTCGTTTTAAAATAGTGGTTAGCGCTGGTTTTCTAAAAAAGGTTATTTTCCTTTTAAGATGACACCCATTTGTTGAAAAACTCTTTCGTTCCTTCCATTTTAAGCTTATGTATAAGGTCGTTTAGATATTGGTTCTTAATGTATTGGAAAAAAACATGATTGGAAATTGTTTGTCCTAATAGCCACCAATGTGGCATCAGGTTCGTTGTTTGTGTTAACACGTTGACTGCCATGAAGTTTTCCACTATTCCGGTCTAAAGAGAAAATTTATTTCCATGTATAAACTTTTTCCTGGGTAAGTAAGCAACCTACGAGATACCTCGTAGTTGGCAGTCGACGTGTAAAACAGTACTTTATGTTTTTTAAAAGGAAAAAAACTTGCCTGTAGTTTCTCATTACTAAAATGATGATTGTACCCAAAAATAAACATCTTCCTCACCTGCCTCGTCCCAGTCCCAGGTTCGAATCCCAGTGATATCGAATCTGGTCCAGTCACCATTTACTGTTGGGATCAAATTAACGGCGCTGGAGTAGGTTGCTACCTGGCAGTACAATGGACCAGTTTTGAGTTCCGTGCTATTGTTCTCACGAGCGGAGGGGACCTACAGTTTAATTCCGACTCCGTACGGCGATTTTGAAAAGCTTTTTCTTTACAGTTATACTCTTTAAGCATTGTCAGTGACTCCAAAAAGGTGGAGCCGTGAAAAAATGTTAGATGCTTTTTTTCGAGATTCGAAACTTAAACCTCAAGCGTAGAAGCCGACGCACCTACCCACTACGCCACGGCGACCAACTCACCATATGGCAGTTCTAAAAGCATTGTACATATTGCGTCTCTTCAATGGCTTATTGAAAACGTCGATAAAAAAAAACCCTAAAAAACAAGCATTTTCTCTTGTGGCACTACAGTCCGTGGTGGACCTGGCCAGCTAGCACGATCATTTGCTAGCTGTCGCAAGTTGGTTGAGGTCCCTCTCTCTTGGGTACACCACCTTAGACGTGGACATTTTCTGCTGCGTGTCCCACTGGTTCAGAGTCGAAGACTTTCCGGGCTGGAGCTAAGTTGTCCATGCGCTCTACATGGCTTAGCCATCTTACGCGTTGGATCCGTAAACGCCTAGCAAGACTCATATCGTTCGTGGTCGAGTCTTCTTCAAATGCCATTAACGCAAACTTTTCTCTCGAAAAGACCAAGCACTTCTTCATCTGCATTCGATATTGTCCATGCTTCTGTACCGTAAACTAAACTAAATAAACGTTTAAACAAATAAAAGATAGACATAGTTTCAAACACGCATTTATGTCATTATGTAAGCAAAAACAATTTGTGCTTGACAGCTTAAAAAAAAATCGCCATCGATAAATTTATGACCTAATTCGCATGTAAAAAAAACAAAAAAAAATTAGTATTATTAACTAAAATTACAAACTGCAGTAAAAGGTCTTAAAACCTCGAATATGTGGGCAGATTTTGGAGAAATAATTAAAAGAATTATATATGAAGCGTTAATTTGCAACCTACCCAAGATTACGTCACACAACAAATCAGCAAAGCAATTGTTTTTCTTACTACGTGGTTTTATGTAAGCTATTAAATTTGAAATTGGACTATCTGCTGAAATCTAAAGTAGCTGTGGATGATATAGTTCGGCGCATACACCAGTTCATCTGTAAGATATCATCGGATGAAAGCACCCCCATGAGTGGTCCACAAGAAACGAAATCCATAATATACCTAATTTAAGACTACGACATCATGCGAAAGACCCAAGAAATGCAGATCAACAAATACTACCTATTCGTTCATATCAAGGCTGCATATGACAGTGTGCATAGAGACGAGCTATACAGCGGCATGTCTAGTTTTGACATTCCTGCCAAACTTTTCAGTTTGTGTAAGATGACGATAAAGAACTCGCGAGACATAATATTTGAGAAGAATGTGTCAGACTCGTTAACCGACACTAGAGACAAAATCTTTCAAAAGTCAACTGTAAACATACGCGTATGAAATTGATGTGATTGGTCGGGGAAAACGTGCTTATTTAACCTAAAATAAACTGAAACATAAACTAAGCCAATCTGCAGTTAATTGAATAAAAACTGATTTTTTTAAGACTTTGAACTTACAAATGTACTGAAACTGTAACACTGCAGTCAGCAGTTAGTAATGCATTTCTGACTGTACAGTCAATAAAGGCAGTTAATTGACTTAAAGTAAATTAACTGGAGTACTTTTAACATGTTTTCATTACTTTAGTCTATTGAAAATCTTTTGCACTGCAATATTTAGTCAGCAAGCCTTTTAACTGTAAGTCTTTTAAATTAAAAGTCTGGACTAATTATACTATTCAAAAAGTTTTAACTAAAATCAGAAGGAAGTTTTTTTTATAGTTTTTCCTTCGTACCCAAAGTTTTTTGTACTATTAACATTTTTCTGTTGTAACATTTAATAATTATCATATCTCTGTACAAGCTGTTCAAACAAAGTAAAATTATGTAAACTTTATACTACCTATAAAAATCAATAAAATATAAAGTATAAAGTTTCAAACAATTTAACCTATTAAAATGATGTTGGTATATTTCTTTACCAAATCGGAAAATAGCATTCATTAAATAAAAATAAAAATCTAAGAATGAACTAAATTTGGAGTCAACAGCTTCAAATGAAATCTAACATTGTGTTGATAATGAAAACAATTAAATACAAGTATCTTTAACAATGCACTCAAACCTATCTGTAAGTATCTCTGAAATTGATAAAACTAACATATTTTTTACATTTAAAGCGGTAAAAAATGTGATGAAAGATAGCAATTTCAAATTGATTCAATTAAATAGGTCAATATATGCTAACTCAAAAATGTACAGACATATGTACATACCCATGTATGCATTTCACAGTACTAGTTGTGAAGGTGCGTCAAGCACTTTTAGAACAAGTAAATAATTGATCAATTTAGGACATTGATTACGAAAGAGTTTGACTTTATTATTAAGAAGTTATTTTGTTAAAAGGTAAAAATAGCATGGGTTGTTAATCATAACCTCTGTTCTCAGGAATCTTTCAATGCGTATAAAATTAAGCTTCAAGTTAATCCTACTAATGTACATATACAAACTTTGTGTATGAGTATTTCACAAGAACGATGTTTGTTTCGATGTGACGAGTTTCAAATTAAATCGAGCAAACAACTAAGAACATGTATGAAAATTAAAAAAAAAACAAGCTTAGGAGTTTTATCAGATAAGACCTTGTATGAAGATGTGTTATATACTTCATGATTTCTTTGTTGCCTTATCTGCAGGTACTTATATAAGTTTTACGTGTGAATCTCAAACGATTTTAATGTGAAATTAAACAGTATACAGTTGCGATAACAAGTCATAAACTTGTGGCAGGTTGAATATGAAGTTTGTTTATTTTAACAGTTGACTGTGATAATGATTGTCATTGACTCAGATTATATTAAAAATGTTTTGCACATAAATGTAAATAAATAAATCGCTTTATGGTTTATAACATGCATTCATACGAGTATATGTTCAGTTTATCAAGATATACATAAGATATACATAGTCTCTTCCAGGTTTTTTTTTACATAATTTCATTATTACATCATCTTGCTATAATAAGAAAAAACAAGAAAACTATTAAAAATCCATAGAAAAAAATCATAATATTTCTTTGCAAAAAAATGTAAAAAAGCACATGAATTCTCGGGTTGTTGCTGTTTAACAAACTACAAGCTGTGAGGTGGAAAACATAAAAATACGAATTAACGGGGCAACAAAATTGTCTACAAAAATTAACGTACTTAAACCGAAAAGATTTTTTGTTTTGCTTTTTTGCATTACGAATTATAAGAGGTTTAAGAAACGAACTACGATTTACAATAGGTTCTGTATTCATTGCATTTCAAATAAAATACGAAATAACGAGGAGAGCAAAATGTATGAACATTTTACGAATTAGCGATGACTTTTCGAGAGACTAGCAGTTTGTTATGAATTATTGAGGTTTCGATTTATCGGGTTACGAATTATCGCGATTCCACTGTTGTTGCAAAAGATTCAATTTTGCAATGCAACACGCTTCTCTTCCGCTTCACAATGTAGCATTTTAAAATAAAAATGATTGATAAAGTTATAACTTCAGAAATATACTTTGATATTTTTGATACAAAATAAAAATAATTAATTGACATTAAGGCAATGACCCCCCAACATAAGTCATATTTCTGCAGAGAATGGGTAATTTACATCTACCGCAAAGTCATTGACAGATCTGCCCAAAGTCCCGACTTATTCAATTGAAAATCTCTGGGCATTTTTTTTTTAGAAAAACGTGGCAAAAAGTGTGCGTAGTCGGACTTAATTAAATTTATCAAGGAGAAGTGAAAGAAAATTCCATAGGAATACAATGTCAGGCCATCGATTTATTCAATAAGAAATAAATGGCAGGATTTTTCCCTTGATTGGTTTTGAATTTTATGTATCTTGCTAAGCAAGCAAAATGAAAAAAAAAATCAAATTACAAAAATATATGAATTTTAAAAGTAAAATATGGTTTGAAATTTACTTTTTGAAGACTTTTTTGCAAACAAAAAACATTTCTCTGACAAACTTTGTATGTGTTTATAAAATTGATTATTTATTTTATTTTGACATCCTGTATATAACGTTCATCAACAATTTCTCCAATGTTCAGCACTGTGTTATAGAAATCAATCAATTTATACATTTTTTAAAAAGCGGACTCAGCCATTAAAGTAGCCTACACATTTCGAGGCTTGAAATGATAAATGATGAGTAAAATTATGGCAGAAATGATAAACCACAAACTTATTTGGATTTCTTTAAATGGTAAAAAGGCTTGAAGCGGTGCATGCAATTATCGTCTTTCCGAAGATAATTATTTTCATTTGACATTTGTGAAGATTACAGTGAGGATTGTGTATGAAATTAAAGAAGAATTTATTAATTGTTATCGTGACAAATAAAGACTACCACCTATGTATTTATCAAACAAAAAGATAAATGAATAAAAGAAAATCTGCAGTTGCAACAGATTTTATACTTTTGTGAAGTTATATATAAAAATCAATAAATCAATAATTATTTTTTTTTATTGAAATGCTGTATTTTATTTCTTTTGAATTGCCTTCAATCAATCTATCCTCTCTCTTTTGTACAATTTGTCTTTATTTTTAGCATTTAAAGCTAACATGCAAAAGAAAAACCCACACATTTAAAAAAATAAATTTCTGAAGTTATCGTGCATACCAAGGGATGATAGTGTGTAAGGCTGTTGGTCACATATTTGGATAGAATCTCCGAAAAATAGATAAAAATTAAGAAATCATGTTCGCTTAGTCGAAAATTTCATAATTTTATTTTTCAAAAGAAAGCGTTAATGAGAAGTTTAGAAATGTTGTTACCTATTGTTAACTTCTGCGCATATACCAACAACTTCAAATATCTTCACAAAAATAAAATTATCACCAGTAGAATAAAATCATGTAATCTTGCAGCATGACACTACTGCGATCAAATTTGAAAAAGAATTTGTTCATAACTTTCAAAAACTTTATTCATTTTTAAGGTTCCATCTACAAAAACGGAACCTTTACAATATCGGTGTGTCCGTCCGTCCATCTGTCATGTCTGTCACACTTTTCTTTCTCCGAAGTTTATAAAGATATAGGCATGAAATTTTGGAATTAGGTACTTCAGGCCTAGATATCATCGCCCATGCACCCAAATTGAAAAAGTGGGGCCGTTTGGGTATGGCTCCCGTATAGGTGAAGTTGCCATTGATTTTGAAACTGACGTACCCCGCTGAGTAATATATCAATCAAAAGATCTTCTGAAATGAGGTGGACGTTTAATTCAACACTTTTTGATTAAAAGTACCGTTAAAAAACATGGAGCTCCAAAGTTTTTTTTAATGCGTTTTTAACCAAAGTGTTTTGAATTTGAAAAAATCACAACAACTTGGCTTTATTGAGTTTTATTTTAAATAATTTTAAGCATTCTGGCTCTAATAGTTTTCGAGATATTGGCCAAAAACGGCCAACCATCGACATGCTAATTTTGAAGACCTCAGCGTAAGCATTAAGAAATGATAAATATTAAAATATCGATTTATGTGGAAATTTTGAGATATTAAAAATTTAAAATGATAGATATTTTCATTTTCGCACATAAATTTCACTTCTATGCGTTGATGGGTGTTATTTCTTAGATCGATCGATCAATCGATCGAGAAATGAACACACACCGCAGGCATGAGCAGTGATTGGGTATGATGGAAGGAATTTTTTGTGTTAGATAAACTTGGAAAGAGATATAGGTATATGTATGGATGAATGTTTGTTTGTTTGGATGTATGAATGTAGTAATGAATGGTTGATTTGGGTTGAAGTTAGAAGAAAATTCAACTGATATATTGTAGTTTGGAAACGTCGTTTGATATTCAGAAATTCATCAATATTATGCAAAGGAAGCTTCCCAGTATAACTCACACTTGCCCAGTTTATTCTAAGTCTATTTCATCCCCTTTAAAGTAACCCGACTGCAATGCAATTATGCCAATATTTTTTCCAATCATTGTCAGTCATAAAAGTCCTCTTTGGGTATGGCTTTCAGGACAATTCGCGATTTGGAATTTATCTTCTCAAAGAAATGTCCTCGGAACAGTCTTTTGAATACGCCAGAAGTCACATGGAAATCAGGCGAATGCGGGATTGGTCGAATGTTTAGTGGATATTTTTCGAAGAACCAATGTATGCGGTGGTGCATATTGTGTTGCAAAACCAGAAGTTGCTTTACCACAAATCCAGCATATTTTTTCGGATAGTTTAAGACGAACGAGTGTACGCCGTGGAAAGTTCGACTTCAGCCGAAAAGCTGGCCTTCGGTCGGACTCTAGTAGTCGCTCCAAGCCAAACTCGCAAACTAATTCAAAAGCTATCAAGCTTGGTAGTATTAACACAAAGAACTTGTTTCGGAATATTTTTTTGTGTTAAATGAGAAATCGAATGTCAAAAATCTGTACTTAATATTTTTCGATTCAGTACTTTCTTTCAAAAATTTTCAGAATCGAAACTTAGTTTCTTAAGTGAGCGAATTTGTCTTGGAACAATTGTACGTGACGTCATTTCGCAGTGCACAGACAAACTTCTTGTTCCAAAGAAAAATCCCAAAATCGGTAGAAACACTGAAAACGAGTAATCGACTTTTAAGAACACACGTATGTATTTTGGGCGCCGTGGCCGTGTGGGTTCGTGCGTCGACCCATGCACATTAGACTTTCACAATCTAGGTTCGAATCCAAGTTCAGGCAAACAATTTTAAAAAAAAAAATTGTTCACGGCTCCACCTCTTTCGAGTCACTGACCGCTCAAAGAGTATAACTGTCTAGAAAAAGCTTATCAATCTAGCCGTTCGGAGTCGGCATTAAAGTGTAGGTCGCCTCCACTCGTGAGAGAATAATAGCACACACGAGTGGTTGCTGAGAAGTCCACCTCGGACTGTGGGGCCGCCATTATTATTATTATTACTGTATGTATTTTGAAATTGAGAGTACATATATATAAATTTATCTTTTTGTTATGGTTACCCATACAGAGCGGACACTTCTACATAGCGAACAATGTTGTGGTCCCGGGGGTGTCGGCTGTAGAGAATCTTCACTGTACAATAAAGGGATCCATGCATGCATACATATTAGGTATGCATGCAAGTTATCAAAATTGTGAGTGAGTTCTATAGTAAGTATCAATTACATTCCATTGCCAATTAAAGTGACTTGGGCAACCAACTAGAACACGAAACACATTCAGGCCACATTCTCTATGATATTTTGTTATTATTCAACATTTCTAACGGATACTGTTCCATCCCGTTAATCAACACAATTAAATTGTTTGATTATAATTTTCATAAAAAGTCAATTATTTTCTGCTTGGTTTTCATTTTGACTCTAAAATTATAGATTCACATTTGATTTGAAGATAAAATTCTAGATATTTTTCGGTGTTTTCGCGAATATACTTTGCGTAATTCAGTTATAAGAGTATTTTGAATTAAAAAACCAAAAATTAACATTCATTATCAAGTACATGGGTCGAAAAATCACAATCTTCCATAGAGCATCGAAAACTTACTTTAATAGTACGTTTACACCGCACCCAAATTCAGCATTTCGGCAAGTTTCTACATTTCAGCCCAAATGCATTGCATTTCGCCATACATTTCCTGCATTCCGGAATATTGCATTTCAGCGAAATGCAGAATTTCGTCGCTGCATTTGTAAGTTCGTCAAACCGAACAATCCTCTTTACAAATTCAGCACGTCATACAATGACATTTCAGCCCGCTGACATAAACAAAAAAACAGCTGTCAATAAAACAATAAATCATTTCATGTGATCATTGCAATAAAAATGGAATATACATATATGAATTAGCATTTAAATTCATCTTTAAATTAATATAACAAGCTAAATGGTTCAACCACTTCTGATTTCCAATCAGGAAAACATATCAATAATAAATTCTGACACTAGCTGTCATTTGAAATGCTGAAGTTGCAGTGGGAACGCAAAATTGGATTCTGAAATCTTTTACCTGAAATGCTGAATTTGGGTGCGGTGTAAACGTACTATAAGGCTGGTATGTGAAGGAAAGTCATACCTCCAAATCAGTAGAGATATGGTAGATCATATACCACAGTAAAGCATTTTTAAACAAATTTACGAATGAGGGTAGTGTGAAAAATAAGAGCTTTAGGGTTAAAAAATGATTCTATGGAAAGCAACTAAAAGGTTTATGATTAAAAATTTAGGACAACCTAACCCCTCCTCAAAACTATTAACCGCAGAGATGTCAAATACAATTACTATACAAAAACCAATCTCTCTATTTCAGTATCAGAATTTCACGATGTAAACCCTTTATATCAATCGACTTTCTCTCGCCAAAGATGACTTCAATAAGATTCTAGAAGTTCCGAAATGCACTTCTTCACAGTAATTTTCAAAGACAACGAAGCGTTTATATATATAACCTAAGTTAAAAGCTTTTTGTTATTGTTTTTTGGATGAAATTTTTTTATTTTATTTATAACTTCAAATTTATTACATGGTTTTAAGGATTTAATTTTAAACGTCGCTTAGGTCTAAAGAAAATGATCTAATCCGTTAAGATAATTTTCTTTGAAAATTACTGTGAAAACGTTTGTTCATCACTGTATTTTGATTGATAAACGCGAGATTAGTGTTGTTGTCTTCGATGAAAAACAATAAGCAAATACTCATTACAGGGCAGCCAAACTCCAAGCAATTGTTAAATATGGTGGACGTAATGTTATGATGTGAAGGTGTTTCACTCTAGATGGAGTACGTAATATGGAGTTAACTGATTATAAAATGAATATGCACACATGATAACTTTAATATTTTGAAATGGTGCCACAAAATTATTATAGGATCTAATTATCTCTTTCATTAAGGCAACATCCCAAAACAGAGTTTACAACGTAAAAATTTAGGCCATTCTCAGTGATACTTCCCAGCTCAGACTCCATCTCAGTCTCCCGAGATGAATTCCATCGAATATCCATGGGTCAATCTTCAAAAAACATAGCGAGCAGCAATCTTCTTTCAGACTAGCCTTAAGGGAAAGTTCGGTCAACTAAGCCTATGTTATACTAAAAAGCTGGTTTATAGTATGCCAAGATGAATGACAGTCATTTTATATGCTACTGGCGGTGCAATTTATTACAAATGTACCTTAATTATATATTGCGTCAACTTGTATGTTCTCTTCTTAAGTTTGTGCGAATAATTTGATGTTTTGAATTTGTTGAATTTATTGTTGGTTTATTTTTTAACACAAATTGCTTAATGTTTCTGTTTATATTTTCTTATCTGATAGTGCTAAATAATTTCAAAAATACATATTAATTTTTTACAGCGAAATATTGTATCAAAAAGTTGACTAAATTTTCTTTTACTCATCAAATACATCTTTGTTAGAACAATTTTGTGAAGCACTGTACATTTGTGCGGCAGAAGCTGTCGTAGAGGAAAAAGAAAGTAAATAATAATAGAAAAAAAACCCGATAAGAAGACCCAGTCACCGGTTGTTGACCTAAGTTTCCTAACATTTCCGTCAAAAACACTGGCTGAAAATATTTTTCCTTTTTTTTTAACTTTGTGAGCAATTAACTAAAGTAGAATTGGTCATGTATTCATGTCTCATTTATAAAAGAAAAACCTTAAGCACAATGCAGGGAAGAGAAATCAATTTTCTTTAGGGCATTTGAGAAGAAGTTTGTTAATTTGGGTCATATGCTTCTTGAGCTAGTGTAGGTGATTCCATATAAACTTACCACAGGGGAACGATGATGTTAAATATGAACTCTTTAGCGGTGTTTATATAAATGGAAGAAGGCAGACGTATCTGAGGGAGAACGTATGATTTTCCAAAACGTTGGAATGAAATAGGTTGGATGCGCTTAAAGTACATCTCTTTTCAACTGTTTGGAAAATTATACATTCCCTCTGCGATACTGTCAAAAGACGGTGTTTGCACGATTTAAAGAATCGTATCGTATCGGAGACATAAAATATGATTTCCCACAAGTGAAAAAGATGGGTTAGGTTAGAAGCCCAGAAAAGTGGCATTTTCCACCACTTTCAGTGGGTGTTTACCATCGACTGGACATGAAAGGATAAAAACCTTTTTCTGGGATGCAGTACCAATGCTTGTATGTGGAAATATGTATGCGGTGCATAAACATTAAAATTGCATTTAAACTGTCTAAAATACCTCGCTGCATTCGTGAGGTATTACTTGATCCACGATCAACAGCTAATAAGAAAATATCCCAAAAAAATGTTTAAATGGAACGGTATGGTATGAAAACAGGCACACTTTACCAGTTTGCGGCGCCTTCAACTTATCTCTTTCTCACTTGTGGAAAACCGAACCTGCCCAGACGGATAGTCCGGTCGTTTGTAAACTCGCAATCCCAGTTTCAAGCGCACCCAACCTATCTTCGTATATTCTCTCCTCGATACTCCTGCCTTCTACCGTTCATGTAAACACCGTCTCACAATAGATATTTAGGTGAAAAAGGCCCTCCCAACACTTCTCGCTTGTAAAAATCATATATTTTGTCGTGATACTCCTGCCTTCTTCATAATAACCATGTATGGTGTTCTGTGTAAATACATAACTACATAAGTATTGATTTTGTTGTGCCATGCGCATTTTGTGTGCATCGGGTAAGAACTACCAGGGGTATTCTACAACACCTCTCACGATTGGATGGTGTCTTTATGAACTCACCACAGGGGAGATTTTTCTTTTCTTTGAAGAAGACACGTTCTTTACCTACTTACGACAGTCAAATGGGCTCTGCTTCAATGTTTTTCGGACTTGTTTGTAACAAGTGAAAGATTAATTCGTATATAATAACTAAATCATAACTTATTAAACAGAAGTGGGCCTTGTTCAGCATGTCATGCGCGTTTGTAAAACTTATCAGCCGCATATGTACAACAAAAGTATATTAAATTTCTTTCAAAGTGTGTGTTGAAATATTCACACCAAAGTGCATAAATAGGAAAACAGTGCCGATTCTGTAAGAGATTGTGATTAACTTTCTTTCTGTGAGCACCGAAGTATTTTTGTGTGTGAAATTAATTAGAAACCAAAGTGCTCTTTGGTTGTGAACAATATAAAACTGGAGAAAATAACAATGAAGGTAAAAATAGCACATATTTTTACTTAAGTCTCCTATTAATTGCAATAAGTATTTACATTCTTGTATGTATCTGATAAGATGACCAATTTAATTTTCACGCAATCAAAAATTTAGCTTGCATTATTATTGGGAAAATATTTGCCGTATTGTTTTAATGTCTAGCAATTATACACATTTATATATGTATACTTTGTATTGAAAAGTATGAATTGGCGAGTCGACGGCGCAATTATAGTATGTATATGCATACAATATTTGTTTTCCAGTTTTTTTTCGATAAAGTGAATCATAAGGGTGGGTGTCTGTTAAAACTTTCTAAACAAGTGTTCCAATTGCGCTAAAAGTGTGGCTGAATTGTAATAGTATTTAATATAGTTGTTGATGCTTTTTATGTAGTAACCTCAATAATCAATTGACGGCAAAAGTTCTAATATGGGCAAATGTGTATTCTGCAGCAGTTGGATATGTAGAAAAATGATTGATTTCTAATAGCATGTTTTTTTTGTATGTATATCTGTATGGATCTACTAATTTGAGCTTTTTAATTTTTTTTGTTTTTCAAACATTTTGTTTGCTGTATTCAAACTCTATCTTTTTGAGATACACCGCAAATTAGGCTTATAGAAAATTGGATTTAATATACGAAAGCACATACAGTATATATATTAATAATTTCATTATCCTCTTATCATAAGTCCATATTAAATTCGACTTTATTTCTTTTAATGCTAAAATTATTTTTAATTGATGTATGAATAAATGATATTGTCGAATAGCCGCTAGATCCACTTCCTCAAGGCAAATTTCTTTCATAAGCTTTATCAGTTTTGCCTAGATAAATCATGGTTGGCTTGTTAATCGATTTTTCATAACGAGTGCTTTTTCTTCAAAATGACGCCCTCATATAGTTTGGTCGATTTTTTCCATCACTTTTTCTCTATTCTTTGTAGTCAAGTATACATATTCCTATTTCGTCATCTTCTTTTTATGTTTTAAAGTGGTCATGCTCAGTTCAGACATGTACTTGCACATGTATTATTTATTACATGGTGTATGTATAAGCCGTTGTACCTAGCGTCCATTTGAACATACAAATAATAAATCAATATTTGATATCCGTTCTAAATTTTAATGTGCATTTATTCCCAGTTGAAAAATGAATTGAAACGAAAAATCTCCGAAGTGGTTCGTGCGTTTGTTGATTATTAGACTAATTAGCTTACCCACTTTATTTCAATTTAGTGTAGTCTGAGTGTCAGAATGTTGTCTGCAATCTTTTTATTTTTATTCTAAAAATAGATGTGTTGTTGCTGCAATGCCATTAAAAAGTCCGGACGATAATACATTTTATCTATACGAGTGTATTATCATTACAAAAATACAACAAAATTCAATAGACGCTATGCGTAAAAATCTCTTTGACAATGTCTCAATTCGTTTAGACACTAATTTATTTTTTATAACAATTAAAGAAAAGGCACTTTCACGCTGCTAAATTCAATTTAAAAAATTACTAGTTTTTAATGTTGTAAAATTTCTGTCTGCCGAACGAAAGTTTTTTCTACATTAATTAATTGCAGATTGAGTTCCAACTTGAGTTGACGATTTCAAGTATATTTCAAATCTTTATAGATTCTACCAATGTTCCATCAAATGTATTTAAGATTTTTTCTTGGCTAAGATTACTTGTACGAATTCCCGGATTATTCTGTCCTGAGACTAATGTTAACGTTTGCTTGTGAGAACCACTTGCTTATCAATCCATTCATTCTTGACAATCCTTTGATACATATATGTTTATCAGAAATTAGTAAATTTGACATCTTTTCCTTTCCTAAATAGGAAGTCGTCGTAGTAAATCTGATCTTAATTAGTTTAACAATCAGCTTTATAAATATTTGTCTACATCTATCTATGTATGTATATATAAATCCTTTTACTTAAATTGCAAAAACTTATTCTCTATTTTTTTGACTATTCAGACACTTTGACAAATGGTTAGGTATATAAAATTAAGCATTTTTATTTTTTTTTATTTTTAGAACATGGAAGAAACAAACGCAGGCAGTCAAAGCGTTGAACAAGAGGAAGGTTTTGCTCCACGGTTAAATGAAATGTCTAAAAAATTCATAAGCGATTGTGTTGCTGAAAAAGAGCGCATTGGTTCAGATTTTCCATTGGCCGCTATGTTAATCGACGAGGCTATAGATAGAGTACAATGTACTGGTCGTATACCTGGTCGTGATATGCACGCAAATGTCTTCAAACAGAAACCAATGAAAATCACCCAGAAAGTCTTCATACCAGTTAAACAATTCCCCAAATTTAATTTCAATGGGAAAATTCTTGGACCTAAGGGTAATTCCCTACGTCGTTTGCAAGAGGAAACCATGTGTAAGATTTGTATCAAGGGTCGTAATTCAATGCGTGGTAGCGCTAAGGAAGAAGAACTTCGTGAATCTGGTGATCCACGCCATGCCCATTTGAATAAAGATTTGTATGTAGAAATCTCAACTGTTGCCCCACCCGCTGAAGCTTATGCACGTGTAGCCTACGCCCTGGCTGAAATACGTAAATACTTGATTCCCGACAAGAATGACGAGGTTAGTCAAAATCAATTGAAAGAGATCTTGTCTGATCCGGAAAGTGCTCACAAGGCAGCTCAATTTGCAGCAAGAGTTAATGGAAGGTAAAGGAAAACAAGCATTTTCATATAAAATCCAATAACATAATTTCTTAAGGTCATCAATAAGAGGAAACAAGGTCCCCGTAAATGGAGTAAGTATTTTACAAAAAATAACTGGTCAGACATATGAACCTCAAGACGACGACGATAATGATGAACCTGAACACGATCGTGACGATTATGAAACCAAGAATCGCGGGTACAACTCATACTCGTCAAGTAAGTATTGATATTTTCAGTGTTTCCCCTTGGCATTTTCGATAGTATGTGGTACTTAAATAATATCTCCATAAAATAACAAACCATTTAAAAAAATGATATAAATAATTGTTTCGATAAATAAAAAAAGAAAAAACAATAAATAATAACCATAAAGAGCAATGTACATATAAACAAATATTATATTCATTCGTAAGCAATACATAATAAATAAATAAAACAATAATTAAATTTATAGTGCGACAAACGTCGCAAAGGATCCCAATGAAGAGGCCAACTCCTCAGCAACAAACACCACAGCAACAAAGATACCAGAAACGTCCTCGTGAGTCAACAGGCAACGCTCCATCTAAATCATCCCCATTTGCATTTTTTCAAAAATACCAATAAACAAATAAAAGAAACAACATACACCTTGCATGCATTTCTTAAAATTATTATATTAAAATATAATCACAACAAAATTTGATTCTTATACTATAAGTATTCTAAAGAAGAAACGCTATAATATCAAAACATTGCATGCAAACCAGTGTACTGTTTAAACGAAATAATTATAATAAAATTACTTTGGCGCCGCTTTGGTGTACCATGTTATTAGTAGTTCGCATAAATAAATAATACATATATCAATGAATACTATAATCGATATGTAATGATAACTATATACCAATAAAATTTCTGAAAATCTATAACTGACCAAATAAATCAATAAAAGTGCCACTTTTAGGGGTCTAAAGGTAAGTTTTATCTTAGTAGGTTAAGTCTAGCGTGCAGTCCGGAAATAATATATTTAAATGAATACAATTACATTTTATAAAGAAAATATACTCAATAAAGAATTTCATAGAAATAAAGTAATGTCTTTTATTGATGCAATAATCTATTGGGTCTTCAAAGTAATTTATTGACTTGCAAGGAATATAAAAATAACAGCAGCTTGGAATCTTACTTACAAATCTGCCACATACTTGACTGATTTGTGGCATTACTTTGTATTGTCACTCCAATATAAAATTGCTCGCATTTTCAAAATCAAATCGGTACTCTAGTTTTAAAGTGCCATTCACATGGACTGCGATTTGTCAGAAATATTCAGTTGGGTTCTATATGTACGTAGTGTGTACATACGGTATGTTTGGTTTGTTTCATTTCCTTCGACCTACGACTTGTTTTCTCGGGACGAATTAGCGACATAGTAAGTTGAGATATTCCTGTATCCCTTTTAAATAAATAAATAAAGAAATCAAATGTCGAATGTAGTTTTATTCAAATTATTAATTATTAATATTAATATTATTATATTATTAGTATTATTAATATAATTGTATTGAAATTTCAATGTGACCCGAAGATAATGACGAACAAAAAAATACATTTAACTTCTTTTAAATTGTATGCGTTAAAATGTCGTTTGCTGAAGTTATTTGCACATGCATACAGTGTATCAATAAGAAAACCCCTTTAATAGTGATAAGTTTGTTATTTGGTGTTGTGATTGTCGACTGTGATTGTCAATTTGCCGATCGATTTCCGTGATGAAGAATTGCCTGATCGACTGCTGTGATGCGTCAGAAAATTACATTAATATACAGTTTCTTGTGATCTAAATGTATATTTATTTTTATGAAACTTTCATATTGCCTGAAGATAAAATTACAAATAAAAAAACACATGAAACTTCTTGTAAAATATATGCATGAAAATGCCTATTGCTAAAAGTCCATTTATCAAAGTGACATAAGACCAATAAGGCCAATTGGCTTTATGTCGCTTTCCGCTGTATATCTGATTTTGCTTACCTTATTAAAATATACCTTTCATTAAACATTCTGAGACATTTAAAAAGGAACGGTTGAAAAGTGAAATTGGTATGGGGGGCATGCAGCCCCCCTGCAACACCCCTGCTTGGCCACAGATAGGATTTAGGGTAGGTGCAAAATTGAGTATATTTTACATTTCAAATCCATTCTAGATGTGAAAATAAGGAAACATTGGATACCACCAACCTCGGACCTATCCCAAATCTTATCTGCGGCCAAGCAGGGGGTTGCAGGGGGCAGCATGTCCCCTCATACTTCACTTTTTACCTGTTCCCTCATACTAACTCCACTGTTCAATTTCATTTTAATTACACATATACACGTTATTAAAAATTGTGAAATTATGACCCACTTGATGTTTATTGATATTATTATTTAATGTTATGTCTCAAAAAATTTTGCTGTCGAGCGACATAAGACCAAATGCTAAAATTTGGCTGTATGTAACTTTGTTAAAGAGACATAATGCCAAATGTTAGAATTTGGCTTTATATCACTTGGCGTTATTTCCGGGCCCTACTCAACAGATGTTACCGACAAAAAAAAAAACTTGCGCCTACATGAATTTGCAAGGCATTCGTTATATCGAGCATAAAATTGGAAACTCGTTGTACTGGACGCCCACTGTATTTTGTTTGAAGGATCGATCAGCTTGTGCATTATAACTAAGAGACAGGTTATTTTATAATGTTATAAACGAGTGTGATAAGAAGGATTTCGAACCTAAACTGGATCATCTTCAGAGCTGTTTGCTAAATATTGCGTGTTGTACCGAAGAAACACTTGAAATTGAGCTTAAAATTAGACGTTTAAGGTGTAGAAACCTTAACATAAATAATAGAAATAAATTTTATAACCTTTTTACAGCTGTTTTAGCCAAGTAGAAGTTCATTAAGACAAGAAAATATTTTTGAGCGGTTTTTCGAGGGAAATAACCATGTGTACGCTGCTCAAACATACTGCTTGATTGTACAAAAATACTGCTTAATACACTGATATTGGTCATGTATGCAGAGGATATCCCTTCGCGGCTTTATGATGCCTTTGACTGTAGTCGAATTGTTTGCTCAGCTGAAAGATGCGAATTACATTCTGCTTTTAATCGGAAAGGTGTTACGAATGGCGGGAAAGAATACTTTACTTCAACGCATATGTTTTGTCCCGGGCACTGGATTGCAAACTACTCGTATGTCGAGACTAAATAAATAGAGATATTCGATTGTGAAATTTTGAATTGTCGAATAAAGAATAAGTTGCATAAACGTTCTGCTCTGGTGATGCATCATCATGATGCAAATAATCGTAGGTAATCGTGGGTAGCATGAGTTAAAAGTAGCCCCGCAACAGTAGCATGAGTGCAATTAAGACATTATGTTCAAAAGATTGGAGGCAAAAGCTGCTTTACCTATGATGGTTCAACTGTCAGAAGGTAGTGTTGCTTCAACCTGAGACCCTTCACTCATGTGGGAGTGGACTGATTTGGCCCGTTGTATATTAAATATGGTAGGAGTACAGCTGTCTGAATGAGCTGAATGACATCAGTACGGACCAGTGTACTATGACCGTTCGACAATTTCCTATTGTTCGTATGTTCACACAATTAATTTATAGCAACAATGGTCTCAACTTTGTTGGAACGAAGAAAAGCCTAGGGAAAGACAAAGGAAATGCAGTCCGTTCTCGGAAAGTACTGCGCAAAGTACGAGGGCATAGTCTGACTATTTATACTGGCGTTTTCCCTGTGGGCGACTGAGACGTGGCAGCGACATAAATCAGTCCAGCATTGATTTTACTTTAAAACGAGTGACGCCTCGAGGGGACGTGTTTCTGGATGCATTATTGGAGGCGTAGAGGCAGATTAATAGACGACGGTGATTTAGTTCGATCCAGAAGATCTCAGGCCACTTCCTCCGAATTATATTCTTTTTGGGACAGCGATAAACATTTTAGAGCGACTGGACTGTTTTCAGAGTATGACCAATGGAATAGGCGGTATAGTCGTAAAGCTCAACAGAGAATACTTGCCGGAGGTAATGAGGCATTCAAAGCACATTTATAAGACAGAATAACTGAGTTTTCGAGCCATCCTTGTGATTTTAAGGTGATATCAACTTCATTGAATCGTGTTTGAAATATGATTCGTGAGGAGAATATCTTTTCTGAATGTAGGAGCACTTTGGAAACATGGAGGAAATGATCTAACCATCATGGGTAGGATCGCTGCAGCTAGCGCACTGAGTATAGGCAGTGCAGTTCACTGGGATTCGAACCTGGGACCTCTCTGGGTCGTATTTAAAAACTATTTAGACTCATCCGAAAAATTCCATTGCTCTAAACTCAGTCCAAATGAGTTCGAGCAAGATTCAATCAAATTTTAACCTTGTATTTTGACCAAAAAAAAAGCTTTTTTCCCTGGCAGCCCGGTCTCTAAAAACTTTCGTCCTATTTTTGATGGGTTAACAGCTTAATATTTTTAGAGGAGGATCGTCTATGATACGAGTACATGTTTCAGTTGTGTATATTGCGGCACATTGTGTACTTGTGAATGTTATATCTCAATGTTGAATGTTGAAATTTGATTTAGAGTGCTTCCGTTACTATGACCATTTAAAATTTTTAATCGCATTTCAGAACAAATTTTGGTACAAAATTAGTCCTACTTAATCTGTCCTAAACTTATTGTATTACTTTTTAACATTATCGCTCCAAAGAACACAAAAGAGCCGAAAATCGCAGATGTAAACAAGCGAAGCGAATTCACCACATAAATAAAGTTTACCGTTATGAAAACACAACATATGGTAGACTTAATGGCCAACCATACTGGCCGTACAGAAACTTAAGAGAACTGAACCAATCAAGCGAACACATAAAAATGATACAATGCGATGATAGTAACCGCTTCGCTCAGTTTCGGTAAGTTCGATCACTTTTCCTTACTTACGCAGGAACAAAATGAATCGCTCTCTACGTCAATGTCAATTGACAGCTGAATTCTCCCTTAGTTTCTATAAGCAATAATGGACGCTTTGAAATTGAAGAATGCTTCGGGTTACTTTTGGTTTGGTTATAAAATAAACTTAACTTTTTTTACGACCATTATGGTAGGCCCTCTAAAGGCCCCTACTTCTCAGCGGGACTATCCGATGATAGGACGACATAGGTCTAAATTGAGGTCCGAAAACTAGGAGATAGCTAACCTGATTTCAAGAGTGGAGTGAGCAGATCAACCGCTTACGAGATCTCTCAGACGCCATGGCGAGGGTCTGTTGTATCTAGCCTTACCCGGGTATGACGGCGCTGTCCGAGTGGATCTATATTTTCCGGCCCTACTTATGGGACCAACATAAACAAAAAACAACAACAAACACTCAAATACCATAAGGGCAACAAACAAACACAAACAGGACAAATGAACAACAACAACAACCAACGTCCTCACAGAATGCATTCGAGATGGAAGCATTACTCGCTGGCAATCTCGATGCGCCTCTAGTGCGTGAAGCCTCAACGGCTAACGCTATGGAGAAGCAAATTTCTATGGAATTGGAGGAGCAAATACTTGTGGAGCTCAATTTACATAGAGAGAGTACTCCGGAAGGACCACCGCGCAGAAAAAGGATCTCTGCGTCGCAAAAGAGGATACCTCAGAGCGCGGCACATCAACGGCATCCTAGTAGCAAAGGAATCCTTCTCCCTCGACGAAAAGGAGAAAAATTCCTTATCTTAGACGAACGAGGTAATCGCCAGGGATGAACTTAATAGACCCAAGCCTGCTTATTCAAAAGGCAAGGACGTCGACTGCGATGGTCCTAGTGAAGACGTTTTGGCGGCAAGCAAGCTAGGGAAGGAGGTTGGGGTTCACCACCCGGAAGATCCACAGGGTGCAACACTACCGCTAGGAGTGAAGCTGCTAACAGGCCGCCCCGACAAGACAAAAAATGACAGAAGGGCCCCAGCTGGCAAGAGGAATAGGTCCGTTGAGGACGCCTCAAACGACGCGGCTAAAAACCGAAACCCAATAGATATAATAGCAGCAGTAGTTTTCGGGAAACCTAATGGTTTCTAATGGTATTTCTTCGAATGTGGTAAGAAGGTCGAGGCAGCGCTAGCCAAAGCGACCTTTGACTATATTCGCACAAATGCCGGCCAGAGCGCTCCAAAATACGAGAAGGTTAGTGCGGTGAGTGCTGATACTGGACTGCAAAGACCAGTGGTTTGCGAAAACGGAGTTCAGGGGGCTGCAAGACTCTGTATCCCAGGCTTGGGATTGGACAAGCAGGAAGTCCTTAAAATCTAAGCTCAAAACCCCTCGATCCCAACGCAGGGATGGGAGATCGTCAGCGAGGAGGAACCCAAGGATGGGAATCGGGAATGTATCATCCTATTAGATGGTGCAACCGCTCCACTGAAGGAGAGGGGTAGAATGCAGCTGAGTTTCGTCGTAAGCGAGGTTATGCTAAAACTCATCAAGCGTACACAAGAGAAATTGGAAGAGGCGGCTTTAGCTGGGGCGGGGGTTTGTACGATCACCAATGGAGGTAGTACAAATAAACCTCCACCACAGTAAGGCCACCTCCGAAAACCTAAGGTTGCTCCTCGAGGAGGACCTGGGAAGACAATTTACCTCTCGCCACTTCATTGAAACGTAGCCTAGCCTAAGGCACCCCTTGTATACTTTGCTCAGCCAAGGAAGTCAGACACTGACTTCTGTAACATATTGGGGCGTAAGTTATCTACACCTGGTGCCTTGAGTGGGGAGAATGATCAGATCGCCCATGATATCGATGCTTTGATGTACATTTGATATAAGTTCTGAGCTTTTAACAATGTTACTAACAATGCTATTGAAGCAAGCCTTCTGTCTGTGCGAATGGATCGGACTTATGCTGCGGACACGTCAGATCAATTCTTCTTTAGGTAACGAACCCGCAAGGCGACGCTGGCTCTCTATGTATGTGTAGGAGCACTAGGAAAGAAATGGGGTCTCCAACCTCATATGATCCATTGGATCTACACAGCCGTCGTTTGATCCATTCTTTTGTATGGAGTACATGTCTGGTGGCCAATACTAGACAAAGCCATACACTACAATCTCATTAGGAAGGTTCAACGTCAAGCATGCATCTGCTTAGGAGGTGCTCTGAGAACCACTTCTTCAGATGCTCTGGACGTTATCATGAAACTATCCTCATCTGACATTTTTGAAACTTGGGTATACCCCTCACAACTTGTAAATTGTTGCTCTCATTAGAGGCAACTTATGAAATAAATAGCAGATGGGCGAGTGGCACTACGTGTCACACCTCCAGAATGATCTGGCCTAAGCTAGATCTCGGAAGATCTAAGGATTTAATATCTCTTGATAGATCGAATATAAGTACAATCGCCGGCGTCATCACAGGACACTGCCTCATAGGAAATCATGCCCGGCTAATAATTTCTGTAGAAGCTGCTTAGACGAGGAGGAAGTGGAAAGCGTTTCACGCCTTCTCTGCTCCTTTTCGGCCCTAGCGTCTATTCGACGCATACATCTAGGGACCAACTTTTTCGATAACTTATGTGAACTCAGTGTGTTCCCATTAATAATCTACTACGCTTCATTATAGGCTCCAAATGGTTTCCCACAAATACTTTATTGGATTGACCTCAGTCAAACCATGTGGCTGCACAATGGATCAACTCTGGTCTAAGTGCACACCTTAGCCACTTCATACCTACCTACCTAGGTAACACATGATACAAGAGGAAAAGTGGGATTCTCTCACCTTTTCTTTGGATCCTAGTAGTGGACGAGGTTATCAAGACGTTGAAGAGGGATTGACTTACTGTCACTGCATATGCAGACGATGTAGCTATCCTTATATCTGGGAAGTTTCTATCAACGCTAAGCGAGCGCGTCAGTCATGGATAGATGTTGGTCAACAACGCCGACATCAGCGCTCGAGGTCCTACTCTATCTTACCCCTCTTGACATCAAAAATCCATACTTCCATCCAGCATATTCTAGATCCAGAGATTTTCGGCTTAAAAAAACTCTGGTGTTGTACGAGAAAAAACGACGTATGTATATGCTGTCTCGAGAAGGGACAACATTGACGACTTAGCCAGAAAGTGAGTATAGCGAGATTTTACGCCGATATAATCAAAGGCTTTATCGAAGAACACCAGCAACAAGATCAAATGCAAAATAAGTCTTGTTCATTGCTGTTTCTTTGAACTCAAGAGGCAATTGAGTAATAAAGCTTTTACGAGAACAAACAAGAACAAACACACTTTGCACAAGACATCGATCATTCCAGTCCTGTTCTTGGGTGCAGATGCATGGATAATATTCAAACCGAATGAAGAAGCTCTTGGTGTTTCGAGAGGAAAGTTCTACGAACAATTTTTAGTCCTGTTTGGGTTGATGGCCATAACGAAAGGCTCAACTACGAATTGTAGGGGCCGTAGAGCAGTATAAGTCTATATAGGCCTTTCCGGATACTATTGAGCAATGTGGAGCGCATGGACAACGTAACTCTCGGCTGAAGAGTCTTCAATCACGATCTTGTGGAGCAGTGGAACAGAGGACGTCTACGATTGAGGTAGCTCACACGGGAGGAAAATGCCCTTAATTAACTTTGTGTCCGAAACGATTCGATTTTACCGAAAATCTATTCGTCAACACTTTGCCAAGAATCAGCGTTGTTTCATTTTCTTTTTTGGTTCATTACTTAGTTTTTAAGTGCTGTTGTACTTTACTAAATGTTATAAGTAAATTATTTAAGTGCAATACATTTTGACCCCACTGAAAATGAGAAATAGGCTACGAAACATTCTCAATATTTTATCCAAACACCTCTAATCATTGTGAAGCACCAAGTGGTTAGAGGTGAATTCCCTCACTGTGGACTTGAACCACCCACAGTTATTTGATTCCCAAATTATATATCTTACCTTCCACTTACACACAGCATATGGGGTAGACAAATTTCAGCAAAGGCCAAAATCAAAAATCCTCCTGGTCAAGAGAAAAATACCGAAAACGCGAATGAAGATGAATGAATCGTCGAAATTGAGCATAAATAAAGGAATACTACACCACAGATCGGTGAGTTTGCGTGCCAATTCCGTTCGTTTATTTGCTCTTTTCTCGCGGTGCTCTGGGGGAATGGGGCTATCAGCTAAGCTCTTCTAGCTTTATTTTATTTTTTGTTGAGTGACAATGCAAAGAGTCGCTGTCTCCGCCGTCGTCGTTTCTTTGTTCCGGCGATTTTATATTTTTTCTTCTTTAAAGTATAAACGATAATAACACAGACAAATACTTTGAGTATAAATCCGCCGAAATTAAATTATCAAATTGGAAAAAGAAAAGTTGTCATTTTGTAAAACGTCATTCGCTTGGTGGTTTGTCTCTTACAAAATTGCTGGGGTTTTGCGTGTGTGCGAAGCAAAGTGAAATTCGCAAAAAAAGAAAGAGATATCCGTTTGATGGTGTTCGTGCTCGTGCTCGTGTTCGTGTTGAATTGAAGCAAGCAGCAGGAGAGGATAGTCGATTCGACGTGTGTTCGACGTCCTACTCGACGGTGCGGTGTCTCTTTTATTTCCCTTTATTTTATTTTAAATGAAAATCAATTTGCCGAGTCCGCCGAGTTCATTTTGCAAATCGCATAGTTTTGTGAAAAACTCTCGACGAGAAAGAAACGCAGTGGAACGCAAATTCTAAGCTAGGAAAATTTTATTTTTTCGTTTGCCTTTTTGATTTCGCTAAGTTTTTGGTCTTAATTTGAATTCTTCTTTGCCGATTGCGGCGGCGGAACGTCTTAAAAGACAGTGCAACAAGAAAATGACTGAACCATACGACGGCAATGGCGACTATTCTTCGTACAATGACGATGAAAGCGACTATAAGCGGAAAGGTGGCGGAGGCGGAGGAGGTGGTGGTGGAAACCCAGGTGGCGGAGGCTCACATCCATCACATAATGGGGACAATCCTAATCATGATCATCATCCTGGCGATGGACCGCAGCTTAATGACAAAGCAAATGAATATATACGTGATTGTATGACAGAAAAGAATCGCATGGACAAAAAGTATCCCATCGCTGAGAAGTTACTTGAGAGTGGTAAGTAAAGCAGTTAGCGTAGGCTTCTTCGTGTGAAGAATAATTACAGTTCCGGGGGGTTGAAAATCAATGCACTGGTTGGCATGTTTTTAATTAGAACCTCTTATTCCTTCCTAACATTTTCACAAATTATTTATTATCTGCAAGAACTAAGAATTAGTAGATACATATGAATAACATTGGTCACAATTTGGAGATATTAGGTTGACGGAAAAAAAAACAATCTTTTCGATTCTTTTCTTTTGCCAGTTTTTATGCTCTTTCAATTACGTGGTAGTGTGGTGGTATTTGAGTTGTTTTTCTTTTCATACAATGGAATTCATGAAAGAGAAGGCGAAAGGAAAGTGAGACAACTAGCTAGGGAACAAAGTGCGTGAAGTGTGGTAAAAATAGATGCCGACAAACAAAACATTGTGATACTAGTAGGACCTACGATTTTAATAGCATTCATGTTCGCAGAATTGTTTTTCAGGTTCAAAGACATGTTTTGCTTAGATAAATTACTGATAAATATATTTTCCATGTATGATCATGGATAAAAATGCATGTAAGTTAGACTGTTGGACATTTGATCACTTTTTATGGGATATTTTATCAAGACGATCGTCTGATATGCATAATTATTCGAACTATAAGTTCAACCTTAAAATTGGAATACAAGTAAAGTTGTAAAGGTATCAGTTCGATTATAGATTTATCCATCAAACTGTCTTGGACAAGAGATAGTTAATGACTAAAATTTCAAATATTTTATTACTTCTGTAGTAATGACTTAAAGCTATTCAAAACAAAAAAAACGAAAACAATATTTCTAGGCAAACAAAAAATAATAATACAGTCGAATCGCGATAATTCGTAACCCGATAAATAAAAGTTTCGTCCTCAATAATTCGTAACAAATTGGTGATCCCTTGAAAAATCCTCGCTAATTCGTAAAATGTTCATATAAATGTACATTTTGTTCCCCTTGCTTATTTTTTCGTATTTTATGTATTTGCAATGCAATGAACACAGAGCCTTTTATAAACCGTAACTCGTTTTTTAAACCTCTTATAATTCGTAATGCAAAACGCAAAAAAACCTTCCCAGTTTAACTACCGTTAACTTTTGTAGGTAATTTCGTTGCCTTGTCGCCTTACACACCGTACTTTTTTGTTCTATGATATTACGAGTTTCTTTATTCTTAGCTTAGAATTGAGCAATTAGTTTTAATAAAGTTAAACAATATGTATTGGAAAATCATGTGAAATATAAAAGCCCCGTTAATTCGTATTTTTATGTTTTCCACTTCGTTAAATCGAAATCTCGATAAAACGTAACCTGCGGTAATTCGTAAGTTTGGTTAAGTTACACTCAAAGTGGGACACCTGACGTTCTTCATGAGAACTAAAGTTTGAAAGCAAAATGTTTAAACAACCTACCGTAGAGAAAGTGGAAATTGTAATTTTTATACCCAAACGCTCGGACTTTGAAATTTTCTGTAGAATACATGTAAATCCTTAGTCAAGTCGGAACAGCGAAATCGTGCGTTGATATTTCAGAGACCACATCGTAAGTCCGTACAAAAAGTTTAGGGTAGAGTTACTCTCTACTCACTCGGGCTTTATGACAAAAAAAAACAATTTTTTTTTTATTAATTTGTGTTTTCACTATTGGCGGGCAAAGGCAAATATTTGTGTAAGTAATTAATTTTCGCCGTGGCGTAGTGGGTAAGTGCGTCGACTCCTACGCTCGAGGTCGTCGGATCGAATCTCGAAAAAAACATCAAACATTTTTTCACCGCTCCACCTCTTTCGAGTCACTGACAATGCTCAAAGAGTATAACTGTCTAGAAATAAGCTTCTCAATCTTGCCGTTCGAAGTCGGCATTAAACTGTAGGCCCCTCCGCTCGTGAGAGAACAATAGCACGCACAACACGAGTGGTTGCTGAGAAGCTAGGCCCAGGTCCACCTCGGACTGTAGCGCCGCCATAGTATTAATTAATTTTCATTAGGAATTTTATTTATACTAATTGCATATTTTTTCTTGTAAAGTGTATTTTAAGAAAGTAATTTTGAAATTACTTGTCAAAAGCGCGGTTTCTATTTTGATTTGGAAAACCGAGGGTGTCGTGCTTTGACATAATATTCTCGTAAAATCAATAAATCGCGTCCGAAGTCAAAGTCCGAAGGGATAAAGCAGATATAAAACAGACGCTGTTCATCTATCCAAGCATGTCTTTATAATAGAAAGAAACAGATTTATTTAGACATTTTTCTTTAAAAATGTTGTTCTATGGTAGACTGTCGCCGGAAAAAAAGATGGGAAAAATGTTATTAATCTTTTCGAACTATTCATTTTATAGAACTGTTATGTTTTCGAGATTCTACTGTAGTAAAAAAAGCTAATCCATTGTATTTAACTTTATTAAAAAATTTAAGAAATAAAATATACCGAAAAATTTTGATAACCGAAAAGTCATAGACATTTAAAAACATTTTAAACGGCTCTTAAAAACGTCGAAATGCGCGGAAAAACAGTTCGCCGATTCTTAAAACCAACAATTTAATTGGAATAAAAATATCGCAGGTGGTGATATGATTTTTTATCAAACATAAGTTTCTTCTTTGGCTTGCTATCCAACTTAAAACATGCTTTGGTCTATTCTTAAAAGATCCTCTTTACAGACGAGACGAGAATAAAGCCACGAACAATTCTGTTTTGAAAAAATTCTTGCTTGTGCTGGGTTTTGAACATAGACTGTGAAAGTCAAGTGCGTTAAACGAAATAAAAGGAAAACATTTAACTACAGAATCAGTGACATGACCGATTAAGTGTTTGTACTACTGTTCCGATTAAACATCAAAAATATTTGAGGTTACTGGCAATATCTCAATAATATAACTCTCGCGAAAAACTCCGCTAATATTTTTTATGAGTAACTATTATATCCAAAGAAAGAAGGAAGTATATAGGACTGGATGTATCCTGGTAGTTTTAGATTAAATCCTTAAGAAGAATGAACAAAGTACATTTAGGAAGTGAATAATGTAATCATAAAGAAATGCATTCAATATATACATTCCCTGGCCATATTATTAGACGCACAGTAGAATTTTTATACTTATTAGATTATACGCAATATTTAGTCTTATATAGGTTAGGTTAGGTTAGGGGGTAGTGAATTCACCAGCACACTTAGACCATGTTGTTCCACTGTGATACCCACAGTCAGACTACTACCACTGATCGATCGCTCCAGTGATAGTATCGTTAACTTGATCCCAACGGCAAATGGGGACATGATGAATGAAAGTATTGGTAACAGAGCATACACAAGTGCAGACTTCTTTCAGTTCGGTCGTTAACCCTAAGGCTTTAAAACACAGTATACAAACGTAAAATTTGAAGCACTTGCGTTAACACGCAATAGATCTGTTTCATATCGAACTATAGAAATTTCACACGCGATTATAATCACCTCTTCTGAATAGTAAATAATTCCAGTTTCTTATTTCAGAAATTGAAAAGGTCCAATCGACAGGGAGAATACCATCGAGAGATCAAAAATACGCTGATATTTATCGCGAGAAACCACTTCGAGTATCACAAAAAGTACTTGTGCCTATACGCGAGCATCCAAAAGTAAGTCTCATTAATAATATGTCATGCCTTTGTTTTTGAACACAGTAATGACTAATTACTGAATTTAGTTCAACTTTGTGGGAAAACTTCTTGGTCCGAAGGGTAACTCGCTGCGTCGCCTTCAAGAGGAAACACTGTGCAAAATGACTGTGCTCGGTAGAAATTCAATGAGGGATCGCGCCAAAGAAGAAGAGTTACGTGCCTCAATGGATCCAAAGTACGCTCATTTGAACAGCGACCTACACGTAGAAATATCTACAATAGCACCGCCAGCTGAAGCCTATGCCCGAATAGCATATGCCATGGCAGAATTACGAAAATATTTAATACCGGATAGCAATGATATTATCCGCCAAGAGCAATTGCGTGAACTAATGGACAATACAGGAATTTCGGATCATGATTCGAAATCATACAAGAAGTCATCGGCTGTGAGTGTTGGCAGTGGAGGATTGGGTGTTGGTGGCAGCGGAGGAAGTGGTGGGAGTATGAGTAGTGGCGGTTCACATATGACATCAAAAGCTAATGTTTCACATCATGGATATAGGTGGAGTGCACAACCGCAGAATAATATTCTGCTCCCCATGTATGGGGCGGCGGCGGTGCAAGGAAACAATTTCAATTTATCATCTTCTCTTCCCGCTTCTTCCAGGCAACAACCTCCGCAACAGCAACAGCAGCAGCAACAACAACAGCAACCGTCCTTTGCAAAGAACTCAATACCCCCCAAACAGAAAGTGATGTCCATATTGGAGAAGGCTCGTAGTGCTATGGACGAATCATATAGGTTAGTGTTTGTACACTCTGTTTTAAACGTATCAAAATGTAAAATATAAATGTTTTCTGGTTTTTCCTCGATACAGTCGTGGGTATGATGAGCAAACTGCTTATGAACCCCAAACGTATGATAATTACAGCTATGGTCATGCACAAACGCATGGCCCCCCGCATGGACAAACATCCCGAACAACATATGAGTCACAGGAATATGAGCCGGATTACGGCAGGCGAGATTATTATCAACATTCACCAAACTATGGAGGTAATAATGAACATGGGTAACATAATTTATTGAAGTCAATCGGAATTTAATTTCAGGACCTGGTGGATCAGCTCAACACTCGGGCAATGCAAATCCAACTGGCGGCCTCAATCCAAATCACAATCGTAGTCATGTAAATAGGTGAAATATGTTTGCAGCTGGTCATGTTAGTAATTCGGGAGGTGTTAAGGCAGCTGCAACTGCCTCAAATACAACAACTATTACAGTACCATCAACAACGCCGCTGCTGTCTCAATCACAGCAACACCAACAACAGCCACAACTACAACACCAACAACAACCCCCACCACCTAATTTAAGTACGACAACAGTAACAACAGCAATAAACAACAATAACAATTGTGAAACGATAACGGGCAATACAAATTCAAAAATTCAACAACAACAACAAAGTAATAACCGAATTCAGGGTCCAGCTGCTGCAACAAATTTACTATTTGTAAGGTACTAACATCATTGAATCAATACTTTTCAATTTCCAGAGCATTTTGAAAATGATTTATCGTAAACTTTTTGAGAAATTGCAATGAAGCTGATGCTCTTTTTCTAATATATATATCCCACTCTTAAAGTATATAGTTACCTTTCTAGCCAATTGCACATGTTGCTTGATATGTTACAAAAGAGATCGTCATGATTTATTTCTTAAAGGCAATTTGTCCCAATTCAAATTTTTCATTTCTCTGAAATGAAATGCTTTATTGATTTTGTTTATATTATACGTATTCACCAGAATAAGTAGGATTTAGACTTTTTAAAAGATTAACTTGGCTTCCCTTGAAGAATTCTGTTGATGTTAATTTGAACTACTGAATGCACAAAATTCTTTTTGCAATTTGAGTGTTACTAAATAACAACTGATTGCAATATAATCATTTATGCCATTTTAATTACTATTTCAAATGTCCTAAAATGGAGGTTTCCTTTCACATCAGCATCAGTATTCAGTTTTTAAAGCCATGTAAAAGTGGATTATATTTGGTTAATTTGAGTGTTTTGCAATGCAATTCTTTATGTTATGCATCTTGCCGTTAATAGAAAGCTTCCGTACAATGCTGATGGAATATAATTTTGCTCGCGTATCATATCAAGTTTACATCCCTGAAACCACTAAAATATTTAAATAAAAAAACATTCCACTTTTGAACAAGTAAAAGCTCACTAAACCAAAATACAACTTTTACTCGTCATCACACTTACTTAAAAATGCACTTCATTTCATTTTCAAAACAATCATATATATATGTAGAAATTAAAATAAAACAAATTCTATCAATATATAAAACCACAACATTTACTACATAAATTTACTTTACCCTAACGACTATTTACAGACCGGCAAATGCTTCGCTTCACGTCGGTAAATTACCATTTCTGCCTGTGCAGTTTCTATAACTTTGACAAATTTTTATTATTGAAATTGAACAAAACAAAAACATTACAAAAAAGAATTCTATAGTATATATATATATATATTCCATACATATATATGTATATATATGTATAAACAAATATTATATCATTATTTATTTCTAAATTTAATTTATGGAGAACAACGTTTACATAGGAAAATGTAATAAGAAATATGAAACAAAGGAAAAAAATAATAAACAAATTTATATAAGTAAAACTAAACAACAACAAAAATATGAAGACAGATAATAGAAAAAGAAATATTTAACAAATAATGTGGGCACATGCAAAGACAAAGAGACACTTAACAAAACAAAAAAAACATGAAACAAATTAAGAAATATTTTTGCCAACCTAATGCAATGAAAAGAGGATAAATATATTAACGGTAAATAAATATATATAAATATTAATAATCAATAAATAATATTATGTTTTGCAAACAAAACACAAAAAATAGTGTATTAACAATATTATATATTCTATAAAGTAATAATATAAACGATATATATGAAAAATGGAAAACAAAACAAAAGAAACAAAAAAAGAGTATAATATAATCAAACCTTGAAAACATGATAAAAATTATTATTAAAAAAGTAAACATTATAATTGCAAATTTTAACAAAATATTATTATTGATAATACTAATCTTTATTATTATAGTGTATTTAATCGATTAATTATTTGTAAAATGAAAACGAAATGGGAACCCCCAGAAACAAGTAAAAAAAAATAATAAAAAAAATCAATAAGACAAATTGAAACTTACCTATAATATTTCAAAAGGAAAAAGGTCTTGACACATTATCTGTCAATGAATGTGAATAAATGTTGAATACTTTTGGTTTGCTGTAGCCTAGTAGCTGTATATTTGGTGATCAAAATTTGAACAAAGTATGAGATTATCTATTTGTGATTGTTTAATTTTTTTAGAACAACGATGAGTTGTTCATGTGACAAATACCAGTAGGATCGAAACTTGGGGAATTCAGAATTCTCATCTAGGATTAAAGATAGCAGAACCGGAACAAAATCCTTTTCATCCAATGCAAAGCATTAAAAAATAAAAATTTCTGAGTTATCTTTAAGTGTTTTTATTTTAAACAGTTTTGTTTTATTATTTATTAAAAAGTCCGTTTATTTTGGAATGAACGTGATACTCGTGTAATATTTGATTGTGATTTGATTTTTGGCAACTTAGAAGAAAATTCAGTTTTTCTTTTCATTCATTGTCAGTCGGTGTGTTAAAAAAAACTAAATCAAATCTTAATCAATATTATTGAATACTTTTACAATAATATTTACCTAACAAAACCTTAAAAAATAATGTTACATTTAAAAAAATAATAATAAAATATAATAATCAACAATACCCGCCCTCACTCAAAGAAGAAAACAAAAAATACAAAATATATGAAAAAAAAACAAAACTAAAACGTTTATCTCAAAGATAAACAAATAAAAAAAATGAAAATGTTTTGTATACTTATTATAATATATATTTAAATATCGCAAACTATTAAAAAAAGTTTAAAACAAAACAAAGACGAAAACATTAATTATATATGCGTTTAAACATAAGGAATATTAAAACAAATCAAACAATATAGTAAAATGGCAAAATTTAAATTTAAAAAATCATAAAAATAACAAAAAAAAAAAACAAACAGCAAAATAAGAGAACAAAATTAAAAAAATAATACATCCATATATATATATATTTAACTATTGACAGAAAGTATATGAAAATAAAAAAAACATGATTTTGCGATGTCAGTGGATTTGAGTTTCATTTATTTGAGTATTGATTACTGACGATATTCATTGTAAATCTAGTTGATCTAATACCACCGTCATTGATCTAGGATCTTCAAACATCCCTAGATGGGATTTGCACTAGTAAGAAGAAGTAAAACTTTTTAAACTTGCTGTTTGAAGTCGGAATTTAAGTTCCCCACCGCTCGTGATATGAAGATAGCACGCACAAAACGAGTGTTTGCTTTAGAAGCTAGGCGCAGGTCAGAGATCGGCATGCGGTCATATTTTTCGACTCAAAATTCACTTTCAAAAAAGTGTGAACAACCACCGCAGGCTAAGCGATCAATAGAGTACGTATCTCTTATGAACTCGAGTATTACGTTTTTGAATCATTTCATCCTGCAACATCTCATATTCAGATCAAGTTTATGGAAATTGAAAATACCGCACCGTGGAGGCTCACACTTGTACCGCTTTTTCTCACTCATCGCTATGAGCTAAGGAAAAAATATCCAAACACCGCATAGTGCTTGAATTGGTGTGACCACATAAGCGTATGATCATATATATACGTTTTCAGTCAATGCGATGGGAGTAAATATTTTATGCGATATTAATGAGTGAAAGTAGTAGAAAAATCAAATGTACATGCGTTGTACAAATAGTTGTTGTGTATCACTGCAGATCTCTGGCCCAGGTCCAGAGTCGTTGCATTAAAAGTAACAAGAAGGTGTAACATACAATTCTAGAGTTAGTTTTGTTGAATTTAAAAAACGCATTTTTGCAAATGTCTAGGATCTTCGTGGCTGGTCCAGAACTGTATGGAGCTTTTAGTTCTCCAGTTGACCAAATGATGTTATCCGGATAAAAAAAAGCCGGATAAATGGTATTTCTGCTCTCCCATTTACCTTGCATGAAAATACTTTTCATTACCTTCATTGTTTTTATGTCCTAGCACTCATATCAGTGTTTGCTAAAGTGAGTTTTGTGTAGTAGGTAACATTCATTGAAAGTCCACAGATCGATCTCAGACTGAATTCTGAACTAGTCTCAAACTATTTAAATTACTTCAAAAAGATTCTGAATCGATTCAAGCAGGTTCATATTTTCCTGTGAACCCGCGCAATTTTCAATTCATTTAATTTGCACTTCTAATTTTTCTATGAATTCTACAGAAAAAAAAGAAAATACAATAAAAGCTCGTTAATTCGGAATGGTTGGGGGGAGGTCAGTCGGAATAAACGAATTTTCCGAATTAATGACAGAATTTTTGTATGCATTAAACGCGTTCCTCTTGATGAAAAAATGCAAGAACTTAAAACGAAACATTATTTTATTAACACAAAAGATTGCAAATAATACCTAAAGTTTATTATAATTAATTTTTATAACTGCAAGAAAAGAAAAATAAAAAACGTCATATTTAGTACAATATACATAAATAACTAATGCATATTTGAGATCTATTTGCTACCTATACGTGTTCAATCATTGCGTTATTTAATTTTTGCTAATTTAATTTAATTTTTAAATGAAGAAATTGAAAACCGACTCATTTATTTGATTAATTTTTTTCCGAATAAACGAGAAACTTCTGAATTAAAGACTTTTACTGTACATGTACACACGATACAGAAGTAAGTATACACCGTAAAAAATAACGAATCTTGACCGAATCATTAACTAGAAAGCGAGAGTGCATAAACTTTAGGTAACATGTTATACATATTTATTTTGCTACTGAGGTAATCGTATCGATTCATTGTCGTCTCAATTAATACTAAAATGCCAACACCAGATGCCGCCATACACCCTCAAACCACTACTAATCCTTCACCATGCTTCACCGTACCAGCCATATACTTTGGATCTTACTGCGTATTTGGCCAACATTTGGTTGGATTCGCCAAAAATCACTCAAAGGGATTTCTGCAATAGCGTAATATTCTCTAACGAGAGTAAATTTCACATTCACGCTTCCGATGGACGCCATAAGGTTTGGCGAAAATCGAATACGCAGTTAACATGGCTGGAATGAAGGAATGGTTGCTGTACAATGTGTGAAAACAGCTCAAAACACCACCTCAATCACCGGATTTAAATATTATCGAGCTTTTGTGGGATCATCTCGATCGTCAAATCCTAAACCATGACATTAGAACCAAATTCGAGCTTAAGGCTATTATACCTGACGAATGGTAAAAAAATAAGTCTGGAAGTAACTCAAAAGCTTGTTGCCTCCATGGGAGAATAAAGGCAGTTATTACTGCTTAAGGATATCCAACTAGGAATAAATTTGATTAATTTGCGATAAATCTCTCTTTTTTAATAGTGTATACTTACTTTTGTAACATGCAATTTTAACAGTATATATATATATATATAATATTAACAGTCTGGAAGTAACTCAAAAGCTTGTTGCCTCCATGGGATCGAGAATAAAGGCAGTTATTAATGCTTAATGATATCCAACTAGGAATAAATTTGATTAATTTGCGATAAATCTCTCTTTTTTAATAGTGTATACTTACTTTTGTAACATGCAATTTTAACAGTATCTTACTTTGTTTCTTAATATTTTTGTTATTGTTAGTCCTATTTTATTTATTGTTTGTTTTTTGAAAAGAGCATAAAAATAGCAAAATAAATATGTATAACATGATACCTAAAGTTTATGCACTCTCGCTTTCTAGTTAATGATTCGGTCAAGATTCGTTATTTTTTACGGTGTATACTTACTTTTGTGACCGTGTGTATGTCTTGTTTTTAATTATAAAAATATGTTTAGTACACTACGTCCAAGTAAGTAAAGTATGTTATGTGAAAAGAAAAATTGACTTCAGTTGTATTCAAGTACAAAATACGAGATTGCCTAGTTAGGCTTCTCAAAATTCGCTGTTTAAAGTTGATATAAGTTGTGAAGGATACAATAAAAAAAACCACAATACCAGTGGTTGCTGTATAATCTAGTGCCTCCTATTTTTTAGTTTTAACCTAAAAAGTGTCAGAATGGAACATATATAAAATGGAAAATTTATTTTTTTCCGTAAACTTAGCAATATTACAGAGCATACCATTTGCCAATAAAAAAGCATACAATACTATTGTTTGTAAATTCCGCATGTGAAATGTCTGGTTCAGCGAATATTCTTCTTTTGGTAAATTTGTAATTTTTATACATTTTTATAAATTCAGCAGTGAGCGCCGTGGCGTTGTGAGTATGTGCGGTGACCCCAACGCACTAGACTTGTAATCTACGAGGGGCGTTCAATATATTCTCGGTATCGGGGTGAAGCTGTGGTTGTATATATAAATTGACTTATTTATCAAGTAATACTATTATTTTAGTGCATTCATGTAAAATTTCATATACTCGTAGGTTCAAATACCACCACGGCCAACAATTTAAAAAAAAAATTGTTCGTGACTCGTCCTCTTTAGAGTCACTGACAATGCTCAAAAGTATGACTGTCTACAAAAAGCTTCTCAATTTCGCCGTTCGGAGTCGGCATTAAACTATAGGTCCCCTCTTATCATTTTTTTGCGGAATGGAAGACGACATAAGATGAGTCATTCAGAGCTAGTACATAGAGTATAAAAGAAAATGTTTAAGTTTTAAAAATGCCTAACCTGTAGTTTTGGTCTCAGTACTCAACTATAGTACTATAGTACTATACAATAATTCAATAATTATATGTATAAGGTTAAAGGAGATGCATCCTTGCTAACATAGTAATATGCAAATATATGTGGTATACATACCGTTGCTCCAAGTCACTTGCTCAAATCCGACGATGCAAGTAAAAATTTCTCACATTGTATGATCTTAATCTAACTTTGAAACGATCCTTTCTGAAATGAGATTGTAGCTAACGTATCAACAAAATGTACAGGTCTTATGCCGTAATATCTATCCACGACAATAAAGCCAGTAAAAATTGGGTACCACAAACATTTTTCATCTTCACTTTAATATTCCCTTCAATCAATCCGACATTTGACCATGGAACAGAATTTGCTTACAGTTTGATCAATTTCATCCCATTTCTTAAGGACGTCCTTTATATTTGAAAAATGAAACTTTCAATATCATTTTCTTTTCTTGATAAATAGCTTTATTAATCTTACCGAATTCCGCATAAAATATAAATTTATATTAATACATTTTATACAAATCAATTAACTGTGTAAACTTGCATCTACAGATTTTTAGAAACACTATAACGCCTCTTGGTTGTTATTCTATATTAAATTAAACTGCATTAAAATTATGGTTTTTAAAATGTACGTTGGACATACCTACCGCCTGTTGTAATAACGCCACGATTTCAACTAGATCAGTTTATACAGTTCCGCCAGAGCACAAGGGTATAAAAGTATGCTATCTCGAGCAACGATATAATACTTATACCCACAAAAAGGCCATATGAACTGCCAAGATTACCTGAGAAAATAAGATATATCGTTCTGATTTTGAGATATTCATTGTTGCTTGTGCTCAGATATGTATACCTATTAATATAACTATATCCGATAAAGTGTCCCTACTCAACCGTCTGTAGACTTGTGAGCTCATAAACACGTGCAATACTGTGAAATTATTTTTAACACCATGACTGAAAATATCAAAAATAGTTTAAGCATTGTGGTATATACATATGTATGCTTGCTGGACAAAATGCTTACTAAAAAGGATCAAACGATTCGAGGACAGTCTGCAGCCTTGCTCGAGTTACTTGGACATCATATTCAACAGATTGGCAGCTACTTGGACAATAACAAGCACTAGTTGTGTCAAGTGTTCTATTCATTTTTGAATTCATTTCTAAAAATATTCAACTGCAATTACTGTGAAGGTTAGTCGGATTGATAATCCTACCAAAAGTACTGTAGGTCTTATGTAAGCACGGAAGTGTGCTGAAATCGCAAGCCTTCACATTCTTACTCGACAAGTAAATGTAAGGTACACATCCACATGTATCAAAGGTTTTCATTGCTCGACATTCAAACTCACAATTGTCACTATTGTACGTTTTAAAGAAGCGCATATTGTGTTCATATGGCAATAGGCACTGTCTCTCCTGAACCGAGAGTGCCTTAAAATTATCGGTACAAACAATTTCTGTTGGTCGTACTATGGCCCAGATCTCTCGACCCATCGGAATAGAGTGCGAGGGTAATGTTCTATGGGGGTAGTCTACATTTTGATGAACAATTAACTCATGCTCGGATGACATGAACCGTTTTAAGCCGACCTGATGGTATTTTGTGTTCTTCAGAATAATGGATAAACCTCCTTCTGGACCGAACTTCATAGCTCGTCTAGTAGATCTGTGTAAGAAATAGACATGTAGATAATGCATTCAAGACAATACAACGAACTAAAAATAACACACCATGTCAAGATAACGGTACATTTAATAAATACTTCCTAATACTCCACTCAAACAAAAAGTTTATAAATAATCACGATTAAATCATATCCATCCAAACTAAATCCTCCTTATCAATTAAATGACAATATTTTTATTGCAGTCCTTACATTTATATATACAGTCGAACTTCAATAACTTGAATATATAATAATTAGAATGAAATTGGTTGGGAACAACGCCGAGACTGAAATTTACATGTTTGATAATTGACACTTCTGGCACAATGGGCCCAAACTGTATGTCTAAGTTGTAATAATCGAACTCCTTTTATTTCTTTAATTCAAAATTGTTTTCTGTTAGATATACACAATTTGCACCCTGTTCTCCTTTGTGACCATCGCTCCATCTTTAGAATTCAATTCTTAACTTTTTGTTTCTTTTTCACAATTCAAATAAATGGCTGGTTTTTATTATTTAAATTACTTTTCCTTTAAAACGTACCTCTTACAAGCTATGTGCCCAGAATAGTAAATTTTAAAATAAAAACAAGCATTGAATAAAATCATTTTTAAGCATGGAAAATTTTAATTCCATCCGTATTGAAACATTATTAAAAAATAATTATAAAACTTAGAAAATCCAGATGGAAGCTATTGTGAAAAACGACACATGGATCTACATAAGCGGGGAAAAATCGAAACCTGAAGTGATTGCAAATAACGCCGAAAATGGAACAACATCAAAGCAAGCCCAGGATGCATGGATAATCGAGCACAGAAAATCAAATCCGACTTAATTCTAGCAATTAGTCCATCAGAATTACAGCCTTTTATTATAATTGTCAATTGGCTGATAATTGATCATTGATAATCTTTATCAATCATCAATAATATCGATATTACGATCGGCGATTGATGAATTTTATACCATTATCAATGATTTCACTAAATTATGGGAAATGTGAAGTTTCCTGTGAGGATTTTGTTGTCCTGTCGAATATAGTTCATGATGCAAATGAATTTGAATATTTCTAAAACTATGTGCTTTATTTATTCTGTTTATGTGTAATATTAAAATTACATTTATCTGGTGAGGAATTTTAATTAAAAATTATGATTTTGTGAATCCTTGCTTGAATATTGTGCCTTGTATTCTTCTTAATTGAATACTTTTATTTTCTCGACAATTTCCCTTTGAATATGGACGGAGAATCCCCAATGTCCTGATTTCGAAACTGGACGTTTTGTATTGTAAGACGGCTGATGTATTTACCCTCGAGGTACTCTAAACTACCTGCACCCTCTCGGGGCAATTTCGTAGCACCTTTCACTATTTTGTGCGCGAGTTACGTGCCACCCTGTCACTCAACCCGGTATTTACTCAAAAATAAGCAATAACAGTGGCTTGTCCAGCAGCAGCGGCTTACCAAGCAAAAGCAGCTTACCCAGCAACAGCGGCTTACGATAGCCAACCCAACGATGGCTTGTGAAGAAGTCCCAACAGTCTATCTGATCAGGGCTTTTAAACGTCACCAAGCAAGCCAACCTCGACTTGAAAACAACACATCACCGCTAGATCTTTTGGAGCACGAAAAAGAACATCACGGCAGATGAACGATGAGTTAGCCGAGTTTGAAGAGCGAAAGTTGTCACACCACATTGAAGAATGAAAATATCAAAAAAAAAAATAAAAATAAAAATAATCAAGTGTTTTATTTTCCGCTTTTGCTTTTCTTTAAAAACATACCTCGCGGATGGTTCGGAATTCCATAGATCTTCTGACTCGATGATTTGCGAAATGTTTCGCACGAAAAACATCTATTTATTAGTATTTTTCTTTTGGGTTTTAGAGTTGTTTTTTTCACCCCACAACCGAACTGTAATAATCAAACTACTTTTATTTCTGTAATTCAAAATTTTCGACGTCGCCTGCACGAACAATAGACGAAGAATGGAGACGTTGTCAGAAAACCATCAGAGAAGCTGCTAATATACTGGGTTTAACGAAACCATATAGAAAAAACTACTGGTTTGATGACGAGTGCAGGTAGACATATGCAGCAAAGCAAGAAGCCTACCGGGCAACGCTGCATCGAACAACGAGAGCTGTTCGTGAGCTCTACGAACAGAGAAGAAGGGAAGAGAACCGGCTTCTCAGGAAGAAGAAAGAGCACGAGAAGCGCGCGATCGACGATATGGAGAGGTGTTATGGCAGTGAATGTTATGTTATGTGAATTTAGAAAAATCATTTCTGCAGACTTTTGAACAGCGATGAGGACATAAATACCGCTGTCAGGCAGAATGTTCCAGTCAACACAACGGACGATCAACACCCCCGACCTAGACGAAGTCAAGATAGCTATATCGAAACTGTAGTCTAATAAAGCTGCTGGTGCAGATAGTCAGCCCGCCGAAATGTTTAAAGCAGCTGGAGGTGATCTGGTAGGGCGCATGCAGCAGCTCATCTGTAAGATATGGTTGGAGGAAAGCATGCCCGATGAGTTGAATCTCAGTATCGTTTGCCCGATCCACAAGAAAGGAGACCCCTTTGACTGCGCCAACTATCGGGGGACAAGTCTCCTTAATATTGCGTATAAGATCTTCTCTGTCGTTTTGTGTGAACACCTAAAACTATTTGTAAACAAACTGATAGGTCAGTGGTTTCAGGCCAGGGAAATCCACCATAGATAAAATCTTCTCACTGCGGCAGATCCTGGAGAAGACCCAAGAAATGCAGATCGACACACACCATCTATTTGTCGATTTCAAGGCGGCATATACTCGTAACAGCGTGCATAGAGACAACCTACATATGTCTAGCGCCATGTCTAGTTTTGACATTCCTGCCAAACTCCTCAGACTGAGCAGGATGACGATGGAGAACTATCGCTGCTCCATCAAGGTTTTAGATAAGGCGACGCGCTGTCATGTGATTTCTTTAACATCATTCTTGAGCTTGAGATCATGCAAAACTTAATGGCCACAGGAGGCACGATCTCCAAAAATCCGTTCAACTGCTAGCTTACGCGAATGAAATTGACGTGATTGGGCGAACACAGCGAGCCGTCAATGATGCGTTCGCTGGCATTGAAACGGAAGCGGGTCTGGCGGTAAACGAGGGCAAAACCAAGTATATGCTGTCATCGAGAAAGGACGCACAAGATCGACGACTTGGCCAGAACGTCATCATAGGCAGCTATAACTTTAAGGTAGTAAAGGACTTCGTCTACCTTGGCTCCGCGGTAAACAGTACAAACAACATCAGTACCGATATCAAACGCAGAATAACTCTTGCCAACCGCTGTTTTTATGGGCTTAAAAGGCAATTGATTAGTGGAGCCCTCTCCAGGAGACCAAGTTGACTTTGTACAAGACCTTGATCGTATTACTGCAAATGCCAGTTGACAGCTGAATTTCCCTTAATTTTCTATAATGTCCTGAATGACATAAGCTTAATTTTTTGTACGGTCTTTATTGTTGGCCCTTAAGAATTGCAAAATTTCTTGTTAGTAGGGGAACACATGTTACTAGGTTGGTATATTGGTCGATACAAACTCAAAGCTTAGTTTTTATTTTTGAAAAAATAGTAGGCACGACAATGATGTGATGGAGAAAGCTTTGGAGGATGATTTGATTCAACCACCTTCAAATGAGCTGGTTGCAAATTCGTTAAACGTTTTGCGCTAACATTTGAAGACTAATAAAAAAAACAACCGATTCTGTGTAAAATGGTTTAAATTCCATTGAAGATTTTTTTGGAAAACCGAAATTAAAGATCCACTCGTCAGTAATGTATAACATACTATTTTAAATAAAAATTATGTTCCTGTACGTTATATTCGCAAATAAATACATACATTTATAGGTATTAACGAGTATGTATATCAATTTTGTATATTACTTAATGTCTCGAAGTCTTGATAACTCGATTGTTTTTTGTGGAAGTGGTGGTTCTAATTATCGAAGTTCGACTGTATTACTTTTGTTCTATTCTAGTATCTGAGACTTACCCGAATTCATTAGTGTTGAAAGAACAACAGTATCCAAGGTGTGACTTGGATTGGAAAAATATTTCACTACAATTGATTACTTTCGATTGGAAACGACATCGGTACAGCATTTCATCGCATTTCCAACTTACTAATTGAAGAAAATCCAGTGTTGTCATATTATTGAGTTCAATTATCTTCTGAAGAGCATTCAGTTTCCTTTCATCAAAAGAACCCACTTTCCCCACCATGGCAGGAATTTGATTGAGAAAATCAATGGCTTCATCTATGGTCACGTTGGGCAGCAATTGGCTACAAAGAAAAAGTTATTAAATAGAAACATAGGTATGTTCGTGAATATGTATGTATAAAAGGAATGGGGGACACCTCCAAGTCAGTTTAGATGCTGCGGTACGTTAACGAAATGACAAAATGATTGCAGCTTACAGTTACAGAAGCTTTGATAGCATCCGAAGATGTGGATAGACGATTTAGTCTTCGAAGGTCCTTCTTCTTCTTCTTATGGCTCTACAGTCCGGGGTGGGCCTGGGTCTCAACCAACAAACCTCTCCAACTACCATGATGTTTTGGTAGCTGTCGCTAAATGTGTACACCAATTCGGTAGACGTAGACGTCCTCTGTTGCGTTGTCCCATTAGTTCAGAGTAGAAGATTCTCCGGGCCGGGGCCAAGTTATACATGCACTCTCCATGGCCTAGCCATCTCAGGCGTTAGATCCGTAGACGCCTGGCTAGACTCATGTCGCTGTACAGCCCATATAGTTCATGGTTGAATATTCTTCTCCAAATGCTTTCAACGCAGACAGGACCAAAGATTGCAAACAGAACTACGCTTTCGAAGAGACCAAGAGCTTCTTTACCCTCATTCGATATTATCGATGCCTCTGCGCCGTAAAGCTGGACTGGGGTGATCAACGTCTTATACAATGTCAGTTTGGTCTTTCGAGAGAGGGCTTTATTACTCAACTGCTCTTGCGCCCAAAAATAAGCGGTTGGCAAGAGTTATTCACCCTTAGTACGACTGGCGTTGAACGCCCTGCGAAAAACGACTGTACGAAATCAGAATTATAGCTGGCGTTACGCCAGTCATTTTACGAAAAATGACATTTTATGTTTGTGGAACGTAATTCTTCGGTATTCTGGTTGTCGTTATAGTGTGGCAAAACGCCTACTTAAATGCCTAGCTTTGTCGTGAAGAAATTTGTTAACGCCAGGGATTAAAAATTTATTTAAAAGGGGTGTTCTACAAATGCTTTCGCTGAAAACTGAATGGGAAGAGGTAGCTACTATATTAAATAGCTTAGGACCACCAATACGAGACGGTAAAGAATGGCAACAAGTACGTATACTAGATAAAAATTTAGAGAAAACCACTAAGATTTATTTCGTACATATTTAGGTTTGGTGCGATGCAAAATTAATAAAAAAGATGTAGGAGCCACAGGGGGAGGACCGTCCAGGGGGGGTTGCGATAAGTTTAAGTATTGCTGGCACAGAAAAAAATGTTGTTGTTTTAGGAATAAAAATTTACTTTTCTATGTAAGTACTCAGCATGCGGTAAATCCAATATTTTGGACTTTGATCTAATAGCTCTGCGTATTCGCATTAGATAGTTTTTTCTTGTTTCCTCTTGATCATCACTACTCCACGACATAAATATCAAAATGCTGTCCAATTTTTCACAAAATTATTTTTCTATTACCGACGGCTTACTGTCAGTTGCAAATTTTTTCTGTGGACTATCTGTGGAACATAAGTAAAACGACACTCAAGGCGTTTCGCTATCGTAATACCGATACTAACCGCCTCGACTCAAAAAACGACATGAGTCGATCAACTTAAACGCCAGTCGCAATACGGGTGATTCTGCGTTTGATCTTGTTTGTACTGTTTACCGCGGAGCTGAGATGGACGAAGTCCCTCACCACCTGTCTATTGTGATGTTCTGGTCAAATCGTCGATGTTGTGCGTCGTTTTTCAATGACAGCATATTCTTCGTTTTGTCCTCTTTTACTGCTAGACCTATTTTGGCCGCTTCCGTTTCAGTGCCAACAAACGCCTCATTGACGGCTCGCTGAATTCGATCAAGCAGGTCAATGTCATTCGCGTAAACTAGCAGTTGAATAGACTTTTGGGAGATCTTCCCAAGAAAGATGTTGAAAAAGGCACTTGACAGCGCGTTGCCTTGTCTAAAACCCTTTTTAACATTGAGAGTCTGTGAGTTCGTTATCGACCTTGATGGAGCAGCGAGAGTTCTCCATCTTCATTCTGCTTATTCTGACGAGTTGTCAGAAATGTCGAAACCAAACATGGTGCTGTATAGCTCGTCTCTATGCACGCTGTCATATGCGGGCTTGTAATCGACGAACAGGTGGTGGGTGTCGATTCGCACTTCTTCGGTCTTTTCCACGATCTGCCGTAGTATGAAGATCTGATCTACTATGGACTTCCCTGACTTGAAATCACACTGATAAGGACCTATCCAATCGGTTACGAAAGATTTCAAGCGTTCACACAGAACGGTAGAAAAGATCATATATGCCATGTTAAGGAGACCTATCGCTCGATAGTTGACCCTGTCTAATGGGTCTTGTTTCTTGTGGATCGGGCAAATGGTACTGAGATTCCACTCATTGGGCATGATTTCCTCCGACAATATCTTACAGGCGACTTAGTGCATGCGCCCAACCAATTCATCTACAGCTGGTTTAAAGATTTTAGCAGCAGACTATCTGCCCAGCAGCTTTGCTTGACTTCGCCCTCAATACTGCTACCTTGACTACGTCTAGGCCAGAGGGATGAAATGCTCGTTTATTCTCGTTCAATTTCAGTGGAATGTTCTGCTTGACGGAGGTAAATGTGTCCTCAGCACCATTTAACAGTCTGCAGAAATGATTTTTCCAAATTCTCAGTATCGACTGCGAATCTACTACTAGTTGTTCATTCTCGACCTGGCAGGCTTCTGTCCGAACTTTATACCCATTCGATAAGAGTTTCACCCTTTGGTAAAATTTTCGGACATCATTCCTGCCATAACACCTCTCCATATCCTCGATCGCGCGCTTGTCACGCTCTTTCTTTTTCTTCCTGAGAAGCCGTTTCTTTTCCTTTCGTTTCTGTTGGTAGAGCTCGCAAACAGCTCTCGTAGCTTGATGCAGCGTTGCCTTATAGGCTTCTTGCTTTGCTGCATATGTCTACCTGCACTCGTCATCAAACCAATAGTTTTTTCTATATGGTTTCGTTAAACTCAGTACATTAGCAGCTTCTCTGATGGATTTTGACAACGTTTCCATTCTTCGTCTATTGTTAGTGCAGGCGACATTGAACTTTCGAGTTTCAGGGAAACAGGATAGAAAAAGTTCCTATCGGTCTGTTTCGATTGTAGCTGTCCGACGTCAAACCGCGGTTGTCTTTCTGCACTCCATTGTTCTGTTGATATCCGTGTCCTTACCTTGATACAAGGAAATGATCCGAGTCGATGTTTGCTCTTCGGAACGTTCGGGTTCGGAATACTGAAGGAGTGTTTGACGTCGATCAGAGATCACCAGTTCCCTTTATGGATTTTGAGGTGTGAGAATCGCATTCTAGCTACAGGCAGGTTTTGTTCCATGATAAGTCTACCAGGCTAAGCACGTTTTTGGACGTGGTGTCGTGTATGCTGTGTTTACCGATGACTCTAGCAAAGATTACCCAGCTTGGCGTTAAAATGTCTCTTTTTCTTGTGTTATTGAAAACTGAGTAAAAATCATTGACATCAATAATTACTTACCGTTTTGTTTGAAATTATGAAAGAAGACAAATCTGTTAAGAATTGTGAAAAAATGTGACAAATCGGAAACCCCAAAAAAATTATCGACGAAGCTTAAGTAACTAAAGCATCACAGTTAATAAAATATATAATCAATACCTTGTTGAGTTAAGTTTTTTTTTGAGTAAAATCGATCAATCATTATTTATTGGCCTAAGTAAGGTTGATATTGAACCTAACCTATTTACCAGGTGGTGCATTTGGAATAATTATGGTTTGTGTTTTTCAATACGTTTAGCTTAAGTACTGTGGGAGTGATTGAGACTAATTGATTCTTCAAATCGCTTTCTTCAGAGACGACAATTTCCTTTTAAATCATTTTATCAATATCAATATTTACTAATTGCTTATTGGATTGACTGATTAATGGCTCAATTATAAGATTTCAATCTTTTGCTGGAGAGCTGATTTATTATCAGGGATTTCGTTAAAATTGCGTCTAAAGGCACTGCGTTGTCCACAGCATTATTTAAGAATCCAATCAGGTCCAAAAGCAAAATCCCAAAACATAATAGTCTAACATGTGTGTATGTGTGATTTTATTATTTGTAAGAATAAATAATATATATAAATAAATAATATTTTTGAAATACAAAGTTTACAAACAAAAATTAATTTCATACAAATATGACCAATTCCAATTATCACATATGCGGCCATCGTATGGTGGCCAAAAACCCTTCAACAGTCATCGGCAAACAAACTGCAAAAACTGCAAAGGGTTGCCTGTCTTGGCACAACAGGTGCCATGCGCACCTGCCCCACAACAGCTCTCGAAGCTATTATCGGGCTGACACCTTTACCCATCTTCGTTAGGAAGATAGCTGCCACTTATGCCATTAAACTGCAGCTAGAATATCAATTCAAACCAGGTGACCTAGTGGGTCACCTTAGGATACTAAACTCAATCCCTAATAGAGACATGTTTTGTACAATGCCGGACACTATGGTCAGGCAGAACTGTTTCGGCAGGTTATTTGAAGTTGAAATATTGGACCGGGTAGACTGGTCCAATGGTGCCCCAACACTAGACCCCAGAAGTCTAGTTTGGTACACAGATGGATCGAAAATGGATTCTGGAGTCGGAGCTGGTGTCTGTGGACCCAACACTGGGATCTCTGTACCGATGGGGTCTAGTCCCACTGTGTTCCAAGCCGAAATCCATGCCATTGAGATCTGCGCGAGACATAATCTTGGTAAAGGTATCAAGGGCGCAATTATACAAATCTTTTCTGATAGCCAGGCAGCACTTAAGGCCTTATCGTCCAGTCAAATAGACTCTAAAGCCGTCAAATGTTGCCACGATGCTCTGCAATCCCTAGCCAAACACAACAAAGTGAAACTTGGTTGGGTCCCTGGGCACAAAGGGATTGCAGGTAACGAATCAGCAGATGAACTCGCTAGAGCAGGTTCAAGTACTGCGTTCATAGGCCCTGAACCATACTGCAGTGTCAATTGGTCGACGGCTGCAGCGCTGATTAATGAATGGGAAAACAAACTTCGCCTAGATCATTGGACCAATGGGTCAGGTCTCAGGCAATCCAAAAAATTAATCAGACCCTATTCCTACAAGGAAATCCTTAGCTTAGATAAGGAGAGCATAAGAAAGCTAACGGGCTTTCTTACTGGCCACTGCGGCTTGTATTACCACCTTAACAAAATGAACTTGTGTCAAAACACGGAATGTAGGTTCTGTCTTGAAGAAGACGAAACATCTCAGCACATCTTATGTGAATGTTCGGCACTACATTGGTTAAGGAAACGTATTCTCCACAGGGAAATACTGACTTCAGTGGAATTGAAAAACTCCACTACAAAAGATATACTATCTTTCATAAGGAAAGTGGTAAATCTTTTGGATTAACTCCAGCCCGTCGATACAATAGATCTTTTTAGGTCGCAGTGTCGCAGCCTTTACGGCAGGGTTGTACAAGAGGAAAAAAAAAAAAAAAAAAATGACAATTCCGACAGAATACAACCAAAAATTCCATTGGACACAACTGCTTTTTCATCTTTCAAACTAAAATGTTCTAAAACTACTAAATTGCCCAAATAAAGAAATGCAAAGGGAAATTTATTGCACAGTATTGCCAACGTAAAATTGTACAATTTTTAGTAAAATATGTAAAGGTCTTCAATCTTCAATAAAAGTTAAATTTTATCAATTTATATTAAAAAAAGTTGAATTCGTGGTTCGATGATAGCCCCCCGCCCGTCTAAGCGAAGAATCCAGATCCAGCACAGCGCCAATAAAACTCCATTTGACAAACGAACATCTGCAGTTCAGACGATACTATCAGGTCTCGGATACACTTCTGTCACATTCTCAAGCCTTCAAGCAGAGCGAACTTCTCCTGGTTCTACCTCAAGAATGGTGCTTGATGATCTCCGGAAGGTTCTCCGTATACCAAGCATGTAAGCTCCATAAGGTGCTGGACTCCAAGACAATATAGCTGCATTGATCCGCCTTTGACAAAACTCCAGGCGCAGTAACATTTCGCTCTGCATCACCAAAGAGAATTTAATTCGGCATAGTAGTTTTGGGTCCGTCTGTTAATTTGTCTTTGAGCTTCCAACAACCCATTCAAAAAAAACCTTTTCCCTAGGTGTTATTGCTCTTAAAATAAAATCGATATTGTTTTTGATGGACCTGAGACGCTCTCATGCTCCGCCCATTGATGGAGAATAGGCAGGGGTAAAATTCCACATAATTCTTTCGTACTTTGTGCAATGCCCAGTTAGAGCTCTCTCCATCTCTCCAACGTCCCTTTTCAGGGATTTTCTTGTTCCAACAAAATATAGCCCATTGTCACTGTACCTATTCTATCACTATTACCTTTCTCCTTTCAACTTATTAAATAATGGATCTATCTCCAACCTAACACTGTTGTATAAAAAAGCATCTCCAAATGATCTAAGAGGATAAAATCTCGATATCGTAATATGTATAATTATGTATTTGTAAATCCAGGACTGTAAAAGTAAATCAACAGTAATATTGCTCCATTTATTACTTTTGAGCTATAATTGTAAAACAACTTATTATTATGTGATATATTAAGTATATAAATAGGTAGTAAGTTATAGTACGTTTGCACCGAACCCAAATTCAGCATTTCGCCTAGTTTCTGCATTTCAGCCCAAATGCATTGCATCTCGCCATACATTTCCCGCATTCTGGAATGTTATATTTCAGCGAAATGCAGAATTTCGTCGCTGCATTTGTAAGTTCGTCAAATCGAACAATCCTCTTTACAAATTCAGCACCATTCAGCACGTCATACAATGACATTTCAGCCCGCTGTCATAAATAAAAAAACAGCTGTCAACAAAATAATAAATCATTTCAAGTGATCATTGCAATAAAAATGGAATATATATGTCTGAATTAGCATTTAAATTCATCTTTAAATTAATATAACAAGCTAAATGGTTCATCCACTTCTGATTTTCAATCAGGAAAAAATATAAATAATCAATTCTAACACTAGCTGTCATTTGAAATGCTGAAGTTGCAGTGCGAACGCTAAATTGGATTCTGAAATTTTTTTCCTGAAATGCTGAATTTGGGTGCGGTGCAAACGTACTATTAGGCATTATGAGGTTGTAGTTTTGTTTGTTTTGTTCCTCCTAGTCATTAATTTAGTTTTTCAATACTTAGTTTACATATTGTAATATTCATGAAAATTAATAACAAAGGAGAAAAGTTAAATCTATTTAAAAGAAAAGTATCAATGCCAGGCATAATTGCTTCATAATATCAATGTGAAATGTATCTACTAAGTTTGTTGTTGTTGTTGATTTGAAATGGCATCTCTGCTTCAGCCAGGGCCACTGTGTCATGACTGTTAAAAAAATCGTTGACAAACATAAGGTTGACTAGACCATCCACTGCTTCGGGGCACTCTTTTAGGAATAAGCGAAATTGAAATAAAGGGTCATCAGATAAAGGGTTACCAGGCAGTATTTTTCCAATTTTGTTTCAGCAGCCGTTAAGGTAAAAAAAAATCTCCAGCAATTGGTGCGAAATGTAGACGCAGAAATGTCGATTCGGCGCCGATCAACTTAATTGGTCATCGCTAGTAAGACAACATGTCTTATTTTGCGGTTGGATTTGGCTATACATCCATATAAGATTGTCTTCATCTCGGACAAGGTCTATTTTTAGCTCAGCGGCTATGTCAACAAACAAAATGTGTATTATTATTAAATACAAAGATTGACTGTTTGGTGCGATTCATGACACGGTGACATCACCAGACCTTACTTCTTCCGTAATGAAGAAGGAGACACCATTGCCGTCAATGGTATAGAGCGATGTTAACCGATTTTCTGTGGGAAGAGCTCACCAACATCGGTATATCCGAGCTGTGGTTTCAATAAGATTTTCTCTGGGGCTACGTCAAGTCGTTAATCTACGCTAACAACCCATCACATTGGATGAGCTTTGAGGCTAACATTTGAAACGCTATTTCCGGAATAACGCCGTACATATTGAACCGAGTCATCAAAAAATAGTCCGAAAGTGCTTAAAGCACTGTCAACGAAGCATAATAGTAGGAATGTAGCTTCAAAATAAAGCCAGAATCGTACACCGGTGTTGTTTTTATTTGAATTGCTGTTTCTATCGTTCTTATTTGGTGACCTTGTACACACGTTTGTGTAATTGATTCAATTGTTTTTGGATGATATGGAAACGAGTGCAAAATAAATTAGCTGGCGTTATCTTGAAAATAAAGAAATTTTATTGCAAGTCCATTGAATCATCACCAGATGAATGTAATCTGACCTCTGAAAACAAAAATAGTTTCAGAACCATTCAGAATGAAGCGACATTAATCAATCTCCATAGATATTATATACATACACATACATACATGTAGCAACCATATTATTGATGCCTGTTAAAATTTGGCCACAATCATCAATTGACAACCATAATAGCCCACAAATTTCCAAGCCAAATACCCCACTGCATCAACAGCAGAAATCTTTTTAGCGGAAAGATTTCTGTCTTCTCAAATACCTAAGATGTACTTACAACTTAAAAGATACACCATCACCGCCCTTACACCAAGGCTGTCTGGAAGTGTTTTTAACACTCCGGTCTGTAAAAACGAATAAAAACTGATATGGGTGTCAGGACATCAATATCATCAAACGAAACGAAACTGCTGACATGCAAATCAAACGGAAACAGGAAAAAAATATACCTATGTGTGTATATACTAACATTTGAGCAGTTGGATTCCGAAATTGCTGTATTCAGTTGTGGAATGGCCAGGAGGGTATTAGACCTTACAAATTTGAGAGCTTCGACCGCAAAAGAGTCAAAAAGCTTTTAAAACTAGAGAAACTTGATGTGTGGTCAGGTTAGGTTACACTGCTGGATACCTGGCCATACGGGGATAGAAGCCAATAAAATGACCGACTCCCCGGCAAGCATCAGAACCCTTCACAGGCACTGAACCATTCTGCTCTGTAGTAGACCATCTCCTCAGAGAAGAATTCAGGGAACTAGAAAAAAGAATCGGATAGAAACCTGGAATAACGCTCGTGGAATGAAGCAGGCTGAGAAACTCCTAGGGCAATATAACCGAAAGAGGTTCGAGGCATGCATCAAAATGAGCAAGAATAACCTCCGTATTCCAACAGGCTTCCCAACAGGGCACTGTAGACTCAGGGAGCATATAAGGAAACAAGGGGTATCAGAAGAAGGTCTCTGCATATTTTGTGGAGAATTTACTGAAATTTTTTGTGATTTTGTGAGGCACTAGACCGCAAAAGAAAAATATATCTGGGCAAGTACCTAATATCAAAAAAAGAAATGTATTCACTAGAAAAGTCTCTCTCAGATTCTTGAAGGAAACTGTCTTAGAGAGAATACTCTAGATTTCTTCACCTATGCGCAATTACCCTCAATACAACTCTAAATAGAACTGTATTCGAGGGGAACTCCTAATGTGTTAAAAGGGGACATAATAGATCTTGAAGGTCGCGGTGCAATATACCCTCAACCATAATAATAATAGGTTAGGTTAAGGTGACTGACTGCAGATAGCAGTCACACTTAGGCCCATTGTAATACCACGCGGATCAGATGTCACCTATCCAGAAAACCATTTAGTGCTTCCCACGAAGCTGCTTATTTGATGGATGCCGACGTTGTGCAGTTCGCTCAAGTCGTTAAGGAAGTAGGCTTCAAGGTGTTTCTTCTACAGGTGCAGAGAAGCGTTATGCTTTTCTTTTCTTCCTTGTCTCTGCAGCTCTTGCAGAAGTCGTTATGAGGGGGTCCCATTCTTAGGGCGTGAGTGCCAATGGCACAGTATCCTGTGATAACGACGATGAGAGTTCTTAGAGATAACCTGTTCATTCTAATGAGATAGAGTGAACGTTTTAAACCAAGTTTAGGCCAAATTTGTTTTGTGATAAGGCACGTTTTGCCATCTGACCATCTTAGGTTGATGTTTTTAAAAATATGATTCTTTTAAATAAGTTTAGCTGTAGGGAATGGCATGGGCGGGGGTTCTCCACTAGGGAGGTTTGTGGAGACAGTTTCGCGCCTGGCGATATTATCGGCTTCACAATTCCCTGGAATATCACTGTGTCCCGGCACCCACATGAGGTGAATAAAAAATACTCAGCCATCTCGTTAAGAGATAGGCGGCAATTCAGGGAGGTCTTACAGGAGAATGTGACCGAGCTCAGGGATTTGATTGCTGACTGGCTGTCTGAACAGATGGTGATGTCTTTCTTGGATATCACGTTGTTCTTGAGACAGAGCTTCTTTTATTGCCATCGTTTTAGCCTGGAATACGCTACAATGTTCTGAAAGGTGGAGGGATATACTGATATTGAGATCCTTGGATTAGACACGTAATTCTACTCACTCGTCCGTCTTGGATCATTCTGTGAAAATACGAAGAGGACCGTTCAGCGTCTGAGTATCAGACCTGGAGGATATGCTGGTAGAGAAGTTTTTTTCAAAGAGTAGGAGAAATATGAGAAAAATGAAATAGTAGGAGGTCAGTGACGTGCGGTAGAGACTTGAGGTTATCTGGAATGGTGGAATGACCTGTATGTGGGTTATTTCACAAGTGAAGTGTTCTGAGTCTAACCGCTGCTACTTGTCTGGCAAACAAGTCGAGTGAAGGGAGATGAAGTATAACATTTAGTGCTTCAGATGATGTCGTCCTTAGCACCCCACTGATGCACATGCTTGTAAATCTTTGCACGCTGTTAAGAAGATTGTGGTTGACGGCTGTACCAAGAGCTGTCTACCATACTGCGACTCCATGCAATAGGATTGGTCTGACTACGGCTGTGAACAGTCGACCATTCTAGGGTGTAAGCCCCATTTACAGGCCATTGCTTTTTTACAGCAATAGATCGCTGTGGTAGCTTCCTTAATTCGCTCCAAGATGTTGGGCTTCCAGCTTAATTTTCGATCGATGATGAGACCCAGGAATTTGGACTTATTTATGAGTGTGAGTTTTACGCCACACAATGAGGGAGGGTCGAAGGGGGGAATTTTGTATTTCCTCGTGAAGAGTACTAGTTCCGTTTTTTGCGGATTGACTCCAATACCGCAGTCCATGAAATTAGTCTGCGGAAAGCATGCTACATGATGTCTCTGAGTGTTGAGACAGACTTTCCGGAAACTGCAATAGCAACATCATCCGCATTGATATATGGTTACTGCTGTATTTATTGTCTATTTGTCATGTACCTATTATCTTTACAAAATAGTTCATAGCATCAACGAGAGTTGCAAACACTCCTATAACAGTAAATTAATTATGGAGCACCTATTCTTTAAATTTAAAACTCTTGCTTTAATCGGACTTAAGAAACAGAATGAAATTACTTCATGCGTGCGTTCAAGTGCAGATCATTCATAGCACATGAAAAGTCAGTTTCATTTCTACCAGTTAACGACGGAATGTAAACACAAATTATGTAAAAATGATACTTACAGGTTTGAATATATTTTCACCACTTCTGGATAATTATATGGTGTAGGTGGACAAATTGTCACGGCTGGAAATTCCAGATTCGTCAGTGGAACGTGGTCACTCTCTATATTCATGCGAATAGGATTGCTGTTAAAGTTTTGGTAAAAGGTATAAACCATAGCATTCGCACAACCAAACATGATGATCAAAATAATTATCCAAGCACATCTATAATCCATCGAAATCAGTTAAACTAAAAAAGTTTTCTAACCGTTTGACATACATACTTGCTAATGTAATTCGTTTCTGAATCTTGAAGATATTTAATTCCATGAACACTGCTAATTTGAAAGAACTCCTTAGAAGTTTTAACAAAACCCTTAACAAAATTTACTTTTCTATGAGGAACCTTTAATCTTTTCACAAAGTTAAGAACCATTGTTTAAACTCTATGAACAATGAGACAATTCGTAAAACTTAATGTCAGGATTTATGGAAATGGTCAGATTTTACGAAAGTAAAAATGAATTACAACCCAACCACTGATTCTGAAGTAAATGATACCTCCTATATTCGGAATCGTACAATAATTATATTAAATTATTCATGATTGTTTTGCTCGAGGCGATACGCTTGTTATTAGGTTTTAATGAACAGTTTGATTCAGTGAGTATGTATGTATAAAATGTAAATATGTAAATAAGCTAGAAACAGTCTTCATAGCACCGTTAACAAAGCATTCTATATATTTTTCGCCTTATACCAAGAAAGGTCTGCCAAAAGGATGGCGAAAGAATCCATCCACTTATCCACACTATGAAAAGGAAGCTTTCTATGAAGCGAAGTAGACTTTTAATAGATATCTCACTAAGGTCGTCGAGATTGTTGAAGATGTATGCAAGAGCCGGGCAGGTATAAAAAATGTGGAGAACTTCTTCCTCCTAAGTCTTCTGGCATGCGTACTTTTGAGGCAGTGTCTTCTGATGACACCTTCCATTGTTACAATTTATGATCTCTTGAGAGGAGGCAAACTTTGAAGCGATTAAGATCTAGTTTTTGCCTGATGGTCTTTGTCTTTTGAGCTTTGTCTTTAGTCTTTGGGATGATCTGTAAGTATGTCATGAGTTGTGTTCGTAAGTTGTGAAAACTTACATTCAAAATCACTTACAACGACATCGGTTATAACGACGTATCACGACCAAATTCTTAGATCCCGGCTGAGATCCATTATAATCCCACTGAATAATAAATCGTTTACAGCGACATCGTTTACAACGACATATCGCTCATAAAGGTCGATTTTTCCACTTTTTTAGAAAAAATATTGTTTATAACGACTAAAATCGATGCAACTATTGGTGCGACCGCATTTTTCTAAAACGGCGAACAGTTTATCTGTAGATGCGACGTATATGTGTTGATAGAATTTTGGATATGTTACATCTTGCCGTTTGTTGACAAGTTATTCTTTTTGTTTTCGTTTATTATTGGCTGATATTATTGTTGAAGATCGTGTATCTGGTGTTGATGTTTGAGCTACGCACGATCTTCGTAAGAATGGCATTTTTCTGACATCAAAGGTCTGGGCGAAATTTTCCGACATTGATAAAGTAACGCCCATTCCCCACCGTCATCCTACAAAGACGAATGAGGTTTGCAGTGATGCTAGGATTAGACAATGCGCTGTATAATTTGTCTCTCTAAATACTGTCATACGCGGCCTTAAAATCGATAAACAGATGCTGGGTATCGACTTGAAGCTCCTGTGTCTTTTCCAAGATCTGTCGCAATGTGAGTATTTGGTCGATGGTAGACTTCGCTGGCCCGAACCTGCACTGATATTGAACAATCTAACTGTTCACGTAGGGCTTCAAGTGCTTACATAAAACAGCAGAGAAGATCTGATATGTGATATTTAAGGGACAGATCCCTTTATCTGCTATCTTCGAGTTATCGGTTACAGCGACCTTTCGCTCAGTCAGTCCCTTGAAGGTCGTTATAACCGATTTTGACTGTACTTTAATAATTAACACCACTTATAGTTTTACGGGCCGTGGCGTAGTTAGCAGGTGCGCCGATTCATATGCTGGAGGTTTAAACTTCGAATCTCGAAAAAAAACACCTAACATTTTAACGGCTCCACCTCTTTCGAATCACTAACAATGTTTAAAGAGTATAACTGTCTAGGAAAAGCTGCTAAATCTCGTCGTTCGGAGTCGGCAATAAACTGTAGGTCGCCTCCATTCGTGAGAGAACAATAGCACGCACAACACGAGTGGTTGCTGAGAAGAAAGGTGTACATAGTAGATGTCATCCACGCTTAACTTTAAGGCGGACCGTGGAGAAGGAGTATCGACAGGCCGACAAATCCTGGTCGGAAGTAACTAAGCTGGCCCAAAACAGTCGCGTGGAGATCGTTCGCAGAATCCCTGTTACCGCTATGTGATCCATAAAAGCAACCCATCATAATACGCAAAGAAGTATGTGATGTTTTTTGAATTTGTATACTTTGAGGGTCAAATAAATAATCAGTTAAACCTGTCTGCTTATCAAAAACATCATCTTAGAAAACTAGAATGACTTAACATTGTTTAAACCGTCAAATGATTTCACTTAACCAAAATCGACCCATATAGAGTGAGGGAGAAATAAAAAAGCCACACAATATGTATAATACTTTACCGATGATGAAGTGGAACCATATTTGAAATTGGATATACTGACAACTAAGAGATCAAAAATGTGCCCAGAGCGAAATATAGAACCTTATGTAATAACTTTTACTTTAAAATATGAAACAATGAATTACTTGTTTAGGGCAAGGATGTAGGTATACCCATATCGTAATCACAATGCTAAACAATGTACTCTACCTCCAGAAAAATCCGACAGATTACTATTGTACACATTTCCTTTCATAAGTTAAAAGGTCCCCACCCGTCTTTTAGCAAATCCACACACCTGTCTTTTTGTCATTTTCCTCAGACTCTACTCAGTATTCTGTCTTAAATTCACAATGTTTTGTCCTCTACTCGACCTGCAACAAAAAGAAAATCGAACAAAAGAAAACTGCTTTGTGTATTGTGATGGGTTCTTCGTTTGCCTTGAATACAATAAATCCTGTTGAGCCGAAAACTCGTTTCGTCTTGTTGTGGTGATCGAAGGGCAATTTTCAGGTTTGCAGAAAAACCTTTACATCTAGAAGTGTAGAAAAAATGTCGTGCAAGATCTACCGAATGAATTTGCAAAGGTAAATTTGTTTAGAAATACAGAAAGCAACTAGAACCATGTTTTAATATGATACTGTATAATTTTAGCGTATCACAATATTTTATTTAGAGTGTTATCAGGTTTTATTCTTATAAATTTTCAGTTTAAATAAATTTAACTAAGCACTAACTAAAAATATTCAATTCTATATACATATTTGGCTTAAAGTATTTACTTTAATTAAATGTCAACCTTCCATGGGTTTACGCTGCTAGGTGGCTAATCCTTGTTGTAAGACATATTTAAAAAAAAAAATATGATATGGATTCTGCTGTGAGACTGGATGAGCGGCAGTCAAGATTTCAGCTTGTTCCACTAGGCACAGCAACTTAATCCAAATCCATATAGCAAATTAAGGAATCAATTTTTGTCATGTTATGTTACATAATTATGAACAAAAATGAAAAAAGAAAAATATATATATTTTGGTAATATATACCAACAAAACTGTCCATCCGTATCAGTCTATAAAGCCATGGGTAATCGATATCCATCATCATAGTTGAGCTTATTTCTAACAAGTGAATTTTAACTGTTGACAGTGTACATGGTTTTTAAGTCAATGTGTAAACTGTGTCAAGTATTTGTAGAGACTTTAGTTATCACTGATGAAAATACTAATAAGTCATACGTTCATATGCTTAGGTTTCAAATCAATATGACTTTATTTGAACTTTTAAAACTTATTAACAGTTTTGTTTCTTTCTTTAAAACATTTAATTTTTTATATTAGAAAGTGCATTCATGGTCAATGTTTAAATTAAATCGAAACTGTCTGATATACAGAGAAAAACGAATTCCTTTTGACAGTAACGATTGCAGTCTTTAGCAAAAATCAATTACAAAACCCTGTGGCAGTTGACATTTTGGAAACATAACAGTAGGTGAGAAATAAAGCCCGCCTATACTTAAAGAACTTGAACTAAACTTGACACATTAGAGCACCTTCCACGATAGTATTTGACTGACATCAGCAATTTGTGTATGTTCCATTGGTATAACACAGCTCCATTATCCTTTCGGGTATAGTGCTGTATAGGTTCTGTATGAAATTCAGGGGCAGCCGTGTCCATGCTATTTGGATTGCTAAGATCAAATCATCTCGACGTGAATAACGCCTTCCACTGTCGTATACCTCTCGAATCAGCCATCCCCATACGTTCTCTGTAATATCGACATCATGCGCAAGATATGGCCACGACTGTGCTTTGATTCCTTTCAAATCGGCCCAGCTTTGAACAGTAGTTAAATTTCGAAATGTATTGCAATGATCTCTTAGCACGAATTCTGGATTTCCTTCAAGTTTTTCGGTGATGTTTGTCCGTTCACTTTGCAGAAATTCGATGAATGCTTCAGGTCGGAATTTTGTCGTTGAAACCTCACAGCGTATCGGTCCACCGTATGATATTGCAAACCAAATGAAAACTGAGCCGCCCCGTGGTCGTTGCGATAGAGTCCTTTCGTAATTTCGCAAGTCGTGATAATAGTGCGTGAATCCGTCTGGACCATCTAGGTTGAATTTACGTTCATCATGGAAAACAACTCTGCGCCAGTGTGCTTCAGTCCAAGTCATATGTTGGTTTGCAAAATATAAGCGTTCTTTTTGTTGGTAGTGTGCTATCTCCGGTTCCGTTTTGGGTCGTTTCGATGTAGTAACTTTAGTGGTAGTTGTTGTTGTTGCAACGGGAGATGTCTGCTTTTCCTTATCTCTAGATGTACAGGAGGACCCCACCATCTTTGCTGGTGGTGGATAGTTATCACGATGTTTTAAATAGTAATGTAAAGCCATTAAACTTCTGCCGATTTTAGCTGCAACTTCACGCACTGGTTTCTCCCATATTAAATTATTAACAATCGCTATTTCATCGCTTGTTAATAAAATATTTGGATTCCTCATTACAGTTTTTAGTTTTCTTAATTTTTTAGAAAGAAAATCAAGTTGAATAAGACTTCACACAGGGGATGAAAAGGGGGTGATGAAAAGGAGGAGAAAAAAAGTCACAAAAACACCGAATCACGAAAGGACGAACCCCGGCACAAGTAGTTCTTCGAACAACGTACACAGCAGACTGACTGACAGCGCAGCCAAAGGATATTGAATTCCTGAATGTTTTCGTTTAGTTTTTCCTTCTTTCCCTCCTTCGGTTTCGATCTCACACTTTTTTTTATATAACCAGGATGTATCTACTTGTACAGATACATCTGTATATAAACGAGTGTATATAGTGTACGAAAGGCGAGTATATGAATTTAAGTTTTGTATCCTTTGCTTTTCCTTTCTCTGGAGACTACCTCCAGCAAAAAGGTCTATAATTTTACTGTGCCGTTTTTTTATGTTAACATAATTTTGGACCTCAAAATCGTGAAACAAACGGTAGTTGCATATACGTATGTATTATATCAGTTTCAATTGCATATGTGTGTGTACATATATATATAAATATGTACAGTACAAGTTTGTACGAATGTACTAAATTATGAAGCGTAAAATAAATTCAGGGCTGTGGGACCATATGTGCATTTGGTGGACGAGCAGACGGTTTGCCTGCTTTAAGGTAGACGTCATTGTACTTCTATCTCTCTGTTCGTGTTTTTTTATATGCATGTAAATAATATTGACGCAAAGGGAAGGATAAATGGAAGCTATATACAAGTATGGATTTCCGAAGAACACAGTAGTCACAAATGGCTGTGAAAAATGCAGCAGGTGTTGGCATTTTCAGATACCAGCTTTTGGTTTGGCATTTATTGGAAGAAATGAATGGAATTGCGAATTTATAGATTTATTCCATGTCATATTCTAGAAATTGTCAGCTGATAAGGTTGTACGTTCATATATGTATGCATGTATGTATAGCATTAAACAAAAGCATTATTGTGAAATGAGGTAATTAGTTCCGAAAAATTGGTGAAAAAAGTTTTTATTGCACTGGTAATTGGCAATCGTTTTGGTGCCTTATGATGATGCTTACCTTCTTATTCTTTAAACTTATCCATGTACACTTTTCTTTCTTTTTGATGATTTCTTTATAGTTTATCCATATTTCTAACCTTTCAACACACGTTTACTGTGCCTACCCAATAAAAATCAGGCAATTTTTTAAGTCCGATCGCCTCTAGGATTGGTTTTATTGCATGCCACTTTTACAACGATACCTGTGTATGCATTATTTTGCTTTATTCTGTAAAGTAACTTGTTATCTCACAGCATCGCAAACTTACCAAGGGCTTGATTAAAATATGCAACAACCTAAACATGTGTAATTTTCGTTTTCTCCAAGCATTTCGTGTCACATCACGACAGTAATAAATATAGCTTTTCTTGTGCAGTAGACTGTAGAACAGGAACAGCTGCCGCATAGTTCTCACTCGCAATTTGAGTACTTTGAAACATCATCCTTAGCATACATACACACGTACCACATTCGATTATAATCCCAACCCTTATATACAACCACCCAAGTAAATAGGGTCAGTGATCCAATTCAAATGAAAACATCAAGATGTTCAATTTACCGCATTTACTTTTAAAAAACACCATCCCCAACTACCAAAATATAAAAATGAACATACTATGTGAACATGTATATATTTCTCAGTTTATATATGTATGCAAATATGAAGTCTACCATAATAAAGTGTTACTTATTAATTTCATATCAATACATTGGATTTGAATGAAATAAAGATCGAAAAGCTTTCGTTAATCTTTCGTGAGTTAGTAAGGAGCTCTTGTAGAGATGTTTGAATTTTAATCAAGAAACCAAAACATCGTTACTTCACAATTATGAGCGAGACTAATCTAATCCGTTGGATTCTGTATGACAATCAAAATGAAATCCTTATCGGGTGCAACCATAATTTCATGCTTTTTAGATCGCACACGTAGGAATGTTAAATCATTCGACGGATCCAAATCACGAACAACACTTCGTGCTTTGTCAGCTAGTTGACTCATCAGTCCAGCATATTGAACAGTTGTTGTGTTGTCTAGGGTACTCTTGACCGGAATGCCTGCAGGTGACACATAAACAGAGAATTGTTTCATTGGTAAGGACTTGTTAAATCGATACTTATGAAAATTTATATTTTCATATGTATATGAATATATAAAAGTATAGAATATTTTGAATGCATGCTATTACATTCAGAATTTTGTTTATGGAGAAAAAAACATAACATCGATGTCTGTAGGTACCTTCATTATTTACAACAATTGTTCCAACAACACCTTTATGAGATTGTAGACGTTTAAGGGTTTCTTCTACCTCTTGCGACTAGAATTAAAAATTATATCTACGTTTTATTGACAATGGGGGCGAATTATTTTTATTTTACCATTTTTTAAGATATGAGAAGATATACAATTTTGACTCCTCCTGAAAAAGTTAACAGGATTTTGACATATGCCAGATGAGGGAAACGTCAAACGTGATGTCATCATATACCTAAAACGAATTCGTTCAGTTAAAAGGCATTGCCAGGTAACTAATCTAAGTTAGATGAGCTTATTTTATGAACAAATCTGTTAAAAGCATATTCTTTACGGCCTATGGTTCAGCTTCAGTGTGAATGGATGGAGGAGGTGAAATGTGATCAATTACATTATTAGAAATAAAACGAATATATTTACGTAAAGAAAATTAAAATTTCTAAGAATACTGCACAACTTTTCATTAAACAGTTGTTTACTCATCTTATATTCAAGTTATAATAATATATAATAACAATGGCGGCGCTACAGTTTGAGGTGGACCAGGCCTAGCGCCTACGCCCATATTAAATCGGATTATGATATTTCCTTTTCTTTTCTGTTTTTTTTAATTAATCATGTTTTGACACTAAATTGTAGTTGGTGAAGAAAATTAATAAACAATTACCAAAATATCAGCGAATTAAAAAAAAAAGCAATGACTTAAGAAACATACAGTTCACATGTACATATGCCGTTTTTTTAAATTGATTTGTTGACTTATTAATTCTCAAAGGCTGATCTTTGCCGATATGATTAGTGTTGATTTTGCACAAGCACTTTCTTTAACGCTGTGTATCACACTTTGGGCATAAATTGAGCTATTTATTTTGTACCTTAGTTCCGACGCAATACAAGAGATGGCGGTGTATGGTTGTCTTATGTGATTTCTTGGTACGAAAAAAAAGAATTTTACATTTATTTTAAATAAAAAATAAAAATAAATTTGTTAGGCTAACAGAAATCTCAAAATTTGTTTGATTTTTAAAAGTGTTTTTTATTTCTTAGATATTAGGCTAGCCAATAGCGAATTTTAGGCAATGCAGTCTTTTACAAGGATTGGGCCAATATTATTACATGTTTTTTATTATGCCCACATGATTCATATGGATCATTGATTTTCATATTTTACGACAACAACAACCTCACTAGGTTTCAATTTCGTTTGTGGATGTTAGTGCATCTCCAAACCGATTTCAATTTACGTCAATACGTCAATTAATATATTAAATATTGTTTTGTGAACCGAATTTGGTTGTACAATTTTAATGGAAATTTATTACCCTAATTTGATGTGAACATTGTAATCATCACCATACAAAACCAATATATTGCATTTTTATGCAAACCAAAAATTATTTGCATGGAAACTTCGCACTGCAAAATTAACTCATTTCATCACGTACAACAACCAAAGTAACTCAGCCGCTATTCAAGTTCAACAACCAGAACCAATGACTTGAATCTTCGTTGATTCGGGTTTTGCCTGTGATCCATATGGATTATCTGGCCATAATAAGAAAAACACCTACTATCAGCTCTATTAATTATTATCAAAAATTCTCAGTTTTTTGGCCAGCAAAGTTTTTTTGGCGGTCAGAAGTAAAAACTTCCATTAAAACAATATTTAAGTTTTACGGTCCAAAGCTTTTACCGGCGCAGAAAAAATCTGGATAACAGAACTCTTAAAAAAGACGTACTTTAGTCTATTCTTATCAAATCTGTCATATGTTATTAGTGAAAATAAGAGCAAAAAAGTGCAGCAAAGTCCATAGGGGTCCATAGGAGATCTTAACGAAGCTGCAAGATTTTATCCAAGGACTCCTGTGTCCCATTATACATTCTTAAACCAGATGGCTCTTGGACAGAATCCAGTCAGGAATCCCTTGAACTGCTGACTGAAACCCACTTCCCAGGTTGTAAAAACCCTGAAATCACAGTCCCCCCAGGGACGACGGTTCCCATGGTTCACACAACTGAAGAAGCAATAGAAGAGATTATTACAAAAGATGGGCAATAAATTCGTTAAAACCATTTAAATCCCCGGGGCCAGATGATATTTTGCGAGCGATGCTGTAAAAATCATAAACTTGTACTGTACCTCACCGCGTAAGCATCTTCTCCAATTGCTTGCATACAGGGGTTAATGTAGTATTCATACGTAAAGCAGTCTCTCGCCGTTTCTATTAAAAACCTTAGAGAGACTTCTAGACCTATACATTAGAGGACTTATCAATTCCCACAACTTAGGTAACACCTACTACAAAGGCAGATCAGTGGAAAGTACTGCATAGTGTTGTTCGTGAAACTGAGAACTCATTGAATATAAAAGAAGCCTTCCTTGACATTAAGTGAGCCTTCAACAACGTAAACACAGCTCTAGAAGATATAAAAGACAACGAAGGCTAAGTATCTGGGTATCATTCTTGACTCCAAACTTTTCTGGACAAGGAACATGGGGGAAAGGAGCATGAAAGAAGGATTAAATGCTTTTTATGTATGATACCTTACCTTCGGCAAAAGATGGGGAATGCAATCATCACATCAATTTTTCCCTATGGGGCCCTAATCTGATGGATTGCTAGCAGCACACATGCTCATATAGCCGCATGCTTAACAAAGTACAAAGATCAGCCGCTGTCTGTACAACGGGAGCTATAAGAAAAATGCCACAAGCAGGGTTGGACATGATACTTCATCTTCTTCCTCTGGACTTATTCATAACAGGCTGCTTCGCAAAAAAAGCTCTCAGGTTAAGGGGTCCTCCTTGTGGAAACAAGCCAACTATGGACATGGGTCCAGTATCCTCGCAGCTATAACCGACTATATATCTCCCCACAATGACTTCTCACTCAAGATACTAAGTTTATTCCCCGACAGGGACAAGTGGCTATCGAATGCCGTTATTAAAGACTACGAGATCGCCCTTTTCATCGACGGATCAAAAATGGACACAGGTACAGAGGCCGGAGTCTACTCGGACACCCTGCATAAACAGGAATCATTTAGACTCCCTAACATGTGCAGTGTCTTCCATGTAGAGATTCTGGCAAATAGAGAAAGCTGCCAAACACATACAAGTAACCGACATCGGATATCACCTTTGTAGACAGTCAGGCTGCACTGAAGTCAATAGGATCCTGTACAACGAGATCAAAGGCTGTTATAAATTGCCGTGATTCATTGAGCTCCATTAGTCACCACAAGGTCCAACTCTGCTGGGTCCCGGGCCACAGATCAATCGCAGGGAACGAGAGAGCGGACGAATTGGCCAGACAAGGGTCTGAAATGGACGTCGTCGACGACGTTCTTAGTACCGGATCATAAGCGACACAATACAAAAAGAGGCCAACTCGTTTTGGCTTGCAAGAAATGATTGCCACATGACAAGATTAACGTGGCATCTTAACAACGGTAAAACAAAGAAGCTTCTGGCGTTGGACCGAATCTCGATCCGTGTGCTCTTCGGAGTAATCACAGGTCACTGCCCCATCAGAACAATGCTCCGAAAATGGAACGAGGAATCCAGGGATCTCAGCAGGATCTGAGCCAATGAGGAACCAAGAGGGAAACCGAGACGATCCAGCATCTACTATGCTACTACCACCAGCTCTCCAGAATCAGCGCCTAGCTTGTATGGGCCAAAGATTTTTCACAGAGACTGCGGACTTAGCGAATGCATTTATATCGAATTTTCTCAAAATTCATAAAGAGCACGAAGTCACCACGGGACAAGATACATAGGTTTATAGAACGTGTACTCCACTAATGAAGGGATTCACAATGGGCCCTATATCCTCCGAGTGAAAGTGACCTTTTCAACATTACACTCCCCTTCCTAAACCTAACCTAACGACTTCAAACAGGGATCCGACATAGAATTATTCTTAGTAACTGTTACTTCTATCGTTTTTCCAAACAACTTGGGTTAGAACTCCTGACTAGAAGAACGAAAATAATTCTCTACTACACCATTATCCCGCCAGTCCCGCTATATGAAGTCGAAAGCTGTACTATAAGGATTAAAATGAAGTTGACGTTGATTTTTTATGATGATTTAGTTCCCTCTGCGAGGTTGATGTGGACTCAGTCCACTACAATTGGTCGGTCAACTGCACATGAACGCCATTACTCCAGCTAGTAGAGTGCGAGCCTGCAGGAGGAGTGGAAGACTGAACCAATAGCACGCACAACACGAGTGGTTGCTGAGAAGTTAGGCCTAAGTCCACGCCAGACTGTAGCGCCACCATTATAATTATTAATCGAGGCTTGAAGACCATGTGTATTAAGAGCACACGTATTAATTAACTTGTCTTGCAAAAATGTTAGCTTTTTTTCTTTTTAAGCAGGAGTTTCAAATGAATTATAAACTTTTTAACATCCTTGTATATCAAGTCATTTTTGAAATGTATGCATATAGTCAGTTCGATCACACAGATAAAAAGATAGATGCACATAATTTAACACAAGCCAAAAAATAGGGAGACAAATCTGGTACGAGTATGTACATTAACTATTAAGTATGATGGCTTTGCTGAACAATAATGGTGAATTCGCGTTCGGGCGCAATAAGATATTCAAACTTTTTTGTCATCATTCGCATGTAATGCAAGTCATCACTTGGATCGATGTCACGAACAGCACTTCTGGCAGCAGATACCATGATACCAGCAACATTCTTGATTAGTCCTTGAGTCAGAGTGTTATCATACGATGTTTTCAGTGAATAGCCTCCAAAGTTATTGTTGATAATTATGCAATGCGATGCTTTTTCCATTATTCTATCAGCAGTAGCCTCATTGGCTAAAACAATATCCATCATCTGAAGTTGTGGATTTAAAAAAAAATGTTTTGTTGAAATAAATATATAGGATATATTTATTGTTTACCATTTTGTTATTGAATATTGAAGAAATACGAGTATATGTATGATATGTATTCAAAATAAGTGAAAACATTTAAGTTGTGCTTGATTTTCACCTGAGTATAAGTTCTCAGAATATTAGATCAAGATTTGAATTGAGATGAAGTTAAAGAGTTTCTTTCTGTATGTTTCTTAGTTCATATGTTTGAACTTTCGCACCCTCATTAGGTTACGTGCTGACATTACATTGCAAAGTTCTTAGTTCCACTCTTTGTTCAATGTTTAACCATTTCAACGTATCCAGTATTTGACTTATGGGTGTCATCCTGTTGCATTTTAATACATTCCTTTATTTTGTAGTTTTTGTAGTCTGCTTACTTGTCCTTGATTACAGCATATGTACATTATTGTTGCTAAGTATTCAAAATGCGGTTTAGTTATTGAATTATATATAGTTTTTGCTGTCTAGATATCATGACTTAGAATTCTTACTACGAATTCTTCTAAAAAATCCTAGTTTTAGGCTACTTGATATGGTCAACTTTTTCGATGTCTTGTCCACTGATTCATAGATCATCGTAAAGTAAAGTTGGTTTCCTTCCACTTTGATTTTTGTTCATTTAATTTAAGCTTGTTTTCTTTAGCCACTTATTTACCCCCTTTAAGTTGTAGTGGGCGCCGTGGATGTGTGGGTTTGTGCGTTTTATTATATACAAGGGGAAATTAAATTGTTTTAATTTGTAGATGAGCACCTTATCCCTCTTCCTGCCTTAGCGGGCTCCCGACCCGTGAAGAGTCTCTGCTTGAGACACGGCAGCCTTCCATGCCCTGTGGTCCCGCGCACGTTGCTTCCAGTTATCCAGACTAAGCGCTCTGGTATCCGTGATAGCTTGGTCCTTGAAACGGAGGTTCGGTCTCGAAGTTATTGCTGCCAACAGTGACGTTCTGTCCTAGGCGGTGTACCGATAATTAATTTTTTGTTGACAGCAAATACTTGGTTTTGTCCTCATTTACTTCAATGGCCGTGAAAACTTCTATAACGGCTCGCTGTGAGCGATCTATGACGTCAATGTCGTCTGCGTAGCCTAGCAACTGAACGGATTGACTTCTGTATTGACGCCTGCCTTGCGTTCTATATGTTCCAATACAAGGTTGAAGAAGTCACACGACAGCGCATCTCCTTGCCGAAATCCGGTGCATGTTAGGAATAGTTCGGAGGAACTGTTCCCAAATTGCACGTTGCATCGCGTGTTTTTCAGCGTGACACGGCACAGTTGGATGAGTTTTCTCGGGATCCCGAATTCGGCCATCGACAATGGATGCTGTCGTATGCGACTTTGAAGTCGATAAATAGGTGATGAGTCCTAACTTGAAACTCGTTGGTCTTTCCAGGATTTGTCCCAGTGTGAAAATTTGGTCGATTGTCAATCTGCCGGGCCGGAACCCACACTGGTACGTGCCGATTAGTGTGTTGCAGAAAGGTTTCAGACGTACACAGTACGTTGCATAAAATCTTGTATGCGACATTCAGCAGGGCTATGCCTCGGTAGTTCTAGTTCTTGCAGATGGGTCATATCGAGGACCTTATCCCACACTGACTTAAAAGTTCGACGCCTAAAAAGAGCATATATGTACATACTTCATCCTGTATCAAAGCATTGTTTAATGTGTTGCTTTATTCGCAGTATCTGGTGCATTTTACTGTGACATGAGCGAAATCCGAATCGCTCGGCAGGAAGAATGTGCAATACGTACCATAAGTTTACTTTTGATAACCCTAGGTCTGTAGCTAAGCGCATCATTTGTGTGCTTATACGGTTTCAAAATCGGAATAGGTTTAGCATGTTTCAATAATAATAATATAACAATGGCGGCGCCACAGTCCGAGGTGGACCTGGGTCTAGCTTCTCAGCAACCAATCGTGTTGTGCGTGCTATTGTTCTCTCACGAATGGAGGGGACCTACAATTTAATGCCGACTCCGAACGGCGAGATTGAGAAACTTTTTCTAGACAGTTATGCTCTTTGAGCATTGTCAGTGACTCGAAAGAGGTGGAGCCGTGAACAGTATTTTTTTTTTTTTTAAATTGTTTGTCTGAACTTGGGATTGAACCTAGACTGTGAAAGTCTAATGCGCATGGGTCGAACGCACGAACCTACACGGCCACGGTACCCACAGCATGTTTCAAGAAAATATCCAATTTCTATACAGTTATTGAAAATGAATTGGACAAGATAAGATATATTTAACATCAACTACAGGGCCAATGTAACCGCTGTTTTGACTGAGTTTTCGATTGAGCTGGTACTGTTTAGAGTTGAAAGGAAGTTCGATTTAAAAGATGTAGCTAAAGAATTAGCCGTATCAGTCAACGCTATTAACATTTCGAAAGGCTGGGATATACATATGTATGCTTGTTTTTTAATAATTAACAATATTACAGAAAGGTTTGTTGTTCCAACTTTAATTCCTCAACTATGCTACTTCGCTGTTGATTAGACTATTATAGAATTTAAGTTCATCCAAATAATGTAAAAGTGTGAATTATTGCCACTTTCTGCGATATTTGTTTCTTGCTTAATTAAGTTTATGATTTGTACTATTACAAAACAGATGTTGTAGGACCAGATACATAAATTCCTTGTAAAATTTATATATTAAGAATTAAATTAATTGGTCATACATACATTACAGCATATAAATCTTCAACATGTACATATATTTTCTAACAACTTTTTTAAGACTCACTTATATCTTAAAATTAAGTATAACATTTAAGTCTTTCACAGGTGAACAAAATATACTTCAACATAGGGGTAAATGATCCGAACTAACGTAATTTATTACTGTGGACTTCACAGTCCAACCAAATGTAGATGAGTTATATCTGCTACATGGAGGGATATATGTTGGTTGCGACGGATATAAGACTAGAGTTATTTGATGCACTAACGTTAAACTATATATAGCAACAAGAATTTGCAGGTAAAAAACCATCAATATTGTTACCCTAAGAGTGCTTTACAAGGTACAAGGTGAGCCAAATAAGACCAACCAATGTTAAACATGAATAACTTTTTTATTTTCCAACATATTTGTTTTTTTTTTCTTTTTCTTTTTAAAGGTTGTAATTGAGTTCTTAGAAACACTGTTATCGCAAAATCTGGATAGAAGTTAAAAATAAATTAATAACATCTGCGCACTGTCAACCTTAGAACTATATCTGCAGCAACTACTTTTCATTGACGAATGTAGTGACCTACAGTTTATTCTAACCTAGAACGACGAGGTGTAACAATCGTAATGTATTGACACTGATTCGTGAGAGAGATTAGAATGAAATGTTATACTTAATTTTAAGATATAAGTGAGTCTTAAAAAAGTTGTTAGAAAATATACATGTAATGTATGTATGACCAATTAATTGAATTCTTAATACTTAAATTTCACAGATGTGGTGTACCCCATCGAAACAATTCACTACGCTACGGCGACAGTTTGGTACTATAGTAGAATCTTGGAAACATTAACTTTTCTATAACATGAACAGTTCGGAAAGATTAACGATTTGTTTTCATCTTTCTTCTGGGCGACAGTCTATTCGATAGAATTCTGTAGTAAGAGTGTAGGAAGAAATTGCGTGAAACTGTTCTCATCGAAACTGATCATATCCTGGTGCCTAAAAATTAATTTATAATGTTGTGTTCCGTCTCACCACATAAAGAACGGACTTCAATTAATACTGCAAGGAGAAGTGAGCAAGATGATCGCATATCAAGATGACATGGTTATAGTTCTCTCAGTTATGGGTGAAACACAATAGTGCGCTGCGCTAGCTGACTTCATGTTACGGAGGGAGTGCGTTGACGCACTGCGTTAATCAGCTGTTCCCTCTCTCTCTCAAATACGAAATGAAAAATATTCCGTCAGCTGTTTTCATTTCTGAAATGTCAAATCAAAACATATTCTGGTCAAAGAATTGTACATTACAGAAATTAATTGCGGAAAATGAATACTAAGAAAGTTCAAAAAATTAAAAAAGTGCTTCTTGTTGCTTATTTGGCGTATTCATTCAAATTAATTTTGTCGTTAAAATTATTTTAGTCAGCTGTTTTCATGTCTCAAATGTCAGTTGCCACAACATTTTCTCAGTTTGGGGAAAAAAACTCTCAATTTAGGAAACATTTATCAATTTCGCCCTCACAGCGCATCCCTCTGTCAAAAAATATCCATCATGTTCGATAATGACGTGCGTTGGTATTACGTATTACGTTTTATTACGATCCTCTTATCTGTATCATTTTTCACTTACGTAGGTCGACGCAATATTGTGTGCATGACCATTGAATTGTGTGTGTTGAAAGACAACGCTGACGCACTATTGTGTTTCGGCCATAAAGCACATTATTGTACTGAAGGATCTAACGAAAATTAATACTCTTCCTAATGTACCAGAAGCGCCGTACTGTGCAATTGGTAAACATGTCAATAGGATAAGTATCACTTATAATGACTTTTGCAAAAAATGCAGCAATAAAGGAGAAGAACATCATTACTCACCGTTTCTGCACATATGAAAAACATCGGCGTCGGCAAACTAAGCCAATTCATCATAAGCTCAGAGTGGCGCAATCAACCGATCTGCGTAGTATCACAATGGACCAAGACTTAAGTACACTTTGCAGTCTGACCTAACCTAGCCTAGGAATTTAATTCTGGTATTCAGCATTCGTAATAAACCTTTTTTTTTTTTTTAATAATGACGCTTAATTTTTGCGCTTGTTGTTTGTTGCGTAATCTTTCTTTTACAATTTGCCTACGTTTTCTTATTAAGAGAGCATTCAGTTCTGTCATTTCAAGTCAATGTTTCCAATTTATTTATTATTTTTAAGTTATAGTCTGGTTCCAAGCAAGTTCAACTTCTCTGATACAAAATAATAAATAATGACTGAGCATTTCAAGACACAAAAGAACATTCATCGCTTAGATCACATATGCTGTTACCGCTTGGAGTTTTACAGTCTAAGCCATCAACATTTCTTCCCACCATTCCGGTAGGGAACTTCAGTAAGAATTTCAGTTATTTGCTGCTTGTTATTCCTGGTACACCTACAATGTTACATTTGTCATATACTTTAAAAAACGATGACCTTATCAAGAAAATAACTTTAAACAAAAAATAACAACATAAACCAACCCTCTGTTTCGTAGTCATGACTCCGGTCGAGTAAACAGAAATTGATTTTTACATTCCACCACATGTGCACTTCTCTTCACTTCCTATTGAGTTCTCTGTCACTCCCAGTATCATCTCTGCTTGGAAAATTAATAAGTAACACTAACAAGGACGTTGAAAAGTTAATGCAAGCAAGTAACACCAGTGACCCATTTATCAAGTGAACAGTTTTTAAAAAGGGTCGTAATCGGGAACGAACGCACATGCACAAATCCGTTAGCATCTAGAACTTCCATTCGAATTGATTAGACTCGAAGTGTAGTCGAACGTAGCTGGAGCAGGGATGTAAAATTTCTGGTCGTTGAGCGTGAAACGAGTAGCTTTTCAGTATGGTTTGTGTACCTCGTTGACATTAAAATCGATTTCAATTAGTTCACAAGGATTATTTTCATACATTTCGTACTGCTAGTTCGGCTAGCATTTTGATTGATATTTCTCTTTCGAACAGTTGGAATTATGGCCAAGCCAAAGGTCAGCTTAATGTGGATTTTCTTTATTGATTCAAACTGAATTTTGCTACATTTTTAGATTGAGAAAAGGACTAAGACGTATGTGAATGAGGTTTTTGAAATACTTCAAGAGCAACCTGGTGTTAAGGACATCATCATTCTCAACCATGCAGCGAATCCAGTTCGAAGTACGATGGAAAAACAGGCTGCAGTTGAATATAGCGGTTATTATGAAATGCTGACTCAGAAAGTTCGATACATGTTGCAGCAAATCGATCCAGAGGATGAGCTCCTTGGACTGAGAGTGCGCACGAAATATGATGAAACTCTAATAACGCCAGATGGAAGAATCACATTGATTGTAGTACAGAATGCAAAGGATACCATACAGTCGCAGTTAACGCGATTACCAGACAGATCTTTATAGTGTATTTCTTTGCTGTCAAAATTAATATGTTTTCGATATTTATAAAGTTTTTCTTGTTTTGATTGCATATTTTGTGTAGCATCCAAAAAACTACGATAAGTTAGCAAATGTTGTACATATGTTCAAAGATCGACTGGATGGAACCGTGGGAAGTTTGCTTAGCTCTTAATCTATATTAGAACTCTGTCAATATCAGAATTTTCGTCCCTTCCTGTCATCTTGAGTGTGATGTAATCATTTTCAAACTCTTAGCTTCCTTATTGTGGATAAATCGAAGTACTTATTTGTGCTGAAATCCTAATTTTTTGTATGCAGATTTTCTGAGTGTCTTTAATATTTGAACTCATGTTTGCTAGCTGTAATAAATGGGGGAACACATTTCTGCTCCCGGTTTTGATGGACTGAGAAGGGTTTGACGAAATTTTCGTAGCGTTTGTGTATAAAAGCATGTTCCGTGTAGGTGCGATTCTTCAAAATTTGCCATCTACTTGGACTTGATAAAGTTTTCTTTTACTCATTAGTTCTCTCACGTTTTAAATATTCTACCAGACGCAAATCTTGATTAAAAAGAGCTATAATTTATTATTAAGAAAAGATAGCCTTTTGAGTGCGCCAATTATTCAGGTGAATCTGCTTAACGTCGGAAAAAATTTTTTCTCTGCCATTTTATGTAAACGCCTGAAGCTTTTTGTGAGCAATCTGATATATCCTTATCAGTGTTGTTTCAGACTTAGGATGTCCACAATAGACCAGATTTACGGAAGTGAAGATCGACGCTCACCAAGTACCTATTCTTCGATTTGATTGCTCATGACAGCGTGCATGCAGGAGCTAAATTTTTAGTTTTAAAATCCTGCCCAATACGTCAGGTGATGTGAACTACGATTTTCGCTCAATTAATTCGCAGCGAATTCACTGGGGGCAAAATATCAAAATAAGTTTTAGGCAAGGTGACACGCCGTTATATGGTTTTTTCAACATGATACTTGGGAAGTTCGTACACCACCCTATTGCAAACAAAAAAAATCTGGTTCCTTTATCTAAGAGATAGAAAGAGGTGAAAATATAGATATAGAAGAAAACCTAATACCCTAACGGATCACGGACGGACAACTTAAAGACAGGAAAAAGAAGTGATGAGATAGAGGAAAAGAAAAGTGTTCAAAAATTCTGCCTCTGTTTGCGTGATTGGATAAAAAGATTCAACAACGAACTATACAACGGCATAAATCTAACCGCGTCTGCGACTTAAGCGCCTAATCGACTAGCGATCTTCATTTCTCTTCATATAACATCGTCCTAATGCCTGCCTTGGTACAATCACAGGCTATGTTCTTTGCGAAACAAGAAATAGTTATGTAAATTTTCCGTCATTCTCAATGGTATTTGTCTCAACTGAACCAAGCTTTCCAACTGAATGCCATTTAATTGAAACACAAGCCAACCTTATCACTGACTATACACTATAAAAGAAAATCCGATCGATAGTCTACCTCCCTCTCTCTCTTTTAACAACAAAGTTTCAAGCGAGTATATATACAGAGTATAGTCTTTAAATTTATTTAAACAACAAGGCTTTCTGGAATACAAATCTACCTTGTTGAATTTGTATCATTTACCCTTTTAGCAGGGTAATTTGCGACCCCTACGCACTGGACTTTCAGCTTATGTTCAAGTTCCAGAACAAGCAATAATTTTTTAAAAAAACAAATTTTCACCGCTCCACCTCTTTCGAGTCCCAGACAATGGTCAAAAACGGTAATAACATGATCGCAAAAAGGCAGGATTGTCGGAGACACAATATGCGATCTTCACAAGCGAGAAGGAAATGGGTTGGATACGCCGAAAGGCGGCCTTCTTTAAGCGGGCATGTTTTCATTCCTCATTGTTCCGTTTTCGACATATTTTCCTCATTTTTGGTTGTTGCACACGCAGAAAATCTTTTCTGCACAAGCAGATTGCCGAGTCATTTGTAAACACTGTCAAAGAGAACCAATTGGAAGAATACAGAGGGGGAATAACTCGAACGCAACCTTTTTCGACCCCAAATAGAGCAACTCCTTCCTAAAACTCTGTCTCCAAAATCATCGCGTTTATACTTCCCAATTTGCTTGCCTGGCCTGTGGGGCTTGACCAGTCTCCTGATTGACCGCTTTTTAAAGCACTCTTTGCTGACGATGCATGCATAAAACGCTATAGCTTACAACAGCTGTACTGGAATTGTTTTTATTATTTTTGTGAATTTTTCCATGAGTACTTTAGAAGATGCATACAGTGTTTAATTGAAACTGAATTGCTTCAGGTGTCCAGAGTTTACTGTTATAAGACACTTTCACACAATTCTTTTCGCCTGTAGGCACTCACCTAGAGTAAGTTGCTTTCTTAAGCTGATTTCACCAATTCCGACATTTACTGCAAACGGCAGGGAATTTCCTTCAAAATGCAACTTTAACCACGTGTGGGCAGTGTTGGAGACAAGACCTACTGATCCAATTGCTCACGACAACTTGAAAATTATATAGCAGAGACTTTTTTTGAATATATTTCGCATCTTATTCTATTGATACTATATTTTATAGCCGTCGTCGAATAATAAACAATCTTATAATAGGATATAGAACATAGAATATGCAAAATTTAATTTTACCGTGCTGGTAACTCCGCACGTAGAATATAGATTCGAAAGAAACGCAGTTAAATGCGAGAGAACGGTGTGGCGAGAGTCGACCTTGTGTATATCTCTGTCATATACTCTTTCCGCGCTTGAGTGAAATGACTGTTAAAGAAAGTGATGCACATATGTCACTTGTCATAAGTTTTGTCAATGAGTTCGTCACAAAAAAAACAACAAACAACCATGAGCGCAAAGAGATTTTAGTTCCAACGCTTTTGTTCATATGAATTTCACCTTAAAATTTGTGTATTTAAGAGTATCTCGCACCACCACAAACATCCGTCGAATCTCTTCGGTGCGGTGTATAGACTTTCGCACTCTCTTCGGCTCTTCAAATAATCAATTTCAGAATTTTTGATTCGGTTCGTTGTGATTGTCGGCAGGCAGAGGGCAGAGGTAAAGCCAGAGCCAGAGCCAGAGTCGCTCCGTATCACGTACTTGCCCATTTTATCGAACTGCAGCAGCAGTAGGAGAATTCGCCGTCGACTACGATTAGGTCTGTTCGGTTGGTGGTACTTTCATTCGGTATCTTCCATTCGGTGTCGTTTGGTGTGTGTTGTGTTGTGTTGTTGTGCTTTGTGGCTATAGAAATAGAAATTGCCTTACTACACCATTCTTCCGGTTTTGTTTAATTTGTTTTTTTATTTTTTGTTTTCGTGACTTCCATTGGGTGCACTGTAGAGCAATTAAAGTGGCGGCCCGTTCTTATGATTAACTCTACGATTTTAGAATATAAATCAGTTGCCTCGATGCAGGTGTAACACCCAAGAGAAAATTCTTCTGCAGCAGAGCGTGGTTTTCAATGAATTGAAGCGCCAGTGAATTTATGAAGTGCGAAAATATCTAAAAGATCTAAAGGAAAGAATAAATTAAACAAATACTGCTAGTGTTTTTTTTAAATTAAAGTGGTGCCTGCTACACTGATTGCTTGTGCTTTTCCGGTGGTTCTTGATTCGATTTACCAAATCGGCATCGGTGCGTGGTGAAGATACATAATTTGAGAATTTGTGCGTTTGTTTTTTTTTCTTTCTGCTAAAGTTAAGTCCAGAATTTTGCATAAAATCAAAAGAAATAGTAAATAAACAGTAGATCATGATTTGGAGTATAGCTGCGAAATTGAATTGAATGTAGTTCCACTGAAGGTAAGTTAATTCCATGTTCATGGTTTTCTGGAGATTTTTTCCGTCTGCCCGGGTTCTGGGAGAAAAAAAATCGAAGAAAACCTTTTTTTTTTTCTTCTTGCTCCACATCTCTTCTTCCTTCAACTAGCAAACGCATGTACAGTGGAGTTACCAGATCTGATTTTAGTTAGTCTGGAATGTATCTGTCAGGTTTTCTGACACTTCCGTAGAGTGAGAATGTTTTCAAGTCTAATCAATTATTAAGAATTCTTCACTTAAACTCACTGAATTATGTAACTCCTGTGATGATATACCGATGAGCGTTAGAATTGATAACATGGGTTGAAGGTTATTATTTTTTTGCTTGAATTATGTTCAACGTCTTTATTTCGGGGGAAGTCAGAAGTAGTGCTATCACATTGAGATGGATTTGCATACATTCCATACATTGGTAAATATCTGGGTATGTGTGCACCTGTCAGGTATATTTTCTTTTTTTTGGCGCGTGTTCAAATAAGACTATTATTGATATTATTGTAAAAATGTTGAACCTGACTTTGGTGATATTGGCCTTTTCAATGAGCTAAAATTTTAATCGGAACAGGTTGACTAATTATGATACAATTTTTGTACTTTAATGATTTTTTTGTACCTGAATAATTTGCAACCCTCATAGGGTAACCAAACATCCAAGATGACTATGAGCATGATAAGGAGTGTAGTCTGCAGGATGTTTGTTTATTGGGGTGGCTTCTATTTTGATCTCAATGACTACGCACTTACATACATATTTATGTTCTTAAGATGTCATTAATTCTACAATCATATTATGACTATGACGAGGATACAATCGTGCGAAGCAGAGGTTATCGAATTTGTATTAAACCTTGAGCTGTAGTTCCGTAAATCGGATAAATGTATTGATTTCTTGAACTTTATTCAATGTAAGCTTGGTTAGAAATGGCACATCAAAAAAAAAATCAGTTATGTTCGTTGCAGGATTCAAATCTTCAAAATTTGATCTGACGAAACAGTTACAATAATTCGGTTAATTTTGTCCTTAGGAAATCTTGTTTTATCCTTATTTATTATTTTAGACCAGCTTACATTACGTCAATGTTGATGGCTTGTATTGGCATAATACGGTGTGTGATATAACTGAATACAAATTTAGTAGAAAAAAAATACTTTGCGAAATTACGATCTCTCATTTTGGCTTAACCTCAAGCATGTCTAGTCAATATCTATGGGTCAATGGGTATAATATATTTATCCTGTTAGTTTGAATTAAGCCACGAAAATTCATAGTGTGTCGAACTTGCTTATGTAGATGCTAGTCTTAAGATGAAGAATGCTTGGTGTGTCAGAGATATAAGCTTGCTTATTGAAATATTCTTTAAACACATATTTTTGCCTAATGGGCAATACATGTAAAATGTAATGCCGACATTTAAAGCTTCCAATGCCTGACTACTCTGGATACATACATACGATTTATTTGGGATGGTACTCAAAATGTATATTTAGACGCTTCCATTTTGAAATGAAATCATTCGTCATTTTTTGACAATATTTTTGTCTCAAGATGACATTTGCAGTCAGTTCCTAAGATGAGAAAAATTTGTGAATCACTTTCATTTCAATCAGATAAAGAAAAAAAAAACAATTCAATTCAACACAATCAAATTCCCAAGAAAAAGGGAAAACCGATGTGGTATATTTATGATATCCTTAGAACAGTATAAGAGAACAGCTTGTAGAAAGTATTAAATTTGTAACTACATCGAAAGGGATTTAATATCTCGTGATGAATTGAATCCAATTACTGACGGAATAAGTACACTTGATCGATTTTAGTTGTTTTTTATATCAAAAAGTTCTTCAAAGTCTTTAGTACAGAACTGTACACGTTTGACGCCTCATTGGCATAATCGGGGTTTTGTGAATTTAGCCCCTAAGACGTTAACGCCAATTAAAGGTACCAGTTCTTTTCGGGAAAATGTTTGACACAGTTTTCACATTTTTTACTGAGATTGTTTTTATTTGTCCCCAATTATATATATGTTTATAATGGTTTACAGTACAGAGATATGGTTTAAATAGAACCTTACTGCTGGAATATTTGTTATAAAATTCCAATCATATATCACAGATTTAGTTGAAAGTTAAAGGAAAATTCTTAGAAAAAAGCCTTTATTAAAATTTTAGTCCTACCTAATAGGGAAGAGAGAAGTGTGTTAAGATTGTCACTAACTTCAGTTTTCACATCACAGCAAAGTTGAGAAAGAAAAATCCTTTGCTCGTTTGCGGGTTAGCTCCATTCCAAACTATGTTGCTTTCTTAAAAGAATAAATCGTTTAAATGCCAATGGGATTGTAAAGGAAATCAAAGTAAATTTAACTTATCCTCTAAAATGTCCTCTTTTTCAAACATTGCTCATACTATATCTTGCGTTATCCATCAATGAATACAGTTACTAAACGATGACTCGCGAAAAATTGATATCGAACTGCTAAACTAATGGTTCAGGCAGAATAAAGAAGCTATGTTTCCTGCAAAACTAGATATAAGCAACGCCCGACGTTCTTCGTCTTACTTAAAGCTTCAAATGGTGGCTGGGTTATGTTAACAAACCGAAAAGGATTCATGCTTTAGGACACTATAAAATTCCATATCCCAATCCCAATCTGATTAATTTTGTAATGAAACGATTGCATGATTCGAATTGTACATGAGCTTGAAATAATTTGTAAAAAAAAAGCAAAAATATGACACTTTATGAACACACTTAAGCGCCCACAAAAAATCAATTTAAATAAAAACATACATTTCTAAAGAAATATTCTGGCAACACTCTTCTCCCCCATTATTTCAGTGAATAGCCCTTACTCCCTGTATGAGGGTGAATAAAAGATTCCAGAACTCAATCTTAACTGCAGTGCGCAAAAGTGTAACTGACTGGCTGGTCTTGAACAGAATATTTGCCATTGCTTTTCAGTTTGTTATGACATTTGAGACAAATGGTGGAGACACGCGCCCTAACCGGAACGGGGTGCAGCCCTATTGAGGTGGGCATTGTCGACATTTTCTTCATTTTTTTTGTTATTACCAAATCTCGTGAAACAAACGTTATCGTCAGTTTGGCTTTTCTGGAATGAATTTAGTTTAACTTTAATAGGTAGACAGTCGCCGTTGGTCAAAAGAATGGCGATAAGGGAAAGTGATGAAAATTAGTGTTTGAATATGGTCATGTGGCAGACTAAACACATGTGTTTTGAAGAGATGGGGGATTTCAATCTAATAACTTGTTTTTGTGTACATGCTTATGTGCGCAGAAATAATCAAGTAATTTGCAGGTTTTTGTCGTCGTGTTTTATGCTACTCAGTTCGGTGGAAAGTGAAATTTCGCCTTAATTGATGAGTGAATTCATCGAGTGTGAAAATGCTGATGACAGATCCGCATCTATATAAAATGTGTTGAAACGTTTAATAAACTGATGTCTATTGGACTGGAGGGTATTTTTAAGCTTTTTCTTCATGTTGTCTGGCTCTTTGATTTGTTATTGGTCTACCCCCTAGACCTTGTCGATGTGTTTTTTTCCTTATGTTACCATATTTCGAAGTTTTTTCTAGTGCTAACGAGTTCGTCTTCGGTTCTTTACCACTTCCATACAAAATTACATCTTGAATACTTGTTTACTTACTAGTTTTAATATGCTCGTAAGTAGTAACTCATGGTTCTAGTTGAAAAAATCATGCCCGATGAACTAAATTTCAGTTCAGCTTGCCCGGTCAACAAGAAAAAAAATTCCTTTGACTGTATCGTTTATCGAGGGCTGCGTGTGCGATTAGAATAGCATACAATCTTAATACGACTGAAATCGTGTGTCGATAATCTGATATATCCCTGCAGTGTGGTTTCAGGAAAGTCCGCCTATAGACCAAATTTTTAAACTATGACAGATCTTTTAAAAAATACTCAATAAACACACTTGAATCGTCGAATTCAAGACAATACAGTGCCGAGATATACAGAGCCATTTCTAGTTTCTGCCAATCTCGGCAAGTTGTGCAGGATGACGACGCTGAATTTGCTCTGGTCCAGGAAGGCAGGGAATACACCAAGGCCTTCGATATTAAAAGAGATTTTAGAAAAAACGACGCGATGTCATATGCTTTTAAACATTTTTCTCTTAATCTCAAACACCAAGCCGCAACACAATAAAAAAAAATGGACAAGAACTTCAATTAATTTGTTTTGTATAAATGGTCAGCAACAGTAAAAAAAAAATCATGAAGTAAAAGACCTACGATCTGGAGAGGATTGTTGATTTTTTTCCTCTTGTACAACCCAGCTGTTAAGGCAGCGACACTGCGACCTAACAAAATCTTTTTAATCTAAGTTTAAAAGTTAATACAAAAGACTTACTACTTTCCTTATGAAAGATAGTATAACTTTTGTAGTGTAGTTTTTCAATTCCACTGAAGTGAGTATATCCCTATGGAGAATTCGTTTCCTTAGCCAGTGTAGTGCCGTACATTCACATAGAATGTGCTGGGATGTTTCGTCTACTCCAAGACATAACCTACATTCTATGTTCTGGCACAAGTTAATTTTGTTAAGGTGGTAATTCAGGCCGCAGTGGCCACTAAGAAAGCTCGTTAGCTTTTTAATGCCCTCCTTAAGGATTTCCCTAAGGATTTCCTTATAGGAATAGGGTCTAATTAATCGCTTGGATTGTGTAAGACCTCGCCCATTGGTACAATGATCTAGGCGAAGTTTGTTTTCCCATTCGTTAATCAGCGCTGCAGCTGTTGTCCAAGTGACACCCGCCCTAGCGAGTTCGTCCGCAGATTTGTTACCTACAATCCCCTTGTATCCAGGAACCTAGCCAAGATTAACTTTATTGTGTTTGGCGAGGGATTGCAGTGCATCGTGGCAACATTTGATGGTTTTGGAGTCTATTTGGCTGGACGATAAAGCCTTAAGTGCTGCCTGGCTGTCTGAAAAGATATATGAAGTGGATTTCGGCTTGAAATCAGTGGGACTCGACCCCATAGGTACAGAGATCGCAGTGTTGGGTCCAAAGACTCCAGCTCCATACTAGACTCCTGGGGTCTAGTGTTGGAATACCGGCCTTTACGGTCCAATAATTCCCCCTCAAATAACATACCGTAACAATGCTGCCTTACCATATTGTCCGGCATTGTACAAAAAATGTCTCCATTAGGGATTGAGTTGAGTACCCTGAGGTGACCCACTAGGTCGCCCTGAACTTATATTCTAGTGGCAGTTTAATGTCGTAAGAGGCAGCTATCTTCCTAACGAAGATGGGTAAAGGTGTCAGTACGACAATAGCTTGTAGAACTGTTATGGGGCAAGTGCGCATGGCACCTGTTACGTCAAGACAGGCAACCCTTTGCAGTCTTTGCAATTTGTTTATTCAGCGACGATAATTCACACAATCATGAATGCTAGAAAGAATGCCTTTTTCCTGGAGTTTCCTGGAGTAATCGAAATATCGACTACCCCGAGATCTCGGGAACAGCAAATTGTGTAGTTATTCGTGTCAGTAACAAATTCAGTCTAAGCTTCACTGTGTGGGTCTTCATTACGTATAAAGTATTCCTTTATTCTATCATCAATGTGAGCTCACGAAGAAAGAAACACAGATTTCGTTTCAAAGAAAATATGATACTTCTGGAAAATTTGAATTCTGACTGAAGAAGGAACGGTTATAAGCGAAGTCAATAACTGTCTTGTCTTATAAGATAAAGAACAAAATCAGCACTCACTAATTAGTTATTCCAAGCTCTATTTACATAAAATGCGTTTTCCACCGTTTTTGTTTTAATTGGAATTACAATTTAACACCTACCCGTAAAATCAGCACTGTTGTAGGAGTTATTACTCGACACTATTATGAATCATCATGAAAAATGAGAACAATCAATTCTGCAGGCCCTGCAAAGATGAGGAAGGATAATAAATTGTTCTTCACTAAATCCGATTCATTGACAAAATTAAATGTCTGTAGAATCACTGCAATCTCCAAACTAACTACTGCACGGAAATCCATTTCCTTGTTTATTTTTTTGTTGTGGGCTTGTTAACCTGACTTTTTCGTACTATGTGATGCCACAATGGACATGTCGCTGTTGGAATCGGAATCGTCTAACCTTATCTATAAAATTTGGGCTTGATCTTAAATTATTTCAAGACAGATGCTAGTGTAGTATTGCTCATATTTACCTCCATAGTATTTTTTTGCAAACTTTTTTAAAGAAGTGTGATGAGATCAACCTACGACAGAAAAAGGATTTATTTCGTTAAGATTGGTTAGGGATTATATTTACTAACGTTTTTTTTCCGCTTACGAGCTGTATCATACAGAAAACGATGTGACAGAAAATAACATTAACTCGATAAAGAGATCTATAGAAAACATATCTAAAGAGTTTGTTATCATTACGTGTTTTGGCCGATCGTAGTCCACTCTGTCAAGCTTGTCATTCTCTATCACACGCTGCATGTATAGTAACAAGGGAAAACTCATGGAAATGGGTGAACTAAGTTGATTACCGATGTCCATATTTCCATTTGTTTGCTTGACCTGTCAAATTTGCATTTTCCTGTCAAAGCTTACGTTAAAACGATAACAATAACTGTACCGTTATTGTCTGGCAGTACTAATTTGCTTGTAGTGATAAGTTCGATATGATTGATTCTTTATTCGGTTCCATTAACAATATTAACCGTAGCTACTTTAAAGCTTTCTTAAGAAATTTGGATTTTTTTTCAAAAAGATTATTGAGGTTAATGAGTCGCTGTCAACGCCCGCTTAATACCAAGGATACCAAGAGACATTCTCTATGTGTAAAAATAAAAACGCATTGTTTAATTTGGTTCGACGTACACCATTATAAACTACTGTATTTGGTCCTTTTTTGTCCCCTTTTTCCAGTTCCTTTTAGTCACGAAGACTTCTTCTACAGTTCTCCGATCTCAATTCTTTTAATTGGTTGCAGAATCTGCTTAATGGATTTAGTTTAGATTTAGATTTAGTTCATCGGCTGAATTCCCGCCCAATAATTACTGACAATCTTTTTTTCTGCTGGTCAGTACAATATGTACCATATTTTTCAGATCATGAAGTTCCTATGATTTGTGGATGGCGCTACCATACTTTTCAACGTTCCTCGTTTCCAACTTAAACTTTTTTCTGTGCATAATTTTTGCCTGTCTATATTGCTCAAAGGTTGATTAAGTTCTTTGGTTTTCAGGTCCATGGTCCATTTGTTAATAATGTTGTGAACAACCATTCTTCTGCCTAAAGCAGCAAATGGTTCCGCCTTAATGAACGGATCAACCTGCTTTGGTAAGGAGTCCGCTCTTTCATTGCCTTCTATCACTATTTGTCCTTTTACACAAGTAAATGTGACAACATCACGAGATGCTCACTCCTTTAGTCTTATTACGCGGCCTAAAGCAGTAATTGATGTATTGATGTCTATTTGTTTCGCCTGTTCAGCCTGATTGTCCAGTGCAGTGGATGGATGCACAGGCCCATGCTCCCTCTATGGTGAAATGAAATTGATCCCAAATCAACAAACATCTGTCAATTTGACTCTTCTTTTTTTTTAATGTGCCACAGCCATTAGTTTGCTTCTTGCGTAAGTGGATCGCACACTTTGCGTTTATTTTTTCGTTGCAACTCCAAGACCAAACAATTAAAAGTTTGTCAATAGTTGTTGCAAATTTCCTAGCATGCAATAACTGTTGAACCAGTCGCTTTTCTGTGATCAGAGCTACTACATTACCCCCAGGTGCGACCACCAATTAGGATCATTATGTTAACTAGTTCCATTCCAGTTCATTCAAGTTGACTGGTAGTGAATTGTCCTTTATCAGTCATAGATGCTCTGGCGGAATGTATCATGTAACACGAGTAAATATTTTCATAGGAATGCCAGTGACACACTTCATTGTGGAATGCCTTCATAATTTCCATAATTCTGCATTTATATATTGATTGATATATTCAGGTATTTTGATCTACTTAAGAGCAACCTTATCAACAAACATTACTACTCTGACAAGTTTTAATTGCATTATTTAAAACGCCTTCAAACAAACAACTCGTTGCGGACATTCTAACGCGATGCTATAAGAACTGGCGAACAATTTGAATTTTGCTTTACGTCGGTAGCTAAAATATAAATGGTTTCTCTGTAACCGAAGCTAATTTTCTCTCTAAACCAAGATCGGAAAAAAAAATTCGTAGGATTACAATTCTCTTTCTTTTGAATTTCGGGGTTGATCTGGTCAATCCTCTCCAACTTTTATAATCTCTTGGAATGATTGCCTACACTTGTAAACGGAAAATTCTCGGGACTTAATCAATTCCTTTGACAAAATGTAACCTAAAGTGAACAGTATCTCTATCAATGTTATGATTTTACAAATTGTCGTTTAAGAAAACATTTTAACGGACTAAGCAGCACAAAAATGTTTTTTCTCATTATTCTGCGTGCAATTCTCTTTGTCTTTTCCGATTTGAGATTCACTCCCGAATGGCTTACTTAATTAAACGTGTTTTTAGATGAAGTTGTCTTTATGCCCATCGATTTTCTTAGAGTTCCTTATGGTTAAATCCACAGAGGATACGAAATGAAAGAACTAATGAAAAAGATACACAAAATGGCTTTCAATTCAAATGTATTATTAGTACAGTAAGTAGTTCATTCCGGGTTCATTTTATTTGTTCCTGGCAGCAACTCTGCCAGGTTCCTAAAAGTAGAAAATAGAGCATTCACCTAATCATAGTAGAAAAGTTTTTAGTTTTTCCTTCCGCTGTTGTTTGTAAATAAACAGGAAGAAAACGAAGTTGAACGGAAGGGGGTGAGAATCGAAGTGCACTTTAAAATGGGGAGAATCCTGTTTGTTATGTCGAAGAATACACTACCCACTATTGCCACCATCTCTGCGGATGTGCACTCTGAATGAGTACCGTTTGAAGAAAATAAAACCGGTACAGGACTTGCTGGAGTAGTGGGTTGAGTGATTTTATTTATTTTTCTTAAAGAAAACTATGGTGCTCTAATCAAGCCGAATAACTGGGAAAATGGATCTCCTTTTGCTTAATAATGAAACCCAAGAGTTTCAATTCCCTTCAATATTCCTTCTGCTTTATCGAATTAACGAACAAAGGATGAACATGGAAAAGGGATCTATTTAAATGCTATGGATAAATTTGACAAGAATGAGACATTTACATTATTTTTAGTTCATTGAACATCTGAACAAGGAGTTGTTCATTGAAGCTACACATTTTCGGTGAGACACACTTCTTGTTTTCTGGGTTTGTGGAGCTCATAATATTTTGTTTTTTTTTCAGTAATTGAATCAGGACAATTTCGCTCCATTTTTGAGGCACCTGTTTATAGTGTCATTTAGCAGTTAGATCCCAGTATTATCGGGGCTAGTGGATAGAAAAGGTGGTGTTTATGAATATTCTTTTTTCAATATGGCAGCACACAAACAGGTACCTGATAATTTGAGAGCTGATACGATCTATTATGTGAAGATGTTAAGAGTGATAGAAATGAGTGGTATCAGGAGTCTATTTGCCTGTACTCTGCTAAAGCTAAATATTTCTGAGAATCTTATTAAAAGTCTAGTCTTTAAAGTCTTTAAAATGCATAGGCTGCGGCCATGCAATGAGCGACGAGTGATTGAGTGATTGAGCGTCTGAGCGATGGGTTCCCAATTACTGAGCGACATCGCGAAGCGATAAGTTGCGAAAATGCAATTTTCAAGTTCAGTTCGTCGTAGTCTTTTAGTTAAAAGTCCCGTTCATATGAATAATCCTCTAGCTGTCGCAGATTCCTTACAGTTGGACCTGGAACAACTGTCTGCTTACGTACGTACGAAGCACATCATTTCAAAAAGAATTACAAATGTTTCCAACTTCATTCCACTGCTTTTCGGTGACATTCATATTTTTATAATCCTTGTGGCTGTCCTTCCATAGAACTGAGCGGTTTTGAATAGCTGAGATCAAACTTTCTCCGTTTAGTTTCTCTATGTTCTTTTTTCGTCGCTTAGCGATCGACTAAAACAATTATGCCCGAGCGACGTCGCTCTGTCTCTTAAAAAAATCGCAAATAACTCAGTGCGTACGTGGCAACCTCCATATGATTTCATGTGTTTTAATTTTTTTGCGTCGCTCTATCGCTCGTCGCTCAATCGCTGGCCGCTGCCTTAGTTTCATGGTACGAAATTTAGCTCACAAAATGTCTTTTCTCTTCTTTTATTTAAGAGTGTGAATTATTTTTTTGTTGAGTTCCTTTCCTTTTTTTTTAGAATTTCACGTCTCTTTTATAAAATTGTGGACAAATATCAGAACTTCAGGTATAACTTGAAGAGTGAAGAAGTTCGTCTACCTCGGCTCCGAGGTAGATAGCACAAACAAATTGTCATTTGGAGAAGAAGATTCAACCACGAACTCTATGGGCGTTGTTAAGCGCTTGGACAACTTAGCTCCGGCCCGAAGAGTCTTCGACTCTGAACCAGTGGGACAACTTAACACAGTAAGTCTACGTTTAAGGTGGCGTACCAAAGTGGAGAAGGACCTCAATCAACTTGCGCAATTGGCGACAGTTGGCAAAAGATCGTACTAGATGCCGAGGTTTGTTGGTTGAGACCCTGGCCCACCCCAGACCGTAGCGCCACAAAAAGGAGAAGAAGCTTTCTTAGTCAGAAAAACCGTACGACGGCTAATTAAGTCCTGTCCTACTAAATTCGGAAAGTAGAACCTGAAATCTAAAGAATTTAAACTAGAATGTATCTTAATATATTTATACAATAACTGCCTGAATTCACAATGATTGCTAACTTCAAGAGATGCTGTCACCCTGTTTACAGTCTTAGGATTGGCAAACACGCCCATAATTTTTCTACAATACTTACTTTCTAATTTTTTGAATGAAGACAATGTTACCTAACAAAGCAAATGTTTATAGTTTTACAAACACCATCGACGACAAAGTGGGTGTGAATATCTTGAGACTACGACCACGCGATTTTCCCTTTCATCAAAGTTACGCAAGGGCGTGGAATTACAATGAAGACGCGTCAGCAAAGTGAGAGGGAGTAAAAGAAGTTAGCAAAAGAAGCAACCTTCTGGTCGAGAAACAATGCAATAAAACCTGCATGTTTGTTATTGGGAAATTGTGAAGTACATTCTCATGTTTTACAATAAATGTTAAGCCTGATTAAATTACATTTCATGAGTGCTAATGAGAGTTTCAAACTTAGCTGTCAGTTTGACAGTGCTAGAAGTTAGCAGATACCATCCAGGGTGGCGATTATTCTCAATTGTTGTTGTGAAAGTTGTTTGAGTTTATATAAGACAGATTTTCGCAGTTGGAATCCTTTTTGGTCACTCCGATTTAGCAACGTACATATTTGAAAATATTAAACCTGAGAGCAATCGCAATATGTACAGCTAATGGTGAGAATGATGACAATTGGTTTTGTGGTAAAACGGTTTTAAAATTTCAAATTGGGAAATGTATTTTAGAAGTTCAAAAAAATAAAGTCCTAAAGATGTCATATTTTTGTCATAATTTTACTTAATTTTTGAGATTTATGCTGACATGTTCCTTAGAATGAAGCGTAATGTATAGGTCCACTTTTTTTCCAGTAAACTGCAGTATATCGGCAATAATGCCGTGAATGTTTGTATTCCAAGTGGTTTACATACAATAGACTAGAAACTTTACCTATCCCAACAGAAAATAATCTAAGCCCATTTCGCGAGATGATGCGCTCATCGAATGCCTCTTTCAATATATTGATTGCTTGTTGCATTTATGTCATGAAGCGCCGTTATATTGAAACTAGAGCCCTTTCACTTTGAAGTCATTCAATCCGAGAATAAACCGCAACTTGTCAGTGTTTAAACACAACAAACAGTGACTTTTTGGGTATAAAAAGGAGCCTCTAAAGGAGTGTGAAACTTGTTAAGTCGATAACCAACAGCAACTCAGCCATTCAATTAAAAGTTTGCTTGTAGTTAACAATTATTTCTAAAGTAAATTCGCATGATTTAGTTATTTTTAGTCTATATAACCAACACAAATTTCTCAAAATGGCTGTCACTACGAACAGTGCTGCCAAGTTAAAGCACTAAACCTCTTATAAAAACATACTTTAATTTTTCTCAATCGCATGTCAATTTGGTAAGATCCTTTTCAAATTTGTGCCCCACTTTCAGTGTTTTCTCTGTAAATTGGATGTAAAGATAAAATTTACACGTGTACATTTTTTCATCACTTATTTTGGTTTGTTGCTTAGCTGTTGTCTAACAACGTTGCATCGCTCCATATAATTATACCACTAGTAAGTACAAAGAAAAAAAAATTGCTTTTGAGTTTTATATTGAGTAAAAAAATACTAAGAAAATGTTTGGTTTAGGCCATACTATAAGGAAAACAATTTATGACATGTCAAAAAAAGTAATAATCAGATCTACAATGGTTGGAGTAGATATTGCATTTAAAAGGTATGAGATATATTTTGATTCTGCCTTATGCAACCGTTTATTTCCATAAGGTTTATTGTCGTACGAAAACGTTACCTTAGAGCAAGCCTCCAATTTTGTGCGAATGGTCTTATCGTAGTTGCTTGAAAGTTCTGTCTGTTTTTTTTTGATTCTCGAGCCACTTGCGTTCAACACATAACTCTTTGACGTTAAGCAAAAAGATCTTAAGTCAAAAAGCATTTTGAGTTTTTCATTGGGTTTAATTACATTTTTTTTTCTCTCGTTTGGTATTAAAGACTTAAGTCTAGCACAACTTCAATTCAGAGGTTATTTAGCATAATTTCTTTTTTTCGATCACATTTAATCCCGATTTGCAAATAATTAATCTATTTTCAATTTGGTTTTTCGAAATCTGCAGTTTCCGACTTAAGACCTTTTTGTCCAACGTCAAAGAATTATAGATGACGTCATGCCAAAATAGGCTAAGTACAAAGTTTGTCTTTTGTCACGAAAAAACTCAACCGTTCAGACTAGCCAATCTTTGAGCATCACGTTTCCATCTCAATGGAATTAAGTCGTAATATCCACTTGGTTCAGTTTTTCAACCGAAAAACAACCAACACTTTTTTATCGATGTCATCATGACTGAAAGAATACAAAACATTTTCAATTATAACGGAAATATTTCGCTAAGATAAATTAATTTTAAAAATTTAAAAAACCCGTTTAACTTTTCTCAAAAAATCGAGGAAATTTTTCCCAGACACAATCTTTAACAGGTTGTGAAGAAATTAACGCTGATTCGAATTTAAATGTGTATTATTTTGACCAGAACAAATATGAGCAGATGTATGTGTGTGTATCTGTATACCGCAAGTAATCAAATTCTATAAATTGTGCTTTGTTTGGGAGACGAATTCCAGCAATTAATATATTTTTTCTGTCATTTACTACTTCATATGACACATAAATGTCAATTCTAAATGCAGAAAAAGATTTATGTTAAATTGACATCCTTGCCCACCGATTTTGTTTTTTTTTTAAATATAAAATAGCTTGTGGATTCTTTCGTAAATCGTTCTCGGCCTGTCAGCGTTTTCGAGTTTGGAAACCATTTGCCGGTTACTCTCCTGTTCTTATCAGATAAAATGTTTTTTTTTAAATGTTTCGCGTGATTAAGCTGAGTTTCGATGTGTATCCCTGCTTTCTTTTGATTGCATATCGCAGGCTGACGCAGATTAAGCGTATACAAAATTTCACACGTTTTGTTTCTCAACGGTCTAAGCATTTGACATGTAAATACACACAAATTCATAACATAAAAAATTCCTTATTTATCTCTTGGATTTATGGGATTAAAGAAAAAAAAATCGGAGATTATTTTGTGTGCACTGCATTAAGCACTTTCAGATTATTTTTATTCGTTGGTTAGGTGGTGTGGTTTAAAGTGAGTAACGGAAGTTGAGTGTGTGGTTCCGGTATATGACACTCGATATAAATAGAATCTAAGCTTGGTTCTTTTTATTTCAGTCGACAGCAGACACAGAAATAGACAAGCATTTTCAAGCTGTGTGGTATAATTGGATTTTTATTTCTCTCTCGTGTTCATATGCTCATAGTTGAGGCGATGAAATAATTGACCTAAGAATACAACTCTATTATGGCCTTTTCGAAGGATTAATGACTTTAATTCAATTAAATATGAGTTGCTGAGAGACCATAAGAGTGGTCTGCTAAAGCGCAATTCTATTCTTAGCTGAAACCACAAGCATTTACGTCGAAGTAACACATATTTGCAAGGAAGTAATCACTGATCATCATTTGGTAATCACCTCCATTTCTGGTCACGCTATATTAAGCCAAACTTTCCGGACTTTTCATCTGACCCCATGTTTCAATAACGGCTGTGTAGAGGAGGTTTTTGTGGCCTTTAACATTTTAGATTTTCTTCGTGGATTACCTCGAAAAATGTTAAAAAAACGGTTCATCAAGGTAACTATTGTACTTGGACTGAAAAGCAACCAAAGATCCAAGCTCCTTTGCAGACTTTGCGCCAAGAGTTTTCATAGAAGTCATGTATGATTTGCTGTATCATAGAATAAAGCAAACGAACTGATCAGATAAAAAAGATTTAAGTACTTAAAATTGAAAAAAATGCAAATAGGAATTACGGAAATTAACTAATGTTTAATTTATTTGATCGATAATCTTATGGCCATAACACATGACCAGTGTGGAATGCTTCATTAACTGTAGCTACAATTCCCAACCACTCTTTCGGGCAGTCGAGTCCGTGGCAAATTTATGAGGCTTGTCGTCATAAAATCGTAGGTCTATTTACCCAACAATAGATGCGTAAACGCCTGGCTAGAAGCTAAATCTCTATCTCAATCCCCAATTAACGTGTGTCGTGTTTTTTTTCGTATCAACTTTATCCGATTATCATGCTAAAATTGCCTTAAAGACCAACTAAAAGGGTATCAAATAGCAAATGTAAATTACTATGAGCAGTGAACAGTGCTTCTTGAGTTTAATTTCTGCAAAAATGTTGTTTATATTGCTTGCTGCGGTTTCGCAGCAGATTCCTTGAAATTTATAGAGTTTAGACTGACGTTTTGTCATCGGTATTGGATGTCCTCATATTTCAGCATGGAAATTGTAAATTAAATATTTAAGAGAAATTCAATTTCTTCTCTCCATTCTTGATTTTATTTGACAGAATTTTTTATAACAATTTTTCGTTCTGTTTTTGAATACGTGTGAGCTGTTCCGAACAGCTGAAAGTAATTTGCAATATTATATAAAAAAAAATGTGCTCTTTGCAATTTTATTTCAAATACGAATTTTGTTAAAATATTGAAAGAAGAGTAATAAATATAAATATAATAAACAAAAGCTATGTTCAGACGATTGCCAGGTCTGCAAATAATGTTAGATCTGTCAATGTAAAAATTGTCTCAAATGTCTTGCAACCGTCTGAACTTAAAATTTTGTTAGAAAATTTTTGAAGAAAATACAATACAAATCCTCATCTGAAAATGAAATTGTCAAGTATCTGGCAATCATTTGAACAGTTTGGGACAAAATATGGCAACCATGTGAATTGGCAATTTAACATTGTAAGGTACATAGTTCGCTATTGTCAGTTCATTTGTAGGTCATTGTCAGAACATTTGTAGACCTGACAATATTTTCTTACTTACATTTACATTAACATTTTATTTTTTATTTTTTATTTTTTTTTAACTTAAATTTCGATCAACAACCTAAAGAACTTAGCAAATAAAACAAACGAGTTTTATGGGAACGGCTGGGAATAGAAGTCAAGTTTGAATAATCTTACACTAAGAATACGACAAAAATTCTCAAAACTAGGTTTTGTGTGATCACGTTTGGTGTATACATTTATATATACCCTAAACAATTAATAGTACAGCTTTACTAATAATGAAAAAAAGTTTGAAATCTCTATGACACATTTGTACAGAACGTATTGTTTTATTTATTAAATAGGATAATGGTAAAATTGTTGGTATAAATAAAAAAATTTGAGATGTGGATTTATTAAATGTTGATGTTGATTTATTAAAAATCAATCCTTTATACAATTCATATCAACTTTCGATATTAGCATGGGCAAATGCTAATGCAACAAGATGGCGCTGTGAAGTGTTAACAAATATGCGTGAAAATAAGCTTATAATCACGACTAGGAAGTTGAATATCTCAATATGATCGATTTCTATTGGAAATGCGTTTGCGTGTTTAAAAAGCTCATTCATTTTTAACATGTTATAATTTGGAGAACATTTCTCTCACAGGTTGTAACGTTACTATTTTAAGGAACTTTTTGTGCAATTTGTAATGTTACCTTTTAAAGGATCATCCTCCTTGTGATTTTAAGATTGAACTACATTTTTAGATTCGCTGATCGAATTATAAGTAAATGAAGCAAAAAGCAAAGCTGTTATCAAACGAAATTATCGACCCTTGTTGATTCAATTGTCATCTAACCGACACTCACAGTTCAGTTTACTGTATTTAGGCTTCTGCTGCATTCTTTCTCTGTTGCATGCAATTCAGTTTCTGCTCGTATTGAAAATAGCCTGAAGGGTATGAGTACTTTCCAATCAAAGAAGTATCAGGCAAGCCCGAGACTCCCTTCATAGTTTATATTAATCATTGCTATGTTGAAAAATTAGTTTAAAACATTGACTGAAACATGATACACATTGTTTTCTAACTCACGTAACAAAAATCAAAAGGAAAAGGAAACATACAAAGGGTACAAACAAACCACATTTTGTAAAATTCTTTCCTAGTCTGTTCTCATCGTTGGATATACACACATTTGGCACCTAAATACATTACTAAGCATTGGTGGTTGAGGATTATCTCCATCCCATAATAAACAATTAAACCTTGAATTCTCAAATTTGTTTAAATTGTTTATTCAATCTAAGATGAGAAGCGTAAAGCCAAACAAGATGATCCCGTGATTTCTATTCCCTATTCAGTCAACCTCATATAGCTGCATATTTAGGATACTTTTTCGCATTGTTACTCATCGAATGTTGTTTGTTTGGCTTTTTTTGTCTATCATTCGAAAATACATCAGGACAGTTCATTGTCATGTTAAAGTAATCCAATCCAATGTCGACCCGCTTGAGTGGTTATCGATTTTTTTTCTTAGACTCTTTCTAAGCTCAATGCTTTGTAGAACTGCCTTTTTTTTTTGCTTGACTACACTTGGAAAATTTAAAAATCGAAAATAATCACATGAAGGTGAGGAAAGAAATATGTATCTTTATGGGGTTTCTTTTCTGTCGAATTTATAGTCGTTCAAAATAACAAGGGTACGCGGAATGCATTAGTAGACATTTACTATGTGCATACGTAAGTATTCGTCTGTAAAACAGCAAAAATCGATAAGGCATTTATCGTGAGCATTTGTCAATAATCGATTTGTGGCTTGAGCTTTTTTATTTTATGAGCACAATCTTTAAGTTATGTGTGTTGTGTTTACAATAGCTTTTTTTTCGTAGGGCCCCAATGTAGATTACGTAGGTTTGTATTTATGTTTGTTTTTGCGAAACTTTAAATTAGATTGATCATGGGACAAGTTGTTAACATTATTGGCAAAAAAAATATATTTTCGCACCTATATTTCATAACTGCCAAAAATAAATTCTCAAAATTCATGACTCATCAAAATAGCAAAACTTTCTGGCGAGTACGTTCTATTTAAAATGTAAAATAATATAAAAAACAGTAAATTTCGTTTATACGAGGGTAGTCTTTGGAAAGTGTAAAGCCTGAAGATGACCTTACTTAATAAAAGCATTCTGGTGCCACAATGGTACAAGTCGGCCACCTTTATTAAGGTTCCATTTACAAAAACGGAACCTTTATCATTTCGGTGTGTCCGTCCGTCCGTCGTGTCTGTCACACTTTTTTATCTCCGAAGTTTATAAAGATATCAGCATGAAATCTTGGAATTAGGTACTTCAGGTCTAGATGTCATTGCCCATGCAAATTTAAAAAGTGGGGCCATTTGGAGGTGGCTCCAGTACAGGTGAAGTTGCCATTAATTTTGCAACATTGTCGCACCCTATCGAGTTATACATATATCAATCGACAGATCTTTTAAAATGAGGTAGATGTTTGCTTCAACAGATTTTGATCCAGAGTATCGTTTGGAAAAAATGGAGCTCCAAAGATTTTTTAAATGCTTCCCCCCCTGCCATTTCTAAACCAAAGTGTTTAAAAATCTGAAAAAATCGTAAAAACTTGGTTTTATTGAGTACTTTCATTTAAACTCGCACTTGCCCAGTTTATTTCTATTTTCTTAGGCTATATCGTAGAAGAAATCAATCCGTTTTTGATTTTTATTTGCGTATGCTAGTTTTGATCCAGTGCCCCAGAACTGGACATTTTTTTTGTTAACGTATCAGAGTTGGAATAGTATATTTTGAGGAAACGCACGTTGCACCAAACAAATTTTACCCAAATATTGTGACGCTTATTTCGTTTTTTCAGGTGTCGCATTGCTTATTTACGCAAATTTTAATTCCTTTTGCTTCACAAATGTCCAAACCGAATTAACATTACTTGTAAAATCATGTAAATGGTTTTACACTTTCTACAAATCTTAGATGGATTGAATTGTATACTTGCAGGAGAGCCCTGCTAATTCGGACCATAATCAGTCGAAAAAGAACAACAACACTCACAGCAATAAATAGGAAAGAAAGCAGTTTGTTGTTGGCATAATTTCCGACCACTGCCTCTCAGGCACACATGCATGAAGGATGGAAGTTCCCTACAACGATTTTTGCAGAGGATGCACTTTGGACTAAGCAGTATTCAAAATGACGTGAAGTCGATTGTTTTTTTTTCTTTTTTATGATCATGGCATTTTATAGTAATGAACAAATATGAACCAGAGCGTTTTAAAGAACATTTTAAGAAGACAATAGCATTCGAAGGCTTTGGAACTGATATTCCAACAGAACAATCCAAACTACTCACATGCATTTTAACCAATAGTCCAGAATGCTGTCAATTATTCACGTTCATTGTGATTTTATTTCTCGTATTGTTGCCTGCTGTCAATTCTTTACAAGCCATCAAAATCGACATAACCTAATTTGTATATTGACTACATTGAAGGTGTATCAACTTATGTTGATTGGATGAAACCTTTGAATTGCGTGGGCAATGATTAGGGTCCGTTTCGGTATTTTTGTCTGACTTTTCTTAATTTATTCTTCCAATCAAAATGTATCTTACTTTTTTTGACAGAATAGGATATCGTATTCGAATCGCGTAAATTGGGTAAGCATCTTGTCTTTGAAAGCGGCGGATGGAATATTAAATAATGCTGCGCCTGCCGAACCCATGAATCATGTGCAATTCGAGAAAACAAAAACTGAGGATATGCGGAACGTTATATTTGACATCCAAGTTCGAAGGCCGCAAATTGTGTCACATGAAAGATTGATTGTTCCTTCATCGAAAGTGTGGAATTTGCTTCCTACATGAAAAAATGTTTTCTCGTGTTTATTGACATAACGATTGTATGACAAATACATCCTTTTACCGGATTTGTTCTAGGCAACCTTTGGTGTTGTATGTGCTATTGTTTTCTCACGAGTGAAGATGATTTGCAGTTTTATGCCGACTCGGAACGACGAAATTTTAGAAGTTTTTTCTTGGCAGTTATATTCTCTGAGAATTGTAGTGACTCAAGAGAGGTAGTGCCGTGAAATGTGAAAGTTGTTTTCATCGAGAATCGAACCTAGACCTTCAGAATGGAAGGTGATGGCGACGAGGCTACGGCAGCGGTCCGTCCTGTATATTTGCTTTGATATTAATATTTATTCCATGCGTCGTTGTATATGTAGAGGCTATGTAAAGAGTTTTTATGACGTTTGCTTTATTTCCCATTAAGAACAGTTTTCCAGCAATAGCAGCAATGACAACTTAAAATAATTGTACTGAGCTTGACTTATCATTTAAATATTCGGAGTCATCGTGTCCCGTGTCAGTAGCAAATGACCCCAGATTCCTCTACATCCTCACACCCACCATAAACATTTGTTAACCAAAGAGGCAATTGTTTGGTTGAATGGTTACGTTGACAAACAAAACTAGAGTGAAGAATATCCACAAGTAAATAATTATTGAAACGCAAATAGTTACTGTTTGCTGTGCTTCACGGGCTAGTGGAGTAATTTATATTTCTTAAAAAAATATGCCGGCCATATGTGAGTGCGTTGAATGACGTTTATGTGGAAGAACTATGAATTGGAATGCACGTCAACTTAAATTCATTGAATCTGCATCAGGGATCGAAAAAAAAACACACAAAATGGGTAATCTCTGCAGAAATTTGCCAGTCTTCTCAAATTCATGCATAAAGCTGATTGTGATTAACCTCAAATTGTGGGGGTCACCTTAAATGTGAGGCGTATTTTATTCTAAAGTCTATAGTCAGCTCAGTAACTTTTTTCAATAAAACGATCATACTCACATTCATACTTTTCATATTTATTTTTAAAGGTAGTCATAGCTACTTTCATATGCATTGAATGTGACATAAACCGTGACACTTCTATTTGCTGTGCACAAGCTGGCGGTCAGCAGTAAAACTAAAGTTATGCATTTCAGTCTTAATCACGTGAAATCCTCTGAATTAAACATTCTCTTTCACCCCAAAAATCCGTAAATTTGTAGTATCAAAATGTCATTGCAGTTTAACATTGAACTATTCAAAGAAATTAAATCTTTATTGTTTTAATGTTAGAAAATTAAAAACTTTAATGTCTAGATATCATCATTGATTGATTGCTGAGAAGGTTGACTCAAGTCCACATCGTATTGTAGCACCGCCATTGTAATTAATATTATTATTAATCGCAATATGAGCTGGTCGAATCATATCCTTGCTTAATGCAAAAAAAAAGCGTTTAAGTTCTACAGTCCGAAACTATTACCGTTTTAGGAAAATTCTCGATTCTCGGACGATACCAATTGAGGAACCAATTCCGTCAGTGGTTTCAGATATAGAGCGATGTTAACGGACTTTTTGTAGCCAGAGCACGACAACATTGATATATCCGAGCGCTACATGTTATACAAGCGAGGCAACGCTTCAAGTTGTGAAGTAGAAATTTGGCCACTGGGTCACGTCGAGCGATAATGCGACTTGACACAAGTCCTTAATCTACGATAAGTAACCAACCACTTTGAACGAGTTCGAGGCTAATATTCGAGATTGCTGAAATAATGCCCAACATGTTGGACCAAGTCATCAAAACTCAGACGGACACCGCTTAAAGCATTGCCAGCGAAGCCGGCAGATTGTCAGATAATACAATGTGAATATGAATGTGAAGAATTGATCAGTTCGTCCGTTTTCCAAACATAGTGCCGGTCATCAGACGAGGGTTAGCCCTAGCCTTCATTTAAGGAGAAATACATCCGTTCGTTAGAGAATACAAGTGATTGGATTGAAAATTAGATAGAGCTTCTCCTTGCAATTACCGGATGCGGTCTTTCTTTAAATATATAATTAAATCAGTCTAAGTTCTTGTTTATAAAGTGTTATTATTAGTATTATTTTGTTTTTGAAAACTGATTCTCCGTCTAAAAGTCCACTTCTAAATAATGTGCGTAATTTATTCTGGGAACACGATGGAATTTTCGCCTCTTTAGTACCTCTAAAAACATTCACACTTAATCTCAACCTAAATCTAGCTACGTCAGCGGTCTTCAATTCGGTGTTAATTGGATCACTAAAATGAAATCATCAACATCTTAGCACCTAAATATTTGGCAATTTGAAACCAGTCACTGTTTAGACATACAATTTCATCATTCACGCTGATTGCCAACAAAAAATTCCTATGCACCTCCACACAGTTCCTAACACTGGCTAAATTATCTGAATATCAAATGTCTTCTGCGTGAATCTAACCTCCCTACATAGTCAGCAAAACTCATTCATAAGTGACATCATCTACTTGTTCCACCGTCGAACCAAAAACCACTTACCTTTTAATGGCCAATCAAAGTCCATCCACAAAAAGGAGACTTGGGGACAGCACAGTAGAGCCAATATGCCATTGGGTCAAATTAAATGTTGGAATACTAAATGTAAAGCTCTCCCTAGTGCAACCCGATTTTCAGTCAAAATTCACAAAAACGAAAAAGAATTTGAAACAAAAGAATACTAAACGATTGAAAATACCGAGATGACAACGCTTGCAAACACCTTGACACCGAGCAGTAAAGCAGAACATTTTTGTTTCGAAATTAAAATAACTCGGTGACATCATTATTGTTTTTCCCCGCTCGACGCCCTCGGTGTGGTCGCACAAGACGTCGGAATCAAAATTAAAATGACAACAACAAGTCCGCTGCTGGTCACAGTGATTGCTGTTCCATCTGAAATAAATAAATTATTTGTTTGGTTGCTAAAGCAGCAGCGCGCTAATCGTTTGTACTAATGTCTGACAGCGAAAATCACTATGGGGACACACGATATCGCTAGACATGTCAAAAGCAATATAGGGTGTACTGGCATTTTGGAATGTTTGTTATCTTCTCAGTTCTTGGATTAAATTATTCGACTGGAATCGAAGTTGGAGAAATGTATGCATTGACGTGCAAAAATGTCTTGGCGGCGGCTTGAGAATTATTGCGTGACTTGTAACAAGAGATTCAACGAAACTTTAAGTTAAAGAAGTACAAAATCGGCATTTCTGCAGAGAGAAACTGGGAGTTGCCACAGTAGCATCGAGTTTTGTTGGTAACATACTTCTGCGATGACATTCTTTTGCAAAACTGCACAAGATACTGCAGCGTCAGCTGTTCATGTTCAGCCGAATGATGTGCGTGCATTTTCTCTGGAAACCAAAAATACATTAGAATTTTAAAAGTTCACTTTACATATGTCACAATGAATGTATATAGACTGGTGTTTAGATATCTACCGTTTAAGATGTTTAGTCCTTGTTAAACGTATGAACCCCACAGTTAAGCACAAAGAACATTCGACTCCAATCTCAAACACAAGAATGACTGAATACATCGATAAGTGTGCATTGTTGCAAGTTAATGAATATAAGTGTTTTTTTTTCGATTATGAATATCCGTCCAAAACAAAATCTGTCCGTCGTTTTTACTTTGGTGAGCCCAATTAAGAAAGTCCTTTAACATAAAAAATACACCTTAGTTATATTCGCTGACACCCAATTAGAATCCAACAACATTGAGCAAAGGACAATTTTACGGACATTTACAAATCTTAAAGTCATGGAGCTTTTAACCTTTAACTTCAAACAATACTACAATTGTTAGATGGTCATAACGGGCAATGAAATGAGCCAATTAGAAGAGGAATTTCTGTTGCCACTTCTACCAAATTTACTTCATCCGCTCACTCGGCACATTATTTGCACCAAGGACGGCGGACTTCAGATTATACCTCAGAAAATTGCACAATAAAATACAAAAACACTTATAGTGTGGTACAATGCTAGTACTCGCAGACAGTACAAAGTTCTTGAGTCTTATATTAGACAAAATGCTGAAAGGATAAAGTAAGTAGCTGAGAGTTCAGGTTTATTCAAAACGTAGCGCTACGTGGGAGACAACGCGTCTTCATTGATTTACATTCATGAACTTTACAGGATCAATAAGTTGTCCAAAACACTCCGAGGGACTTGAATAAGAGTGATGATGCTGGTCCCAGAACATGATGCCTACAACATTCTAATTGACTCAAAAACTAAAGGCCTTCTGAGCACGCAGTTCTTTGATGTGTTATGAAAAAAAGCAATAAAAGGATGATGATTTTTCAAACAACGTTTCACTGTTTGATACCGATTTTGGGCAAAAGATATCATAATCGGACCTTTCTTAGAAAATAAAGAGTGGTGTTCGCTGTCACCACAAAATAAACGTTTTTGTGCCTATATTGCAAGCTATGAAAGTCTAGGACTTATGGCAATAAGCCAGCGACCATCCACATCCTAGACAAAAAAGTCAAACTATGCAAAGCAGTCTTGAAAATGTTTGCCAAAGGAGTGGGTATGTGCGCCAATAAAACCGTGGAGGCGCTTTACCCGATATCGTATTTCATAAATAACTCTATAAAGTATCCTTTATGAAACGTTCAAAATGTACAATCTTTAATTATAATCCTTTGTTTTCCATCAAAATTACCTTTTCATTAATTTTAGAATACCATTTATATCTGCCTTCAGTTTCCATTTCATATAAATACAAAATCAATCGGCTAAAGTTTTTGTCAAACTTTCTGCGAGAATGACATACAAAACAATTATTTACTTTGCCTAATTTGATTTCCAAAATGCAAGTCTACAAGAAATTTTCGGAAGGATCAGAAAGTTATTTGCGAAACTTCTATTTGAAATAATGTTTATTGACAGTACATTTCAAAGTTCATGAGACCCAGAAGAAGACGAATTTACCACCATTTCTCATACACTGCATAAACAACTGGAAACACAAAAATGTCAGGTATTGCCTGAAGGTACGTTGGCTTGATTAATTTGGAAAGTTGGCGGCAACTTCCCATAGAACATTTTCGGATAAAGTTGAAGAAGCTAATTCATAAATAGGACAGAATATAGATATAATTTTTTTGGTTTTCAAATTTGTTATCGGGTATCCATAGAAGTAGGGAGTTTCATTGGATAACTGTAGATGAGGAAGATTAGTAGGATATATTTATAAAATAATGAAAGAAATTAAGTCAACTCGCTTTGCAAATCGATAACAAATGATTGTTTCTCGTCATGGAAGCTAATGTTTGATAATGAAAAAAATAATAACTTTTCAGAATCTTCCCATATTAAGAATGAAGAAGATGGTAGAATGCAAACATCTGGCTGATTGTTAAATTTGCTGGCCTGAACACGCAATGACATGGCTGTTGACAAAGGCAATGAAGATTTTTTAATTTAATTTAGTTTTGGTTATTGAGATTCAATACCTTGCTTTAAGAAGTCAGTCAGGGGGGCTATGGACAACAGCCTTATTGCACTTAAGTCTAGCGATTACTATTATACTTCTTTAAGATCGATTGTTGTCTATCATCGTCTTGAGTTATTCCGCTTGATAGCAAGATTTGCCGACAGCGCTACTGGTCTGCAAGTTCTTATTTTCAGCAGCAACTAAGACTTCAATTAGGTCCCCAAAGTTATCCATGCAGGCTTCTGTTTAGGGTTGAAGCCACATTGCATTCATCTGTTGGTAGAATTTTTGAACATTCCTGCAGTAACACATACATTTTCTCGATCGTATCCTTTTCATGCTCTCTGGTCTAGCCAGCGAAGCTGGATATCTTACATTCTTTCAAGTTCGAACAGATCGCGAATATTTAAATGATTCTTTTTTTTTCCTTTTCTACAGAGCAGCTTTAGTTGTTCCCATAAACAAACCTGTAGTTTCTTTTCAAAGGGGCAATAAACCTAGTATGTATATCGGGTGCGGCTTTTCTGATGGCTTTGTACAACAAGTTGGCGCCACAGGAATCAATCGAAGAATTCCCTGACGATTTATTGTATAAGCTTAGCTAGCCTCACATAGACTAGGCTAACGAGCTGTGCAGCATCTTGGAAGACATGGGTAGCTTTTAACAAAGCAAGAACGAACAATTTTCTACAGCGTTCAGTACGAGGCACTGGTTTTATGGTGATCACTCATAGCTTCTTAAATGGATCTCGAGTTACTTAACAAATATAATTCAAATGACTAAAATTGGGAACATTAAGTCCAGATTAATTAAGGTTCTATCAGGTGCTCCTCGAGGTAGCCATATAGGTCCGTTACTCTTTAATACATTTGTCAACGAGATTCCTAAAATCCTTAATCATGTCAACTGTTTAATGTATGCAGAGGACCTTAAGATTTTTCTGCGTGTTAAAAACTTTCAAGATTGTGTAAAAAATTCAAAATAACTTAAACTTTTTCTTTAATTGGTGTGATGTGAATAAACTATTGTAAATGTCATTCCTTTTCTGTTTACCATGTTATATTAACAGTAGTCTTTGACTATTATATGTGTGGGACTTGTCTTTCTAAGAAAACTGAGATGAAATACCTTGGTGTTATTTTTGACACGAAACTTACATTCTCGTTTCATATTGACTACATCGTTGCTAAAGCTAATTCAATGCTTGGATTACTTAAAAGGACGTGTGCTGAATTTGTCTATTCAAAATCTCTGACAATTTCTATTAATTACATTTTTCTGCGTGCCCGGTACTTGCTGAAGCCAGGAAAAGGGCACTTGAAAAGAAAAGAAAATAATATCAAGGAACAAGTATTTTTACTGAACTCCACGCAATGGCCTTAGTAGTCTCGGTCTTAGTAGCCTTTACAGTAACATATTAAAATTGTGATATCAAAACGGCACCAAGTGCTAATTTCGGTTATTACCGAACCACCACTTCACATCAACGTACCTAGTGTCAGTCAGATTCACCAAGCTCTTTAATCTCGTTTGAACAAACAAAAATAGGTCTGCTTGAGTACTCTGAAAATCAACTATTTTCTACCATTTTTTCTACGAGGCGATCCTGTCGTATCTTATCACACAAAAGAGCGCTCTTAAAATACGAAGATATTTCCGCATACTACCCTGCTTGTCTAGGCTCCACTAGTCTTCGTAAAAAATAATATGTACAATCACCTCCTCAAGATCGCCAACGAAAGATGGACCAAGCTGGAAACATGTGTCTTATCAGAAGCTTATGTCCAAACTACAACTAAAAGATAACAAAATACCTGCTCAACAACAGTAGAAGAAACATATCCAAAATTATAGCGGTCTGTACTGGACACTGGGCTGTCGGCAGGCATGCTGAAAGACTAGGCATACCATTTAACTCGCACTGCCGCAGCTGCCGGGTGGAAATTGAGCTAGAAACTCCCGAGCACTTTCTGTGCAAATGTCCGGCTCTAGCTAGAGTCAGACAACGCACTCTGGGCAAAGCCTTCTTTAACACCCCTTAAAACCTCTCGGAGACAAACATTCATAGTTTGTTAGCCTTCATAAATTCCACAAAGTGGTTTTAAAAAAATTTAGGCAAATCTGAGTGAATACACACTCCTTTTCACCCCCTTTTCACAAATTAGGTATCCCATAGGATGTGGTATCAAAATGGCGCTAATTGGGTGCTACAAACAGGATCTGTATGTCCACCGCCGCTTTTACCCTGCTTGCTTGACTTGTTGTGCAGCTTTTTGTTCTTTCAGCTATTTGTAATAAGTTTTCAGATCTGTCAAATCTGTGTGTTTGTCAATTAACTTCCTCCCCATACACTATTTCGAACATTTAAAATTTTAGGGTTATTTACCTTACCTTTCGCTTCGTTCATTTATTGTTTTTAAATTTTACCTGAGGGAATTATTCCTTCGCTCCCTGAAATAAAAGAGTAGGTACTCGAACACAATCAATGGCTCTGTTTGATATTGTAAGGTTTTTCTTTTCCTCCTTGCTGATTGATATTTAAAAGTACGTAATACACTGATTGGTCCCACTTATCAGTGTTAAAACAGTCCCAAGAACTGAATTCAATTTTATCTATTATCTAAAGCAAACCTGTAGATGAACAGTGGACGACATTTTAACTTGAAGCGACTTGCAGAGTTGCTAATCCGATGTTATAAAAGGTTAAGTGACGCACTGCTCTTGATAAAGGGCGGAGTATAAAACCCAACAAAAGATTTGTCCTGCAAACATTAGACCATCAAGACATTTAATGGCATTACGAGTACATGTGCCCAAATAACAGTTGCAAATGTTACTGATATCCATCTTAATTTGTACCAACAGACAGACACAAAAACACTCCCTTGGTATTGTTCATTTGGAAATGCTCCCTTACTGCTTACAGCGAACGCTGTCATCCCTTTGATGCGTAATTGCGATCCTAATCCGGTGAATTAAAGCTACGACGCGACTCTAAGTTAGTTGTTCGCCTACAACTTTCACAGTAAAACATTTAGGGAAAACCTTTATTTGGACGGTTAGACTAAACCCACAGTCGAAGGTAACTCAATAGCGTGCGGAGTGCATTTATTTACACCTCGAAACGAAAACAGTGAAGCCATTAGTTAATTACCAACAATCGATACTGCACGACATTGTAACCGCGTAATGCGATTAAATGTGTGCCACTGGCTGTGCAGTTTTCTGGATTTCCATTTGCCATTGCAGTAATGTACAACTGAGGAAATCATATTATTTTCTTGCGGTTATTCTGCTCTTGACAATGGCATATTAATAAACCTAAGGGTTGTGTTAATGTTAAACCATAACCATAACATAACCCATATGTACTCGTATGACTGGGGGAAAATGGATTGCAGGCTAGTGGGTTAGTTGCCTCGGCATTGTTAGTATTTTACTCTCACATATGAAATGCTTAGCCATTTGGGTTTGACTTGTCGCACTGAATGAAACAATTTAATTTGTATTTCCTTGAAAAATGGTTTCAGTTTGATGGTAGAGGGTGTTTTTAGTGACGTCAAATTTCAAATTTTTAATTAAAATTAAAAGAAAACCATACGGAAATATAAATTCAAGCTAATTTTTTATGGCATGTATATATATTAATTTTCTACGTTAATTTTGGACACGTGAGGACAATAACTTTATCATTATATGTCAACTTAATGTGTTCCTCCAATCAGTAGTTTAGAGGCATTATGTCACAGGATCATTATGCAGTTTGCGCCGCCCCCGTCGGCTATTCCCTACATTTAAGTCACGCAAATTTTAGAACTCATAGTTTCTGATCACAGCTTTTTAAAGGATAATTGAAATGCAGACATTCATCATCCATGGAATGAAATTTGTTAAAGACTTTTTATTCAAAATTCTTTGTTAAAATTTAGTCCATGTCCAAAATGGATTATTGATTATGACAGGCAAACTCGAAAATATATCTCAACCTTTTCACAGGTTTTTAAAATTAGTCTCTGGAGTTATTCATTTCCGGTTGCGATCGGAGAGAAACACTTATTTCTTTTTTAGTTTCAGATATTCCTGACAGAAAAATCTTTTAATTGTATTATTTGGCACGTATTTGTTAATACATTTTCAAGATTCATTTTACCGAATCGCAACCTTTGTAATTTCTTTATTTTTGTCCGTCTATTTGCCACACTATATATATGGTCTACATTATTATATTAATTTTGGATTTATGCATACACATTTGAAAAAGGTAGGGTATTTGAGGATTTGCAGCAGCTTTGGTGTGTAAACATTGAATAACTTTGACATTTACCAACCGATTAATTTGAGTAGATATGTTTTTGAAACGTCAATTCAGTAGAATTTTAACCACGAATCGCATCTCACCGAAACAACGCGATGAAATCGTGACGCTGACATTGAAAATAGTCGTTCAGTTGTGTTAACTCAATGTGCATATCGTCGAAAACATCGTGACCAACAAGCACCGTCTGACAACACTATTCGTCTTTTGATGTCGAATTTTTTTGATCACCGGACAGTGGGAGATCGTTGACATCACCATCAATGTGTTCCAATGAACTGGTTGAAGCAGTAAGAAAGAGTGTTGTCGAGAACCCACATGTGTCGTATCGTCAATGCGGAACCATCTTAAAGCGCATTTTGAAGGATTATTTACATTTGTTTCCGTATAAAGTGGAATTGACTCAACGAATATTGCCTACAAATCGTTCACATTGTTTGGAATAAGGCCAAACAGTCACTCGAATGATTGAATGTCTCCCCGAAATGTGTGAAAAAGGTCTGGGCATTTACTGGTTTCAACACGACAGTCCAACAAAATTCCCTGGGCGTGTGTTTTAAAAAAAATGGCGACATTGAGTGGCAAACCAGATCTCCAGATCCTACCCCTCCGAACTTATTTTTGTGGGGTTATTTGAAAAGTGTACGCTAGCAAGCCTCATACCATCGATGAGCTCAAGCCAAACATTAGTTCCAAAATCATGTTCGAAAAAGTGCTGCAAAACGCAGCAAAAAGTGCACTTTTTGGCCAATAAATGTTGTATTGAAAAACTAATCAAAATAAATTGCAAAGGACCTAATTAAATTAAAATGCTTCATATGTATGTTGAAATCGGTTGTTTTCTTTTAATGTTATTCAATTTTCACATACCGACATAAAAAATGGTGTACCCTGTATTCTTTATTGAAGCTAGATTAAAAATTTTTGTATTTCGTGTATTTTTTTTCAAAAATTCATGATTCTTACATCTTAGTCAAGAATACTTTAAACTGGCTTAGGTTGGTTTAGAGGGCTGGTAGTAAATTCACCAGCACACTTAGAACATGTTGGTCCATTGTGATACCCACAGTCAGACTACTACCGCTGATCGACCGTTCTAGTGATAGTGGACCAGATTTTAAAAACCGGATAAAAGCGTATTAACTTTGCTTTTACTGGGGTTCGAACCTGACACCCCTCTAACTTGGGGCAGGCACTTAACCAGCTGCACCATCCAATCATTTAAGACTAGTATAACTAACTGAACTATATATTGTTCTTAAATCTTATTTACTCACCGAACACGGGTACTCTAAGCTAATCTGTATCTTATCTATTATAAGATTGCATTTCGGCATATCTGTCGTTTAATTATTGTATTTAAATTATTTACTGTATTCCTGTATCCTGTATTAAACTTTTTAAAAAAATTCAGAAAAAACTTGGTCCTCTTTGTTTTTGTTTCGTCTTTCCTTATTCTAGCTTAACCTAAACTTAAAACTTGAAACTACTTAACACAATACGGACGCGTGCACCAGGGCGTATACGGCATTAAATGCTTGACATATATATTTCATACGCCGTGATGTACCTTTTTTTGGCTCTTTTTTTCTTTCTGTTTTTATATTTAAAAAAAACTATGTAAGCTGGTCACAAAGGTTAGCTAACGGATCAATCGTTTTGTGACGTGAGCGTCGGCGGGGGCTGGTTTTACACATTTTTCTTAGAACTACATTGCATAATTTACAGAGACGTTGGTTTACTCCCTTCGTTGAATCAGAAACCCTCAGCCTGATGAATCAGAATGAGAATATCAGCAGCTAGTAAAGGCTCAACAGACTCGGTACTCCTAACGCAGCTGTCGGAATGAAAGAAGAAACAATTTCGTACCTTTTCGGCTCGTGCACTACTCTCACGCTCCTCAGAAATTCGATAATCTACGTGAGCCAAGTAAGATTGACCTCAATCAGCTTCATCGGTTCATTGCTAGCTCCGGGTGGTTTTTATCAGTATAAGGAGAAAGTGTAATTCGTGTCACACTTGGCATCATATAGTTTAAATGTGGCTATATTAATTTGCATTACCAGTAGGATCTAATCCAACCTAGCAGAATGGATGCCTGATTTGATATTCTAGCTTGCGTTGATCGGTGATTTTAGTGCAATAGATATTTCTTTTGAACTTTGTCCAAAAAGGGTCTCGTTAGATGTTTTAGATTTTTTACACCTAGATTATATACGAGTATGGCGTGTTACTGTACCTAGTACCTATCACCGCGGCTATAAAAAGGTTTATTGCAGTTTCCTCATGAAAGTAAGATCTTTCAACTCAGCTGTGAATCACATTTTGCACAATCAGATGCGATATCCAGTTATTCGGGGTATCCCAAACCAAACTAAAATTGTTGTTTCGTTGGTCCTGAACATATCATCAATCTTTGCATTATTAACAAATATTCTGCAAGTGGTCTCTTCTGATAAACCAATTTTAGGCAAGAGTTTCCTTTGTCAACAAATCCTGTTAAGAGCCCGGTTTTTTCTGTCTTTCATACTTCATACTTATGACTTCAGACGTTTTAGAAAGAACGTCGGATGATGTCATAAGTATTTTCGATTGATCAACCCGATGTCCTAAAAATTCTCATCAAGACTTTCACAAAAGTAACGATGACTAAAACTTCCTTCATTTCAGCAAAAACACTTAAACACTCATTGTTACCAAAATAAAATATCATCCCACCTTTCTTAAATGATTTTTTGACCCGCCCACAAACCTCATATTTCTCTTCTCATAATTGTTTTCGATTTATTTATTAATGAAAATAAAGCACAGAAACATTATCAAAACCAAACTCAAATCCGGGCGCCTTGATAGCGCTAATAGGTCTCTCCTTCGGCGAAAGTGATTTATTTTATTGACTGATATTTATGTTGACTTTCAGCTAAAATTAAAAAATCATTAATTAATTTTTTCGATTCCGAAAACCGAGAAGACTAAGAGGGCTAATTCATTCGTGCCTGTCACTTCGGTTAAGTTCAAATTAATCCACAAGTTTTCACAAACTCAAATTGAATGAGTTGTCTGCTGAAATGTAACATTTCAATATTCCTAGAGAAGAGCTATATTTTATGTGAAACTAATAAAACTTACGACTGACTAATCGTTTGCCATGGAAAATTGTATTTATAAAAATTATTTCCTTGTCTAGAGAAGACTATGAATCAAACACTGTTGAAATGTGCTTCAATTCGTATTGTGTCTCGTATCTTCTTGTTTAATTTTATTCAGACATCGTCATCGTCGAAATTATACTGCTCTCGTGCTTTGTTGCGTCGGCCGGTTTCGCATGGCGTATCATCAGTTAATGTCAGCGGATCGTGAACTCAAAGATTGAACACACCTTGAGACGACAGCTGATATTAAATATTTTTTTTTCCTTTTCGCTTTTTTGTTATTATTTGCTTTGGAGGAGGAAAAGTCCGCATTTTCCATTTTCATATTCCGACGTATTTAATAGCCGGTTTATTGGTAATAAATACAAAACGGCGTTTAACATAACGACACTTGTTATTTATACCTGGCGCACAGCTGGGAAGCTCGATTAATCCATTTTAATATGATTAAGTGGATCCATCACGGGGAGAGCTATAAATCAGTCTGCACAGCGCAGAAGTCATAAAAGTCACTAAAAGACGAGGTACTAAATTTTTTTGTTACCGAATCGCGAAATTTTTTGTGGTTGCCCCACTGTTTGCTGGAGCACTTAACTCTTCCAACTCACTAGCTGAATTAGCTAAAAAGGATTAATTGCGAGCTTTAATAAAGAATTAACAGTAAGACACTTGAACCAATTTGGAAAGTTACATTTAGAAGCTGAGAAGAAAGAACCGGAACCAAGTTCACTAGAGATAGTTATCTTGAGTCTACCACGATTCCTAAAAACGAGAAGGATTGATAAACAAAATGATAGCTAAAATGTCAAGAACTTAATTGTCTACTTAATAATCGTTAAGGGAGGGCGAACAAAAGGACATGTGTTCATCCGATTCATCGTTGTTCACTTTGTGCAGATGCGAGTTACGTAACCAAAATAATGGTGGATAACCTGTCATTAGTCCTTAGAATTCTTTTCATGAAGCTTGTATTATAAGCTTGTTATAAATGGAGGTAGAAAAAAGAATGTGGTAGGGACTTCCCAAGTCAAGGAATCAGCAAACCGGTGGGACTTTAGGGTTGATGATCATTTTACCGATGGATGGATTTACCGGTATAAATAATACCGCCTAAGAATTGTAAACGATTTCCATCTTACTCAAGTTAAAGATGAGTTCTGGAGATTCGTGGAGTGGTTTGTGATAACACATGCAGGCATCCTGCAAAGTTGATCAGCTACCTGCAATTCATTCAGCGATAACGCCGACCTCAACTTTCCCAAAATTGGCAAGTAGTTAGGTGGTGAGTAGTACTACTGAATTATTCATTTATGAAAATCAATTGGAGCTTTCAGTGAAGTTAATTTTTTGCTGGTGTCTTATTAAGCTTGCAAAGACCGTTGAAGGAGAATGCTTCTAAGTGTTGACGTCTAAGAGACAAGAGAGGCACAGGAACTGATAAGATTTTGGGCAGTCTCCTATTCCTTTTTGTCTAAACAACTTCTGCAAAAATTATTGGAGTCCTAGTCTTCTGGCATATGAGCCTGCGCAACAAAAGTAGCCCGCCACAAATAGAAACGAGGAGGTTCACTAAATACTGCATAACTAGCAATTGAAAGTTAAACGGGTGTCGGAGGCTATGAGTCTCTGAACATGCGTGCCGCATTTACTCACAAAGAAAGGCAAATAAATACTTTTTACGCCAATTGGAGTGAAATAAGTAAAATGGATTCAATTTGGAAATTGGGATTCACCACTACTGATCAATATAACCGGAAAGATAGAACTGCCCCTTAAGTCAAATTCACGGGTGGGAAAGTTGACGGCAACGGTTTTTGGGTCTAATCATGAAATTATATTTGATTTAGTTATTACATATTCGGTAAAGTTAAGACGGATAATTTTGCGATAAACAGCCGGAGGAGAAAAAGAAAGTGTTCTTCCGTCAAAACAGCGCAAATGCTCACGTCCACCATGATAAACAAATTTACGAATTATACTTCGGTTAAGTTGATTTACCTCCGTTTTCATCAAAACTAGTCTACAGCGAATTATTCCTGCTTCCTAAGGGTGAAGTTTCGCTTTAAGGATATACTGTTGCCGCGAGTTCGGCGGCAACGGCACCGTTTCGTGAGAGAACAAAGACACACTCGTTCTTGTTGTTGTTATTTGGAAGCATAAAATAGTTTAGGAGACCACTAAGAAAAGTGTATCAATTTGAAAGAAGGCTAAGTTAAAAAAATATTATTAGTTATTTCTTATTATTTGTGTCCCACTACAGTCCGGGTGGTCTTGGTCCCATCTGCTGCATTAAAAACTCCTGTTGTGCTTGCTATTGTTCTTTCACTTGTGGACGAAAATTAAAGTTTTACTCTCTAACCACTGTCACTGACTCAAGAGAAGTGGTTCCGTAGAAATGGAATTGGTATACACATAGAACCCACGCGAGCACAAAATGTAACTATTGATACATAAGACCAAATACTTTTTTTTCAATAAATTTAGTCAATTTCCAACCAGTAGATGTGTCAATTTAGTTAATTTCCAACCAGAAGTGTGTCAAAAATTCGTCAAAGTTAATATTGAGTTAATCCGCGTATTTTTTAATCTTCAGCAAGTATAAAATCAAACCGCTTTAAAGCAGATTTACGAAAATTGGGAAAATAAGAATTTATCAATTCATGAAATTTAACAAGCGTTGATCGAAATAACTCTTTCGTCCCGATTAATTAGTATTCGTTGACATTGGGTCTTTGTGATGACACATATGTAATTGACCTCTCTTAAATGGTTAATTGAATGAAATGAATGAAAGCTTACGAAAAAAAGTGAAATTCCATTAAAACAACAAGATAAGATCTGAGGAATTCCAGCGGATGATTCAAATTTATCTAATCGCATGATCAGTTATCTTAATCAAATTAAGAAGTAAGTACATTCTGCCACTTTTCTTTTATCTTAGTTTTTCTTATCATCTACAATACATGATAAAAGAATAGGCTTTTTTGTAGATTTAAAGGCACATGGCCCTCTTTAACACTTGGACTGCATAAAACTTCTCCGTTGTAAGAAAATTCTTACATGAATCTTTAAACTGAGCACATGACTTGAGAAGAAGTGGTTTGTTTATTTGATATCTTGGGAGTAAATACAAAGTTTCATGTGTAGATAATTTTTATCTCTGGAATGCTGATATGAATTCTTCGAATAACTAACTGTCACTGAATGTGGTAAAACTCCAAACAAATACATTTGGAAACAGTAATGTAGTAACATAGTCCTGAATGCAGTGTGCTTCTGACACACGTCTGGCCACCTGTTAGAAAATAAATTGTCAGGATAATAAAACAGGAGGCCCCGACTGTTTGTCGGAAGGTTTCTTGCAAAAATGCTTCACGTTCATTCAAATGTTAAATATTTGAAGATGCTGTCAAAAATCGATAAAGAATTTTTTTTGCGACAGAGGAAATCAGGTCTTATGTATGCCATGCCTTTGTGGGAATTAACCGCTCTCGTAGGTCGAGAAGAATTAATTCAGTCCAGGCATTTATAAAGGTAAACAAAAGGACGAAGAAGAAATTATTCAAGAGTAAATGAGAGAAAAAAGAAACACGAGATAAACTTTTATCTCACGCAGTTTTTGTTAGAATGAAAGTTCCTAGCAAATAAAGTTTCTCACTACGTGCTTGGCATAGCACTCTTACAACGACCGAAGCGAGTATTAGAAATATTAGAAATACTCGTACATTAACTTACGTATTTATGTATTATTCGCCCGAGTGATTTCTTTCTGTGGCTGAAAAAGAACTGAGCTGCCTATTTTATTGAGGTATAGCCTGGCAGAATACAGCGAGCTAAGGGTAGGTTAGGTTATAGTGACAGCTGCCTCCCACAAATGGGGGACGTACTTAGACCACCAAATATATTAAGCACGTTCTGGTTAAAGTCGTTCAATTGCAAGACATTGAATGATACTTTTCCGTGTTTGAAAATATTGTTAAAATTGTTATTTACTTACAGTTTTGCCTACTGGCTTAGATTAGTTTGAGTGAGGTGAAATATCCTTTGTCGGATCCTTTACTTGAACTGATTGAGAATGAATGTATGAGTATCGAAAGATGGGTCGGATGCAGCGATTACATAACGACATTGCTTAATTATTCAGGCTTTCACACGCAGAATACGGATTTTCCAGTAAAAACATCTACTTTGACCTATTTAGACCAAGGAGGCATCCATTGTAATGTCAAACAAAGGCCAATGATAAACACCGAAAACCGCTTCAGAGTTGCCAAGTCAAAAAACATAATGGAATCTCTGATTTATGAATCTGCTAATACTGGTTATAGTGCTTATTCTTCTAGTTTATCTAGTTTAGATACTCAAGATCATTCATTCTGTAATTGTCGCCGCATTGGCCTCTGCGAGTAATTGATATCTGATTACTTCCATCGAGATGAAAGGTGTGTCCGATTCGTTGGCTGGTATACAAGCGACCTACCTCATAAATTGCTTTTATTTCTGTCTAAAGTACACTGCAATGGTCTGGGAGACAGTGTCCTATGAAAATCTGGAGAATTTGTGAATACCTAGGTTTTGGCTAGTTTGGTCGCTGACTTTATCATTTTTCCATTCTTGTTTGTTAGGAATAATTCTTTGATAATATATATTCAAGTCCAAGATTCGAACATAAGCTGTATATTTAGGTTATTGCTGAGCTTCACGATGGACTGCAGCATCATACAAGGAAGAAAAGAAACTTTGCCTACGTAAATGATTCCCATCTGACAATACGTTCAAGGCCACTCCGGAAATTATACTGATAAAAAATCAACCCGTTGTCACAACGAATAGTGCTACCAAGTTAAAAATCAAATCTTTAAAAAAATACTCTGTGCATATTTAATTTTCACATTGGGCAAAACACTGCGTTAAAGAGGAATATCAATAATTTCCCTTTTTCGAGCTAAAGGCAGTTTGTGACGGTAAATAGCGAACGGTCCAGATTCATTGTAAGACAATAAGACGCATTCAACTAGCGTCCGATTTCATTATCATGCTATCGTCAACTCTGAACCTTTCGAGCGATAACAGTGTTCCAGATACGTCGAGTTTATTCCAAGCGAATATCTTGCCAGCTTTTCGAAAAGGCTAATTGTACCTAAACTTAAGGTAATTTTATCTCGGTTACATATTTCCAACTTTTGCAGCATTGCGTGAAAGCGAGTATGTCTATCTTAGAAATCTCTTATTTTAATTCAAATGTATTCATGAGATTGAAGAAGTTACTAAGAATGACTGGCAGGGGTCAGCTTTAAAATGTTCGTGAGACTATTTTTCCTTCAGGTAGGCGATGAAAACATTTCTTACAAGTGCCGGTCTAACTCTGTAGAATCAACTGTTTCACAATACGGCGAACAGTTGAACAGAACAGAAAAGACACTGTTTTTAAAGCGATCATACACGATCAATATTATTGTACAGTTTTGGTTATTTATTTTAAGGTTGTGCAATATATTGCGGAAATCAAAATAATTTTGGTATTTATTGTGTAATATTAAAAAATATATCGTGTAGGGATGATATTGTACAATATGCATTATTTTGTGTGCTAAGCGTCATCGAACGAACATGCATGGACCAGAATATAAAGGAATTCGTAGGAATGGGAAAAGGGAAAACAAGTGAATAAAACCAGAACAAAGGACATTTGCGCTTCTTCTTTTTCCTCTTTTGATCCTACAATCAAAGCAAAAGCTGCACAACTACCGTCCGAATCACTCAACATCTCATCCACATTAAATTTACTCGTCAAATTGTTATGCAATATTATTGCATCGTGCAGGGCAAGAAGGAAATGATACGGAATATATTGTACAATAATATTGATCTGCTATGGCCAGAATAGCAGTGAAATTAAGTCAGCGTTTGAATCCTTTCTAGAGTCCAATGTTTTTGCATCTAACGGTTCAGTTGTGAAAAATCCTTTCGAAAAATGAAAAACTGAGGCATTTTTTTTAGGCTTTAACGGATATTTATTATCTTCCTTACGGCATCCAGACAAATTCTATGTTTCGAAGAAGCATTGAATTTCAGTTTTTTGATTATCATGTCTGGACGGATCACATAATTCAATTAAAATTCCAGTCTGAAGCCGGTTATACGTTTATGCGTCATCAGACGTGTTCTACATTCACTGATATTATGCCAAGAATAGCCCACTATGATTCAGTAAATTTCATTGAAATTTGCGTTCTCTGGCTGAAATCGGCGTTGGACCATTGATTTGTATCAGAAGTCGAAGGAACGACACATGTGTGGGCATTATGCATGCAAAACACCACGTAATCTTGGGATCTCCTATGCGTTACATCCCTTCACAGATGTGTGCGCCTAAATCATGGACAATCCTAATAATGTCGTTTCTTTTAAATCACTTCGTTCCATCTCACCAGCTTACTTAACATTATCGCCATATTCTACAGCATAATGCATAAGTAATGTGACAAGTCAGTTGGTTGTTTTATGGCCCAAGGATCAAACTGTTGTCTTTCTCTTTTTGTGCGCTTATACAATCATACATATCTATGTGTGCATGTGTGTGATTGAACGCCTTTCGGTCCTTCCGACAAAGCTGAACGAACGTAGGACACTTTGTCTCGACTATGATTTCCTGAATCCTATTCACCACAAGTGTATGTTTTCATTCAAAACAAAAACAAAATCTTTAAGGCCCTCAGTATTGGTCTGTATAAGCCGCAAGATGTGAGTGCTCGGCAGTGTATGTGTGGGTGAGAGTTGATTTATAAATCCTCGATAAGTCTAACATTGACAACATAAACCGGAACCTTAACAGTCTCTCTGCTTCGAGGGGGTATCATTCTACCCTGCTGTGGGTATCCACTGCCATTCCATTAAAAGCACATCGAACACAGCAGTTCGTGGAACCCGAGACGAAGGTTCATTCTCTCTACACAGTAGACTGATGGAAGGCAAAAGTAAGCGACGGTGATTATGATTGAATCACATTAACACGACCTTGGTACTGGAGCACAACAGGGCTGCAACTGTCAAGACTCAGAGTGGGACGGGAATCCGATTAAGGATTTGTATAAACTCCTCGCACGATTATGCCAAATCGAATGCTTATTCAATCCGATGGGGATATTTTTAAATTCGCACTCCACTCACACATCGCGATACGAAAGTATTAAATTCATTTTCGTTGACGAGATACGAATTACGGATAGTTGTTCGAAAGGAGAGAGATGTGTGTGGGGTTAGCCTTTCTGATTAATCGTAATATATAATCAATACGTGGGCGAATGAGGGTCATGTTCGTATAACGTGGAGATGAACTTTGAAAAGTGAAAAATTTCATATCGATCCAATGGGTATCTGCTGTATTATTCAGATTACTCAGCTCTTCCCGATGAAGCATAGGGGGCATTGTATGTATTCGCATAATTTCGGAGGAAAGTGAAAACAGATTCAAACTCTTTATTGGATATCTTTTGAAGTGAATATTTTCATGATTGTACTATTTTTTTTAAAGGTTCTCTCTTATTTGTTCTCATTTCAGATTTGAATGCAGCTGATGATTACAACTCCACGGGAGAGAGACTATAATAAAGGTGGGTGTGGTTCGTTATGATTTTTTTATTTTCCTAAATTGGATTTTGTTAGAAAAAAACAAAACATCTAATCTAAAATCAAAGATGGGTACATTTCATGGATCATTAACCAATCATTTTGTGTTTTTACTTTCAATGAAAATGGACTTAACTGAAAAACAGAACAGTTCTGATAAACCGCTGGTGTTAGGCGAGGAGGTTAACTACTTTATTTTTGTATAACTTTATAGGCAATGAAAACAATGGTGATAAAGATTTTGTTTGATTGTTGGGAATTACGAATGGAAGTCAATATCAGCTAAATATTCTCCCCTGCTAAACTCAGAAATACAGGCTTTTATACAACATTCGATTTTATTGATTTTTCGATATTTTTTCAAACGGAATGTCATACTTTTATCGCGACCACTTTGTAAAGATTATTTCGGTCTTTGCGGTTTCTTGGTTAAAAGCTCATTAAGCATGTAATATTGGACAATATTAAAGCACACACTACCATAAACGTATTTCCATCAAATTTTATATTTTTTACAATAAGTCTATACGCAGTGTAAATGCTGTGCCAGGATTTAAAGAAACCACAGTTGAATGTCGAAATACATTTTTTGAAATAATAACGACATAAATATTTGTACATTTTGTGGGCGCCGTGGCCATGTGGGTTCGTGCGTCGACCCATGCGCATTAGACTTTCACAGTCTTGGTTTGATTCGGAGTCCTGACAACAAATTTTTAAAAAAAAAATTGTTCACGTCTCCACCTCTTTCGAGTCACTGACAATGCTCAAAGAGTATAACTGTCTAGAAAAAGCTTCTCAATCTCGCCGTTCGGAGTCGGCATTAAACTGTAGGTCCCCTCCACTCGTGAAATTACAATAGCACGAACAACACGAGCGGTTGCTGAGAAGCTAGCCCCAGGTCCACCTCGGACTGTAGCGCCGCCATTATTATTATTATTATATATAATAATAAAACTATTATTAATAGTTTTGTGGGAAGAATTGTGATGAAGTTTTCTTCTTCTTCTATTACTAGCGCTACAGTCCGGGATTGGCCTGGGCCTGCTATGTACCTCTCCATCCAGCATAGTTTTGTGCTATGCGTACAAGAAAAGTTCTTGAAAACCGGTTTGATATCAATGAAATCGAGGTTCTAGATAGACTTGATTTTAATCAATTTTAATAAAGAACTTATGGGAAATGGTCTACAAATGAATTAACTGGAACAACTGTAAGATGCGTGTCTATGAAAGCGATGGACAGTCTTATCAAATGATATACCTACGGCTATCATAAAAACGATGATTTGAATGTTTTTTTACAAGGTTCTTTCATACTTGGGGTAGTTTCGTTTTGTCTGGGTTGTTGGTATAGCATAGAAAAATAAACACTTTCTTTTTAAGGATTAGTCGATATCCTTTTAAGGGTTAGTCGATGTCCTTAAAAAGAAGGATATCGACTAATCCTTAAAACGAAAGTGTGTATTTTTCTATGCTATACCAACAACCCAGGGAAAGTTTGAGCCTGAATGACACATTGTTTTTAGTTATCTAAAGCAAGCTTGGATGAAATTTTGTAAGGTGGCATTTGTGAGTCGTAGAAAATGCAGTAACTAAAAACGCAGCAACGTGTTAAAATTATTAAAACATTTTATTTAAACCATTTTTTAGGAAAAAAAAGCTCATTATAAGCGCCGAAGGGCATTTCGACTTGGCGATTTTTTTTATTAAACGGTATATTTGCTATTGGGGCACCGAAAACCCTCTAATGATACGTTGATGAGAACTTCAACCACGTAGAGTAACTGCATCGTACAGTGCGGTCCGAGTCAGCACTAGGGAATATTTATTTAAGGATCCTAGATGCAATGCTTCAACAGCTACTTATGACTATGTAAGCTATGTTGGAAAATTAATTTGTTCCTGATTTGAATCAGTCAATCACAGCTAGTTCTATGATGCAAATTTAGAGAGACATTTCTTTTCGACCATGTAATATCGACTGGTCACCGCAATCCCATGATTTCTCGAAAGGGAAGAGTGTGAGCGAAAACAGCAACCACATCAATTGAAAATGAATTGCTGAACAGCAGAAGTCTGCGAAATTGTTATGAAAAATGTGCTTAAATAACTCGCCAGAGATGGCCATTTGACCGACATCATATTTTATATTCGATTAATAAAATATACATTCTGGAATTGCTACAAAAAATCATCGGCCTAGAAAATAAAAAACCACTCTGTATGTATGCACGAACAATGATGACTAACTACTTACGTATACTATCTGTCGTGTTAATTGTTATTTAATAACTTGTCAAATTTCTTCATAATCACATTCTATAGGAATATCATGCTATTGAAATATTATTTTCATTTATTCTCAAGTATTTTCCAACATCTCGTCAAAGGTTTTTGATATTCAAAATGAGTCCAGATCTCGCCGTGATCACAGTTGATTCTGGCTATAAATGAACGAAATCGAAAATATTTGCTTGTACGCACAGAACTCTTTGTAAAGTAAAATGAAAAGTCTAAAAATAAAATTAGAAAATAACAAACTACAATTGACTCGGGGCACCTGTTGATCTGTAATTCCAAGACACCACCCGTTGCTACATCGCGGATCTGTTCGGTTGTTGTTTCATTACCCGCACTTCAAATCTCTTAAAGTATTGAAAAACAAAAACATCTACACGCTCAAGTGGGATCAATGATCGAAATGTATCGATTCAATACTCTTAAAAAATGTAACAACTGAAAATAGATTTCGCCCCCAAGGATACCTAATTATTTGATCGCTTGATTGAAAGATATATGCCGTACTAAATTGAGGGTGCTCGCACTAGCCAGGCATGATATGCGTCTGATTGAGTGTAAATAAACATCACCACGAAGCAAGATGTGTCTAAGCATCTTGAGTTCTGCGCTGCGGCTCGACGTGGTTATTATTATTGCCGACCGACCCACTTCAGTCTGTGGGCAGTGGCCAGACAGTGATTTGGTTGAAGTTAACAAATCAAATTGATTTCGTTGAAATTACATTTTAGACTGACAGCTAATTGCCCTCGAAATGATGCGTAAATCAAGTTCGTTCGCCCTGCCATTTGGATCAAATTGCCGACAATGTTTTGACTTAACAATGTACAAGTGAAATGGGTTTCGAAACCAATTAGTGGTGGGTCCTGTGTGCTTGCTTTCTTTTTATGGTCATTCAGTCGTAAAACAATGTTCGTAAAATGCGGACCGATCGTAAAACTTGAAGTGCAACGTCTGAGTCGGAAGCAATGGCACTGTTCGTGGGAGAATACCGAAAACCAGGCGATGGAGTTTCTAGGCCTGTGGGCGCTAGTGATAACTAGTGGTGGGACACTCTGGGTAGTCAATTAGCATAATTTTTGTGTATTTTTATTTGTGTAGTAATTTCTTCTCGATGTCGTGGTTCGGACACGAATGAGTCATTATTTGTTTTACGAAGCAGAAAATCATTCGGATGAGATAAAATCGGACATTGTGGGATTTATATTTTACATCATTCAATTTGGTGGCAATGATCATCGGGCATCTGGGAAACAAGTGTTGTGTTACATTGGATCTCGTTGCTGGGTTAAGTTAAGACATCAACTGGTTTATGTTGACGCTTTAGTTTTGCTTTGAGAATTGTATTGAGAAAAACAGATATAAAATATAACCAAAATTGTGTATTCTGCAGATGTATTCTCGTATGACATAGATTGACTTGTCCTATGTATTCAAAATATCCTTTAACCTTGAATTTCAGAAGAAAGGGAAGTTTCTAGAATGGTATATTTTGAGCGAAATAACGTTAACATTAACGACAGCTAAAATAAATCGAGTTTTGTGAGTTTGTGTCGATTTTTGATAATTTTTCTTTGAGTTGAGCGAATTTTGTTCCGGGGCGATAAAAGAAACTTAAATTTTTAGTGTTATTATTAGAGATGTGACGGATATCCGGTAAGTATTCGGTATCCGGCCTATCCGGCTTCTTTTATTTTGATATCCTGCCAAATACCGGATAGTCGTTTTATTCAGTAAAAAAAACAACAAAATAAAAAAAAAAATAATATTAGAAGTTTACTAAAGCCAAATTATGGTGAATGAAAATTAGTTTTCCTGCATTCGTATACGATGCATGCTCACTGTATACACTGCTACTAGAGAGCTGCATGAATGCATTTATATGCTCTTTTTACAGTTCTTAACAAACTGTACACTGAAATAGAATATCACACCATAAGAAACAATACTGTACACTGCTTGATCACCTGATAGCAAGATGAGAAACATATGAATGTTTTGAGCCATTTCATATGAGTGCAATGTTTACTGCACAAAATACACTGAGTACACTGAGTGCACTGTATACAATGCGTGCACAGTTTAGTAAACGAGTCTTGACTTGTTTATTTTGCTTCTACAACACACTCAACCCTTTTTGGTAATAATACAGGATTATTCGTGTTAAAAGAAAAACACGTCCCGACAAGTAACTCAGACTACTCAGTGTACTCAGTGTAGTGTACACTGTTTTATGAGTACCCATATGAATACACTGCAGTAAGTATTTGATTTAAAATGGGTGCAATACTCTTAAAGTATTCAAATCATTCATTCATTCATTCATTTCGCTATTCAATCTTTGAATACAATAGTGAAGTGTGTTTGAAATAAAATGAATGTCTTGAAACTGGATCCAAGACATTCATTGCAGACCTCTAACTGCTGCATGGAGATGAAAAATAAGTTTTGGCAAATTTGGGCAAAATTGGGTACTGTCTTCCATTTACTGACCACCAAGCCCAAGGGTCACTATTCCGTTCAAAATGTTTTGAGATATAAGTCAAGCTCGTGGCGGTATTTTTTTTGGCAGAAAACTCAATCTGACTTGGCTTCCGTAACCTCTTCAGAAATTTCCCTAAAACCTTGCTGTGTAGAAAGTATCTGGAGTAAGAATATCTTGTGGAGGAGAAGGAAAAAAACATGTTTAAGTTAGTTTTACTTGTACCAGTCTGACTTGAGTATGAGACCACCAAACTATTATACTTTTAATTTGGGTAGATATCCGGCCGCCGAATATTCGGCTATCCGGCCTAGCTGCAGGCCGAATATTCGGTATCCGGTATCCGGCCAAATCACTATTCGGTACCACTCTAGTTATTATGCATGCGACTAATTGTACATTCAAATCCCAACACCTGATGCTTCCACCTCGCCACTAAGATTCCGTCTTGTCTGTGGATTATATCATCCTCGAACTTTTTAACTACCGTTAGATACAAAAAAGTCATGATGGACGAGTTTGTGATTCTCGAGGGATTTGTTAAAATCGTCTTCGAAGGGTTTGTTAAAATTTCGGCCTTTACAGACACGTAATCGAAAATCGATAACTGCTTAGGCTTGATTTTGAAGGATATTTAGTTTTAACAGGAGAGTGTCATAGTATATTACAGGGGAAATAAAGTGTAGATTAGATGAGGTTCAGATGATTAACTGCAAACTAATAATCTCACTTAGGTCAACGTAGGTCCATTGTTGTATGACACGGACCAGGTATCTGTCCTGTCCATAAAAACATTCGGCGTTTTATATAAGTCGTTTAAGTTGACTGATGCTGATACAGTTTAACTTATTCAAGTTGGCAAAGAAGTAAGCTTTCAAATAAAATGTTCTTTTCGAATGGAAGTAGTGCCTACACGTGCAAAGGAGATGTGTTACTTCATCCTCGTTTCTGCAACTTCTGCAGAAGTCAATATGTGGGAGTAGCAACATAGACAAGTGAGTCCCGATGGCACAGTGTCCAATAATGACTAGGTTAAGAGTTCTGAGTGCTATGGCATGGCCTTTTAATCGGCGTAGTCTTAGCTTGGAAGACGCTACAGTGTTTCGAAAGTTGGAGTGATATGTTTGGGGCCCGGACATAACGCCAAGCGACATAAGGCCAAATTTTAGCATTTGGTCTTATGTCTCTTTCTCAAAGTGACATAAAGCCAAATTTAAGAATTTGGTCTTATGTCGCTCGACAAAGCGACATAACGCCACATTTTTTTGAGACATAACACCAAATAATAATATCAATAAACATCAAGTGGGTCATAATTCCACAATTTTTAATAACATGTATATGTGTAATTAAAATGAAATTGAACAGTGGAGTTAGTATTAGGGAACGGATAAAAAGTGAAGTATGAGGGTTCATGCTGCCCCCTGAAACCCCCAGCTTGACCGCAGATAAGATTTGGGATAGGTGCGAGGTTGGTGGTATCCAATGTTACCTTATTTTCATATTTAGAATGGATTTGGAAAAGTAACATACATCCAATTGTGCACCTACCCCAAATCCTATCTGTGGCCAAGCAGGGGGGTTGCAGGGGGGTTGCAGGGGGGCAGCATGCCCCCCCATGCGTAGTTCACTTTTCACCCGTTTCCTCTTAAACGTCTCAGAAAGTTTAATGGAAGGTATATTTTAATAAGGTAAGCCTAAATCAGATATACAACGGAAAGCGACATAAAGCCAATTGGCCTTATGTCGCTTTGTGAAAGTGACATAAGGCCAAAGCAAAAATTTGGTCTTATGTCACTTTGATAAAGCGACATAAGGCCAAGTTTTAAAATTTGGCCTTATGTCGCTTGGCGTTATGTCATGGCACCGATATGTTTGTATAAAGATCCTTGAAGTAATACAATCAAGGTACCTGTCTATTGGCCTTGTCTACCAGTGGTTGGATAGATAAGTGTGCGGTTCCACTATATGCTTACAGCCGCTGCTCAATTTTTCCAGTTTAGATCTATTTTGTAAGTGGAAAGAAGATTACCATTGTCAGACCTATACATTTCGTTGATCATTACAATTAATCAGAAGCCTCCGTAGCTCATGTCAGATTTTCTTCCGTTTAGAGCAGGTGATTTAATTTCTTCTTTATCCCTGCAGCAATCAGCGAGTAAGTGGAAAGAAGGAGAGAAAAAACTGCAAACTCATCGAGAAGTACAAATGCATGGATGTAGTCCGGTAAGAAAAACTGAAAGACTGCACTGGCTTGCCCACGTCGATCGCATGAACAATGTCCAAATCCTGGTTAGGTTAGGTTAGGTTTAATGCGGCTATCACTATCAGGGGAAAGCACTTACGCCAACAAAGGTCCATTGTACAACAGGTTCTAAATATGAATGGGGGCTATTATACAAGTACGAGTAGTAAACTAGAGCTATCTGTAAAACGAAGTAGATTGCTAATAGATGCCTCCCCGGCAGAAAAAACTATACTGCCAAGTGCACTTGTCTTAACGACTAACTAAAGCCAGACATGTGCATAGAAAGTGGAGGACATTCTCTCGTTTAAGTGGTTTCTGCAAAATCATTGAAGGATATTCAAACTCTTATAGTGTAGGCAGCTACTTATGAGGAAGTGTCCACTAATAGCAAACAACAATGTACCAATTTTTGATCTTTTAAGAGAGATAACATACATGGAACGTTTGGGATCTAATCTGAGCGAGACCAATCTTTAGTTTGGTACGTAGTGTCTGCAAAACATCTAATATCAGACTTTTGAGTTACTGTTTCTTTAAGCAACAGTTTACACGTAACTACTAGCACTCCTAGTAGGGGCAGTGTGTTGGCTCGATTGAAAAGTTCATCCGCTTGCAATTCTCTGGAATGTTTCTGAATGGAATGACCCATTACCCGACAGAGGCGTAAGCTGTAAATAAATGTTCAGCCATCTCAACAAGAGATGCACGACATCTGGTCACCACTTTCGAGTTTATAGATACTGATTCCAGACGAATGTGGATATTATGTTCCATTTAAATCAGGACAGTACTTCGTTGATTGCCATAGTCTTCGCTGTGATTTTTAGGGAGACGAAAGGAGATACAAATGTTTAGAACATGAGAGAAGACGCCACCAACCATCCTTCCTGCGTCTTGGAACTCTATCCCTGCATATGTCGATAGATTGTTGAACAAAGGGATGGTTCCACCCCACTATAGATCTCTATCAGAAATAAGAGCTTCAAAATACCTGTCGAGGTAATATTGTGGGTTTGTGTAGCCAATATTGTTGTGTGAGAATTTTGGTTTTTAGTGGATTGTCGAAACGAAATATTGAGTCACTGTGAGAGAATTTTTGACGAATAACAGTGCTATTTGTCTACCAAACTCCTGGTTTCCTGTTTTAAGGGAAAGAAAAGGACTCGATCGCCAGGATAAAGACTAAATTATAACGGATGTAAAGCACCGTGCCTAGGACAATCAAAAGAGTGGTTCATTGCTTAAGGTGTATGTTTTTTTTAAATAATCACTATAATAAGAATAATTATGGTGGCCCTACAGTCCGGGGTGAACATGTAGCTAGCTTCAACAGCAACCCCTCGGGTTGTGTGTGCTATTGTTCTTTCATGAGCGGAGGGTACCAGTAGTTTAATGCCGATTTCGATCTGCGAGATTGAGAAGCTTTTTCTAAACTGTTAAACTCTTTGATCATTGTCAGTTTCGAAAGAGGTGGATCCGCGAAATTTGAAAAAAAAAAAATGTTCTATACTGGGAATTGAACCTGAACTGAGAGTTTAGTAGAGTCGACATACATACCCACTTTTTATTTTTTTCAGGAACCTGTAAATTCATGTGATTGCTTATGTCTATAATTTTACCAATCATCTAACGAGTGAATTCACGCGTTAATCTCTACATTTTATCCAAAATACCCTAATTTTACTTATAATTCAATGGAATCATTCACTAATGTCGTTCGATAGACACCTGTCTTAAATTCGCTAGAATTCTTTTAAAGAATATAAACAGCCATTGAATGCTGTAATTTAAAATTTCGTAAAAATTTCTGGAATGAAATACAAAGGTATACAAATAAAAATAATACAAATTATTCAAACAACACCCCATCCATAATTCTTTAGAAAAATCAATCAGCGTTAATTTCATATTTCATCAAATAGATCCAGCACCTCATTGCAAAAGCAATAAACTCCAAAAATTCGCGTGACAACGTTCAGACTCAACTCTAGGAAGGGAAAGACGCCTATGTCTGTGCCACCAAATTATGTCGATGTAAAGATTATGACATAAAATGTCAAAACCCATGACTGGCTGTGTGACATCCCCCCCCCCCAGCCAAGAGAACTACCAGTAAACCATAGCGGGTCACCGACTGCGGCCGCAATTTAGTTGGCATTCGCCCAGACGTTATCAGCGGCTGTTCCTATTTTTCCTAAAAAAAATGTTCTTTTTTCCATTTTCGTACGGACAGAAAAAAAAATCAAGAGGAAATCGAGTTGTCTACCAAACTTAGTCAGATTGTGGACCCATCTCACGTAGTGGGCTTTAATTAAGTGCGCGGTAGACGTCATTGCCATTCAACATGACACTTGAATGTTGGTCATTAGGGTAATGACTGCGATAGTTTTGCATTATTTCCCCCGATATGTGCGCATCGATTGCGAGGAAATAAGAAAAAAATGTTCCGATGTGAATTAATAATCATCATCGTTGTACACGGAACCTATTTATATAGGTTGGTGTAATGGCAAGAGAATTTAGCCAGTTATTGACATGCATGACTTTGATGCTTGAGTGCAAAGTGATGAACGGCGTAAATAAATATCTCATTCAGTTGAGAGAGTGACTGAACCTTTCACGTTAGTGATTGAAAGATTTTTCGCAGGCTGTCAAACGAGTGAGGCTACTAGAAAGTTCATAGGAATGTATTAACATGGCGCAGTAGACTATGAATGGTGATGACATAGTGCTTGTTTTGTATTGCGTACTAAACAGGGCAGAGGCAGTGTTTTCATGAAATCTTGTGATAAATCGATTGAGAAGGATGTTTGAGGTTAAATCTGAAGAGCTTTCTGTAGCCAGAACTATAGTTGCATTTATTTTGGCAATTTGGATTGATTGTCAAATTGGGAAGATATGTAAGAGACAGTTTTCTCTTCGTACAATTTCACATCAAAGTCGAACTCAATGAGGGGTTTTAGGAGGCACTTGTAGGCTGTAGCGATCGATCTTAGGCGGGAATACACTTAGGCCAACGTAGGTCCATTGTGCTTTTGCATGGATCATCAAACAGTTAATCAATTTATGGGAACCCATTCTGAGCTTTTTATACATCGAATTAGACTCCTTATAGGTATCTTACTGGATCCCAAAGGTACGTGTCTATGGGACTCCAGAGAAAGAAGGTGGGGAACACCACCCCTCTTCCTCAACACATCTTTTGTAGAATTCGTTTGAGCAGACTCCGAGCCTTCTGGCATGCTCACCTATTACGCAGTGTCCTATCATAATAGCAATTTTTGACCTTTTGAGAGAGATTGCATTTTTGGAACTCTTTGGATTTAATTTCTTTATCTTTTTCTGATGACGCTACAGTCCGGGTTGGACCTGGGCTTCAACCAATAAGCCTATCCATTTGACACTATCTTAAGCCAGCTGTCTCCAATTACGTCGACTGAGGTCTTTCTCCACTTATGCGTGCCATCGGTTTCATGAGCGGAGTCGAAAATTTTTCGGGCCGGAACGGTGTTGTCCGTGCGCTCTACTTGGCCTAGCCATCTTAGGCGTTGGATCCGTAGACACCTAGTTAGACTCATGTCGCAAAACTAGACTGAACGCCGAAATTTTCTCTTGAAAAGATCAAGTGTTTCTTCATCCACTCTTGTGATTGTCCCTGTCTTCGCGCCATAGAACAGGACAAGGATGATCAAAGTGTTAGATACATAAAGTCGACTTGGTGCTTCGAGAAAGGGCTCTGTTCTATCTCTGTTTACTTGGGAGTAAAGGAAGACGAAGTCATTCACTCTCTCGAAGGTATTTATGCCTATGGTGACCTTCTGTCCAAGTCGTCGATGTTGTGCGTCCTTTCTCGATGGGAGCATAAAAATTGTTTCGCACGCGCCTAGTCCTGTTCCAGCAAGGCTCATCAGCAAGAATAATGTACTTCAAGCAAACGCTGCTTCTGAGTGAACGTCGAAGACTTACAATCTTTCTCCATCTTAACGACGAAAAAAGCATTTATTAAATGATTCGACATTAAAAAAGAAAAAGATTCCTTAATAAGGGACAAGTACCAATCAACAACAAAGTTTCGAAGGATTATGAAACACATGAAACACACACCAAGGGAACGGAGCAAGCAAGGTTCGCTTAGGAGAACCCTGAATCTGGCAGAAAATCAGGGTCGACATATTTAGGAGGCATCTTTCAAATTTGGCTGTTGTTAAATATTTTTTTAAAAGTAAAATCGTCGTGCGGTTTTGTCGCCAACTTTAACTTGAAAAAGAGTATTTTTTCGGCATGATTGTGAATGCGGTCGACTCCCTCGACAATGGCATGGTTGTTTTGTCGTCTGCAGATTTTATAACTTTCTAATAATAGTTTACAAGCAACGTAAAGTGCAGTTTCATTTCTTTGTTCTTTTATCTCAAAATCAGGACGTTTTACACATAGACATACTTATGTGATTTACCAACAGAGTTCCACTTATGCGGCAGCGACCAATAACTTCCGCCTTGATGCATGAGATCGATAACCTCTTTCAAGGAGCTGTAGCATACTCCCCATCAAATGATTTATACACATCCACACAAACTCATGCAACATAAGAGTTATAGACGTTTAACGAAAAGTGCAACATGCAAAGACCTTTCCTTTTTTTGAAAATTCTTTTGAAGAGCAATTACCGACGACAAGTAACGGCAGCCAGGGCGACAGAAGTACTACATATCAGTACACCCAAAACGGAAGTGAAGCCTAAGAGCTAAGAATGAAAACAAAAATCGAGAACACATATTTGAGGACTGAACCCCGTTTGGCGGCTACATCTATATTTGCATGCAGTCTTCAAAGAAGTGCCTTGCACACACGCCAACAGTTACCCGTCAGCCCGAAGGCTGTTTGGTTTGTAACAAACTTCCTGAACCCTCAACTTCAGGCGCACCGATTGTGTACGTTCTGCCATAAAAGTTTCCCATTTGGGAAATACCTTCCGGGTCCTCTAGTTTTGTCACATACGAACCATGAGTACAGTATGTACATGGATTAAACACGCACGCTGACTGTGACTCCCAAATGGATACAACTTCAAAATTATGGCAGAAGAAAGCTTTCCTCCAACATGTTATGACATTTGTTGGTGAATCTGCTTCAGTTGGGGTTTGGATATTTAGTGGAGATGTGCGCTCTCGACCGGGATCGTTTTATGGAGAAGTCATTGACATTCATCGGTTGGTTTCCTGAGGGTAACTAATATGCTGAATCATTTGATTTTGAATTTTGTGAGGACAAATTATATGCCGAAATCTAATTCTAAAGTATTCGCGGGGTACACATTCAAAGCAGACATTATGACTTTTTGGTTGTTTACTTGGATAGTACTTCTGATGTCTCGATATATATAGATATTAAGCTTAGATACAAACCACCGGAGGCGTGGTCTTCTTTTACTGCGTCGTCCCTTTTGTTTGGAGTCGAAGACTTTTTTAGCCGGAGTGTTGATGTCCATGCGCTGCACATAAACTAGGTCGATATCGCTGTTCAGTGTTTAAAGTTCGTCGTTCAATCTCGAGGAAGGGAAGGGGACTGGATAATTCTAAACTTTTTCTTGTGGCACTAAAGTCCAGGCCTCGACCAACAAACCTCGCCAGCTCCACGATCTTTTCCCAGATGTCGCCATAAACGCGCACCAAGTTGGTTGAAATCACTCTCCACTTGCGCTACCTAAGACGTGGACGTCTTCTGTTTAGTTGTCTCACTGGTTCAGAGTCAAAGACTCTTCGAGATATTTGTATCACTCTCATGGCCTAGCTATCTTAGGCGTTGGATCCGTAGACGAAAAAGTCACATGACAGCGCGTCATGTCTAAAATCTTTGTGTGTCGTTAACTCCATGGTAGACCTGGGCCTTAACTAACAAGCTTCAGCTAGCATGATATTTTGGTGTCTCCAATAACGCACATCATGCTGATAGAAGTTCTCGATCTGAATATAGTCGATTACAAATCCAGTGGCCCACCATCGACAAGGCTTTTTTTTAAACGCATCCATCCCATCGGTTGCTTTTATCGCGATCTTGGTGTTGTAACTCCACGTCCTATTCTCGAATACATCAGTAAAGCATGTTTATCTAACTACGATGCCCACATGCAATACATCGAAGGAGTTTAACCTATTCTCTGTCACATTGCCCATCGTGGTATCACTGGGTGTAACAATATAAGCCCTATTTATAATCTCTTTTCATTAGCTAATGGATGGTCACATCCATTTCTCTTTTAATCGTAATCTTGGACTCACTGTTCCAATCGATGGCTCAGTTCATCTTTAAACGACAGCACTTTTTATCTAGCACGATCTTTGTCCCCAGTTTCATCTTTATCGTGGTTCTTTGTTTCATAGGTTCGAATGTGTGTTGCTCATGTGCTCTACATGGCCTAGCCAACGTTTGCGTCTGATTAAGCTTATGTTGTTGTACAGCTCGAATAGTTGGTACTGAACCTTCTTTTAAATCGTTATCAAAGATTAAATTGGTCATTGTTAAGAGAGGGTTCCATTATTAGATTGCCTCTTGAGACTCTAGATAGCGATTGACTAGAGTTAATTTAAATTTGCGTCATTCGATTACCGTTGCTTAAAATGAATTCCATTTCTATACTTCCAATGAACGAGCTTAACTGAACCATTATAAGCGTGTCGTCTTTAAACTTAACGGCCCTGAATCTTTTCCCCGCCTAACGTGCCTGCTTGCCTAAAATTCGGAGAAAAATTTAAATTTAATGTAGCTTTTTAATAATGGCAACACTTAGACAGGTTATAGTTATTCTGACAGCTGGGAGCAGCTGTTGTTTTTATTCAAAACAAAACGGTTCGGCAAATTGTTATGCAAAGAATTACTTTTGTGAATTGTGGAATTTTATTTAAAAAAATCAGCATGTTTATAGAGCTTCATGCCATTATTATGGTAAATATATATTACTGACCAACTGAATCGCATATCCGCAAAAAAAAAGAAAGTGTCGCGCTACATACATATATTTTTATGACTCCAAGCAAACGAGTGCATAGAGGGCACACAATGTGCGAGTACGTAAGGTCAGTTTAAGAAAAATACTTGTTTATCTGTTCGTGAACTTGCAAGAACTTGGCCCGCGTCCGTTAGAGTTTGTGCAATGATTTATGTACTTAAAGCTAAATGAACATCGTTTGTGTCGTGAGTTCGAAATCGGTTTGTTTAAAAGTGGGAGTCTCTTTTTGAACCGTAAAGTATTTTTTTGTGTTGCTGAGGTCATCACGTCGAACTTTTTTTTAAGAATATAAAGCCTTAAATGCTGCCCGGCTATCCGAAAAGATTTGTATATTTGCGCCCTTGATACCCTTAAGGAGATTGTGTATGGCGCAGATCACAGTGGCGTTTATTTCAGCTTGAAAAACAGTAGGACTCGAAGCCATAGGTACAGAGATCTAAGTGTTGGGTCAAAAAACTTCCAAAGACTGCAGCTTCAACTCCAGAATCCATTTTCGATCCGTCTGTGTACCATACTAGACTTCTTTAGGGACTAGACTACTTTAGGGGTCTAGTGTTGGAACACCATTCTACCAGTCTTCACGATCCCATATTTCAAAAGCAAATAACCTGCCGATACAATGCTGCCTGACCATAATATCCGTCATTTTGCAGAACTTGTCTCTTTTAGGGATTGAGTTGAGTAACCTAAGATGACCTACCTGCAGTTTTATGGCATATCTGGCAGCTATCTTCCTAACGAAGATGGGTAAGAGTGTTAGTCCGACGATAGCTTCGAGAGCTGTTGTGGGACAAATCCTCTGTAGTTTTTGCAATTTATTTGCCGTTGTCTGTTGAAGGGTTTTTGGCCACCAGACGATAGCCTCGTGTGTGATTATGGGTCTTGCCATCATTGTGTAAAATCAATGTATAATTTTGGAAGAGAGACCCCAATCCTACCGTATAGAAAACTGCTGGCACACAGTGCTCTAGTAACACGCGCTATGGCGGACTTAATATATGAATTCCAGTTAAGTCGTCTGTCCAGGATACTCCAAGATATGTGACCTAGCTGGAATAGACTAGTGTGGTGTTGCCGATTGTTATAGGTTCAAGGTTGGGTTGTGTTCTCCTTGAAAATGGCACTAGAACGGTTTTACAGGGATTGATCGATAATCCTTCTGTCGCACACCATTCTACGACCTGTAGTAGTGCGTTTCGTATTATACAACATACTGTCTTGTTGTGCTTACCCCTGATAACAATCGGGTCAGGTCATCAGCATAACCTATAGTGAAGTAGCCGAATCTTTGAAGATCTGCTAACAGTTGTCGATAACTAGTGACCATAACCCCCTCCCTGTGACATCCCATTACCACGGTTAGAGAAACCGACAGACGAGGAAGTAATCGAATGACTTTCCAGCATGGCCCTGATCTACTGGTTGGTCGATTCTTCGATACCTCTACTACTGATCGCTCTTGTGATCAAATCGTAGCCGGAGGAATGCACCATTCGTTAGATAGCGTGTAAAGTTCAAAGAAATGGTTGAAAATTCTATTAAATTTAAATTAAATTGAGAGCACTAGACTCGTAATTATTTGAAACTGTTTTTGGCCATATTTAAGCTCTTCACAAATAAAATTCTTCCTCTTTAATAACTGGCTATGGGAAAGTCCTCGAAAAATAATCCACTACCGTCCTTTTCAGAAATTACGTTTTCTCCGTCATCCGTTTCAGTTCAGTTTGCAAGATTAAATATTACTTCTTTCTGTTAAAGTTAGAGCAAAGATAACGAGCCCAATTCAAGGAAATGCGTGCTTCTCCATGACTGAAGCAATTGTGCCCGATGACTGCCATTTCAAGAAGTACGAATATGCTATTGTGTAATTTTACTCCTTTCAGTATTCATTAATAATTGCAATTCAAAGCTTCGTATTCACACCAGTCTGAAGTTGTTTCTTTTAAGACTAATTTAAGCCTTGTTAGTTGGAGATCTAGCACTCATTTCCGTCGGCTCGACATCATCAAAAGTTAAAATATTGTAATTTATTCAAAATTGAAAATTTCTTGAAATTTTTCATCAGAACTTGTCTCAAAATAATTGCTCTGATTGCAAAGAGAACACTCTCTCTAATAAACTGTTAGAACTTTTTTCTGTGATGACAAGGAAATCTCAACCTATAAACCTTATGCACAAGTATGTAGAGTAGGTCACGTGAGATGCAAAGACAAGACAAAATCCGGGTCACACATGGGAAAAGAACAATCGAAACTATGAAGAACCATCACAAAGCATCATGCACAATTATTATGAAAAAGAGGAAGCACCAGAGTTGAACATCCACAAAAGCGAATAGTAAGAGAAAAAAAGATTTAGAACTTGGCACAAAGGATAAAAATTGACTAAAATTATTGCACAAGCCAGAAAGAAAAATGCACTCCAGGGAATGGAGAAGGTGGAGGGGGTTGAAAGGGCCAGTTGGCAGGCAATTCAGACGTTTACACATACACGGATTTGTATCTATTCATCTCTTGCAATTTGATAAAACGACAAACATGTAAAAAAGAGAATTTTCGATTCTGTTTTTCTCTCTTTTGAACAACCCACATTCAGGCATACGAATACGAACAAAATACAGACCAGGCCCTGAGGAAAAACCGTAAATGGTTAAGACCTTAAATGTCTGCTCCTCCTTTGCTTGAAGAAAAATTATTGCGGATATAAAACTGTGCAAAATTCTTGTGTACGTTTCGCTGAGAAATTTGTAACTCGTGGCGAGTGTACATGAAATTTCTTTTTCGTGTCTTCTTCGAAACAAAACCAATAGACCCAAAGGGAGAAAACCTTTTGTAGCTGATGGACTTTAATTGAGCATTTTCTTTTTACCAAATTCTTATGGCTTCGTTGTACGGAGGTAACTTTATGTGGCAACATATATGTATGCTTGTGGCTTTATGGAAATTAGGAATTTCTTCGACTTGTATTCATTCAAGAGATAGTTTTATTCGAAGTACATGAAAAGTAAGTTTGTGAAAGTTTTTTGCCTTAATTTTGGAAGAATCATAAATATTTGTTCACATTAAAGTTAACTGCCCTTTTATAGCTTCCTTAACCAGCCCATTGCAATGATCAACAATAGGGCGTTCGAACGGTGCTGGCATTTCTTGCGTTGTAGTTTATTTGTATTCATGAAAGCGTTTTCATTCTATTACATTTCTGAAGCAAGTGCTCTTTTTCGGGTTCCCTAAAAGGTATGTGTTTCGAATTTAGACCTTAAACCATTCACAGAAAGCAGACAAAGACCAAATTTATCTGTCTATCCATCTATGAATTTATCTGGTTGCTGATAGAGTCCCGACTAAGTGGACGTGTCCTGTGACTTTTATGAATCAGAAGCCTCACCCAGGGATACTGGAAACACATTTTTACAATCAATAAATCTATGATCTTACTCCGTGCATTTAGATGAAGCCTTACCAGACTACGCTGTAGGTAATATGCAATACGATTATGCATTGTCCACTGGGACTACTAAGGATGTTCCAGGGACGAGGAAGAGGTAGAATATATTCGACACCTTCATTGCGAGAGCCCATCAGATTGTAGATACCAGACAACAACTTTTTTGACAAGTTGGACAAGCAATTAACGTAAAAGTCTTCTAAAATATATACTTAAATCTGGGTGGTTTCAACTCCCAACGTAAATGAAAAGGTCTCATGGCAGTCATCCATAAGAACAGGAATGACCCAATTTGATGGACTGAATAAGTCGCGGCTTTTAACCGCAAGGTCATCAATTTACATCACATAACATGTTTTGAATCACGAAATGACAACGTTAGTACGCTTTATACGTTGAGTGCTACAGTCCCCCGCTTTCTGAATTGTCAGATTTTACTTTGTAAAAAAAGCTCGGTCGATGTAAAACTAAAATTCAATGAAAAAATTATGTATACTGCTAATTTTTCCATTTGTATAAAAGTTCGAGCTTACTCGACCGTGTACTAATCTAGTGTGGTAATTAGATAAGCCATTAGAGGTTATGATCGCCCTAATGAGTGAAGTTTCAACCGGAAAAGTTGAATCTCTGCAGCACAAATTTTGAAGCTGATTTCAATTGACTTGATAAAATCACTTCAATTAGGAGTGACTTTATTTCAGTGTTATCTTGTGTTTTCTTCTTTGATTGGCGCTATTGTCCGGTTGTCGATTTTATACATCAACTTCCCGTATGGTACGTGCTATTATTGTCCATGACTAGAAGGAACTTATTGTTTTACGCCGACTCTCAAGAAGTTGTTCATGAGTGATATACTCTCTGAGTTTTCAGTGACCCAAGGGAATGGTGCCGTGAACATGAAAGTAGGTGTGTTTATTTACACACTACCCTATTGTGTCGCTAAATAAAAATACTAAATTATTATATAAAAAAAATGTTTGCATCCCTAAAACAAAACTCTCCTACTCTTTCATAAACAAAAGATGCTAGAAATATCTGACGGCCTCAGACTTGACTTTGACAAAGTCTCCCACGCTCTTGCGCTACAGTAATCAGATAAGACCTCCCTGATAATTCGAAGTAAGAGAAGATAATGCTTGAAATATACGAGTATAAATGGCTGCTTTCAAGACTAGTTAGTAGCGGCTGATTTCAAAGCGAGTGGAATCTCTTTCAGATTGTTAGGTGAACCTCGGCACTGACGCACTATGAATTATAAACGTGTTATGTTAAAACTTCCAGCATTTCTTGAATGGGTATGAGTATGTGGTAAAGAAAATGTTACACTAAGAAAACACGTATCATGCATGTATCAAATCACGAAACAAGCAGGAATTGAGGATAGCTTACTACATAAGTTTGCCAAAGTCAAAGTCTTCTTGTTTTTCCTCATCATAATACACGATGAAACCTTCTTCTTAAGAGACTATTCCAAAAATGTTTTTGATTATAGTAAATTGTTGTGTTATGTTATTTTTCTCACCCGGCACCCTTTCGTATTGAGAAGGCAATATCCTCTACAACCCCTTTAATCGATAGACGTCATTGTTGTAATTGGTCTTTATCAGCGAGTAATATGAAGAGTTAATCACAGTTATTGATAAACGAATTAGTTAATTCAACAAAGCGAAGTTTTCTTTAGACGTGAAGTCACTCATAATTATCATTTTCCTGCATCGGAGATGATGTAATGAGAAATGTACAGTTAAGACTTTACAGTAAACTTTAGCTTTTGCTGATGCGGTGTGGTATAATTATAAGTGGATCGGAAGGAGAATATGCACGTTGTTTAAGAATATACACCGATGTAAATCAATGCACTATGCGAAATAATAAGACCACAAAATGCAAAATTACGAATTCTATAGCGTCAAGAGCGCCGGTTTTTTATTCCTTCATATCCCTGCCTGATAGCGGTACTTTGTTTTTACTGTGAATGTATTTGGTTTTGAAATTGAAGGCTGTTGACGGCGGCCATGATCGACTTAAATATTGGTGCTTGGCTTTCGTTGATTTAACCTTTTTTCAATATTTAGTACTAAGGATATTTACCTAACTGGTTTCGACTCTTTAATAGAAATGCTAGAGTTTGCCTCGAATGTCACTTTGTCACATACTTATACTTTAACTTGTCTTTCGTTTTTGTCTTTGTCTTAAGATGTCTTTCATACTTAATTTTTTTTTGTGTTGTTCAAAAAATATATTACTACTTCCTCATATTACTCGACTGTTTAAGTATAGTGTTCTTTAATTAATGCCGTAATAATGCGTTATGCGAGTTAAAGGCGAAACATATTTGGTATAGAATACAAAGTTGAAATGGAAAGATATTATAGTTAGAAGTAGGATACATAATTACAAAAAAATTAGCTAAAAAAGGTCACCCCTGAGTGAACAGAACAAATATCCATTTAAACTATACATCGAGTGAAGATAAATATTTTATTGTTTACCTTAAACTCAGCAATGGAAGTGTTTAGATAAGGTTCACTCATAAACCGTTTAGAGGAGGGAAATGTATATCAGGAAGTAGAACTATAAAAAACCAAAACCAAAGACGTCTTAAACTGCTAAATTGCTCAAAGTTATGAGTTTTTTTTAAAAGATTGATTTTCAACATGGCAGCACTGTTTGCGTTGAAAGCCGTTTTAACAAATAAGGTCTGGTTTGTTGACAATATGCTTTGCAATTTTACCAGAATATATTCATGCCAGAAGAACTCTGGAAAATGTTGCGAATTGTCCTTAAAAATCATCTGAATTGCGTGAAACATATCGTGCGGTACTCGTTTAGCGACGAAACTTTATTTTTATTGAATGACTACGTCAATAAAACAAATTTCCGGATCTAGTGTAAATATGATCCACAAAGAGTCACTGTTTGGTGAGCTTAATAGATACATAGATGGAATAACAGGCCCAATTTTTTTCCAAATTGCGGATGTACTCGTATATTTCTAACAATTGTACTCATATAGTTTTATGACGATCCCGAAGTTTGAAAGCATTACACGATAGTTCTACTCTCCGAGCAATGCAAGTGACTTTTGAAAATAGAAAATGTGTTCACTCATGTATCGAACTATGAATCTTAAGAGAACGAGACGTCACCCTTAACAACAAACTCATAAGTGTCCAGATAACAATGATGGTTTTTTCAATTGTTATGTTATAGTAGCGCTCAAAGTTACTAATGACAACCAGCTGTCAAAATATTCTGTAAGGTTTGCCATTTCATTCTGCATCATTTCACGCTTGCCGAACGTGTGGAAATTATTAAAAAAAATTATCGAAGTTTCGGGTCAATTGTAAATACTCAACGTAAACGTCGTCATCATGGGTTCAGTTTTCAGGCAATTCGTCGCACCGTAGAAAATTTTGAGCATGAGTTCACTCTTTTGGACCTTAAGCCACCAACCAGACAGAGATTGTTGCGAAATGGAGAAAACATAGCCGCCATAATGGACAGTATTGAAGAAAACCAGGGTTGTAGACGTGTAATAGTTGACGTATTATACACACTTTTTTACGCGTATAAAAGTGTGCATTATACATCTGAAAAATATTGTAGGTGTATAAAAGCAAGGAAGAGGTATAAAACTGGAAAATATGTATAGAAATGCATAGAGAAAAGGCACTTATTATTGTAAGTACTTTTTTCACTTTTATACAATTTTATACACTTTTATACCCTTTTATAAATTCAAGTACAGTTTTATACATTTTTGTACAATTTTATACACTTTTATAAGTTTTATACGGTATAATCTATAAAACCAAAAAGTGTGACATTTAGCAACCATGAAGAAGACCCCGAAATGTCTAATCGGCGATAAATTGAATTGGGCATTGCGAGAGAGTCAACCTGGCTTATTTTACGGTTGATTTTGGGCCTACATCCGTATAAGATTGTGTCGACGCAAGAATTGAAGCCTGCTGAGTGATGACTGTAGACAACGACGTGAGTTCATCAATAGAGCGCTGGAAATGATGGGCGAAGATCCGGATTTTGTTCATAAATCATCGTCTCGGACGAGGCCCATTTTTGGCTCAGCGGCTATGTCAACAAACAAAATTTCCACTATGGAATGAACTCAATCGATAAGTGTTCGACCAAGTATTTGGTTTGTTGCAGTTTATGGCATTTCGGAATCACCGGATCTTATTTCTTTCGAAATGAGGATGGAGACAACATTATCGTCAATGGTCTCAGGTATAGGTCAATGTCAACCAACCTTCTGTGGCTAGAGCTCGACGACATCGATATATCCGAGCTGTGATTCAACAAGATGGAGCTACATGTCCTATAGGCGAGGCAACGCAGGAAGTTGTGAAGGAGAAATTTGTCGACTGGGTCATCTCACGGCAAGCACTCATTACTTGGCCACCGCGATTGTGCGACTTGTGACCACTAGGTAATGTCAAGTCATTAATAATAACAATAATGGCGGCGCTACAGTCCGAGGTGGACTTGGGCCTAGCTTCTCAGCAACCACTCGTTTTGTGCGTGCTATTGTTCTCTCACGAGTGATGGGGACCTACAGTTTAATGCCGACTCCGAACGGCGAGATTGAGAAACTTTTTCTAGACAGTTATACTCTTTGAGCATTGTCAGTGACTCGAAAGAGGTGGAGCCGTGAAAAAATGTTTGATGTTTTTTTCGTAATTCGAACCGACGACCTCGAGCGTAGCAGTCGACGCACCTATCCACTACGCCACGGCGGCCACTAGTCAAGTCATTAGTATAAGCAAACAAGCCAACTACTTTGAACGAGTTCGAGGCAAATATGGCATGAATGCAGCTTCAAAATAAAACGAGTCAATTTTATATCACCCACCGACGTTATTTTTATTTAAATTTCATCTCCTATCGTTCTTACCTGATCACAATGTACAAAGCTTGTACAAAAATAAGTAACCATGGTTTCTCGTTGCTACACTAGCACCAATGTACAAAATGTGTAGTGCATCAAAAATCGCGTAATTTAAGCGAAGTTCCTGAGTTGATAAAGTTGATAACATCACGATCATTTAAGGCTATCGGCAAGGATAATTTCCCATCCTGATTGTAGAAAAGTTAGGTTGGGTAGCTTATTGTGGCTCTTAAGAAAATTAACTACAAAATTATAAAATTAAGAGCTAAGCTTCCATTTACCATAGTTGCATTCTTTGTTCCAATTAAGCACTTGAAATAGTAGCGAACTTAGATATACGAACTTTGGTATAAATAGCGAAGTAAAATAGCCAAGGTACAAGTTGACCTAGTTCTCGCATCATAACCATTCTCAAATTTGAACACAGGTGACTGACTGTTTTCATAGATAGTATCTTACGTGCAATACACTGCATGTAAGTCGATGAAAAAATATGCTTCTCTTCTCTCTTTGTTTGACAAAAACCAACTCGTGTGCAATCAAAGATGCAAAAGACAAGATTGATGTCACTTCTCTCAAATCATATTATTCATTCCAAACATGAAGCGTAACACAATTCGCCAATCTACCTAACAATTCATCATACATCCATGATCTCCAGAGTACACAGGCACAAACACACACTTCCTCTATACAGGTTCTCAGTGCAATTTAAATCCATTTTCCCATGAAAAATAAAAGAATAAAAAAAAGGAAAAAATTTCTCAACACCGCTCCGGAAGTCTATTGCGAAATATGGGTCAGCAGCGAAAATCCATTTTTTATTTCTCGTCAGATTTGTTTCAGCGGATCCTCTGGGCGAGGAAATGAGATTCGCTCAACCCAACGAAAACCAACCGACATAGTAATTTAAGGTCTCTCTGATAGCTCCTTTCTGTTCTTTTACATCAGTTCGCACGGCAGGAAACAATTATCCTATTCTGTGCTTTTCCATCCCTCGCGCCTGCTCCACTAATTCCTCTCGACGTTTAATCTAGGACAATGGGGAAATTTATTAAGTGTCATGCCGGGTTTATTTTCGCATCAGATTCTTTTTTCTTTTGTGATTTCTCCTTTTTTTATGTGTGTATGTGAGGTATTTGCGCGCACTCCATGGGACGTTGTTTTGCTTATAATCGTTTAAAAGGACTCGGCGGCTATTGTCCCCATTGCGTGCCATTAGAATCCGCTGCACAAGAGAGATGTTTTACATCCTCTTTCCATCCCCATGTGCATGCATGAACCCATCCTCGAAAGTTTGTTTTCTGCGTTTGCACAGTTAGTTTGCAAGGAACTTCAACTTTAGTTTACCGGCAAACAACAACACTTAACTATACAGGGTAGCTGGCAGGACTTTGCCTAGTGCCTATATCGAATTGAATTTGTATATATCTTCCTTTTGGAACTGACTTTCGCTTTCGTTTGCCAAAAGATTTTGGCCTATCCTTATCTGTGAACAGCTCTCTGTGCTGCAAACTTACGAGGATTTCCATTATGTAACGGTAAGCCGGGTTTATCTGTTGCCTAATTGTCGCCCCATAAACTCTGAAAAATTGATTTTAGTCTAGGGAGCTTTTCGTCCAGGAATGTAGTCTGGTTCAACAAGAATGAATGAAGCAGCCACTTTGCGTAATTAACTCGGTCTCTCTGTCCTTGCGAAACGTAAACTCTGACGCTCACCACTCATTCTATTCTGAGTTGAATGCCCTCGCATACTAATTGCTCTATATAGTACATGCATGCATACATTTAAGCAAACTTTGTTTGTATATGCAAGCGCTGAGGATGTAGGACGAGAATAAAAGAAGCAGATGGAGGGTCCTTAATGTGCGGGCGTCGAGCTAAAAGCTTGAATTAACATCTGGAGTGCGAAAATGTAAAGCTGTGATGCTTACTCGATTTGTGCGTTTGACTATTTGTTTGTGGGTAGTCGTGTCGGTGGTTGCGGTGAGAAGATGATACTCGAAGCGGAAGTGTCATGTCAGCAATTGCTTGACCTGTTACACGCATTAGTACAAATTACATGAGGTAAATACTTGTTAGAGTGTTGCACTTTCAGCAAGTGCTTAGTTGAAACATAAATAGATCATGTTCCGTTTCAGGGATTCGAACGTTCGTGGCTGATTTAAGGTCGCAGGATTTCATCAGACTGAGACTTTAGTAGGTGTGCAAAGTGAAATGGTGAAACATAGAAATACAACATTACTTGCTCATTTTTATGAAATTTTTAAAATGTATTCTTTTTTGTTTGCTTCTGTGCAATATAGTAATTTGAAGCCCTTTTTCTGCAGATGCCTTATTTTTTTTATTTTTTATTTTTTTTATTTTTTATTTTTTTTATTTTTTATTTTTTTTATTTTTTATTTTTTTTTTCGGAGGATTTTTGAAACGCTACTGGAGCACTCAGACTCAAAACTGGTCCATTGTACTGCCAGCAGCCAGTAGCAACCTACTCCAGTGCCATTAGCTTGATCCCAACGGCAACTGGTGACTGGACCAGATCCGATTTCACTGGGATTCGAACCTGGTACCCCTCTAACTTGGGGCAGGCACTTAACCAACTGCGCCATCCAATCGTTCTGCAGATGTCTTTGTATTTAAAATAATTTCACGCGAAATTCATGATGTCCTACTTTGTTGCATTGAAATATAGGAACTGGAGAGGATTTAGGAAATATTTTCATAAAGCACCCCTCAGGGTGGAAAATTATTGTCAACGAACTGCGGTTAATAATAGAAGGAGTTGGATGCAAGGTTGTTGTCAATGGAGCATTAAAAGTTACACTATATTTTGCACTAATCATACCTTTCTACCCGTCGCTATTTGACAGCACTAACATTCAAAGGAGTATACACATTCTATGGCAAATAAAAAAAGCTATGTTATGGTTTAAGAGCAATCGGATACCCAAATGTATATCATCGAACAGGAAACCAACTATGAAATGGTCGGATTGTGTCACATTGCATTCAAAAAGTATGTTAAATTGCAGCATGTCTCTTGATACGATAGCCAAGCATTTGAACATTAAAATTCAAAGAAATTGTGAAGCCGACATAATCGCCAGGCGCATAGTACAGCTCCATTACCTAGCGGAGAATTAGATTTGATGCCCATAGCTATAACCAAACATCTATTAAAGCTCGATACGATTAGCTCCACTAATCGCACATGGTTCGATGTATGCACCATGCACCTCACCTCAAAGAAAATTGACTCGCTTAACGTTCACTCCGTTGAATTAGATCGACGGGCCAGCAATGACTTCTGTAAAAGTTGCCGAGATGAGAAGGAGAAAGAAATTATAGTTTTCCTTCTCTGTATATGTAGTGCTGCTTCGATCTACAGAAAAACTCACCCTCGGGTATATATTCTTGATAAACTTAGCGTACTGAATAATTTCAGCATGAGCCAACTCTACTGATTCGCAGCAAGTGGAGAAAAGTGAAATGAGTAGGAAATATGAGATCCGTGTGCCTAAGTGTGACTGTTTTCTGCAGTTCGGGACTTGAACCTACTAAATCTTAGTTCGATTTGTGTTGATAAAAAATCCAATCTCAGCGTCACCCAGACCCTTATTAAAGAAGTCTTCAACTAAGAGCATCTCTTACTAGTAAAGATCCCGCTTAACTGATGGGTACGACCATCTCTCTGTTGCGTTTTTAAGGCTCATAAAAGAATTGGTTTCATGACCCATTCGATTTTAATGAAGTGACTACGCATCCAAGTCTAAGATGTTCGGGCTATGTAGAGCGTACGGACAACAACGTTCCGACACTCAAATCTTAACACCGCAGAAGAGAAAGACTGCAATTAAGGTGGTATCCACTGGTTGAGAAAAGTCTTAACCAGCAAGAGATACGCCAAGTTGAAGAAATTTCTTCGTTATGTGTGACTAGCATGTGGCTACGCAGATTAGTGCCACGTAAGGACAAAAAAAGGTCTTCCAATATTCCCTTTTTAATGAATTTTTGTTTGAACTGAGAGGATCTTTATTCACCTGGTACTATCTGTTTAGCTGGTCCTAATCAAATTTAAATAGTTGACATTGTCACGCACTATACCCAGGTCCAGTTTTGAATAATTTTACTAAAGTTTCTCCGCTGATCCTTATCGCGAACCGACGACTCCCAGTTAAACCTTTCTCCAAATCGAAAAAGTCGCAAATTCGAAGATATGTCTACCGTTTTGTTAACCGTTGATTTATTAATGCCTCATAGCGTGGCTATGGCGCCAGTCCTGCAATAAAACAACAAAACGTTGATACAATACGATTTCATTCGCCATCAATTCTATTTAAATTTTCGACACAAAATCCAAGTTGATTGATGAATTTTGAATGTGCGGAAACTCCTTCTGTGCCCTTCGATTCGGTGGACAAGTCAAGTATTTATAAAGTATGTGCACTCACCTCCGTGCGAGAACTTGAAAGAGTGGAGTATATCCTGCCAGTTGGGAGATAAATCTACCTTGACTTCCTACATCCTTCCCACATATTCACTAATAATTCATTTGATGCAATGGATATTGCATGAGTCATTATTAGCATCCTGTTTTGCCGCCGTTCTCCTTGAAATAAGTGCTTTCTGCCAGCAGACTTGATTGTATTTGCCACCCTCAATGCACAGAGAAGGAGATTCGCCTCTGCTTGTTTATTTGGCGTCTATCTTACGACGAAAGACCAAACGACGGGAAGTATGTATTTTTACAATAATGGCGTCAATGTGGCATTACCGCTAAAACGTAAAATCCGACCAAATGGTATCACATACATTTAGACCATGTACATACATACATACTTATGAACTGCCGCATACTAGAAAATAGATGACATCAGTCTGGATTTGTGTAACTGGCTTGCTCCACCACCGCTCTTTACTCCACTCCGATTTGGGTATTATATGTCTCTTTTTTGGTTTTGGTCTTTTGCGCGTTGGTTTTTGGCTTTATAAGGGGTGAACCAGTAGCACAGTGGGATAATGTCATCATCGGAAATATTCTCGGGGAACGCTGATGTGTGCGCTTGAGGAAATTAAAATGCTTTTAAGACGACAGCATGTCTGGCACAGTTGTGGGTGGCATCGGTTGTTTGGCTGGGAACTGTGTATTAAACATCACTACTGTATGAGTCAGTATTCAAAGATGTGAGGAATCTCTTGTGTCTTTTTGTCAAAAATCAAACGACATTTGTCGTAATGCTTGTTGTGAGTGGATGTCAATGCGGAGACTGATGGGGACTAGAAAATACATTCAGAATAGAAGGACTAGTTCAATTGAATATTTGTATAAATGCGTACGTGTACGGCACGATATCCGTTTGTATTCTCAGTTGTACCACAGGGTACCAAGAGAAAATAGATATTATCTTGTTAAGCTTTTAAATTGCTTGCTATTTTGGAGGTTTGCGTGCGTGTATCTTTCTTGCGTTTCCCCTGCTATGTTTGTGACCCTAAAATAGTTCGAACTTTCTCAATACAAGACACGCTTTTCCAGTAAATTATACCAAGATTTACCTTTCTGACGTCCGAAATTATTTGATTCCCCAACAAGAGGTTTGGTCCCGCTTTCATTTTGGAACTGTACAACTTGTTTAAAAATACTATCGTTTCAGTATTTAATTTTCAAACGCTCACAATTCATTTCTATTATTCGTATTGAAAGCTCGGTATTCCAGAGAGGTTTTGGGAGATTCAATTTGAAAACTTTACTTAAATTCTTGGTTTTCTTAGTCGATTCTGTTGGTTCCTTGAGAAGAATCTTTTAAAAGTTGTGGAATCGAAAGAATTTTGTGTGACGTCGGTAACCACATGGAACAATAATTGCGAATGTTTGCAAAGATCGACTATTTTGAGTCACTTTTCTTCATCTTTTGGCTTCTCGACTGTTTTGTGTAACAATAAGCCAGGCATCCTGTCCTCTTGCTTACCAGTGCCAATGAATTTAAGGCCATTACATATTTTACAATGTCTTCGTTCCGGATAATCAGCTTTATCAGCTCTTACATTTATGTTCTTGTGTGTGCTTGCTACATTTTATGAACTGTTTCATATTTAGAAAGGTTTGTTTGAGTCAGTTTGGTCAATATATCTTATCTGCTAATTACCTAGAATAAATGATAGAGGTTTTAACCTTCCAAGACATGCCCTCCAACTATGTACAGGGCATTTATGTACATTAGAACGGAGCACAAATATTCTCTGTATCCTTGCTGACGCATTGTTCATTATCCGGTTCATAATTGTAGTTGACGCGAACTTGACTTTCAGTCTATGTTCAAATCGCAGAGCAGACAACAATTTCTCAAAAAAAAACTCACTGGAGCGAGATTGTTCATTGCAACAAGCGTGAACTGCTTTTGAAGTACAATGTTTTGAAGTACAATTTATCCAAAATAGAATATAATTACAATTTTTCTTTGCAATAACAAAAACAACTCATCCATAAAAAAACGTAAAACGCAACAAAAATAACGCACTTTGTATTTGCTATAAACAACCCCAAACTGCGTAGGTACATCATCCTATCCTATAATTTTATAATCATATTTGACATTTGTGAACTAGACGGCTGCCGTATACAAACAGACAAACAAGCAAGAGCGTGGAATAATTTTGTCGATTTTTGTGACCAATAATCGGTTGTTGGTGTTAGCGCCGAGTGAATTTCGACGTCAATGTCCTAATTGTGTCGCGCCAACTGGGCGGCTGTGGCTGCCGATGTCGCTGAGAACGAAGACATCAACCAGACGACGGGTCACCAGATGGACCCTACAACGACTTCTTACTGCCGGAATTGGATGAGCGGTGGTTGGTGAACAAATTCCGCGGCGATTTGACATGACCAGCAAGATCGGCCGATTTAACCATCCCAGACTTCTTTCTTTGGGGCTACTTGAAGTCGCGGATTTATGCCAACAAACCTCAGACAATCGCAGTCCTTAAGGAGAATATTCGATAAGAATACGAACAGTTATCGCCGGAAATCTTATGGAAAGTCATCGAAAATGCTATAAAACGGGCACAAATGTGCATCAACACTGGTGGCAGCCACTTGGCGGATATCATCTTTTCCACTTAGCAGAAAAAACTGTAAAGATCCATCACTCAAAATCATTTTTTTATTAAGTAAAAAAGTAATTCAAATACGAAATTGGATCACCTTGTACATACATAATCGTGCAAGACTCTCGCACAACACGATGAGTAGAACAAACGACAAATTTGGACGATTGTATGGATACTGCCGACTGCATAGCACTAATGAGTTTTAGACGTGTTTGTGCATGCTAAAAAGGTTCCAAGAAAAAAAAACATAGGTTCACTGTAGCGAGATTGTTTTTGTTCACTACTTAGAATAATAATAATAATAATAATGGCGGCGCTACAGTCCGAGGTGGACCTGGGCAATCATCACTTTCAGCGTGTTATTGTTCTCTCACGAGTACAGTTTAACGCCGACTCCGAACGGCGATTTTGAGAAGCAGTTATACTCTTTGAGCATTGTCAGTGACTCTAAAGAGGTGGAGCCGTAAGCGTTTTTCTCGCGATTCGAACCTTAGACCTCGTGCGTAGGAGTCGACGCACATACCCACTACGTCACGGCGTAGTGGTTGTATCTTCTCCTCCATTCGGCCTCTTCGCATACGGAACCAAAAATTCGACGAAGTATTTTTCTTCCAAAAGTACCCAAAATGTGCTCTGCTTTCCTGCTTATTGTCTAACACTCGGCTCCATATAGTAGAACTGGCAGAATTAGCGTTTTGTAGAGCATGCATTTTGTCTTTCGAGTTAGGAGTTTTGAACCCATTTGTTTCTCCAAACCGAAGTAGAAGCGGTTTCCTAGGGTAAGTCTTCGTCGAATCTCTACTAGGGTGTCGTTCGTGGGGTTGACGTTTACTCCGAGGTATATACACTAATTAACCACCTCGAAGTTATTGCTGCTAACAGTGACGTTTTGTCCTAGTGGACCGATAATTCTTTGTTTGTTGACAGCAAATACTTGGTCTTGTCCTCATTTACTTCAAGACCAACTCGTTTCGCCTCTTCTTCAATGGCCGTGAATGCTTCTATAACGGCTCTCTGGGAGCGACCCATTCTGCTTAGCCCAGCAACTGTACGGATTTGTTGAAGACAGTGCCTTCTGTATTAACGCCTGCCTTGCGCACTATCTGTTCCAGTACAAGGTTGAAGAAGTCACACGACAGCGCATCTCCTTGCCACATTTAGGAAAATAAAATTCTCCCACATTCTGTTGGCACTCCTAACCACCCTCACTGGTGAGACCCCGCTACCATTCAAAATTTCGTTCATGTCAGTGCTGAAGACCTTCTTCGGGTGGAAATAAGAACAAATTGCTTGCATCTAACAAATATTTTGCGCGTTAAAATTGTTTGAATCTATCATGATCGAATGAAAAGATTCAACAATGGAATACATTCTGTAGTGCCATTAACTCTGTTGGACGTCCATGGTGCCAATTTCTAAGATTACCATATTAAAGTAGAGGAGGGTTACTTCTCAGACGGCGCATATCTCAAAAAACATCCAGCAAATTGTCATACAACGGTGGAGACAGGTTCCTAGAATAGACACCGTGCTTTTTAGTGAGGCTTAATAGTAATGACCCAGAATCCGCTTTGAACTGTGACGGCAGATAAAGTAAGTGCTTTACTCGAATTCTGAAAGTAGGCGTACAATTGATCACCACAGTAGATGAAAGTAATTAGAAATTATCTTTAGACATATCACTAATTGTACTTCTAATCATCGAATCAAATAAACAACACATTTTTTACAGTAAACTCTTGAAAGTTTGATACAAATTCAATGTCAATTCAAATGACGCTATGATCTTACATCTATTCAAATGTTTGCTTGTGGAAACATTAAGTCACATTACATATTTACATACATTTAGAAAGTAAATATGGCCTTTGATTGTTTTCTTCAAGATGGATGGCTGCAGTACCCAGTTACAGCGCATTTCTTGACTTGTGTTCATTTTAATTTTTTTCTTTTAACAGCGCTGAAGTAGGTGCGAAGTCAAAGATAAGGATTACAAAATCATCGTAGAATGGACAAATTTTCGATTCTGAACCAACCTCGTGGCTGCCAGTGCATGAAAGTTGATGGAAATAATTGTTTGTTATCTCGCTTTCTATTTTCACTGATTTCATCTTGTAAATTCTGCAATTAGCCTAATTATTTACTCAGTCTTTGCATAAACATGCGTTAATCAACTTAATCACTCAGCCTTCAGATAAAATTGAATTTCGAATTTTTACTTAAAGTAATCCTTGCTGACAACGCATTATATATTCACCAAACTTTTCCTTATTCAAAATTTAAAACCAACTTTACTTGCCAATTAAAATTAATGTACATGTTTTATTATCATTCCAGAAATCCACACAAACTTTCTGTAAGTACCACCAATTGTGATGTTTATATGTATTTAGTGAAATTACTGACAAACTCGTCGTGCTGCAGCTTAGCTGAGCGTATGTGTGCTATATTTGTGGCAGAAAACTCTCGTTAACTTGCAAAACACAAATTAGCATCTCTTGGCGATAGGGATCTACAAGTGCCACTCAACTCATCCATAACAAGCAGGTGGTAATTGTGCTCCACCGACGAGTGCAAGGTGGACAAAAGGTTAGTTGGTGTGATATTTTGGCATTTAATTGGCCAAGAGATAGAGGCGACGTCAAAATAAAATAAAAGTTCTTGGAACTGATTTTAAGAGAACATCAATGCAATGGCAGTGTACTGTCAGTGAAACACTCATCTGGAACAAGACCAAACTACACGTGTTTTTGTTTTTCTCTAGTCAACACGACTGGCTTGTAGGTCCTTTCATGGATGGGCACTTTGGTGGTGAATACGAAAAAAAACCTCTTTTCATCCATCCCACCATCCCCCTATTCTACTCAAAGTCCCATGTTGGGAGAAAAAATGACGAAAAACCGATTTCCACATGACTACATCGGTGTTCAGTGTGCATTTCCTGTTTATTTTGTGTTCTCTGCAAATGTTATTTCACTTTTCATTCTTTTGTCTTTGTGTCAAGGAAACACGCAAAAAGTTTAGAATTTTGTTTCGTTTTAGTGTGGGCAGGAATTCGTTTGATCCTTTTTAGCGTGTCCTCTTTATTTCGACTAGATCGAAAGGCGGTGGTGGTGGTGGCTTTTACGTTTTGTAGTTCAATAGTGTAAACATAAATGTTTCGCTAATGGGTGTAATTGCTTAGTCATTTCAGTTTGAAGCTGGAAGTAATCGGTATACTTTCAATGTATGTATGTCAATTCTGAGTCCTTTTTATTTTTCTTTTTGGATTACATTACAGTCATTTCATGATTAGGTGATCAGTTCTTTACATTTAACGGAACTATTGTAAGTTTTTAATATAATATATAGTAATAATAATAATAATAATAATGGCGGCGTTACACTTCGAGATGTATTTGGGTCTAGTTTCTCAGCAACCAGCCGTGTTGTGCATGTTATTGTTCCTCGACGAGTGGAGGTGACCTACAGTTTAATGCCGACTCCGAACGGCGAGATTGAGAAGCTTTTTCTAGACAGTCATACTCCTTGAGCATTGTCAGTGACTCGAAAGAGGTGGAGCCGTGAAAAAATGAAACGTATTTTTCCGGGAATCAAACCCAGACTTCGAGCTTAGGAGGCGACGCACTTAATCATTACGTTACCTATATAGCCATGAAAATACCAAAGGTACTCTTCACGTCACGGGGCCCACCTGTTGTAAGTCTACCGCAGTTTAGATTTGATTTTTCATCAAATTCCAACGCACGAAGCTTGGAAATAAAATGTCACCCAACAGTTATCAATAATGGCTTGAAATTTAAAATGACACATCTTGGTAGATGATCCTATAGGACGGTAATCTGCAAAAGTTTAATTTTAATATCCACCCTCGACAATCTGACTAGTTTGGCAGGAATATCAAACTTAAAAATGTCTTATCCATATGCTCGAATTAAATTTTTGATTTGAAATTGATGAAAAATTATTGCGTATCTATTTGCAAGTGATGAATCTTAATTAGAATCTAAAGTAGTGTGAATTTTGTTTTTCTATGGACTCTGCCTTTGGTCTAAAGCCACTCTGTTGTTAACCGATTGGGTTGTTAACAAACCATTTTCAGCACTTACATAAAAACGAAAGAGAACATATTTTAAGCGATATTGAAAAAACCTAACACTTACAAATGCTAAGTATTACCTATTTATCCTTGACTTTGTGTTTTAGAAATGTCCAATTCAAATTTTAATCTCCGATTGGATCATCACTTATTTCCTCAAATTTGATTGCGTTTTTGTCAGTAACAATTGCCGTACATTTTTGAGTTACGTAATAAGCTATTATAAGCTTCTGATGTGTCTTGAATAAATAATATCGCTCTAGATTTAATCGGGAATCACGTCGCACATTCAGAAAACTTTCAAAGACTGAAATTGTTCGTTCTTGTTTCGAGACTTCTTTGAATAAACGTATTTTTTGTCTAGGTACGTATATTTTTGACCGTACCAATAGTTAACTATGGGTGGATGTGTGTTTTTAAAGCATCATAAAACAGGATTTGAGTCCGACACGACTAGTAACCATTAACCTCTTATTGAGTGCTTTTCTAAACTTAAGTGTCAAAAAAGCCTAGTCATTCTAGACAGACATTCAAACATGAGACAATCTGCTGATGGTCGATAGAACATTTCTTGTTTCATCGTCTATCATTTTAATGTAATTTCCTATTAAAACCTTTCATATTCATTCAACAAACGCATCGAACAGATTTATGCCGACTTTCCAGAGAGGGACACACCCACAATATCAAATCTAATTTCAATTTCATACATTTAGATAATAAATTGGAAAACTAGAAACCAGAACGAAATTGAATCTAAAATTACATACGAGAACGAATAACTCTTGAATTAAATTGTTTTCGTGTTTACACTGCTAATGCACTTAAATTAAATTTCATTGGAATATTGGCCTACTTACATTCATACATACGTACCATTCACAAACCTCTGAGACTGTGACAGTGTCATAGATTTTATTCAGTGGCCCAGATTGAAGCTCTCTTACGTATTCAAATTCGCATTTTGGCTCTGTCGCAATTACTGCTTCCTTATCTCTGCCCTCACAGCGTATTCTTCGTGAGATTATTTGTATTTGAAAGTTTGATGCAGCAGGATGAACACGTGAACATGAATATCAGTTTAGATGTGTCAACCAAAAGTCAAATCAACTCGAAAACGAATCAACTTGTCATTTGATTTCGTACGGTTATCGTTATTTTGATCGGCTATTGTTGTTAACTTTTGTGATGTGATTGAAGTAATAAATTTTGTATTTGGGGCGTTTAGGGGAAGACGCTGCTGTCGTAAATATGCTAAATGAAGAGGCCTCTGGGGAGTATGTGTCATTGACGATGTTTATGGGATCGAAGTATATGGAATTGTGTTGAGAGGTATTGTTGATGGGGAAAGTTATCTGTGGATATAATAAATTGTGTGGTATGCAGATTCTTTTGAATATCAGCCATTCGAAAGAAATACATTCACATTTGAACCTTTCTTTTTGTCAAGACGTGATACCCTTTATTAGATTTTTTTGTTTAAAATTAAGGATCGATGTGTTTATGTCTATTTGTTACCTTGAGATTGGGTGAATTGTTGAAATGTGTTTTCCTCGTGCCAATATAAATGGTTGTTTAACATTCCACCCTTATCAAATATGGATACAAAGCTGTTTGTTTATATTACCAAACATGATAACAGGCATAAATGAATTGTTATTTATTACGGTCAAAAATTTAAAAGTGGAATTTTTACTTTTTTTGAAGAATGGCTGTCATTTTTCAATTAATAAATTGTTACTTAAAATGTATTAAATTATAGCAACTGCGAAGTAGAAGTGGATATTTCAAAACTAAAACATGCCTACAGACGTGACAGGTTTTCTGTGCGTATTTTTGGCATCATATGGGGTGTGGATCCAAATTATATATTATAAAATATATTATAATATATTTTAATTAAAAATGTTTTCAAATTTATATATTCTTCTTAATTGTTTCTTGTGGGACTATAGTCCGGGGTGGACATGGACCTCAACCAACAAACTTCTCCAATTGGCAGGATCTTTTGCTAACTGTCGCAAATTGCCCACATCAATTTGTTTAAGGTACCACTCCATTTAGGTGAGCCACCTTAGACGTGGACGTCCTCTGTTGCGTTGTCCCACAGGTTCAGTGTCGAAGATTCTCCGGGCCTAGCCAAGCTCTCCATGCGCTCTACATGGCCTAGACATTTAAGGCGTTGGATCCGTAGACACCTGGCTTGACACATGTCGCTGTACGGATCATGCAGATCGTGTTTGAATGTCCGTCTCCATATGCCATCAACACAAACAGGACCAAAGATCGTACGTAGAACTTTTCTTTCGAAAAGACCAAGATCTTTTGTCGTCTGCTTTCGATATTGTCCATGCATCAGCGCCATAGAACAGGACCGGGATTATTGATACAAATGTCTTGGTTTTTTGAGTGACGGCTCTATTAATAAATTGCCTTTTGAGCCAAAAAAACAGCGGTTGGCAAGAGTTTTTCTGCGTTTGATTTCGGTACTGATGTTGTTTGTACTGTTTACCGCGAAGCTGCGGTAGACGAAGTCCTTCATTACCTCGAAGTTATTACTGCCTTTTATGACGTTCTGGCCAAGCGGTCGATGTTGTACGTCCTTTCACGATGACAGCGTATACTTCATTTTGCCAACAAGCGCCTCATTGGCGGCTCGCTGAGTTTGACCAATCACGTTAAGATCATACCTTTAGTGTTGACCAGTGAGTTTTTCACAATCTTCTCAAGATTGTTGAGTTGATGTTGAAAAAGTTACATGACAGCGGGTCGCCTTGTCTAAAACCTTTTCTGACATTGAAGGTCTCGGTAATGTGGTTACAATCCTTGATGTAACAGTGAGAGTTCTCTATCGTCATTCTGCTCAGTCTGAGTTTGGCATGAATGTCAAAACACGACATGGCGCTGTAGTTCGTTTCTAGGTAGGCGTGCCTGCGTGCATATTTACACATTCATTCCCCAAAAATCGAAGACGCCGCAGCAAACGGGTTTGTCGTTCCTTTCGTAGACTGCGAAATTTGGACAGTGCTTCTAGACAGAGAAGACTGGGAGGCTAATAAGATTAAAAGCCCGACTGGTTTGGAAATAAACATATGAATGCTCCCATATGGAATGGAAAAACTAGAAATATACAGTCAGGCGACCAAAACGGAAAAACTTTGCCTCTGCTCTCTACAAGAGATAGCGGCTTAATGCAACCCTACTCTATGCTGAGTGTCTGAGCATAAGGATATTCCATGCAACGAAAAACGAACTTGAAAATTAGCTAGAATGGAGTGGGCCTTTCTCCTTAGTACACGTGATAAAATCCCAACTAACGGCAGATGGAATAAAATGAAGACTTGGAAGATATTTTGAATAATTTTGCCTGTACTAGATTTCCACGATTTCCATAAAACTCCATCTTTGAGAAGAAAGAGAATTGAGTTTTGCAGAAACTGCACAGACAAAAGGAAGTTCGCTTGTACGAACTAGAAAATAAACTATCAATATTCTCATTCAACTAGAAGATCTAGGGGATGCGAACATCCGTTCGTATATCACGGCGAACGTATTACTATTTCTATGTGATATTGTCATGGTTTACAGCCTGGCCGTCACACCCCTTTCGCTTGTAGTCCTCCACTATCCCTACACAGCTCCATATCAATTTTCAACAGAAGCCTTTTTCTGTGAGTTCGTCGGTGACGCATGCTGTAACGAATTACAGACCTCTGATCGGACAGCTGGGATCTTATACTTGGTTTTAACTGACAATGCAATGTGTGCTGAATCTGATAAGGTACACAATCTAAACAAAAACTCTTTTGACGTGAAAAAACGGTTCGTAACAGCTTCGTAGATTCGTTATCAGAAAGTCGAAAAATCAAAGCCAAGCTTTATTCCTTACAATCATCACTTAAGTTCATAACATTAAGGAAATAACCGATAGAATAAGAAAATTAATACAAGCCGCCGAATTAGCCTAGTTGTGAGCACTCTTTTATACTTCACCCCCGCTATACTCTAATAGATAAGAAAGAAAATAATGTTCGAATCACACGTTGCACGAGCATTAAACTTTGATCGAGACGATATGCAGAACATGCACAAGCACAGAATTGAATTTTGACTTTAAGATTCCAATTTTTTATCAATCGTAGGTTCAGAAGGCTGGTAGACTACAAATGTCTTCCTTTATTTTTTTTTGCAAGAAACAGTTTATATTTTCTTAAACCAATATATGTGGGTCCACAGACAGATCCTTGGGGTACCCCAGGATTTTTCAACATCCACGAACAGACCTGTACAATTTTTATTCTAATCCAGTTCTTTGTATATTATGTAGCAGAACACTGCACTTCCCAGAAAAATTATTAATATGACTATAGTTTTGGTCCTTAAGATAAGATCAGAACTTCGTTCGCCCATACATAAAAGTTAATTAACAGGTCTAATTAACGAAACAATAATTTGCCCAAAGAAGATATTGCTTTTGATGTGGTGTACGACGAGGGTGACTATCTTTCTAGAATTTAGGCAACATAACCTTTTATGAGTCACTGAAAATGCTGTAACTATCAAGAAAAGCTTCTTAAATTCGAAATTTAATTTATATTTTTTATTTATTTAATTTATATTTATTATTTAATTTATAATAAGCTTAACAAATATAGGTCTACTTCATTCGTTGGAGACACGAGTGGTTGCTATTGAAGCTACGCCGAGGGAACCTACAGTTTAATGGCGACTCCGAATGGCGGGATTGAGAAACTTTTCCTAGACAGTTATACTCTTTGAGCATTATCAGTGACTCGAAAGAGGTGGCGTGAAAAAATGTTAGTTGTTTTTCTCGAGATTCGGACCTTAGTCGAGTCGACGCCTACCCACTACGCCTTCAACGCCAGCAAACACGCAGCCATTCAGCACCATATCTACTGCAAAGCGCCAAAAGATCTTAAGATACAAACAATATATTCCGAAGTGTCTAATCAATTATTTTAATTATAAAAATGCTTTTGTAAGTAGATTTCTGCATTAAGGGGAACTTTGAAAACCGATTCGATTGTCCTTCAATCGATGACCAAATTTTTGGCCACATTCCAAACATTTCAAAAACAATGCAGTCATTGTGTCCTTACCTCAGAACAAAACTAAATTGAGTGCCCAATACAACAGCAAAATTCGAACAACGCCAACACGTCCATATCCACGCTTGAATGTGACGGGAAAAGCACATTAATAAGTACTCACAGACCTTCAACCACTGGTTTGTGTATCACCCCCAAAGGAGACCCTCGAATCCCTGGGTGGACCATCAAAATTAAATAATAATTGCATTCTCGTCTATGTGTGGTGGGTACGTTATTTAAGCCTTAATTATGAATGTATAAAATAATTAAATGAAAATAAACTCAGAGATTTGGTCGATTTTTTTCTATTCTATATTAATCCCCACAGTCCTCTCGATTCAGGCCCCAGTACAGTTTATGTGGCAAACACAAAAATGTCCATAAACTTGTTTCTGATGGGGTGGCTGAGAAGGTGAAAAGGAATTTGTATGAACAACAAAATCATATTTGTCTAAAATTCTGCAGGTACAATCAAACAGCAAACTGAAAATTTCATAAGAGAAATGCGGCTGAGATGTGAGAATGCTTTAAGAACTGCAACCTCTCACAAGATATATTTTATTGATTTAAAAGAAGGAGAAGAGAAGTGACAACAACAACCTGCAGCATGACGAGTGACTCTTGGGATAAGTGGTAAAATGAATCATGTTTACTCTAACACAAATGTACATTTTGTGTACCCTGTAAATTTTTGACTTTTGGGGTAGTGTTAGATTTGGCAAGAATGTAGCTTAAGGAAATCAATTAAATACCTGAATGTTTGAATATTCAGAGAATATATTTTTGAAGTATGATAGTATGATTTAGTTTTCAATTAAAATTCATTTACGCTCTTGAGCATGATGAGTGGAATCTCAGTATCGTTTGCCCGATCCACAAGAAAGGAAACCCCTTTGACTGTGCCAATTATCGAGGGATAAGTTTTCATTCATCCATTCTGTGTGAACGCCTGAAACCTTTCATCACCAATGCGATAGGTTCGTATCAGCGTGATTTCAGGCCAGGGAGATCCACCATCGATCAAATCTTCACACTGCTGCAGAAATGCAAATTGACACACACCACCTATTGGTCGATTTCAAGGCCGCATATGACAGCGTGCATAGAGACGAGATATACATCGCCATGTCTAGTTTGGACATTCCTGCCAAACTCATCAAACTGAACAGGATGACGATGGAGAACTCTCGCTGCTCCATAAAGTTCGGTAACGAACTCACCGAGACCTTCAATGTCAGAAAAGGTTTTAAACAAGGCGACGCGCTGTCACGTGATTTCTATAACATCATTCTTGAGAAGATCGTGCAAAACTCACTGGCCAACACAAGAGGCACGATTTTCCAAAAGTCTGTTCAACTGCTAGCTTACGCGGATGACATTGACGTGATTGGGCGAACACAGTGGGTCAAAACGTCACCAAAGGCAGCTATAACTTTGAGGTGATGAAGGACTAGTTCAAGCAACATCAGTACCGAGTTCAAACGCAGAATAACTCTTGCCAACCGTTGTTTTTTTGGGCAAGGCAGTTGAGTAAAAAAGCCCTCTCTTTTGGAAGACCAAGTTGACTCAGTATAAGACCTTTATCATCCCAGTCCTGCTTTAGGGCGCAGAGGCATGGCAATATCCCAAGCGGATGAACAGTCTCTTGGTCTTTTCGAGAGAAAAGTTCTGCGCGCGATCTTTGGTCCTGTTTGCGTTGATGGCATTTGGAGGAGAAGGTTCAACCACGAACTATATGATATGGGCTGTATAGCGACTTGATTCTAGCCAGGCGTCTACGGATTCAACGCCTAAGGAAAATCTTCGATTCCAAGTAACTGGCTTGGACAAGGTAACAGATGATGTCAACAATTGGAGAGTAACCTCGATCAACTTAGTACACGCATCTCCATAGTTGATATAGCTAACAAACGATCGTGCTAGTTAACTGGAGAATCGTCCTAGCTGGAGAATCTTCTTGATTGAGGACCAGAAAATCCAGGTGGATTTTGGTTGTTGCTCAATATATTGGCTGAGCACTTCGACATTCACCTCATCTAGTTGCCAGGGCATAATGATGTTAGTAACCGACGAACTCGTTAGGTATGCGAGTAACTCTCTACCAGGATACCGCAGAAAAAAAGCTTGTATGCCAACAGCTACTGCATCATTGGAAGACATGCCAACAGATCTAGTTCTTCTTGAAAAGGACTTCTGTTCTGTAAGGATGAAAAAGAAGAGGAAGCAATATCATACCATATATCACAATATTGCCGTACCTAACGTATTAGACATAAGCGATTGTTGTAAAATGTTTGTCGTATCAAATGGGATGGTTTGGTGTTCTTGTGATCATTGCTATTCTCGGAAATACACATAGTTTGCCTGCTGCATGATGTGCCCGCTGTATTAAAAACAGTAGACTAGCTCAAAATATACTCTATTTGATAGTGGTTGAATCGGTGGTAGGCATGTAGGATGTATGTTTCCATCTTATATCAGTTTAGAACTGGAAGCTTCAACTGGCTTATACACTTGAGTATACATATGAAATCAAAACTACCATTCCTGTTCAAATATTGGTCAAGGAATGTTCACTGAACCACTGCTCGTATATGATAGCAACATAGAATTTAATTTAATTCACTATAAAATGCTTTGCAGTCACATTTCTCATTTCAATCTATTTTAAAATAATGAAAAACCGAGATATTTTGAATCCTTATGTATGCAGTCCTTATAACATTGTCTAAACCACTTTTCCTCGCATTCAGAGGAGACCGAGAACTTTTCAATTTAATCTTCTTTAAATTGTTTTCTATTTCAAATTCACATGACACTGTCTAGTGTCGACATGAGCAATGTGTACGTAATATACACTCGGATGTCGCCGCAATAGGATATCACTGATATAATTAAATTTACCCTTTACGGACGACACAGGGTCCTCTCATCTCATCTCTCTGGCGCCTGTCAATTAAATGACCTACTTTCCACTGCATTGTCAACTTTTTTAATTAAATCTCAAAGCCAGAACTTGCTTTTGTTTTTATATCAAATCCATTACTTAGTCTTCGGTTTCAACCCTCAGTATGCTCGTACGTTTAAATACATCTTCATGGGGCGTACTTAAACAAAAAAAAGATTCCCGTGAATTCTTTTGGGGTTTCTATCTGCTTTTAGTGCATGACATAATTCTGAGTTGAGAATATCACGAACGAACGACAGGTCATATGCAGGTTACAATTCATTTTCAGTAAAAAAAACTTAACTCGCTTGCCTATTAAAACACAAAAATAACCTCACTTAACGTCAGATGAAATCGTTTTTTTTTTTTTTTTTGAACGACACCTGAAGATTTTTTGAGAACTTCGCCAAATGCTATTAAAATAAAAGTGTCCTTTGCGTGAGGCATTCTTAGTGAATGTGGGATTTTTTTCGCTATCGTCGTTGGCATTTAAATCCTGGAAGTACCGCCACTGAAAAAAGAATCCGAAGCAAGAGATGCCGAGAAATTTTCCTTGCATCTCATGCGATGTCGGGTAATGGAATTAGACCTACGGAAGGGCCATGTGCTTGGGTGTTTCTTCCTTTTTTTTCTTTTAATAAAAGGAAATGAAAAATAAAAATGAAATGCAAACACTGGCTGGTTGAATAGAAGCGAATTCAGGTCGACACCTTTCTTCGTAACGTGAGAGTTTCATTAGAGATTTTTTCCTTTGCTTTTCACTCAACATGGTTGTAATTATTGTAATCAAAGCAAGTGTTTGCTGAAACAAACTGGGTCTGGCCATTTCCGTGTTGTTATCCTTAAATCAAATTATTTTTCATTATTTGAGATTCAGAAAATGAGCGTGAAATGGGATTAAAATCCGGTCTGGAGTTTGAAATTTCTTGTTGATTTCAATTTTACTGAAGCTTATGAAAGCAAAGGTTACTTCTTGGTTCTTTCCAGAGTACTTTTTAGGGGATTGAAAAGGACAATTCTTAAAATTAAAGAAGACTACGTACTGTTGCCAACATTTTTCGTCTCAGCATGCAAGGAGGTCAAATGGGGAAAACTCAGCAATCTTCAGCAGGCGAATTAATGATTAAAACCAACACTTAACCTGAAACCAGTTTTCGATTCAATGAATAAGAATGCTTAAGTCAAGATGTTTTATAGTTTTGGTACTGAAATAAGAAACAGACATCTTCTTTTCCTTTGCATGGACCTACAATCTGGAGTGGTTCAGGGCCTTGTGGAAAAAGTCTGTCCTGCCAGCAGAATCCTCCGCTAGCTCTCTCCATTTTTGAACACGAAGTTGGTTAAGGTTCTTCTCAACTTGTCACCTCAATTATGGACATCCTCAGTCGAATATTCTTCGTTTTACATTAGCTTTACCTAAACCACCTAAGATGTATTCATGTGTGGACTTATATTGCTGTACATACCATATTGATAGTAGTTGAATATTCTCCTCCAATTGCCATTAACACAAACAGGACCAAAGTTCGCCCACTGAAGTTTTCTCCCGAAAAGATGAAGGGCTTCTTCATGTTCATTAAACTCGTTACGAAAAAATATTTGTGCAATTTCAACCTAAAGTAGGTTTGACATTTCAAAATTTATGAAATAAACCTAATTTCAATGATTATAACATTATCGAAGTATGTACTTAACAGTATTCACATCATCCTATGTTCAAAATCTTAAAAGTCGAAAAAGGTCTTTCATAGACCGGACATATCATTAAATCAGTCCTACAACCCTCACAAGAGTGTATGATGATCCAGTAATTGGGAACTACAAAGAGTACTATATATTGTAGTGCCCGAATCGGAATTAATTCGGTCAATGATGACTTGAAACCTTTTTGTATACTTAGTTGGAGCGTTACACCCTGTCGGCTATTTATTACCCACAAGCGGTGAGTTTTCCATGAGAATTTGACAATGGTTTGTTGCATTTAAAAGCATTTAATTTATGTGTAAACGAGAAGAAAAACCATACACACATAGGAAAATATATTCAATTTGCAGATTAATTAAATATTAGTAGAGATATTAGAGTTAATTAAATTGGTTCAGATTTGTTTATTGAATTCTGATGCTTGGAATAGAATGTTTATTTGTTCAGGGTTTTTTTGTGGTAAGGTTTAATTGAATATTTTCTGACCATTTTAACGTGTCCATGGTGGTTCAAGCAATTACCAATTTGCTCCTTGTCATACAACACAACACGCAACTATTAATGTATAATACAAGATTTGATAACTTTACATTACTTATTTATCGATTATGGTTTTTCTTTTATTAATTCAAAGGCCAAAGGGTTTTCGGATGCATGTTCCCGAAGATAATTAAGTAAATAATTAAGTAAAAGAACAACTAGACATTCAATTTTCAATTTAATTTTGTTGGAATGATATCTGCAAAACCAAAAAGGCTGTAGAGAAAAAGACGCATTAATAATTATTCTTGATATACAGAATTGATTTTTTCAAAAATTAATAACGGAAAGGAATTTTGAGACATAATAATAATAGTAATAATGGCGGCGCTACAGTCCGAGGTGGACCTGGGCCTAGCTTCTCAGCAACCACTCGTGTTGTGCGTGCTATTGTTCTCTGACGAGCGGAGGGGACCTACAGTTTAATGCCGACTCCGAACGGCGAGATTGAGAAGCTTTTTCTAGACAGTTATACTCTTTGAGCATTGTCAGTGACTCGAAAGAGGTGGAGCCGTGAAAAAATGTTTGATGTTTTTTTCGAGATTCGAACTGACGACCTCGAGCGTAGCAGTCGACGCACCTACCTACTACGCCACGGCGCCCACAATTTTGAAACATAATAACTAATATTTGAGACATAATATAACATAAATTAGACCTATTTAGTAAGCCTGGTCGTCCGTTATTAAAAAAAAAAGTTAAGTGTATAAAACGTTTATAAGAACGTTCCATAGAGGCGGGGGATCACGAAAAATCATCGGTAATCCATCGTAGCTTCAAATTCAATTCTTTAAATAAAAGTACAAAATTAAATTCAATCCCATTCAGTTTTTCCACTCTTTGCAGCAGTCAACTCACACCGAAAGTACTTTTGCATTAGTCTTCGTCGTGAGCACATCGATCCATCTGTTCCCCCAACCTAGAAAAGACAAATGATTCCAATGACAACTGACGGCGTTGGGGTAAACTCTAACCTTTCGACGAACGAGTAATTAGGTTTGTGCAAACAAGCTCACAGAAACCTTCACGATTGATTTTAAAATAATTGAAGAAATTAAGGTAACAATTTTACCGTCATGTCGAGTTAGTCTTTTTCCTATGTGAAATGACATACGTCAGAACAAAAGTCGATTAAAAGTTGCATAGTTATTTCGTGACGTAAACTTGCATTCCGGAGAAGAAATTTAAATTATATGAAATCGAATATACATACATATGTACTCGCTTGCACATCCGCTTACGCCGTCGGAAACAGGAAAACAAACCTAAAAATCATGTTTTTATTATCGATTTTATGGCACATTGGAATTATGCTTCTTCTGAGGTTCTTAGTTTTGAGTACGCAGATTTTTCTTATTTAAACTAAAGCAGCTTACGCACTATTATTTCCGGGGTGTCACGCCTTTTCATTGGAAGGTATAAACAATTATCTTAGAAATTAAATTTGTTGGGAAAAAATGTGTGGATTTTTCTTGTATAGTCTAGCGTTTACATTCATCGGATGCGGACGCGAATGCGGAAATGCTGAAAATAAAGACAAATTATGCAAGGGAGAGAGATTGTATACTGAAGATTAGTACCAGGGACTCATGGCTTTGTTGAAAACGTAAGACAAGGATTTCTCAGAATACCGGTGTTAGTGTGAAAATAGAGTAGTAGAACGTTAGATAGTCAACTGAAAGGATTCAAGGGATTTGGAGCATGTCGGTTATTTCCTCTTTAAGATATCCCAGTATTTTCAGGCTTAATAATAAAAGGTGGTCTTGGTGAAGAGACCGCGGACACAGGATAAAAGAATATATTCAAGGTAAGCCTCGAAGCTAAATCGAAGGAAACAGCTATCTTTGCTGTAGATATCAATATCTATACGGGCACTACATTTAAGAGGCTTATTCTCGGAGAGGGCGGACAAAACTTATGTATAGCGATCGAGACACTTAGGGATAGTTAGAGAAATCTTTGGACCATCGCCTTTCAAAGTTGAGTGCTGAATTGGCTTTAAGATATGGGCCAACAAATTAAGCTCTTGATCAAATTTTAAGGCAAGGTCGACTCCACGGTGGGTTTACGTTGATTATAAAGAACGTAGGGGCGGAGAAAATATTTAACTGGCATTTGGTAACTAAGACTAAGAAACTAATGAAACATGAAATACAGCTTTCTTTCGACGAAATGATGTTGAAGAAGTTGGTACCGTCAGCGTAAAGTGAGAAATCGATGGCATTGTTCAAGGTTAATTTAACTAAATTGAATGGAACTCTGTTGAGTTGTGTAGTCCATCTTTGAATCTTCTATTTTGATAATAATAACGATAATAATGATGGTGCTACAGTCCGAAGTGGACTTGAGCTTAGCTCCTTAGCAACCACTCGTGTTGTGCACGCTGTTGTTCTCTCACGAGTGGAAAACACAGTTATACTCTTTGAGCATTGTCACTGACTCGAAGGAGATGGAGCCGCTTTTTCTGGGATTTGAACCTAGACTTGAAAGTGTAGTGCATAAAGATGAACGCACATACCCACAACACCATGGCGTCCACTTTCTGTTTGGATAGTCGTGACAATTTCTGATAACCTTACGGCTCCATCCTTTAATGTAAATTAAAAAGACAATTGGTTTCCGAAATTTAAATAGGAACGGTGTGATCGATCGGGAACATATCGACTCCAGGACTTAAAGTTTGTACGGTTGAATGATTCAGCAACAGGACCACGATGCAGACGGTCATGTCTTTGACTAATAATTGGAAGACTGGCAGCAGTTGCAGGATGGATTGAGCATCCGCAGAGAGCTCTTATAGCACCCGTAGTCGCCATACACCCCGCTCTTTTGACTCTCTTCTGATGGTCGATGTTATATTTTTTTTTTGCTAAGTTCAGACCAAAATAGGATATAGCCATAGGTGAAAATGGGACATACAACCGCAGTGTGCATCGGCAAAGTCATTTTAAGAATTTGTGTGCTTTCACTGCATCGATATTTTGTCACCCTTTTTTCATATGTATCTCGTTTATATTGTATATAATACACTACACATTATTATTTTCCTGGATTTATGCATCTGTAGTATTGTGCCTCTCAAGAAGGATTTGTTTGATAAAACAATTTATTTGTTCACATGAATCGCAACAGCGTCTTTCATTCAACTTTGCAGCGCAACTTTGTTTAACCTTTGCATTGCAATGCTTGTTTTTCCACATCCTTCTCTCAGAATCCTCATCATGCAGAAAAAATATCATACTCTTGAATTATCATAGAATGTCTGTATGAGTTATTCACGGCAACCATATCGGAGTGCTTCTAGCTCATCCATGACAATCCCATTACCATCAAGTACTTTAATTAAGCTCGCCTTTTATGGACCCAACGAGTGGTATAAAGTTTTTATGAGATTCCGTGTTATGATGCCTGCATTCCTCTGAATGCTTGAATTTGGCGCCAGTCTAATGGATTATGTATGCATATAAAGACGATTATGTCCTTGCTCGTGAATGGGAGTTAGGAAGGCAGTGTTTATTGTTACATATCAATATAATTCAATTTTATGTCAGCACAATGACATTTAACCTCTTTCGATCACAAAATATGTATCTTGTGTGCTGATTGCTGTCAGAAGACCGACAGGAATCCCACCACTGACCGCGGCACAAGACACCCTGGCCTAAATAAAAATACATTGCCTTGGCTGGAACTTATTCGAATTCTTTTACGTTTCCGCAATTCTACAAAATGATGATTGTAAGTTCTCTCAATCCTTCAGGATCTGGCTTCGAAGGGGCTTTCCTTCAAGAACATGCATTCCCCATTCACCTTTCTAGGACAGCACCAACATAATGATGAAAAACTGACACAAATGATAAAATAAAACGAACCAAAAACGAGAAGGGTAAACGAAGAAATCAGTTTCATACAAACGCCATATCATGGAGTTGATTTTGCATCTCTCTTCTTTTTATTTGTGGAATATCCTTTGGTCGCCTGGAATATCTGCAACCGCAGCAACACCACTTCATAGTTCGGTAACCACATATATGAAAGCTTTTTGCATACTTCGAGAGCAGAGAACTCTGATGTTGCCACGGCAGCAACAATACTTATCGTCGCAACAAATATAAACCAGGTCCACTACCGAGAGTTGGGCGAATGAATGAGGGAGGGGCGAAAAGGGGTTCCAATGGATTTTCTCCTTATCTTATCCCAAATATTTATGAAACCTAATTCGCTGATACTTGGGCATGGAGTGTGTGATATGTTGGTAAAGCTGTAAATCGAAACATACATTCTTATGTGCCGCAGTCAAAAAAAAAAAATAAATCATGCAGTACATGAGTACAGTGGTTATTTCCGCATAAGTACGAGTATATTCCTTAAATTATGCAAATGACTTCAAATTTTATCTTAGTCCTGTCTTATGGAAACAGTTTGACGATTCTTCGAGTGACAATACCAACTGCAGAATTATACCTTTTTTACATAAAAATTCCGATGAATTGTGTTTCAATAGTACAGTAATCTTATTTTTAAGATAGTTGACACTTATCACTTGTCTGCCTAGAAAGCATATCCAACGACTGAAGTCTATTTGCGGCGTTCTAAGCAACAAGTACGTGGCCTGAAAAATCCTCTATCTTCTATACTTCGCTTTTCTACAAATCCAGCGAAAGTATACCGAGTTTAAAGAAAACTGATCCATCTATGTCGCAACAGGTTATGCGAATACTTGATGCAGCGTACATTTCGAATTTAGGACACCGGGATGTTTCGGCAACGAGATGGTGTTGCGGGAAGGTTGAAATATAGAAGATACTATCTTCGATAAGTCGCTCAAGCTGTTGGGTTCCACAGACAATGACTATACATATTGTCGAGCAAAAGTCGATTCAAAAATCATGCTTAGGATTTGATGTTGATAAACACCATATAGTCACAAACAGTCATTCTGCTGAAACATCTATCGCAACAACTTTTAAAGTTTCGCTACTGGGAGTCGGCGTAAAACTACAGGTTCGTCTATCCATCTGAAAACACTAGCATGCACAGCACTCAAATGGTCGCTGAAGAAGCGAGACTGTTGGAGGTAATTATAACCTACATAAGAATTCTAAGATCCGTGACCTCGATGAAAACATTTGGACTAAAATTATTGCAATGCTCTATAACTTCTTTTGTGGCGCTACAGTCCGGGTGGATCTGGGCCTCAACCAACAAGCTCTCAAGCTACCACGATCTTTTGTCAGTTGTCTCATGAAAATCGCACGCAAAACTTTTCTCTGGAAAAGACCAAGATCTTCATCCGCTTCGAATATTGCCCATACCTCTGTGCCGTAGGGCAGGACTGGGATAATCGACAGTCTAATAGAAAATCAGCTGGTCTCTCTTTTTTGGAGAGAAGGCACTTTTACTCAATTTCCTTTCGACCCCTGTACTGCTTTACTGTGTACAGCGAAGCAGAGGTTGATGAAGTGATTGACAGCTGCCACTTGTGACGTTCTGACCAAGTCGTCGATATTGCGATTCCTTTCTCGATGACAGCATATACTTCATTTTGTCCAGTTATATTTTTACCGCTTCCGTTTCAATGTTAAATAAAACTTCGTTCTGTTCGACCAGTCACGTCAATCCGAACTTTAGGAAGATCGTGCCTTTAGTTCTGGACAATGCATTTTACACGATCTTCTCAAGAATGATGTTGAAAAAGTCAGACGACAGCGCATCGCCTTGACTAAAATATTTTTGACATTGAAGATCTCGATGAGTTCGTTACCGACCTTGATGAAGCAGCAAGATTTTTCCCTTGTCATCCTGCAAAACCTAACGAGTTTGGCAGGAATGTAGACATGAAGCTGTCTATTGTGGACTTCCCCGGCCTGAAACCACAGTCAGAAAAGTCTATGACGCACAGCTACTTTTATCCGATTGTCGCAGGCAAAGGACACTCTTTTCTTGTGTATCGGGAGATAAGAGAGAGATAAGAGACTAAACTGGAAACCGAACATAATGGAGCGTACCCGCAAGGCGACGCTGGCTCTCTACATTTGTAAAAGAGCATTAGGAAAGAAATGGGGTCTCCAACCTCATATGATCCACTGGATCTACACAACCGTCGTTAGACCCATTCTGTTGTATGGAGTGCATGTCTGGTGGCCAATACTAGACAAAGCCATACACTACAATCTCATTAGGAAAGTTCAACGTCAAGCTTGCATTTGCATAGGAGGTGCTCTGAGAACCACACCCTCTGATGCACTGGACGTGATAATGAACCTATCCCCAATTGACATTTTCGGCAAACAACTAGCAAAGAATACGGCTATCCGTCTTACAGCCTCTTCCCAGTGGACCAACAATTCATTTGGCCACTCCACTATACTAAGTTCTTCTAACTTCCCCACGAGAATTCTGGACCATACCACACCCCTTTACTTCCCTGATAGACTTTTTAAAACCCTTATTCCAGATAGAGACTTCTGGAATGATAATCCTAAACCTTTTGCAGGTTCCCTGCACTTTTTCACGGATGGGTCTAAAACCCAGGAGGGGGTGGGTAGTGGTGTTTTATCTGATGAACTAAATATAAGTCTCTCCTTTCGCTTACCCGACTACTGTAGTGTGTTTCAGGCGGAGATAATGGCGATAAGTGAAGCGCTGTCTTGGCTCAAATGGAATGTAATATCCGCTCGTGATATTTGCATTTTCACTGACAGCCAGGCAGCCATCAGAGCCCTGGAATTGGTCTCTACGAACTCTAAGACTGTAATAGACTGCCGCTCATCTTTAGACAAGATGGCCGACCAGTTCAACATTTGCCTGTGCTGGGTGCCAGGACATAGAGACATTCCAGGCAACTGCAAAGCAGATGAACTCGCCAAGCTCGCAACTTCACAGCCATTACTTCCCAAACACAGTAGCTTGGGTATGCCCCTCACAACTTGCAAATTGCTGCTCTCATTAGAGGCAACTCGTGAAATAGATAACAGATGGGCGAGTGGCACTTCGTGTCACACCTCCAGGATAATCTGGCCTAGGCTAGATTCCAAAAGATCTAAGGATTTAACATCTCTTAACAGATCGCATATAAGCTCTATCGTCGGTGTCATCACAGGACACTGCCTCATAGGAAACCATGCCATCAGACTAGGTGTCCCGGCTAATGATTTCTGTAGAAGCTGTCTAGATGAGGAGGAAGTGGAAAGCGTCCCACACCTCCTATGCTCCTGTCCGGCCCTGGCGTCTATTCGACGCCAATATCTAGGGGCCTACTTTTTTGATGACTTGGGTGAACTTAGTACGGTTCCCATTAATAATCTACTTCGCTTCATTATAGGCTCCAAATGGTTTCCCTCGGACAACTTATTGGTTTGATCCCGGTCAAACCATGTGGCAGCACAATGGATCAACTCTGGTCTAGGTGCACACACAGAAAAGCCACATCTTACCTAACCTAACCTGTGTATCGGGAAAACAATACTGAGATTCCACTAATCGGGTAGTTTTTCCCCGACCATATACTAGATTATCTCAAGCTGCTTTAAGGATTTCGGCAAGCAGCCCATCTGCATCTGCGGTCCGGCAGATTTGCTAGACTTCAGTCTCGATATTGCTATTTTGACCTCGTCCAGATCGAGAGGACGAAATGCTCGTCCATCATCGTCCAAATTAAGTGGAACATTCTTCTTGGCAGCTGTATTTGTGTCTTTATCACCGTTTAAGAGTCTGCAGAAATTAGTCCCCCAAAATCTCGGTATCGACTGCGAATCTGCTTTAAGTTATCCATACTCGTCCTGTCAGGCTTCTGTTCAAGTTATTCGATAAAAGTTTCGCTCTCTGGTAAAATTTTCGGACATCATTTGTGGTCTTTGCCAATTGTAGCCTTTCGATGTTAAACCGTGATGTGCTTAAACCGTGCTTCCTTCCTCGGTCTCGATATCCGCGTTCTTGCCAAGGAAATGATCCAAGTCAATGTTAGCTCCTCGAAACTTTCGGACTTCAAGAATAGGGGAGGTGTGTCTGACGTCGATCGTTTATATAACAATTACACTTAATTTTGAAATACAATTTCAATCGTTTTTTTAATAGACATTTATCCTTTTTTCACAGATTCAATTTCTACCACAACAAGCAATCATGATGGAACTAGAACCTCGAGTTGCCATTCTTCAAGACCTACGGCTGCAAACATTTGATTCAATACGCTTCGCATCATATCGCACAGCATCGAAGCTGCGCTACATACAAAAGTCAACAAATCTTCATCTCGTCGATATATGGAATGTTATCGAAGCATTCCGCGAAAATGGTCTGAATACTCTGGAGCCACAGAGTGAAGTCAGTGTTGCTCGCTTAGAGACTCTAGTTTCATCGCTGTATCACAATTTAAATAAGCGTCTTCCAACTGCACAGCAAGTTCCTGTCGACTCAAAAGCTGGACTTTTGTTAAACTGGCTTTTAGCTGCATATACTAGGTAATTCTCTCTTTGCACCATAAGTAAATCATTCATTTATTCTCACACCATATTTATTTTGTAGTGATAACTCAGGGAAAATACGAGTCTTCTCTATAAAAGTCGCCCTGGCCACAATGTGTTCAGGAAAGCTTGTCGATAAATTACGATGTAAGTACATTCTTAATTCATCTATAGAAAAAAATAAATTAAATCTTATTGTTTTAGATATCTTTTCACAAATATCAGATGGCGCGGGCCAACTGGTCCATTGGAAACTCGGTGAATTTCTTCGAGAAGTTCTTGCTCTGCCCGCGGCCGTATACGAATCACCTACATTCCATTATAAAGAAGGCCTTGAAGAAGAAATCTTTCCGGCTGAAAACAAAGTCACTGTTAATGATTTTATGGCAATACTTATGTCTGAACCAGGACCATCGTGTCTCGTTTGGTTGCCATTGTTACATCGTTTGGCCACTGTCGAGACAATCGTCCATCCGACTATCTGTTCTGTTTGTCATAAAGAAAATTTTACCGGATTTCGTTATCGATGTCAGCGGTGTCACGCCTACCAATTGTGTCAAGAATGCTTTTGGCATGGCAAGACATCGTTGAATCACCAAAATGATCACGAAGTCAAGGAATACTCGAGCTATAAGTCTCCTAGCAAACAGATCGGACATTCGTTAAGGAAGAGTTTTCGATGTGTGCCTGAAAAGACTGCACAAGTGTTGCCACGATTCCCCGAGCAGCCAGAGAAAACTTTAAATTTATCGCATATTGTGCCGCCTTCACCATTGCCATCGCATAATGGTTTCTCCGATCCGAGCATGTTGCATGGATATGATAGAAGCAGTACGTTAGACTCTAGAGCCACTGGAAGGAGTCTGGATAGTGCTGGGGGTACATCAATATCACGAGTAGTGGCCGCGTCGGCGAATGATGAAGAGCATAGATTGATTGCCAGATATGCGGCACGCCTTGCACAGGAAAACAGAGCTGTATTTATTATCATTCATCTTTAAAAAGTATTGCCATCTAAGCTCTTCCTTTATTTTTAGCCATCTGGAATGACGAATGAGAATTCAACCATCACCACTGATAATTCTCGTGCTCAGCGAGAGTTGATTGCGCAACTGGAATCAAAGAACAAAGAAATCATGCGTGAAATAGCGCGATTGCGTCGTCAACAAGAGGCAGAACAAATGACGCCCGAGAATCCAGCTCTCATAAATGAATTGCGTGCACTGAGGCAACGCAAAGGTGAATTAGAAGGACATTTGGGTGCCCTACAGGATTCGAGACGTCAGTTAATGGATCAATTGGAGGGTTTAATGCGAATGTTGAAAAATCAACAAACCTCAAGTCCTCGATCTACTCCAAATTCTAGTCCACGCTCGGGAAAATCCCCGCCAATGCCAGGAAATCAACAAAACTCCGTTCAACAACAACAACAGCAGCAGCTATTGAGATCTTCAGGACCACAACAGCATCACCAGATTCCGCCCAATTGTCAGACTCAATCGGTGCACAATGCAAACTCAATGGAACAACAAACGATGAATCAATTGAATGAGGTTCGGGCCGCATTCCACTCAAATGGAACATCGAGTAAGTACTACTGAGGGTTTTAGTTTAGTTTTCAATAATTGAATTAAGCACTTTAATGGGAATTTATGAGGGGTTGCTGGAGTATGAGAAAAATAGGGCAGACAAAAATAGAAAAATAAAGTGAAAGGAGTGGTTTAGAGTTTTTGTTCGTTTATTCCCTCCTGAATTGATTCGTATTTGTTCCTAATACTGTTTTGTGTGAGTCTAAATAGAACGATTGGTAATTTCAATCCTGACATGCTGAATTTGATATTTATCGTACTAAAATTATTTGCCGTATAAAAAGAATCAGATTATCTCGTCATCACAATGTATTTGTTTTTTTAAAAAAAGAAAGGAAGTATTCAAAATTATTGAGTTCGATATCAAATTCTGCGGTAATTCCTTGTAAATTCAAATAGTTGAATTGTTATAGACGTTCCCCCGACCTCAAATCCTTTAGCCATCTAGGGATCCAATATTTTATTAATTTATTGAAGAAAAGATATTTAACTTATGGTTAAAATAATTTTCGAATAATTTTAATTTTATATTATGTACCAACTTGAAAACAAACAAAAAAAATTAAACAAATTCTCCCAAAAAACCAAACAAAAACAAAGTTCAATTGAATTCAAATCCAGATGAAGGAGATCCTACCAATGACCTGTACTATGCAGCTGATACAATATCATCGGCAATGTCCTCGTTAGTCCGTGAATTAAATTCAGGTAAAATCGATTTTGTTGTTCTTTTCTCGAATTCTTCATTAAGTTTCTTTTTTATTGCAAAAGATTTTTGTTTTATTTATTTTTTTAAATTTCAATCTTCGTCATGTTAATCCATATCATGCTCCCCAAATTCAATGTACCCTCTTGTGCACAAAGTTAATATATTCCTTATGGTAGACTACTTGTCCAAGTTGCCTTGTTTGTTTACTTGCTAGGCATATTTCCTTTTGATTTTTTTTCTAAACCAAGATTTATGTGTTTGCCATAAAATTGCTTTGCATTTCTACATTCTGTTTAATGTGAATTGTTTATAATGTTTTTTTTTTTTTTTTGAAAATTCAGTGAAGTACAGGGTGAATGATTAGCAGGTGATAAGAGACAACACCATTCGCATGGGACTTCTCACTGTAGATTCGTAGGTTAGATCTATTATACGTAAATACATATGGGAAATATAATTGTGCCAGAGGTTTTGTTCACTCAGAACGGTAATGTTTAAAAATCTCTTCTTGACATCTTTAATCTCATAGCACTGTCAAGACTGGTAGAGTTGATACAGTTTCAGTTCATTAGGAATAGAACTCGACTCGTGAGCATAGCAGCTGATGCCAACTACTTTACAACGCCCTAAAATTTGCGTTAAGAATTAACTTATTTGATTTGAATCACCTACTTCCACTCTGTCCTCGAAAATGCATCGCGATGTAATCTTTCCTTTGCCGCTTTGGTTCTTCTGGTAATCAATCTTTTTCCCATTTCAAAAATTCTGCTTACAATTCATTACTCATCTACCATTCTAATTTCTTGCCATAATCATCTCATTTATGGGCGACTGATCTTTGCCATGTCTTGGATATGGAAGATTTACAGAAGAATCTTGTTACGTGACACTCACTTTTAAACTCTAGATACAGTGTTCCCAAATCATCATCATTCGGTCTCTCGTGAGACCCTTATTAAATACCGCCATTTATAGAATATTGTCAGAACAGATTCTCAACTAGTAAGCCTAGGAACGATTAGGAACGATTACTGATTATCACTTCGCACAGGAATCGGATAATCGCCTCAATCACTCATTTATTCTTTCTAGGGCTTAGTTTATGTAACGACCCTTCGTTTGGTGCGTGCTACTATTCTCTCATCAGTGGAGGAGCACTACACTTATATTTCAATTCCGATCGGCGAATTTTGAAAACCGATCCTTGTCAGTTGTAATCTCTGAGCATTAACAGTTTTACGAGAGAAATGGTACCAAAAAAAAAAAGTTTTGCTCTCCGGAATCGCATGGTGGATCTTCAGTTTAGGAGTCGATGCACTTATCCCACATCACCTGACCAGAGTCCAATGAGTTAGAATATTTAAGCAATATAGTCTTAAAGTTGCATCTAGACGAAATAACATCTGGTTGATGGTAGAATTTATTGGACTGATATAAATTCTACATAATAAATTAGAGAACTAGCAAATGGGAACACATACGACCAAAATTGGTATATCCCTAAGCGCAACCTGAAAAGAACATTCTCGATATCCTCTATATTGATTGAGATTTACGGGGCTTCAAATGTTTGGTCCCTGATCTAACTTATTAGCTCCATAGAATCGTTTAAGGATACCTAGTTATCCAATGGAGACTCTAGTTACAACAACCAAGTCGCAAATGTTATCATTTGATAACTTTGAGTCCTATCCTGAGCGTATACCTGAGTTGCTTAAATGGCATGCTTAATTGTCAGTGTGGTACCACGCGGATCGACTGATACTGATGTTGTTCAGGTTATTCAAGTTATTGAAGGAGAAGTCTCTCAAATACATTTTCCTACGGGTGGAGTGGACACTACACCTGCAGAGGAGATGTGTTATAGTCCTCTTCCCTTTCTCGTTTCTGCAACTTCTGCAAAAGTCATTTTGTGGGTGTCCCAGAATAACAACGATTAGAGTACTGAGTGTTGAGGTATTCGTTCTGATTAGACAGAAAACACGTCTAGAATTACTTTGAGGCCAGATTTGCTTTCTAATTTAGTAAATTTTAAATAAATCTCTTCTTGAAAGGTAAAAGTTAGCTTTTGGCTTTTGCATATGTTAAAGTGTGTTTTCTGAATGTCAATATGAGGATACTTTCAACTATCATAATTCACAAATTTATCAAAATAAAGTGGTTTGTACTTCACTACTGAATCCCCAAAAATACTATTCCATGCTCGCGAGCTACTTGAGTAATGTGACACGAGTTTTGTTTCCTTCAAACCATCCTTCCGTCTTAATATGTTGTTTGTTTATCTTCCAACTGCTAATCTACCAATCTCACCCTGTACTTATGAAGAAAAATAAGAATCCAAAGTAAAAAAACAGAAAGAAAAATTGTTATTGTTTTAGAGGATTATTGTTCGAAAAAATCCGAAGAAAAGAGAGTGGAAGCTACGTTTATTAAACCCTTGGGTAAGTTCTATCAAAATCTTTGATGTTACACAAAGAAAAACAGAACACATTCATACAAAGAAAAACTTGATCACCCTTTTCCTAATTCATTTCTCTTTTTTCGATTTACGTCGTTTTAGATTATTTTCCAAATAGAAAAAATAAAAAAACCAAAAACTGAGTTTGCTTTTATTTTTATGTTCAACACAATATTGGTATCTGGTTATTTCCCCCTCAACTATCTACCATTTCCCATCACCCCATATTGAAACAATCTCCTTTCCTCGTACGAAACAAAACAAAACAAAATAAAAAAAAAATTGCAATCACATCTGATGAAAGATGATGATTTTCCGAAAATTCATGAGATTGGCGAAGCAATCGATGAGATGCATATTTTAATGTACGCGCACATTATGAAGTATTGTGTGAATTGCTAACGCAATGAATAAGGTAAATTGCATTAAAATTAGATTATATTTTTAATCAAGCATACATCTATGTACATGTGTTAATTTATTCGATGCAATTTTATTTAAGACGATCCCCGCTACCTGTTGTATGCTATGTCAAATTCGTCACAGTAAATTAGTGTGTATTTATATCAACGGCACCGAGTATAAAATTTCTTTCATCGACACAATTTTGTTGAGCATATATTGTTTATGTTGTTGTTGTCTTGATAAGTTAAACATATTGGTATTCATACATACATATGCCAGATTTTACGAAACCCCATTTTAGAAAATATGCATTAGTATGCATTAGTTTGTCATTTTTCTTTATGAACACCAGCAACCCCTATTTCAAAGTTATATTATTTCTATCTGTCAAACTATCTTATTCATAAACAACTCATCTTAAATTATTTTTTATTTGTATGTTGTCTTTTTTTACAATAAATAAACTCTAAGATTAAGTTGAAATCATATTTTTATGTGAAACTATCAAATAAACGAATTCATGCTAAAGAGAATCAATCATTTCATATCTGGCTTACAATTATAAGACATAACTTCTGAGATGCTTCATCAGATAATCATTTGCACATGTATGATTTTGCCCGCATAGGGAGACAATTTATATTAAAGTGTCTTATTCAACTCTACAGATACGTTTACAGTGTCGAGTGATGAGAGTGATTGGTTTGGCCGAACTTCATATGTTTAACGTTGTCTTGTTAAGTAGAATTCAAATATGATATGAACAGGTAGACGTTCTGAATTCTTCTTCAATGTGCTATTGTGTGTGTTAATTGTTCTAGCTTCGAGAGTATAACTGTGTAAACATTTTAGAAACATTAAATTATGAATAAATGTTAATTGTAAAAACTTGTATTACATGTTATATCCGCTAGATATAAAATAAATGTATTCAATTTTAATCTGAAAGAATTCTTCGAACTTCCCACTCTGCGAAAGGATACCGACATTGATCTTCATCTTTAATAAAATAAAATTTAAAAATAGTGGGTAGTCAATCAATCTAAAGTACAATTCGTGAAGACTGATCGAAATACAGTCGATATGTTACCTTGACAGAAAAATACTTCCTTTCTCTTCCAATGCGTCCTTATTTTAGGAATTACTGACTATAGTTTATAAACCAATGATACTTAATATGCCTCAACCACTGGACTGATAAATTATTACAGCAAGTAGATATACGATATTCCGTGTCTGTTCCTAGAAAAATCGACACCACCTTTCGATGAAATCTTTTGGAGGAGGGTTACGCTTATAATCGCCGCAAATAATCTAACTCTTTTCACTTAAAGCAACAGAGTCTTGGAACTTTTAATTCGACTTCATTTATGGTCCAAAGGAAAAAGGTTATTTATAAGGTTGAGAGAGTTGAAGTTCCGAATTTATAAAATTAACCCTGCTGAGGAAAATCGGAATAAGTTGAAAAGGGGCAAAAATTACTGTAATGCATTAAATAGACATGTAAAATTCTCTTTTGTGCAAAAGTTGAGGCAAAAAGTGCTACAATGTCCCAAGGGTAGTAAAAACGTTGATTCAGTTGTTAAAAATTATAACGAATTTAGCCCCGCCTTCGATTCCCATTCTCAATTGCAATCTAGTTATCAGCTCTTCTCTTCTCTTGTCACCAATCGGCTTGCTGCGCATTTCGCGGCCAGCTCAATGGTCCTAGATTCCAGATATGTCTCCGCCTTTATGTGGGAGTTTGGATAATACCATGGGACAAATCCATTTTCGCACTTGTACAGTTGCAAGAGTGCTTAAAGATCTCAATGCATTAATCCACTGGCTTGTGCGGTATCCCTCTATACTTCTGAAGAGGTTTTCTTCTACTTTGGCAAAACCATTGCGTAAGCTTTTTAATTTATTCTACTCTACAGTACTCCTGAAAAGGGGAATCTGAGGCACCCTCTGCGTACCGACCCATAGCACCAACGTCTCTTCTTTCCAAGGTCATGGAAACACTAATAAAACACAGGTTTATGGAATACCTTGAATCAGGGAAGCATCTTAATTACCGACAGTACGGTTTCCACAGCAACAGGTCCAGTGGGTAATTGATGGCATATCTCACCGAAAAGTGGAACCAATCCTTGCAGAATTTTGGCGAAAACAAGATCGTTGCGCTTGATATTTCAGAAGGATTTTACAGAGTTTGACTTCAGCCTCTTTTATCGAAAATGTTTGCTTAAAGTATCTAGTTAGTTCTCATTTGAAATTGAATTAAATCCATGAGTGGATTATGGACGCCATTATGCCGTTAGTTCAGATGACCTTAGTTCACGGCACTCAGTCCAAAGGCATTTAAGACCAATGCGCATAGATACCCCCTCTGCCTTTCTTTCTCTATACCTTTGAACCGTGCTATGTCTTGATTCCGCAGACTTAAGCGTATTCGGAAGCCATTTCGCGCAAAACGCATGTTCCATTCTTTGGTCAATATACGAGAAACACACTCTTTTGATGTGTACATAGCCAAGTTAATCTTACATATCTTATCTTACTTACTTATCTTGACTAGGAGATCGACCAAATAGATTTGGTGAACAGGATCGATAAATATCGCTGTTTTAGACCACCCTTAAAGCTCATTCTCAGCCAAGTTGGCTTAGCCACGCTCACTATACATCATTTCATGACCGTAAAATCGTTTAACACGGTCTTAATTTGCGCATGCGTATGACCATTTAAATGCAAGAATTTAGGCGCAGCATGATGTTTAATATTTAGTGCATTTTTTTTTAAACACACTAACATCGACTTCAACAAACGATTGGAAAACAACAAATAAACCTCTAAAATGACTGAAATTCAGCAAATGTGCGTCAACAGATTTGGGAGAACTACCCAAATCCTATTGCTTTTAGTGATCACTCAGATTTTCAACGCAGCATATTTCAAAATTCACAAATGATTAGCTTTATGATGTCATGTAACGTCGCGTTTGCGTAGTAAGATGCCTTCAAGAACCAAGCGTAATTAATTACCAGCATTTCAAAACAGGTGGTTGTAACTGAAGATCATAAAGAAGGCTACGACACTTGACATTTTGGAAATCTTAATTTCCAATCGAATTCCATGGAATTTATTATTCGAAGGCATTCGACTGTGCCTAACAGACTGGCTAGCTGAAGAATGCTTTAGGGAAGAACGATTTTCAGTAACAACTGTTTTTCACATTTGTCTTTCTAAATATTACAATTTTATAGTTATTTTTTTGTCTATTAATATATCCGCATTTGCGTATGCTTATGTAAGTATCAATGTCAATGTGTCAAAATGTGTTTCGAGTTATTTGAACTCATTTAAACATATTCATTTACGGATCACAGTGCATTTTTCGACACGCTTTTAGTTTCACATACATAAATGAGCTGTCAACCATAAGCATTAAACTGCCAAAGCAATAGTGTTTCATTAAGACATAACATGTTATAACAAGTAACTAGAATTGCCTTTACGTATAAAAATTGGAGAAGCAGCAGACCATTAGCATCAGATGTTGTCCAAGTAAAATAGAAAGTACAAAAGTTCATCTAGCAGCTTTCAATCAAGCAGCTTTGCTATGTAACGTGTAACATATATTTTATATTAATTTATAACATAGGCACAGATGATTGATATTCTATACATGATTGGATTTGTGCACGATTTGGACAAGAAACGAGTAACAGGTGATGAAGAAAAGAAAATAAAAAATTGACAATCTGGTAGTCTGCATTTGTCAACATTGTCAACATATTGTCCTTACAAATGTTTTTCTTGTCGTCATTATCATGAATTATTAGTATTCATGTTTGCTTTTTGGTTTTTACTGAGCTTAAGTAAATATTTTATTTGCATTACATGAAAAACACAAATAATTTAAACAATTGTGTTTCCTCTAGTCGACGCTGCTTCCAATATGGTCTTACACCATGATTATTGATTTTTTGGCCTACAACATTGTGCAATATCTGGGATTGATTTATATTTAACCACTTAGTTTAATGTATCCATTTTTTAAAACATTTCAAGCCTGCATCTGCATAGGTGGTGTATTGAGAACTACGCCGTCTAATGCCTCGGACGTTATGCTCAACCTAACCCCACTCGATATGTTTGGCCGACAACTAGCAACAAACACCGCTATTCGCCTCATGGCCTCTCCCCAGTGGACCAACACTCCTTATGGTCACTCTTCAGTACTAAGTTCTCTAAACTTCCAAACCAGAAATCTTGACCACGCCACTCCCCAATACTTTTCTGATAGGAACTTTGAAACTTTTGGAATGACACTCCTAAACCATTTGCAGGATCTTTACGGATGAGTCAAATACCCAGGATGGGGTTGGCAGTGGTGTTTTCTCCAATGAATTAAACATCAGTCTCTCCTTTCGCTTACCCGATCACTGCAGCGTGTTTCAAGCGGAGATAATGGCGATTTGTGAAGCTCTGTCCTGGCTTAAATGGAATGTAATATCCGCACGTGATATTTGCATTTTCACGGACAGTCAGGCAGCCATCAGGGCTCTGGAATTGGTCTCACTAAACTCTAAAGTAGTAATTAACTGTCGCTCAACTATAGACAAGGTGGACAATCAATTCAATATTCGCCTGTGTTGGGTATCAGGCCACAGAGACATTCGGGGCAACTGCAAAGCTGATGAACTTGCCAAATTCGTTACCACACTGCCATTACTACCGAAACACAGCTGCATGTACCCCTTACAACTTGTAAATTGTTGCTATTAGGAGATGCAACTCACAAAACAAATAACTCAGAGTGATCTGGCCCAAGCTAGATCTCAAAAGATCGAAAGAAATAATCTCTCTCGATGGATCCAACCTAAGTAAGATCGTCGGTGTCATTACAGGACACTCCCTTATAGTAGATCACGCCATAGTACTGGGGACTCCGGGTAATGATTTCTGCAGAAGCTGCCTAGACGAGGAGGAAGTGGAGAGCATTCCACATCTCCTCTGCTTCTGCCCGGCCCTGGCGTGTCTTCGGCGCCAACATCTGGGGACCTACTTCTTTAAGAGTTTATGCGCACTTAGTGAGGTTCCGATAAGCTATCTACTACGCTACATCCTAGGCAATTGTTTTCCCGCAATTGAAGAATTGGATTGACCTCTGTCCATCCGTGTGGCCATTTAAGCCTAACCTAACCTAGACAATTTTCTGACTTATTCATTTATCATTTTGTCCTACAAGATAAGATCAGTGTTCTATTTTTAAGATGCAATCAGGAACTACAAAACAATCTACTACGCTACGGTCCGGGGTATTAGCAAGTAAAATTTACCACACTGGAGAAGAAAAATTACAAAAATTTGCCACGTCCAAAAAAATGGCCCTCATATAGAAACTGTTATAAGCTAATGGAATCTACCGACACTACAAAATGTGTTTATTGGACAACATTTAGACCATTCCACACGGTCTGCACCTCGTGTTTGTTTTATCATTTGGCTTAGGTTTCAGCTGGGATCCAAATGATGTTATGAAAAACCAATAAGAAGTTTTATTTGAAATCATTCTCGTGAATTATTAAAGAATTCAACAAAATTGAAAAACATTTTCTTAGAAAGACAACGTGGCCATGTGTGTTTGTGCGTCGATCCATACGCACTAGACTTTCACAGTCTAGATTTAAATCCCAGCACAAGCAACAATATTTTAAAACAAAATTCAACTTTAGGTCGGATTCAACTTTAGGTCCACCCACTCGTGAGAGAACAATAGCACGTACAACACGAGCGGGTGTCTGGCAACACCAAGTCCTTCTCCAGTTCTATTATTCAAATCGTGGAAGTCCCGTGTTGCGTTGTCCCACAGACTGATAGTCAAAGATTCTTCGGGCCGGAGCTAGGTTGTCCATCTGCTCTAGATGGTATAGCCATTTTAGGCGTTGGATCCGTAGACGCATGACTAGACTCATGTTGTACAGCCTGTAAAGAGGTTAAATCTCCCCAATTTTTCTAGAATATGTAAAACTCTGATATATCGCCTTCTTCATGACTTCGTGGGACATGAGCAAACGCTCTTTGAACGAAAATCGTGTATTAAAAAATATTGAAAATACATGATTTATCCTCTCTCCTTTTTCAGCATGGACTAAATCTGGGTGCGGAAAGGATCTGTCAGCATTGAGTACCAAATCCAGTTCACAATCCTTCTTTTTTTCGAATTTTAACACTAGTGCCTTTAGGCCTGAGTATTGGGAAACCGACAAAATACGCTTCTTTAATTTACTTACCTTCTCTATTAGCCTTTTTCACTATGCTGACCCTTAAAAAATAATCTACCCACAAAGAGTATATCTAAACAGTGATTATAACACATCTAATGTTGCACGGGCTTATTTTTTTGCTGGTGTATTGAGACCAATTAATATTTTGTCACTTCCTGTGCCTAATATCCGAAGATGCGATTTGAATACGATTTTGTACGTGGAAGTCTTCTTTGTAAGAAGAGATATTATTTTAGTCTCTTGGTAAATTCTGTTCACTTGTAATGCTTGCACGCACGTTTTTGACATATCCTCAACGGCATGATTTTTCATAGACGTTTGTAACTGACATGCTGGATAGTTAGTTCGATCTCACTTCGTCCAATTATTTTCTTTAATCGTATTCACTTCCGTTCAGTCCACATGTTGTAGCAGGTCCTTGACATTTGTTTACATTTTCTCTCACTTCATATAATCATATAACTCAAGTTTGATTTGCTGCTTGAAAAGAGAAAATACAAAATACAATCGACAAGGATTGGTCGAGCTCCATCCCCATTTGTCACCCTAGACGTAGACGTTCTCCATTACGCTATCCCACTGATTAAGACTCAAAGATTCTTCGGGTCAAAGCTGTTTTGACCCAGCCAACTCTGACACGGAATCCGTAGACGCCTAGATAGACAGATGTTGCTGTAGAGCCCATACGCTTAATTGTTAAATCTACTTTTCCAATTGCCATCAACGGAGACAAGACTAAAGCATGGAGAATTTTACCCTCGTCAAATCCAAGGCAACTTGGTATTTCGAGAGAAGGCTCATGTATTCATCGTTTTCTACTCTCAAAACAAAACTTTTCATATAAATAAGCCAAAAGAAGATATAAAACCAAGCCCGAAAATTGCATCAATTTATTTACAATTTAGTTTGTTTTTCTTATACCTAGCCTCCATAGGTCTATAAAGTCAGAATGATTTCTTATTTTCAGGAAACAATAAAAGTTATAAACTGCTAGTTATCGTAAACAATCAAAACTTAACCCTTCAAATCTTGCTTTAAGGCGAACAGTGTGGGGAACTTTTCCATAAATCCGCTCTACTTGTCCTAGCAAATTGAAATATACGAAGTAGAAGAAATTGCTCCCCCAAAGGAAGTTCCACATTTATTTTAAAATAATAGACTACAAATCAAACGAATGTATTATTTTTCAAAAAGAGTATCAGTACATTACATAATACCATATTCAAACCATAGATAAACTATTTAGAGTATTTTTGGTTTCATTTAGTTTTGTTGTATGCAAATACCAGTCAAATATTTTATCAATCTCTCAAAATCCTTATATGCAATTACAGATTTCGATGAAACACAATCATATAATCCCGAATGGAATGAAAAGGTAAACTGTGCATGAATATAAATATCTCATACCCTTATAAAAATAATCTCATTCCCTAACTTGTGTATATTTTATTCCCAGTTAAAAATTGTACAATAGATTGTATGTTGTATAATAAATAGTTACTCCCGTTTGTAAAGAGAGTTGATTTTTGCACGTAAAATACCTTCTGAAATCTGTGTTATTTTCCTATTATAAGGAAATTTTATGATTTCAGATTATTTTGTGGTAGTTGTAGTCGTAGTCTAATATTTCCCGTGTACATTAATGGTTCAATCCAGATTTAAAGGCTTCCAAACGGGGATTGATATTAAATAGATTTGACTCTATTCGACTCAGCTTACAGAGTCTATTTAAGTTGAAAAAAACACCCTAAAGTCGGGGTTAATCTGACATGCTGTCTTCGTATTTGTTTCTCTTCCTATTTGTTCCCCTTTTATAACACAACCATACGGCAGTAAAAACCAGAATAACGCTGCCAGTTCCAGCCAGAAAGGCCCCACTTTTTTAAAATGGTATGCATAGAGAATGATATCTGGGCCTAAAGCACAGAATTCCCCTCTTATTCCATGACAATATCTTTATAAATGTAGGAGATGAAATAGTGTGATAGGCAGACGGACAGGCGGACACACCGAAATTATAAATGTTCCATTTTTGCGAAAGGAACCTTGGAAATTGTTCATGCGATGAAACCTTCGTCGCACGAGTATAACTTGCACTTGCCCAGTTTATTATGTGCGTCAAATTGGACATGGTTTTGTGGTGACAAAAATGAATAGCAATTTAACAAAAAAACAAATGGATCAAAACAACTATATCTTATGCAAAATATTCAGAACACAGAACACTAGCGCAGCCACGCTAGTGTTTGGATTTTGTCCAGCCATCTCGTCCTGGGTCTGCCAAGCGGTCGCCTACCTGATGGAATCGCATTCAAGGCATGATGTCGTGAAGTCGTGATGAATCGCTGTCTTCGTATGCAAATATCAGTTGACAGCTGAATTCTCCTTAATTTTCTGTAAGCATTTATGGACACTTTGAAATTGGACGATGCTTTTGATTATTTTTCGTTTGGTTATGACATAAGCTTAATTTTTGTACGGCCATTATGGTAGGCCCTTAAAAAAAGTGATGTGATCATGGCCTTGACTACACCAAGCTGAACATGTAGGCCAAGACAATGGCAACTTTGTTGCACATGCAACGCAAAAAATGATTCAATGAATTTATGGACTTAAATACTGCTGAATAAGCACGGTAGTATTGTACTGCCTAAAAAGAGTACATAAATGTAAAATCAAGTAGATGGTAAACATTTTAAAAATAACAGATTCTTTTTTAATTGAGAAGTTCTGATTTGTGTTCATTACTTTTTCAAATAGAAACATTACTTCAAGACCCATTCTTAGTATTTTAAAAGGGACCTATTTGGAAAGTAGTTCTTCAGACAAAACTCTCTGAATTAATTAATTAAAATTCCTAAACACATTTTAAAAAATAGGCATTTACTTTAAACAATTTTACTTCTGTCACCCTCATACAACTGTGCAACAAAACATAATGTGTTGCCACATTTATGCAAACACATGCATCTTTTTCACAATAATGCACGCAAATCTTGCTGGACTGCAAGTATTGTTACATTTTTGCATTCGCTCAATAGCTTTGGTAGCTTTGATGGCAGAAAAAATAGCAAATTCAAATACATACATGTTTAGGTATAAAACAAGGTAATAAACAAAATAACGAAGCATTAAAAGAGTTAAGTGCAATCGACCATAACCATAACTCCTAATGAGTTAGGCGATGAGTTAGGCGGAAGATCGAGTGGCCTGGAAATCTCTCATGCATGCATTGCCCCGCGACCCCTTTAATGGACCTTGCGGGTCATTAAAGATGAGATGAGAGAGCGATTCATTTCACTCCCGCGTAAGTAGTCAAAAGTGGCCGAACTTATTGAAACTGAGCGAAGCGGTTGCTATGGTCACATTGTATCATTTTTATGTATTCGCTTCTCTTAAGTTTCTGTACGGCCATTATGGTTGGCCCATTAGATGGACTTAGTAACATCTAGAACGATATGACTGACTATAACAAAGCAAGATGACCGATCTTTGAAAGAGCAGCCGATAGGAGATCACTCAGCAACTCTCACTGTCACAACTTTAACGATGTAGCAGAAAAAGAAACTGATGGATTTCATTTGTATCTGTCCGGTACTTAGGCATATACTTTCAAGACTTTCTTGAGTAGATCTCTAAAAGGACCAACAAGGAGTTAGTATTTCCCCTGAATCCTAGACTTGACAACAAACATTTATAGCCACATATCACCGATGTAATATCAAAAGGGCAGTTAGTGCTAACATCTGACATCTCATACAGACAACATGCATATAATGTGTTTAACAAGCAAGAAAACTAACAATTTACACTAATGTTGTCCTACCCTCCTAATGGCGCTACTGTCCGGGGGATGGACCTGGACCTCAACCAACAATTTTTGCAGATCAAATTGATTGAGTCCCTCTCCACTTGTGTGCTTTGTCCCACAGGCTCAGATTCGAAAGTTCTTCGGGTTGGAGCTAAGTTGTCTATGCCCCTTACATGGTCTAGCCACCAACCAACCCTTAGTTGTGTAGACGCCTGTCGCTGTACAGACCTTATAGCTCGTTTGGTCCTGTCCTGTTTGGTCCAACGCCTGAGATGGTTAGGCTATGTAGAGTGCATCGACAACACTGTTCCGGCCCGGAGAGTCCCGGACTCCGCGTCCATGGGACCAAGCAATAGAGGACCAAAGTTGGAGTTTTCCGTTGAATCGATTCAGATTCGATAGTGGAACATTTTGTGTAGGAGTGGATGCACTTACTCAATGTCGCTATTATCTCGAGAGGACGTTTGAATAGTTCAGCATATGCTGTGTTGGATACCAGGCCATAAAGACTGTAAGGCAGATGAACTTATCACAAACATACACGAGGCGCCGTGGCGTAGTGGGCAGATGCGTCGACTCCTACGCTCAAGGTCTAAGGCTCAAACATTTAGCATTTTTTTACGGCTCCACCCCTTTCGAGTCACTGACAATGCTCAGAGTCGTCATTAAACTGTCTCCTCCACTCGTGAAAGAGCGCACGCACAACACGAGTGGTTGCTGAGAAATTAGACCCAAGTCCACCTCGGATTGTAGCGCCGCTATTATTATTATTATATTAAGCATACACCAGCTCAAAAGACTAATATTAGACGGACTCGGAAATCGGACCTGTCTCTAAAATTAGAACTATGTTGGGGCCATCGTAGAACACAGCTTCACAAATCCGCACGTTAAAAACTGTGACTCCCTTCTGATTTTTATAAACACTACTAGTGAGTCCTCCACCTCCTATTGGCTTTGACGTTATTGAGACACTTGCACTTATGAACCTACTCTTTAAGAACCTCAATGACCTCGGAGAGAGAATTTGTATTGTTTAAGCTGCAAGCGTAGCCGTTTCTTTTTAAAGGGCCCACGTGGCTGCGCAATGGCCTTATACTGTACTAAGTACATACCTCGTAAAGTAGAAGCCACATTAATCTAACCTCACCTACACATTACTTCACGATGACTTGTTTCTTATCTTCTTCTTCAGCTTCCGCTACAGTCCGGGGTGGACGTAGGCCTCAGCCACCATGCCTCTTCATACAGCACTGTCTTGTGCTGTCTCCAGCGACGCACGTTTAGCTGATTGAAGTCCCTTGCCAATTGTGTAGCTGTGTATGCCACCGGAGGCTTGGTTTTCCTTTACCGCGTTGTCCCTGAGGGTTGGTGTCGGAGACTTTCCGGGTTAAAGTTTTCGCTGGATCTCTGCCTCGCAGAACCCAACCAGAGATATTATTATTCTGCAAATTAATCGATTGCATTTGTACCCAAACCTTAATTATCATATTCCCATTGTTTATTCGTCTGTTCTCATGTATACACTCTTTACTAGCAGAAATTGTAAACTTAACTATACTTTTATTTATTTACATATTTTTGAACTTTTCTCTTCCAGGCAAATGCGAATAATCAGTGGCAAGAACAGTTCGCTCAATGGAATTTGAACACCCAAAATCCGTAGATTGTTTTACTTACATATGTTCATAAAGTACTTATATTTTGAATTAAACAAAACCTGTTAGGAGGCAGTTTTTTTCTAACAAATTAATAATACTAAACATTGCAATACTTAATCAAATAAATACGCAGGCATTTTATAGTAAATTTCTAACAACCAGACAGAGAAAAGAAAAAAAACAATAGGTAAAGTAATAGCATAAGTTCTTATACGATTTTCAAAACAAATATGAAGGAAAAAGGGGAAATTTTCACATATACATACATAAATCGCAATAATAAATTTGTGAATGCCAGTTAAAATTAAATTATATTAATTAAATGAAACAAATTATATTAGCTGCATAAATTTACCATTAAAAGATACGGAAACGTGTAGAGATTAGATACGAGCAAATATTGTTTCAATAAATTACAAAATAATGGAATACTACCAATTAAAAGACTTGAATTGAAATAATATACCTATTCTATTAAAACAAAAAAACAAAAGATATACTTTAAAAGAAAAAAAATATATACATATTTAATAAACCCATTTCTTTAGTGCTTAATCGAATCTCTTGGGTCAGCGTGTTTATTGAGGAATACCTCTATGTATTTATTTGCTTCAGAAATTAATTAAAAATACATAAATGTTAAACATTTCTTTATTTGTTTATCGGTTATCTTAAATTATTATATTAATTATATGCAGCATTTCTCAAAATATTGAATTGTTTGGTTAAAGTAAGAATAGGGTTTGAGCAAAAAAGCAAACAAATGTTAAAGGAATATACACGAGATACATATATTATTATTGACCGATTAATAGCAACATTATTAATATGATGTTATGGTATGAATATTTATTCATATGTACGTTTTAATATACAATATTTGCATAATATTTATTAAAATATATTAGATGCTCTATATATACATACATTTAACATTAATTATATGAAGAATACTAAATAAAAATTGTAATAAGAACAAAATAAAATACCATAATATATATATATATATATATATTATAATAATTTTAAAATATTACTCTTTGTTTGTAACTCAAACGTAAGTACGTTACAGACATCGGCATGAGACCCTATTTTTGCTTCTTAAAATTCACTCAAGAAAAAAGTGCTGTAAGTCCGTACAACAGCCGCAGGCTAAGTGCTCAGTAAAGTATGTATCTCTTATAAACTCGAGTACTACATTTCTGAATTATTTCATCCTGTAACACTGAATACTCAAATCGAGTTCAAGGAAACGGTACTACGTGTGGTCGCTTATGAAAAACCAACACACTGCAACTACGATCCTTTGTTTATAACTTATGTGTACGATCCTCGCCAGCTAAAAGGTTATCCGGCGGCAGAGGAAGTCAATAGGATAGTAATTTAGCACCGCTTCGTAGGAATAGAAGTGAGAGGTCATTTTAGGCATTTGTGAAGTTTTCGTTTTTCATAAGCGGTTACATACATCACCGCTTGGTCAAACGTAATATGAATATGCGGTGGTACAGAATGAAATTATTCAAACACTGCGAACCACCGCAGAATTTGCGATGGCGGTTCATACTCGCACCGCTTTGTAAGTTTCCGTCTACAAAAAGGCAAACTTTCCCGTGCAAGTACAACTCGCACTGCCCAATTTATTTAGCATCACTATAATCTGAGAAAAAATATCCAAACACAGCATAGTGCTTGGATTGGTGTGACTGCATGAATATATGATCATACGTGTTTGCGGTCAATGCGATGGAACACAAGTTTTAGTTTTTCTCACTAATCCTCCTCGTTTTATATAAAACGTCAGTCTCTGCCGAACCTTTGTAGCGTTCACATCGTAGTGACTAAATTTCAAAGTGCAGGTACTTTAATCAGTACTCCCTGTTGGCTTTATATCCATCCCTCTCACACTAGTTACTTAATTAGTTGTTATATCTATTCATTTCAATAAGCGCGCGAAAAAAAACTTTTAGTTATATAAAGTGTTTTCTATTCTGTGTCCATCCGGATTTAGGGCCAAAATGAGTGGAAATAGGTTCAGCGGGTTGTCTTCTGAGACTCCCGCAGACACCCCACCTCATAAACGCTCAAAACCCATTAGTCTGGAAGATTTTCCAAACCTTCCTGCAACATCAAATTCTAAAAATCCCAAATTTGTGCTCATTTCTTCAAAAGATGAAAAAAAACCTCTTTCGAGCGTAAGTGTTTTTATTTTAAAGAAGGCAATAGATAGAATCAGCAAAGAATATACAAGCATTACCCAACTTCGAGATGGAAATATTTTGATTCTAACAAAAAATAAAAGAGTTGCGGAAAAATTTATAGGTGTAACTAATTTGGCAAATCAGTGTCCCGTTTCCATAAAATACCAAGCTAACCTTAATTCTTCAAAAGGTATAGTCTACGCGCCATGCCTTACCAATGTACCGGAAGCTGACATTATCTCTGAAATGAGCTCACAAAGCGTGGTAGATATATACAAATTCACTAAAATCATTGATTGAAAATTGTCAGTTACTTGGGCATACTACAAAAAGATGTACTAAGACCCCAAACTGTGAAAAATGCAATTTTCCACCACATGCCCCATCCAGCTGCGTACGCACCATGTGCGCTAACTGTCTCAGCACAACCCACACTTCTTCCGACCAAAATTGTCCAAAATACAAGCAAAACAAAGAAATCCTTGCAATAAAAACAAGAAATAAGTGCAGCATGGCTGATGCTAGACGCACCTATAACCTACAAAATCCTATAGCAATCCAAACAACTAACAATATACAGTACTCAGAAAGAGCCAGATTAGCCATCGATACCAACAATGTAGCATCCAACAATTCTCCACTTTTCAATGAGTCATTACAAAAAGAAAAATCAAACAATACCACAAAAACAACAGACATAACTCCTCATTCATCATCTCCTCCCCCCAAACCTACATCAGCTTGCACCTCAGCTGATATTAACAATCCGATATCTATTACTAAAACCAATAATCAAAACAACACAGATCTATCTTCTTCCTCATCAATTCAATCGACTACACCTTCTCACTCTCACATAAAAGCAACTAACGAAACCAAATCAACTGACTCGTCGTCCCTTCAGAACAAAAATGGTGCTACATCACCAATATCTAACATAACTCAAAAACTTATCCGTGAAAATATATACTATACACCATCTAACCAACTGGAACCCACTTCAAATAACAAAATTCATCATACACAAAATAAGAAGCTCCTAACTGGACATACAAAAAATGAACATAATGAATTATCCTAATTTATCAAACATTACCACCGTCAACGACCCCGCTGTCCATCGGCCGACCATCCTGAGCCCAACGCTGGGCATTCACCAGCCCATGGCGGGACGGCGGGGTCACACCAGTAACAACAACACACCAACCAACACGAACCATCCACCACTCACCACAACCGCATTACAAATCATACAATGGAATATAAAAGGCTACTTGAATAATTATAATGAAATACTTATTTTGATAAAGCAATTTACCCCTAAAATTTTAGCCCTACAAGAAACCCACCTTACCTCCTTAAATAATATCCCTATCCCAGTAAATTACGACCTTATTTCCCAAAACCAAGCTCAAACTCCCTATGGTGGTATTGCATTTCTAGTACACCATTCGCTGCAGTACTTTGAATTTCGTCTTAAAAATGACTTTGAAGCTATTGGAATAACAATTACATCCAAACGAAAATTTTCCATAATAAATGCCTACATTCCCCCTCATCAAGCCATAAACATCAATAACCTAAAAAACGTCCTTGATCATCCACATCAACCATCCCTATTCCTTCGGCGATTTCAATGGTTGGAATTCAAGTTGGGGTTCTCCTAAAAATAACCATCGTGGCAATACTATTGCCAAATACATAATAAAATCGGATTACCAATTACTCAATGATGGTTCGCCTACCCACTTCAGCACTCATTCCACCTTCACCCATATTGACCTTTCTTTCTGCTCCCCTAGTTTAGCAATTGACTCCAAATGGAATATTCTAAATGACTTATGCGGAAGTGATCACTTCCCCATAATTATTTCTATGTTTCATTCAACTCACTCCTCCTTCATAAAAAAATCTAAATTTAAAATTGACAAAGCCGACTGGGATCTCTACCAAAAACTTCTAGATGATTTTAACGCTAAGCACGGCTTCAGTGAAAACGTAAATAAAGAAGCCGCCAATATTCATAAAATTATTCTCCAAAGCGCCAACAAATCCATCCCACAAACTTCCTCCCCAAAAGTAATCAAAAATGTCCCTTGGTGGAACAAAGAATTGGAGTTATTAAAGAAACAGAAAAATAAACTTTGGCATTCCCTCAAGCGCAACATTTCCTCCGATAACATCCTTAAATATAAGAAAGCCAACGCCCAGTTCAAAAGAAAAGTAAAGATCTCTAAAAGTGACTCTATTCATAAATTTACATCAGAAATTAACCCAACTACACCTACAGGGAAAATCTGGAGCTCGATAAGAAGGTTCTGTGGACTTAATTCTTTTTCTTGCATCCACTCCATTAGTTGTACATTCCCCAACAATGTTAACATTACCGACCCCCTAAAAATTGCCAATCACATTGCCGATTACTGGTCCAAGGAGTCTAGTGACTCCAACTTTCCTCCTCTTTTCTCCATAAATAAGGCATTATCTTCTCTCTCCATCTCCTACTCCCTATCCAATAACGCTCAAATTATCGATAGCAACATCTCAATTACCGAACTTAATTCAGCTTTAAACAAACTTAAAGGAAAAACTCCGGCTAACGACAGAATATCATATCCTATGTTAAAGAACCTTTCTCCATCAATGAAATCTAGACTCCTCAAACATTACAATACCATTTTCCATAGCAACATTCCCCAATTATATAAAAATAGCACTATCATTCCTATCCTCAAACCAAATTCTGACAAATCCCTTCCTAAATCCTACAGACCAATATCTCTCAACCCATGTTGTGCCAAAGTTATGGATAAAATAGTAGCCAATAGACTCTGGTGGTTTGTTTCACGAAACAAACTGCTCAGTAGTCACCAAATGGGTTTCAAAAAGGGCAAATCTGTAAATGAGTGTTTATTGTATCTTGACCACCAGATAACCGATTCATTATCAAAAAAAAGTCACCTCTCTCTCATTTCACTTGATTTTACAAGTGAAACCATTGATAGAATTGGTGTTCACTCAATTATAGACCAACTTAAATCCTGGAAAGTAGGACCGCAGATCATTAGATATATATTTAATTTTATGGCAAACAGAAAAATCACTGTACGTGTTGGGAATGCCTCATCCCCCCTACTACCCCTTTTTAATGGTATCCCCCAAGGTTGGTGGTCAGGTGCGGACTCTTAGGGTAAAGTCTATGGACGATCCTTATTGAGAAACCGTTTCAAGAAGACATACTGCCTCCACGGGGCGGCCACCGGGCAACGAATGCTGCAGCGAGACTATAGGTCTGGTATCTCAGGCTCGCACAATGAACAAATGGTTCTTGGCGCCAACCTGCGATGCATGATCTTAATTTCTCAACTGTATACATCCGGCCAAAGTATGCGACGGGAGGAGTAAACCTCCTAAAATAATCTCTAATCCAATAGTGGAACAGCATACGCCGAGGGATGCGTGGCTAAGAGAGTGCTTAGTCTCTAGTATGCGAACTCCGAATACCTGGCGACCTTCGGTTTTAATCTAGCCTTCCGTAGGCATATCGGGCGCTACCTAGGGTGACGTATATTTCCCGAATACTCGTGGGATCACTATTTCCAAAATAAATTCAAAAAAAGATGAGTATGGTGAAGCTCCAAATTCACCAGCGTCTGTTCATGCTGTGGAGCATACAGACGGCAATATTCGGGACGCTACTGAGCCTCCGACGGCCACTTCACCTTCGGCCATAGTCAACCAGCTCCAAAGCGAGCCAGCTACAGTCTCAGCTGACAAGGGGATCGGAGCCAAATGGGCACAATCCTTGACAGCTACCAGCGCTAGTGTCAGTTCAGAGGAGTCTGACACATCCACGGTCATAGACTCTTGCAGTGTAGTCACGGAGAAATCCGGATGTTCTTCCATTGGGAAGAAACCTGACAAGCTGCGTCTAGGACCAGGTGGATTCGTCAAGCTAAACTCAGCTGAAAAGAGGAGATATAACCAAGCTATTCGCAAGGGCGAAACTAGGGAAAATGCCCTAGTATATGCGAAATCTCCTCTTGGAAATGAGTTTAAAAGGGTGAGATCAAAGGATCGCACCCCCTCTGAACGGGCAGCCAAAAAGGCAAAAGCCAGACATGCACCTGACGCGCCCACCTTCAGTCAGGTAGCTAGTACTGTCAGACTAGGAATCGTCCCAGCTGACATTGATAAACAGCCTCTGTCAACAGAGCAAATGGCTCTAATCCAGGAGGCAGTCATCGACGTGTCGATTGAACTGAGAAACAGGGGCGTGTGGCCACATTTCTCAGGCTCTCAACACAAGTCGGGATGGCTAATTTTCATCTGCTCTGACAGTGCTACTGCTGAGTGGATGAAAAGCAATTTCGATGCTATCAAGGCCAAAAGTGGTCTTGATATTGTACTTGTGGAGGAGGGATCTTTTCCCAAATCTCACATAGTACGTGGTTTCTTTCCACAAAGCATCGAATTGCCAACGACCAAAGTCTTAGCGACGCTTGCAGCACAAAATGAGGGCCTTCAAGCTTCTTCATGGAAGGCAATGCAAAGGATGAAAGAAGGTTCGCTCCTTCATCTCGTCTTTGCCATTGACGATGCGTCCATGAAGACCCTGAGCAAACTAAACAACAAGGTTTGCTATAGATTTGGTCAGGTCAAGTTGATCGTCTCCCACAAGAAGGTCAACGCAGATGATTCTCCATCTGCTGCTGCAACAACAACCTCATCTGCAGTTCCCACTTGCAGCGCTGCCGGGCATGTAAGTGAGGACAGTACTGCCTCAGCAACTAGGACCGCTGACAGCGAGCCCATTGCTAGCACCAGCGGCCTTAGTGCAGCAGGAAAGACGGTGACACGTGTTGTTGAACCGAAAAACCGTAATACCGGCAAAAAGCCCGGAGTTCCGAGAAATACAACCGGCGCCGCAGGGCACGTTACTCGGAAGGAAGAGTCGGGGGGAATTCCAAAAAAGGTCATCCTTCAACGGCTGAAAGAAAGGCCCCAAAAAGGCCCAACTGATGCGGCAGGCCAGATCCTCGATGGAGGATCGATGAGCTCCATCAAGGTGCTACAGACGAACCTGCATCATGCGAAGGGCGCGTCCGCTACCCTTAGCAAGCGGTTCGCCGAAGAAAATATAACCCTTGGACTTATCCAGGAACCTTGGGTTAGAAGCGGACGTGTAAAAGGTCTCCGGAATGGCAGTAGTAAGTTAATCTCTAAGTGTGGAGACCCTGCGCCAAGAGCGGCCTGTCTCATCAGCAATGATATTAACTTTCTTCCCATTCCTAATTTCATTAACAGAGACCTGGTGCACCTACTACTGGAAGTTCCGACGGAGAGGGGAACACATAACATCGTGTGCGCCTCGGCGTATTTCCCGGATGACAACAGCATCATACCACCTAAGGACGTCCAGGACCTCATCAGTTACTGCAAATCAGGCAACCTGCACTACATTATCGGTTGCGATGCTAACGCGCATCATGAGGTCTGGGGTAGTAGTGACACCAACAGAAGAGGTGAGTGTCTTTTAGAATATCTTATTAGTAGTGAAATAGTTATACTAAATAGAGGCTCAAAGCCTACCTTCATAAATGCGATTCGCGAAGAGGTACTTGATCTCACACTTGCAAGTCCATTTATTTCGAATTTTATTGAAAATTGGCATGTGTCAGATGAACCATCTTTGTCAGACCACCAACATATTAGGTTTGACATCCCTGGTCAACTCTCACATGTCTCTAACAGATACGATCCCAAACGCACCGACTGGGGTCGCTATCGAGAACTAGTTCTCTCACAAAAAGGGATGCTTCTTACGTCTATTGAGTCCATAGGGGACCTAGATGAAGCAGCCTTCCAATTAAATAATGTAATGATCAATTCCTATCACGACAGTTGTGTCCCCAAGACCACTTCAAATAATCGTAAAGTGCCTTGGTGAAATGATCATCTGACAAAACTTAGGAGTAGAGTCAGAAAACTCTTCAATTCTGCCAAGAAAACGAAGAGGTGGAACGAATATAGGTCCGTTCTCACAGAATACAATTCTGAACTTAGACGAACCAAGCGGGCCACTTGGAGGAAATGCTGTGAAAACATTGCGAACATGCCAGTAGCAGCACGCATCCACAAATCGCTCGCAAACGATCAGGCAAACTGTGTAGGGTTTTTAAAGAAAAGCGACGGTACCTACACGACGGGTAGAGAAGAAACACTTAAAACGTTGCTTCAGGTGCACTTCCCAGGCTCGTCTTATAGTACCTCTCAAGTGCACTCTAACACAACAGACCATAGGGTCTTTGTTAATAGAAGAGTTAAAAGTTTATCTGGAAAAATTTTCAGTACAGATAAGGTTGAATGGGCTGTTGGCACTTTCGATCCTTTCAAAGCTCCCGGTGGTGACGGTATATTCCCTGCACTATTGCAAAGATCAATAGACCTCATCCTACCGGAACTGACAGCTTTATTTAGAGCCAGCTACAACTGAAGTTACATACCAATCTCCTGGAGAAAGGTCAACGTAATATTCATTCCCAAACCGGGTAATAGACCTAGTGAGCTGCCTAAATCATATAGACCTATAAGTCTAACATCATTTGTACTCAAAACGATGGAGAGACTAATTGATGTTTACATTAGAGAACGATTAGAGTTGTCTAACCCTCTAAACTCGAACCAGTATGCATATAGGAAAGGTAAATCCACCATAGGTGCCCTTCATTATCTCGTCAAAAAGATAGAAGGCGCACTTGCTTCCAAAGAAATAGCCCTATGTGCATTCCTCGACATCGAGGGCGCTTTCGATAACACTGGCTACGACTCGATCGCAAGAGCGATCAGTAGCAGAGGTATCGAAGAATCGACTAACAAATGGATCAGAGCCATGTTGGAAAGTCGTTCGATTACTTCTTCTTCCGGAGGAGTGTCGGTTTCTGTAACCGCGGCAAAGGGTTGCTCACAAGGGGGGGGTTCTTTCCCCCTTATTATGGTCACTAGTTATCGACAAACTGTTAGTAGATCTTCAAGGATCAGGCTACACCACAATTGGTTATGCTGATGACCTGGCGATTGTTATAAGGGGTAATCACGACACGAGTATTTGCAATATGATGCAAAGTGCGCTACTGCAAGTCGTTGAAAGGTGCAACGCAGAGGGTTTATCGATCAATCCCTGCAAGACCGTTCTATCGCCCTTCTCAAGGAGTACTCATGTCAACCTTGAACCCATAATAATCGGCAACACCACACTAGTTTATTCCAGCGAGGTAAAATATCTTGGAGTAATCCTGGACAGACGACTTAACTGGAATTCACATATTAAGTCCGCCATAGAGCGAGCTACCAGAGCACTGTGGGCCAGTAGACGTCTTTACGGTAGGACTTGGGGTCTCTCTCCCAAAATTATTCATTGGTTGTACACAATGATGGCGAGACCCATTATCACATATGCGGCCATCGTATGGTGGCCAAAAACCCTTCAACAGTCATCGGCAAACAAACTGCAAAAACTGCAAAGGATTGCCTGCCTTGGCATAACAGGTGCCATGCGCACCTGCCCCACAACAGCTCTCGAAGCTATTATCGGGCTGACACCTTTACCCATCTTCGTTAGGAAGATATTATTATTATTATAATTTATTAGGATATAATTTAAATTATAAACTAATATCTATAAAGCACTAGCTGCCGAGGCTTTCGCTCTTAAGAATGAATTAAATATTTTTTTATATAATTGAAAATCGTGGTAATGTTTTCTTGGGTTGGGGATTTAAGAAGTAGATGGACTGATGGGTTTGTACAGTTTGGATTGTTGTGTGCGCGCCCCAGTATGTGGTTGACATCATACCATCCGAGGCAGGTGTTGCATGTGGGTGGAGGGGTGCCTTTGAGTAGATGCTGGTGTGTGTGTGTTGTGTGCCCTAATCGTAGTCTTGTGAAGGTGGTGTTTAGCATTTTTGAAGTGGTGGTGGGGTACGATGGACTGTTCCGATCTGGGTTATAGAAAGTGTAGTGATGGTGGTAGTTTTGCCAGTTCGACAGAAGAGTCGGCACTTCAATAACCTTAAGGTATTTAGTTTGGTGGTACATAGGAGCGCGGTGGGCCAGTCCAGCTTCAAAGTCTGCAAGTTCGTTCCCTTTTATCCCTACGTGGCTAGGGACCCACATTATTTTTGTTTTATTGGGGGACTTAGCGATGCAGTGGCGGATATCTGTGATGATTGCTGTGTCTTGTTTGGGGTTTCTTATTGCATTGATCGTGGACAAACTGTCCGAGCAGATCACATATTTTCCTCCCTGTTTAGCAGTTATTTGTATGGCTTTATATATGGCTTGGGCTTCCGCTGTGAACACAGAAGCATAAGTAGGTAGAAGGCCTCCGATAATTAAAGAGCCGTTCTCCTTGGTGACGGCAAAAGAAGTACTATTGTTGTTTTTGGAGCCGTCGGTAAAGATGAATTGCCAGCCTTTTGCTTTAAGCGATGAGGAGATGCGATTGAATGATGCACGGTAAATCTCTTTAGGCGTGTTGTTTTTGTCGTGTAGGGTTAGGTCCAGAATTAGTGAGCCTGGCTTAAAGGCCCATGGAGGCAGCGTAGGAGATCGTTGAGCGATCAATTTCTTCGGGAGGTCTAAATTTTTGGCAATTGACAGAGCTTTTGCTATTGATGACTGCACTTTTTTGCATATTTCATGTTTTTTGCTTTAGCAAAGTCACTACTAACCATTGAGTTTTTGGATTGTAGGAGCTTAATGTACAGTTTTGCTTGAGCGAATTCAAAACGTTCTTCAACCGTGGGTAGTCCAGCTTCAACAAGCGCATTCTTGATAGGGCTGGTTCGAAAGGCGTTAATGCTACGGCGGGCGGCTTGATGATAGGGGGCTTTGATGGTGTTGAGGGTTGATTGCGGTGAATTTCCGTATATGCACAAACCATAGTCAATCTTGCTAAGCACTAGTGATTTTGTGATTTTACATAATGTATTAATGTGGGTATAACATTTTTTGCTAGCTAGGTAGTTAATTACATTTGCTTTGGCGGCTAGGCTTTTCTTAAGACTGAGACAGTGAGAATTCCAACTATACAGTTAATCAAAAAAGTAAGTATACACTACCTCCTGAACTATATTTTTCTAAAGAAAACTAAATATTTGCAACAAAAATCAACAACCATTTTTTTTTCTGTTTTCACAAACGTAATACTATTTTTAAAAAAGAACCAACATAACAAAATAACAAAACATAAACAATAGAATTCAACTTAAAGTAATATGAATGGAAATTTACATCAAAAAAGTAAGTATGCAAACAAAAAAGAATACTTTCTGAAATGTTTCTCTGCTCTCTAGTCTTCTTATCAATATTTCGTTGGGTAGCCTTTGGCTTTTATAATTGCTTGCATTTGATTTGGCATCGAGTTAACCAATTTTGATGTTACTTTTTGGCTTATTTTAGCCAACTCTTTCTGAAGCACTCTTTTCAAGTCTTATTTTGTCTTGACACCGTGTTTTTGAACTGCCCGTGTCAAATGTTCCCATAAATGTTCTATTGCATTCATGTCGGGCGATTGGGTGGTGTTCTCAGCTGGTTACGAACATTATATAACAATTATTCCTTAACAATATGAGAGGTGTGTTTTGGGTCATTGTCTTGTTGAAAGATAAAAGACACTTCTTGATCCAACTTTCTGACGCTTTCAAGTAAATTAGTTTTCAATATGTCCAAATAGGCATATTTGTCCATTGTACCATCAATGAAAACTAAATTACCGACGCATTTTTGCCGCAATACACTCCCATACCATTACGGAGGCACCACCTTGCTTTACAGTTCCGGCCATGTTTGTGGGATCTAGCTCCGCGTTTGTTTTACGCCAAACTTTAGCACGTCCATCGGATCCATGAATGTTAAATTAGCTTTCATTTGAGAATACGACCTTATTCCAGAAAGCTGGATCACAATTTACATGAGCTTTTGCAAAATTTAATCGTTTTTGACGGAACTGTAAGGCACGGTGGTAGCTCCGTAATGGTATGGGGGTGTATGGCGGCAAATGGCATCGGTAATTTAGTTTTCATTGATGGTACAATGGACAAATATGCCTATATGGACATATTGAAAACTAATTTACTTGAAAGCGTCAGAAAGTTGAGTCTAGAAGTGTAATTTATCTTTCAACAAGACAATGACCCAAAACACACCTCTCATATTGTTAAGGAATAGTTGTTATATAATGTTCGTAACCAGCTGAGAACACCACCCAATCGCCCGACATGAATGCTATAGAACATTTATGGGAACATTTGACACGGGAAGTTCAAAAACACGGTGTCAAGACAAAATAAGACTTGAAAAGAGTGCTTCAGAAAGAGTTGGCTAAAATAAGCCAAAAAGTAACATCAAAATTGGTTAACTCGATGCCAAATCAAATGCAAGCAATTATAAAAGCCAAAGGCTACCCAACGAAATATTGATAAGAAGACTAGAGAGCAGAGAAACATTTCAGAAAGTATTCTTTTTTGTTTGCATACTTACTTTTTTGATGTAAATTTCCATTCATATTACTTTAAGTTGAATTCTATTGTTTATGTTTTGTTATTTTGTTATGTTGGTTCTTTTTTAAAAATAGTATTACGTTTGTGAAAACAGAAAAAAAAATGGTTGTTGATTTTTGTTGCAAATATTTAGTTTTCTTTAGAAAAATATAGTTCAGGAGGTAGTGTATACTTACTTTTTTGATTAACTGTACTTATTGTTAACAACTAGGCCAAGAATACTTAAATTATTTACATTTGTGATATCGACATTATTAACTCTGATTGACAAAATATCTCTGTTGCAATTCTTTTTCCGACAAATGTGCAAGGTTTTGCATTTGTTGAGAGAAAGGCTTGCACCAGAGGAATTAGACCATCTTAAGATGTCTACAACTAGTTCTGAAAATTTAGAGTTAGTTGTACCCAGATCATTGTGTTTGCTCAGGACGAATACATCGTCGGCGTAAATACAATGATCAAGATGTTTGTGTTTGCTGATTATCTTTGAAAGGTCGTCGAAGGCAATGATGAATAGGACTACCGACAAAGGGGAGCCTTGGGGTATGCCGTTAAAAAGGGGGTGAGTTGAAGAGTAGCTGTTGTTGACTCTCACACAAATTTTCCGGTGGGTTAAAAAGGAACGAATGTAGTTATAGATTCTTGGTCCAATACCCCAGTCTTTGAGTTTTGTTAGGACCAAGTGAATACCTATTCTGTCGAAAGCCTTTTCAAAATCAAGGGAGAGAATGGTTACATGGTTTCGGGCAGAGAGTGCCTTAGATATGTACGAATCCAAATGAATGAGTGCATCGGCACATCCCTTATTGGCTCTGAATGCTACTTGATTATGGCTAAGAAGGTTTTTTGATTCAATGAACCACATTAGGTGTTAAGCTATGGCTTTTTCTAGAACCTTAGACATACAAGGCACGAGGGAGATGGGGCGGTACCCTTCCATTACACTTATGTCTTTGTTTTGTTTAGGAAGAGGTAGTACTGTTGCAGACTTCCAATATTGGGGTATTGTGCCTGTTTGCAAAATTTCGTTATATAATGAAATTAGCCTGGATTTTGCTTCAAGTGGGAGATTTTTAACCATGGGGTACGATACACGGTCCCTGCTGGGTGTTTTACCCTTCAGTTTGGCTAGACAACATTCGAGTTCGATAGGGGTTATATCTAATTCAATGCGTCTAGCAGAGTCTGCTATTGTGTGGGTGTTGGGCACAGTTGAAGTCGATAAGGCTGATTGCTTTTTGGCTCTGAAGTTAAGTGGGAAATATTCGTCTTTAGAATAATTCGACCATTTGAGGGCGAAACAGTTACTTATTTCCTGTGGTGAAGTTTTACTGCCCTCAGGTGTTGTTATTGCACTTATTGAATGAGCAACAGCATTACCAGTAAGGCTACGAATGCTATGCCAAATTTTTTCTGGTGTCGAATTGGGGTTAAAGGCAGATGTGAAATCATGCAGACATCTTGCTTTGCTCAACTTGACTTCACGACGAAACTTTGCATTTGTCTTTTTGAAGTTTATTAGATTCGTTGTGCTGGGATGTCTTTTAAAAAGTTTCCATGCTGTTTGCTTTTCATTTCGAAGAGTAGCCAAGTGAGAGTTCCACCATGGCACTGTTCGTTTGTGGGGGTATGGAGAGCTTTGTGGGATGGACATATTTGCAGCTGTTCTAATAGCTTTGTGGAGCGTAGCGGCCTCTTTGTTAACATTGCAAGAAAAAGGATTACGTGACAGAAAATCTAAGATGTGCTTGTTGTAACAAGCCCAGTTAGCCTTGTCAGTTTTAAATTTCGGGGTAAAAGGAACTTTGCAATTAATCGAGCCAAGAGCAATAGCGGAAATAATTGGGAAATGGTCGCTATTATAGAGATCATCCAATATTTCCCAAGAGACCCTTGTGTAGAGTTCAGGAGAACAGCAAGTGATATCTATGTTTGTTAGTGAGCCATGAGTGGAGAGGTGTGTCGGAGAGCCATCGTTTAGGATTATGAGATTGGTGTTACTAATAAATGTTTCAACCACTCTACCTCTAGTGTTAGTGATATTTGAACCCCACAAAACACTCCAGGCGTTAACATCACCCACAAGTATGATTGGGGATTGGATCTGAAGCACAATATTTTGCAAATCGTTTATTGAGAAGATTTGGTCAGGCGGGATGTATATTGACAGAATTGTGAATTTAAATGAGAGTTCGAATTCGAAAGCGAGAGTCAGTAGGCATGAGTTAATTGGGATTCTTTTGTGAGGTACGTTGATTTTAATTAAAACAGCAATACCTTGTTTTGATGAGGTGTTGTGTGGATAGTTGTTGAAGTATCCTGTGAAGCCACGAGGTATCTGCGGTGAAAAGTTGTAGGCGCAGTGAGTCTCTTGTAGAGACACAACAGATGGTCTTTGTTCTTTTATTATGAGGTTGAGTTCGTCGTAGTTGTTGCGGAGGCCTTTTATATTCCATTGAAGGATTTTGAAAGTGTTGTTGGTTTGTGGTGGTTGAATTAAGGTTTGGCGAGATAAGGGTCGCAGTCCAGACCGATCGAGGTGCGGATAGGGGCGTCTGATATCAGACGGGGCCGTCCGCATCCCAATCGGTATGGGCTGCGACCCAAGAGAAGGCAAATTGTGTGTAGGGTTATTGTTTATCATCTGTATCAGAGGGGCTTATAAAGTAGGAGTTACTGTTAATTAAATTTTTTGTGATAGAAGTGAGAGGAGAGTCGAAAGAAGAATGATTGGTGGATTTTGAAATAGGTGGAGACGGAGGCGGGCGGTTTTGCAGTGTAGTGCTATTGAACTTAGATACTGATGGAAGAGAGGGTAGAGAGTTTGATAAATTTGTTGTTGTTATTGAGGGTTTGGAGCCGGTGGATACTGTATTGTTGTTAGCTATTGGGTTATTGATGGCGGAGAGATAAGGAGTGCTGGAAGAGGCAGGTTTAGATGGACGGTTTGGGCCTGCTACTATTTTGTCCGCTTGCCTCGTTTTCTCAGCGTATGTCTGGTTGGAGAGAGAGGGGAGTGATTGATTGTAAGTTCGTTTGGCTTCGGCCATACTACATTCATTTCTTGTTTTAATTTTCAAAATTTCTTTATTTTGTAAATATTTTGGACAAGATGTGGATGAGGATGGGTGTGCTTCCGCACAATTAGCGCACATTGTACGAGAACATACTTCCGGGTCATGGGGAGGCAGACTACAGTTTGCACAGACCTTGGTTTTGGAGCACCTTTTTGTCGCGTGACCGAGTAACTGACAGTTACGGCACCTCATCGGGTTGGGGATGTATTCCTGCACTTTGGTTTTGTACCAACCAATATCAACCGTATAAGGAGGCTGATAGAGATCGAACGTCAAAAGAACTAGCCCTGTAGGGCGTTGTTTGCCATCAATCATTTTTGTGAATTTGTATACATCGATCACGCCTTGTGATTTCATTTCCGATATAATTTCACTCTCTTCGATATTAATTAAGCAAGGGGCGTATACAATTCCCTTAGAAGAGTTCAAATTAGCGTGTAGTTTGGTGATAACAGGGCATTGGTTTGCGATATTAGTGATACGCAAGAATTTGTCCGCTACTCTTTGTGATTTGGCAAGAATGAGGAGGTTGCCATCTCTCAGTTGGGAAATGCTATCATATTCTGTACTTACAGTGTCTATGGCTTTGTTTAAAACAAAGATGCTTACTGAAGACAGTGGTTGTTTTTCGTCTTTGGCTGATATAATAACGAATCGGGGATTTTTTACGTTTGTATACGATGGGAGGGTAGGGAAATCTTCCACCGTTGTGGTTCTATTTTTCTTTGAACGGGGTTCAAATGAAAGCGTGTCGGCATCTGCCAACTCGCTAAATCTGTTCCCGGGTTTTGTTTTATTAGGCCCCGGGGCCATGATGGGGGTGGACGGAATTACCGTACGCGTGGGAGGTATGAACACGCGGTTTGCAAAAGAAAAAAGAAAGTATGAGCAAGCAGCAATGGAGTGAGCGAGAAGGAAGTACTACTCGATTTGAGCGCACTGAAAAAGAAAAACGAACTGTCAAATAGTCACCACGATGTTTACTCTACGAGAGCTAGACGGAGACTGCGTTAGGAAGATAGCTGCCACTTATGCCATTAAACTGCAGCTAGAATATCAATTCAAACCAGGTGACCTAGTGGGTCACCTTAGAATACTCAACTCAATCCCTAATAGAGACATGTTTTGTACAATGCCGGACACTATGGTCAGGCAGAACTGTTTCGGCAGGTTATTTGAAGTTGAAATATTGGACCGGGTAGACTGGTCCAATGGTGTTCCTACACTAGACCCCAGAAGTCTAGTTTGGTACACAGATGGATCGAAAATGGATTCTGGAGTCGGAGCTGGTGTCTGTGGACTCAACACTGGGATCTCTGTACCGATGGGGTCTAGTCCCACTGTGTTCCAAGCCGAAATCCATGCCAATGAGATCTGCGCGAGACATAATCTTGGTAAAGGTATCAAGGGCGCAATTATACAAATCTTTTCAGATAGCCAGGCAGCACTTAAGGCCTTATCGTCCAGTCAAATAGACTCCAAAGCCGTCAAATGTTTGCCACGGGCTTTCTTACTGGCCACTGCGGCTTGTACTACCACCTTAACAAAATTAACTTGTGTCAAAACACGTAATTTAGGTTCTGTCTTGAAGAAGACGAAACATCCCAGCACATTTTATGTGAATGTCCGGCACTACATTGGTTAAGGAAACGTATTCTCCACAGGGAAATACTGACTTCAGTGGAATTGAAAAACTCCACTACAAAAGATATACTATCTTTCATAAGGAAAGTGGTAAATCTTTTGGATTAACTCCAGCCCGTCGATACAATAGATCTTTTTAGGTCGCAGTGTCGCTGCCTTTACGGCAGGGTTGTACAAGAGGAAAAAAAAAAAAAAAAATCCCCCAAGGTTCGCCTTTATCCGTACCCCTCTTCCTCATAGCTTTTAATAAACTTTCCCACATTATATCTCTTCACAAAGAGATAAAATTTTGCGCGTTTTTTTTAACTCGTTTTACAGGATGCTGATTTGATGTCATCCGCGAGACTTCTAATGTCAATCCGAGTTTTAACAATTTCACTGCCTATTAAATTTATTGAACTAATAGCATCTCTTAGAAAAGCGGTTGGTTCACAGATAGAGAGTTGGGTTGTTTTGGAAGTTCTCTGGAAGTGACATTCAAGGTCATTGTTGTCAAAAACAAAAAAAAATAATTGGTGCGGAGCGATATAAAAACACGTCTGAACTGGACGGTGGTTAGCGAAAGAAAGGCTGGTGTAGTCACTTGATTGTAGAGCCGCAGACTCATGGGTTTAGTCCCCATGTTTTGCCTACGAGTTGTTTTAGGGACCACAGAGCTTTGAGTATACTTTGTTTATGTGTAAATTCCAAGAGAGTTTTTGGTCCAATGTTACTCCAAGAAACTTTACCTATTTGCCTCTGAAATGCAGATTTCTTTGATTTTGAGGGTTTAAAGATTGTGTTTTTTTTTGTGAATCGAATTAAGTTTGTTTTGCTGAGATTGATGGAGATTCCCTTTTCATCGCACCAGTTCCAAGTTATTTCAGGGCTCTGCATGAGATTTCCTATAATGTCTTCATGTTTACCTTTCATGATTATGGTTATATCATCAGCATATCCGATGGCTGTGAAGCCATTATTATTGAGTACATAAATAATTCACTCAACTTGCATACAATCCAATAACTCTTGTGTTTACAGCGGGTTCTGGCGAATGAGAATTGAAAAATTCAGTTTTCCCATACTTTCCTTGATGTCCAATGAAACTTTTGAATGAATTCTAATTCAAACTGTATTTATGATATAATTTTTACATTCAGCCCCATACATTCGTGTAGAAATTTCAGTTCATACACACAGAAAATTAAACATTTAACTCGAAAAAATGGAATACAATGATAATGATGGGTCGTATTTTTTGGCTGAAAATTAAAATTTTTTTTCGAAGTAAATATTTTACAAAGACTCTTGCCAACCGCTGTTTTTTTGGGCTCAAAAGGCAATTGAGTAATAGAGCCCTCTCTCGGAAGGCCAAGCTGACTCTAAACAAGACCTTGATCATCCCAGTCCTCCTTTATGGCGCAGAGGCATAGACAATATCCCAAGCGGATGAACAGTCTCTTGGTCTTTTCGTGAGAAACGTTCTGAGCGCGATCTTTGGTCTTGTTTGCGTTGATGGCATTTGGAGGAGAAGGTTCAACCACGAACTATATGATATGGGCTGTACAGCGACATGTGTCTAACCAGGCTACGGATCCAACGCCTAAGATGGGTAGACCATGTAGACCGTATTGACCATGTAGACTCTGAGCCTGTGGGACAACGCAACAGTGGACTTCCACGTACAAGGTGGCGCACACAAGTCGGTGGGGACCTCGGCCGGCTTGGTGTGCCAAACTGGAGACAGTTGGCGAAGGAGAGGCATGTTGAGCCCTGATCCATCTCGGGCTGCAGCGTTCTAAGAAGAAGAAGAAGAAGAAGATATTACAAAGTAAGTAAAAGGATTTTGTTGATAATTAGGACCGCTTGAAGAATCTGGGACTTCAGAGTGAATAGTAAATTTAATATAGAAATAAGGTAAGATTTTGTAACGGGAGTGTCTTGGTTAGTTATTCGAATGGGACATTTGTAATATCCTCTTTTGGCACATAAAAAGTGAAAACTGTTTCGAGTGTATATGTGGTTTGCAAGATATTCTAGAAAACTTAGTTGGAATAAGTTGCTAATCAGTTTAAATAAACGATAAATGAGAATAGGACAAGGAAGTACACGAACGACAGCGGATTGAATATCACTATGGTTAGCTTACAGATTGGCGTAGTCAAAGACCTGGTTCGTTTGTTGAGCTGTAGCACCATCAGTTTTCTTCTAAACTACTCCACCTACGAAATAATGTCTAATCAAGGGTCGTCGAGCTGTATTTGTCGAACATCGGTATTCTTAAAGAACAACACGGTTTTACGACGGAGCGTTTCAATCGGAACAGACCGCTAGGTACTTTGCCGATCGAACCACCTTTAAACTCTCGTTCGTTCTCGTCGTTTTATTAAAACGACACAAGGCGTTTTGAGTGTCGAGTTACTTTTTAGGCGTTTTAGTATCAGTAATCGACTTGAATTTATGTTCCACATACATTCCTCGAATCTCGAAAAAAAAACATCAAACATTTTTTCACGGCTCCACCTCTTTCGAGTCACTGACAATGCTCAAAGAGTATTACTGTCTAGAAAAAGCTTCTCAATCTCGCCGTTCGGAGTCGGCATTAAACTGTAGGTCCCCTCCACTCGTGAGAGAACAATAGCACGTACAACACGAGTGGTTGCTGAGAAGCTAGGCCCAGGTCCACCTCGGACTGTAGCGCCGCCATTATTATTATTATTATTATTATTATACATTCCACAACTTGAAATGTAAAATTGTTAAATTGTCTGGTTCTCATAAATTCGGTCGAAATTAACATCTTTGAATTGTTTTTGTGTCATATTGGTGTTTGCTTAATAAAATTACTCCGTGGTATTTACGTGTTTAAATAAATATGGACAGCATTGCTATGGTAATTGATTGGAGTAGCGATGATGATGACGACCCACTTGCACTTTTTATTGATGAATAATTAAAATTTTAAGTGGACAGAATGTTGTCTAATGCTTGTTTTGTTCAGAGTTATTCGATGATATGCGAAGACATTTCCTGAGGGATCAACAGTTTCGTTTAAAGAGAGTATATTTGCAACCGAGTCATCAATGCCGTTAAAAATTGTTTGCTTAAATGGTCCACCTGTAGCTTCGCATTGTTTCTTCTTCTGCACAAGTTTTTTTTTTTGCACTTAAAACTTTAATTATAATTTTACTAACGATTTTAATGAAATTTAATTTATGCTTTTAAACATTCCTTTTCATCTCTTACAGATGGTTTTTTTTTACACGACTAGTGTCACACATGAAATACGTTCCACATGAGGTTTACCGTCAAATGTCGTCTTATGACCTAAAACGACTACTTTAACGACACTCATGATACCGTCACCATAGTCGTTTTGTGACAAGGCATGTAACAAATTTCGTGATAGGGATGAATAGAAGAATAGAAACGTTCTCAAAAAGCCATCAGAGAAGCCGCTACTGACATGATTAGTTTTACGGCACGACCTAAAAAAACCCTAGTTTATCATTGAATGCAGGCAAGAACATGTAGCAAAGGAAGAAACCTACAACACAAACCTTACTTTGAACTACGACAGATGGTCGTAGGTTCTACAAACAAGGCACCGTGCTGTCATGTGACTGGATGAGTTCGTAATCGCAGTATTAGTACTGTACTGCAACGTCAAGCGTTCTTAATTGCAAACATTTTGCAATGCTTTGCTTTGCATCGCGTTCTAAAATGTAACATGAAAGCAATCGCTGCGCAAACGAAAACAACCGATTGTCTCTTTTTCACTCTTTTCTAAAATATATTTAAGTACGTTGGCATTGTAATTGCCTACAATATTAATCAAATTATTTGGATAAATCTTCGCTGCCAAATTTGGATCTGGTGATAAAGGAGACCAAAACGCAGTATATGCTGTCACAAAAGACAGCTATAATTTCCACAATTGGTGTACCCAAATAGAGAGGGACCTCAAACAACTGTGCATTTGGAAACAGCTAGTAAAAGATCGTGCTAACTCCTTGGTTAATGCCCTGATCCACCCCAGACTATAGCCACAAGGAAAACGGAGGAAGAATATGTCCCATCAAGTGTTCAGCTCTTGTTGAGCAGATTGTTGAATGATAAGTACCAGAGTAACGGGAAGAAGACAGTGTGACAGGATAAATTGAATTTTTGTGGGTCGAGCAGAAGCCGAACGTCTTATGTGCCTTGGTAATATTCCTTACAGCCTCGTGCGTCGTGTGAGAATCTTTTTTTTGTATTTTTTCCTCAATGATTAGTCAGTAGCTGTTTTAAATAAATGCAATAACAATCATGCGGCAATAAGACGACATATTCATTAATTGTGTTTGTATAACAGCGCATTTTATTAACAAATTTAAAAGATTATGCAAATTTAAATACTTTTTCATCTGATATCATAAATAGAGATAAACAATTGCATAGTGCGTCCTTGAATAGCTGTATTCATTTCAAAAAGACACTAAATAGAGATTCATTATTTTCGTTACATATATAACAGTGCTGTTTAAAGCTGTTTTCAATTGATCATGCAAAAATCGAAAGCTGCCACAATTCATCTGTGTTACTGGGAGTGTTATTGATGTGCTCTCACGGGAAACGTTGTATTTTTAATTACTGACAAAGACTTCATAGTTTGAAAAAGATAACTCTTCACCACCATACGGAATGTAGCAACAACCATGCGATGGTTGCACTTTACCAATAACGATGCAGCCATTATGGTTTGCTCGCCCAATGAATAATGGTTCTCCACTATCTGATTCTCCTGCGGGGACTGCTGCATTGGGAATATTTCCGTCTGTTGTTGGGACCCAAATTCCACCACCACCGCACAGGACCTCGTACTCCTTGTGTCCGTGTTCACCACCTCCCCATGAGACATAAGTTACACCATGTGAGGGATGTAGTTTGCCGGGAATAAGAGAACCTTCGTGCACTGCACGAGCTATGTACAACTGCTCGGATCCATCAAAGCCACCTTCCACAGCTCCAGGAGGGATTGAACCATCGGCAGCTGGAACCCAGCAACCAGCACCATTACCTCTTGGTGGAGCAAATCCTAGCACAGGACCTTGAGCTACAAATTGATCTAAAATTGAAAATTTATCATAAAATTTCGAACCCTTTATTTATAATTATAATATAATACCTTCATCAATGAGCCAGGTTCCACTAGCACCCCATCCGGTGCAAATACCAACGTAATTAACTCGGATAGGATCTCTTTCTTCCCACGCAAGGAATGAACCGTCATCCCCTTCCCTGCCGACGGTAATCACTGAGTTATGCCAGCGAATCCAGAATCCTCGGAACTCACCAGGGTGCAGAATATTTGGAGTCATAACTTCAACACAATCTGGCTTAGTTTTGTTCTTACGGATAACAGATTTACTGTTGGACCAACCACCAATGAACACTTCGAACATTGGTCCTGTTTCTCCATTCTCGGAACATAATGCGATATGAGCATCATTGGCTGCTCGCACTTTAAATGTAAAACAACCACCCGGGGCTGGATACAATTTGTATTCCAATTGATCTGGTGTATTAATTTCTGTAAAAGTAAATAAAAAAAATGTTTAATGGCTTTTAAATTTTAAGTATTTATGTATGTTTAATATCAAGTTTCAACATGCAGTGCGCTAGTGAAGTGTCATTGCAACAAAATTACCCCTAGAGACATAAGACAAAGTGCAAGCAGAAATCAAAGTATCATAATAAGGCTAGCCCATGTGTATGTAAAAATTGCCCATACAATTTGTTCAAGTCGACCTCGACCAGTTTTGTAATTATGTTGTTTGATTGAACCATTGCCAAGAATACGCTATCGTCATCGATATATGACGCCGTACTCATTAGCCATAAAAATTAGCTACATATAAGAATATACATACATACAACTATGAGAACAACATTCATGGACATATACATGTCAACATACATATATACATGTCTTTTTCCCGCTTTACATTTTTTTCATCTGACTAAGCCATAATTATTTTGGTTGCATTCATGATGAGTTTGAAAACCCCGTGTGATGAACAATTACAAGAGTGTATTCAACAAACTTACTGACACATAAGCCACCACTGTACCTCAGTCTGACTCAACAACAGCTACAAGTAGAACATAAAAACTCTAAACGATATCAATCGGTATTGTTCACTTTGCAAAACGGGAAATACGATACAACTCACATAACAAAATTGACACATGAGTTAATCCTCATAATCGTAATTACAAAACATTAAATTCGTAACAATTTCTATGAATAATGTGATAAACTAACTCCGAATAAGCTGGGCAAGTGCGAGTTGTACTCGCGCAAAGAAGGCAACGAATTCAAACTATGTATTTTATCTGATTTTTCTTCAAACTTCAACCTAAATCATTTGTGGCAAAAATACCACACCGGACATGCCACTTCTCGTCAAATGTGATTTACTTTCCCAAGATACTGACCTTCTACTACCCTTATCTCGTTTTAAGAAAAAATTCTGAACCAGCATTTCCATATCTGGCTTAAAATTTTGACAACCAAACGCTGAACGGTCCTCTGCACATTTTCACAGATGGATCCAAGACAGACGAGGGAGTAAAAATAAGTTTCTACTTCAAGAAACTTAATATAAATATATCCCTCCAACTTACGAAACATTCAGGCGCGTTTCAGGCAGAGACCATTGCAATAAAAGAGTCTCTGTCTTGGCTTAAAAACAATGCGACATCTAAGAAGGACATCATCATATGTTTGGCGCCCAGGCTGCGATTAGGTACCTGAATCCGGTCACTTTGTATTCTAAGACTTCCCTGAACTGCCGCCTATCTTTTCACGAGATGGATACGGTGACATTCCAGAAAATTGCGTTCCTCATTATAAAACAAATCTGGCCAAAACTCAATTTTAGAGGTTCACTCTGTCTAATCAGTATGGACAGATCATCTCTCAGGACTATTAGTGTCATTACGGGACACTGTGCCATTGGCACACATGCCTCAAGACTTCAAAACGACTTTAGAAAAAGTTGCAGGGACGAGGAAGAGGAGCAGATTGTAACTCATTTTATCCGCACGTGTAGCGCTCTTTCCACTGATAAGAAAACTTACCTAGGAGCCTACTCATTCGATGACTTGAGTGACCTGAACAACTTCGGCATCAGTGAACTTAACCGCTTCATAGCAACTACCAAATAGTTTAATCGGCAGAAGCCACCCGATCCGCATGACACCACAAGACGCGTATGTTGGCCTAAGTGGGCGTGCTAACCTGCATTCTGCCACGTAAATCTAACTTAATCTTACCCAAATCAAATATCCGTTGCAACATTTGCACATATGTATATGCACTATCTAACACAAGAAAACGTTCTTTAATATCCTTTGCTTCATTCGTAATCACTACCCATGCCGGCTGTGTGCGTACTGTTGTTGGCCATTAAGGGTTGAAATTAATGTGCGATATCCAATGAGACTCGTATTGTTTTTGCGATCTCAGCAGGGAATTTATGTGCCCAAAAAAAATGTTTGATATCTCGAAATTTGTTATGCATACAGCGATATTTTGATACTTATCATTTCTAAATGCCCTAACTCAATACAACTCTGAAAAGGACTGTATTTGAGGGGAACTCGTAATTGTGCTAAGGTATTGAAAGGGGACACAATAGATCTTGAAGGTCGCGGTGCAATATACCCTCAACCATAATAACAATAATAAAATAACGCCTTAACTGAGATCTATGAAACTGCGTTTTCAAATATTCAAAATTCTCTTATCGATGTTTTACCATTTCTAGCCAATACCTTCGAAACCGTTTTTAGGGTAAAACTGTTCGAAATTATTTCAAATGAAAGCTTCAATGATGAAGCCAGATTTTAGGACACTTTGGTTTAGAAATTAACCGGTTTTATAGGTTCATTTTTCTCAAAAAATACTCTGGATCAAAAAGTTGTTGACCACTTTATTTCAAAAGACTTGCCGATAGGTATGTCACTCAATTGGATGGGCATATGAAATTCAACGCAACTTCATCTATACGGGAGCCAACTCCAAGTACACCCCAATTCCAAAATTTCATGCCGATATATTTGTAAATGTGGAAGATATGGAAGTGTGACAGACTGACGATCACACTAAAATTTTAAAAACTCATATAACTTTTTTCGTAAAAGCACGAGTGGAAACTTCAATTAAACCAGTTGCACTTACTGTTGTTGAGCGAAACAAGAAACGAAATCTTAAATCGAAATAACTTACAAAACAACGTCGTCTGCATCGGATTATCGTTTTATATTTTTCAATTTATTTTTCCAGACTATTAAAATGAGTACGAGAAGATACATGTGTATTTTCACATTGAATCTTCTTGAAAATAGACTTGAAAAAATGCAAAACAACACTTGGGCAATATAAGATAGAGATAAAATACAAAATCAAACCTCTGAATTTATTTTCGCCATGAGCGTCAGCGGTTTTTTTTTATTTTTATAAATCACTTTGGGAGTTTCCAAGAATTTGTTTTTTTTTTTTTTTTTTGATTTTTGAATTGTCAGACGTATTTTCCTCTTGGATCTTTTGCGAAGCATTTATTCAAGGCATCATCAGATGAATTTAAGAATAACAAATAATTGTTCTGCAAAAAAAAGATTGTCTGGTTTGGAGCAGATGTTTGTTCGTTTACTTTTTTAAATTGAACGCTCAAATTTGAGGGTTGTTCACAAACCTCCTTTGGAATTAAATTTCATCAAGCTTAACCACATTTCAGTCAATTTAAAATACACTGAAGTTATTACAAAGCCTTCGTAAGATAACCTTGTTGCGATAAAACTTCTGTTCTTTCAACTGAACGCCGAACATGGGCAGCTTTTATCAAATAAAGTAAAACCAATATCTCATGGTATATTGTGTTCCAAAAAACGAATATCAAAGCTTTTTTTGTTATGAAAAAATGAGCATCGAAAACAGCAGTCGCATGCAAAGTAGGTACCCAACGGAAAACATAAATATTGTTTCACAATGTCTTCAGATAAAAATAGAAAGTATTTAAGGATATATACATTTAATAAACATACACATGTTGAGCGCTGTTCGTGTAAAAAACAGTTTTCGAGGTGTGAAGCAACTCATTGGACATAGAACAAGTTACTATGATGAATTACTGAAATTCCTTAGATCAGACATTTCTTCAAAAATACAAACGGAGGTTGAATAGCAGATGCAACTGAAATTTTTGAGGTACATATAATTAAATACACACTTTTCCGGTTGTACTGTGAATTCTAATTCAATCTCATACGTAAACATAGTGCCACACATTTTCACTAGCAACATGCTAAAATTGGATATATCTTCTTTTGGTTGTTTCTTTCCGAAAGAACTACAGCCAATATGCCGGACTCTATTCTTTCTAAAAACAAATGGAAAGGGTTCTAGAATTTTATATATTAGAGAATCCACCCCTGTCGAAGCCACATTGCTTGAGGTAATCGTATATTGAAGTGCTCATTCCACTCCAATGAATTCACTATGAGTCAATCAACACTTGCTGAGACGGACTGGTTACACCACAAGGTAGTGTTTTAATCCGTTTTGTGGATTCTAATTCAAATTGCGAAACTTCTAACAAACTAACTAACAAGCAAGGGCACTAACGTTTTGGCATATGCGGACGATATTCTACTGACTGTTTCAGGTCAATTGTTACCATGAGTAACATAATGGGGAAAGCCTTCTCATGCTCAAGCAAATGGGCGGCACTCAATGTTTTCAAAATAATAACTAAAAAAAAAGGATTTTTGACAAGAAGTTTAGCTTGAGACCCAATGTAGAAGAACGCATCAAACATCCCTAAAATGCTTGTAAAAGAATGTTTTGATCCAAATGGGGCTTGGAACTAAAAGTGACCCACTGGATCTACACTCCCGTAATAAGGCCAATCTGATTGTATGGAGTTGTGGTATGATGAAATGCCTGGTGAAAACATACATACATATATTACGAAACAGTTGGAGAGACCGTCTAATGTGCATTGGTATCATTGGTGCACTAAAACTACATCAGCTGCGTCACTTAAAACGATTCTTGTTACTATTGTTTATATTATTTTATTGGCCTGTTTTAAGCACAGTAACTTATGTAATATTGTAAATTACAGTTCAGATCGGTCATAACGACCTTCAAGGGACTGACGAATTTGGTCGTTGTAAGCAATATGTCGTTGTAAACGATTTATAATGCTATTGGATTACATATAATGGAGCTCAGGTGGGACCTAAGAATTTTGTCGTTATAACCGATAAGTCGTTATAAGCCATTTTGACTGTACTTTATTAGTACAGATTACGATAAGCCAATAAATATATTCGATCGTAAGATCTTAATTCATATTCCATCCAGAAGTTTCTGGATAAATCTTGTAGATAATCAAATGATGACAAAAAAAATCAAAACGGAGGTATTGGGGCGCTCAGTATTCTTCTTCTCCTTCTTGTCCCTACAGTCCGTGATGGACATGGACCTCAACCTACAAACCAGCTAGCACGATCTTTTACTAGCTATCGCCAAATGTGCACGCCAAGTTAGCTGGTCAAGTTAGGAGCACATATCGACACAGACACTATATGGTAGTTATTGGCCAAATGCCTTCAATTGATGGAGTTTATAAATTATCTTTATAGACAAATAAATAAATAAACAAATCGATACAGGGCTTTGCACTACCTACTTTGAAATAAAAATAAACTACAAAGTAGATGGGACAGAAAAACTTTCTACAGAAACCAAAAATTAAATACATTCTCAAGAGTGGACTCTAATACATTATTTGATAATATTCCAGAACGCAATCTTACACCAGAGCTAGTCTGCAGGAACTGCAAAGTAACGGAGGAAATTGAAACACTAGAGCATTGTTGCGGTTTTATATTCTTTCTACATGCCCCAAATAGAGTTAGTCACAACTCAAATAAATCATGTGCGATTAAAATTCGGGGTCCCATCTACTCGCGAGAGAACCATAGAACGCAAAACACAAGTTGATGCTGGAGAAGCTAACATATTTTCAAGTCCACCCAGACCTGTAGTGCTACTCTGATTTTTCTAATAAACTAAAAAAGAAAAAAACGAATGAGACAGAAGAGAATGATTATAAAATTCCTCGTTATTCAACCGGAAAATTAAGTAAATGACAGGCCTCTATATGAATAAATTATATCAATTCTTATCTAGAATACTTCCTGTCGTGAAAAACTAACAAGCAGACGTTTATCAACACCAAGGCACCACACAAATTATTGCATCCTTAAAATTCGCAATAACCTATGTTTTTTATGCGTAACTTTGGGCAATTTTTACAGTTTTTCATAATTATATCAGAGTACATTATTTCAACCCACTAACTCGAACATAAACTCAATAAAAATCTGTATTCCACGCGTTTGTAGTTTGCAGTTGCATACTTCACAGATGATGCGCTTGAGTACGTTAACAATTGTGAGAACGGATTCTATTGTAATGTAATTACTTATAATTACTTCGATTCAACTTCGTTAAGTGAAGGTCATTCGTTGGAGTACGTTACAAATTAAATAAGAGAGACGATGTTTGGTAAAGATTTATCTTGTTTTTCTGTAATAATTGTCATTTATGTGACAAAAAAACGTTTGGTAAATATAGAAACAAATTACGATTTATTATTTGTCGTTTGAATATTTTAAGACATTATACATTACAAGCAGAGCTTTAATTTGATCACCAACATTTTCAACTCAAAAATTGCATACATTATGGTGATTTAAATTAAAAAAAAACTCGACAACGGAATCACTTTTTGAGTTTAAACTGAAAAAAATTCCCTTCCCCATTGAAAAATTTTGCGTATTTGTAGAAAAAGATGAAATATCACTATCTGACTTCTATAGAAAAGTGCTGGACTCCATTAAATGAAATCTTGTCAATGACATGATAATTATGCAAGTTGAGATGAGTTCAGAAATTAGCATCGACCGAAAACCGACAAGAAAATAAACTGTTAATGAAGATGTTAACTCACTTTCTGTCGTCATGGATGAAATCAGACAATCAATGAAGTAGATGAGTCATTTAACATCTAAAAATTATAAAACACAGCTTAAAATGTGCCTGTGTCTGTGCAATAGTATACATATATATTTTCTCGAACACTATTACGTGAATATAGAAAATCAATTGTTTGTGTTTAAGTTAAAAATTTACCATTTTTCCTGTGACTGTGAGGTCATATACATGTGCATAGATATAGGTATAGATACGTATAAAGGCATTGCATAACAAAACTTATTTTTCGCTTAGATTAAGTGGGAGTTGTGCGGTAATAGGACACCTAAAAGCACAGACACATGCAACTCCTTAAAAATATTTTTAGAAGGAAATTGTAGTCTAGATACAGTCAATTACATAAATAAAAAAATAAAACAGCAATTAGGGAGCTTTAACTTGGGGAAAGAACTTTTTTTTTTACTTGGTGGTGAATTAATTTCACACCTATGCATAACTCATAAAGATTCAATATATGGAAAATAACGTAGAATCTGGAAAACATGAACGGTTCTGAAAGATTAACGATTTTTTTCCATCTTTCCTGCGGGAGACGGTATACTATACAGACAAACGTCTAAATAAGTCTAACAATTTCTTAATTTTTTTCAAATGTTTCTTGTTTTTTATATAAAAGGAATTGTTATTTTGATATATGCAGTGTTTTTATGTATGGCTTTACTAAGTTTCGATACTTGGAAAGATGAACAATTAAAAAAAAATAACAGGGTCTGGTTAATATCTGTTCATCTTTCTACGATCCTACTGTAAATTTTGAATCATTTAAAAGTTAGACTTGCAAGCTGCGTATTATGCATACATATATGTATGTACGTGATCTTTCAAAAATAACCACTTTTCAGGAAATTGTTGATATACAAAATTATCAAAAAATAAAACTAAGAAATTAGTTGAAATATCAAAATTAACAATTTACTCTTTTTTGTGACTTAAAAATCCAGAAATTATAAACGCAATCCGCGAAAGATACAAAGTAAGAAAATCACAGATACCTGCGATCAAATCAATTTCCATTTGAATTAAGTATCAAAACTTGTGAGTTTCACAATTGACAGGTCGCAAAAAATAGAACAATATACGCGATTTCTATTTGTAATCAGAATTAAATGTATGTATGCATCATCTAGAACTTACTGCGAGATTCTGGCAAGATAAAATCTTTATCACCCATCAACTATGACAATTCCGAAGGTTTTATCGAAATTCCTGCTGCTACCAGATATGTTCGAATACTCAGAAGAACCAGCTATTCGCCTCTATTCTCAAATTCGACGGGAGGAAACTTTCATATTTCATATTCCCAAATTCATTCGAAATGTTCACATTTCGGTAAGGAGAATTACGATTCACTGTATTCTGAATCGAAACCTTTCATACGAGGTAGATATCTTAGTTCTGCACATAAAATGTACCGGATTCATACAAGTTTGAGCAAAATTGACTCTTTAGTTCGCTAGATTACAAAGTGGTTTTAGTGTATTGCACTTAATATTATTTAACAAATCAAATCGTAGAAAGAAACTCAGTGCTAGTTGAGGAAATGCAAAAATATTTCAACATTGCAAAAATGAAGAAAAGACCAATCGAATTCAAAAAATATTTTCGAAAATTGAAATTGAAATTGTTGGTTGAAAACCATCAGATGAAGTAGAAAATCGGTTAAGGGAATCTCAGATCCGCCGGATATAAGAATAGGGGTGGTTGTCTAAGTCTCAAATTCCTATTTACTTACTCCTGTTCACTAAATGTGATATAGGCTACTGCCTTTGAGTATTTTATATGAGAAATAAACATAATTTTCTAAAATTATGATCACATTTCCCGAAAATTGATTATATCTTCAGAACTTGCTAATGAATTGCATAATATCAGCTGGAAGTCCTCAAAACTGGCTTTACAGTAGCCTAGCGGTATCTTATATACGTATAATTTTGTCGTAAGATTCACATAATTATTTTCTTTGTTTCATCATTTCCCAATACTTAAAAGCCTCGTTCTAAACGGGAAAGATATTTATGCCAAAAAATACATTAGTCTTTTGACTTCAGCATTAATTGAAGTTTTCAAGCCCAATCACAGGAATTCGATATAGCCTATTACAGTATCGCTTTCGATTTTCAGATTTGGTATTTTAAAGGAACAGTGTACTATGTCTGTCTAACAATACATTCATTTTGTAAATTACCAGGGCTTTTTCTGCTTTCTGCCCGCCGTGGCGTAGCGGGTCAGTTCGTCTATTGCTACGTTCGAAGTGTAGGCTCAATTCCCAAAAAACGACTTTCACCTCAACCTCTTTCAAGTCGTTTACTATGCTCAAATCTTGCCTTTCGGATTCGGCATTAAACTGTGGTTCCTCTACACAATTGCTTTCGAGTTTGAGTAAATGGTATTACTCTTTCTACAAACAATGCAAAAGCACCTTTCAGTGCGATATTTTATAAATTGGCTTTACTTTTAAAAATAAACATCGTCTGTTCTCAGTGGATAAAAGTATTCGGCATAAACTAAGAACATTTCTTCATCTTATAAAATAATAAATTAGTAGTTCGTTTGTTTTCCTTTTTGTTTAATAACAACTTGTAATCGGTTTCTCATAGAATTAATGAGGGGTTTTGTATCTGCGGCAGTTAAATTATGCCAGTCTTCAGCCAGAATAGACTTAAGTTGCTGCCTAGACGTTATTATGGTATTATGTTCTTGCAAGCATCTGCCCAATGTGTCCCATAGATGTTCGATGGGATATAGATCAGGGGACGGTGGTGGAGTCTTTAATGGGTGTGGTGTGTTATATGATATCCATAGACGCACAATTTCCGCAGTGTTTGGGATCAGTATCTTGTTGACAGTAAAAATTATTTCCCAAACCTAAGTTGTCAGCGCTTCTTTTCAAATTAGCTTTCAAGCCAACAACAACCATATGCCGAATACTGTTATTTAATTTTATAGAGAATGTTTGTTTAAGTGAATAAAAACAACAAACTTTTCGTCAAAAATGAATGCATATATGTACATATGTTTAGAAATTGTATAATTTTCTTAGCAAAATACGATGGTTCCGACTTTATTCCTATACGATACGGTTATACTTGAATTCCAAATGAGACTCTATTAGTCTTCTTTGCAATATACATATTTGTTGTCCCAAAATAGGAACGAAGAAAAACCGTTCGGAATGGAAGACACCAACAGCAAGACAAACAACTGATTGTTATTCACAATTTGTACCTTTAACCGGTTCATAATACGCTCTTTTCGTTTAGTCTGGATGAAAACAAAGCAAAAATTGCAACACACAAGTAGGAGGCACACAAGTAGAAGTCAAAACACGTAAGACTGAAAACTTTGTGGCCTTAAAATAAATAAATCACCAGATGACATCATTAGTAGAACATGTATCTATTCAATCTTAATTTTGTATCTTTCTCTCACACACACTCTCTTCCTCTCTCTGTCTGTCTCTTATTGAATTGAAATGAGAAAATACAATCAAAATAGTTTTTATGACAAAATTTTAGTTTACAACTGTAGAACATGAGATCATTCATTGTGTTTGGGAGATTGTTTATACTCAATGCGATTCAACGACATTCACAACTTTAGAGTCCCCTTCACAACTGATTGATGCTGGACTTTGGTGTAATACTAAGAGGAAAACAAGTCATGAAAAATTAACATGACGATATGAATAACATCGAGTTACCTTGTGTACGGTAAAGATTTGTTAGTCCACAAATCATTTCGCATTAAACCTTCGATATCATTCTAATTTTTCGATTTGTGATCATAATGCCAAACATAACTACTGAAGTTAATTGCGTTGTCATGTGATCGGGTTTAGGTAAGATGATAATTTTGTTATTTCTTCTCCAGCACGTAGAAACAATTAACAATTCAGTGATAATAACCATGTCTTAAAGCAATTAAAATTATTTTCCAATAATGCATTTTGTTCGTCAGTTTTTTGTGCATGAAATACTTTGGGAAACAAATTTTATTTAATTAAGCAAATGAATTTGAATCACTGTTAATAAGGAAAACAGGTAGGACGTTACTGCGCAAATAAATTTCATACAAGTTGCTGAGCGTCTTCTCCCTCAGATACGAGCATTATTCACATTAATTAAAATTGTAATTAGTGATACAAAAAAACACCAGGCAATGAACTCAGACTGACTTCAATCAAAGGTGGCGATTTTTACTGCAAAATGCACTTATCAAAAATAAAAAATAAAAAAGCAGGAGGCGTAAAGATGGTCTACATATTTTGCTGATTGAATGTGATGTCATAGTAAAGTCCTACAGAAGCTTAACCTATTCTACATGTTCTGCTGATTATGAAAACGAAAACTTATATTCAAAGCTGATATCGACCAAAATAAGCTTCTTTAGTAAAATGTGAATATACAGTGTGAACATATACACTGCGTATGTACATATACAGTACATAAATTTCTCCTATTAAGATTCTTGTTTTTCAAAAACAGAAATTTACATGAGTATGGAATATTCATACAGACACATAAGTAGACGAGTGATCTGATCCGTACGTTAATTTTTTAAATGTTTTTGATTCTGTTTGGACTTGATTGATTTGCATACACTTCAAAGGTAAATTATGCCCGAAAGTTTGTTGTTAATCTTCATAGAAGCGAATGTTACCATGAAAGTAACGAAAACTAATAAAAAAAGCCGGCATTGTCTACGTAAACAAGTCTATACTGTATACATGTATACACTGACCAAACTTTGAATGGAATGTTTTGAAGATTTTGTCTAGGAGGTGGCCGAAAGCTTAAGAATTTTGTTTGTGTAAATGAATACCCACCCAGTTCTTGAATTAATTTAATATCAAGTGATATATACATATGTACACTTGTGGGTAAGTGGAAAATATTGAAACGCCACAACAAATGGTGTTCTGAAATTCAAGGTGAGACCTTCACAACATGATGACATGACATTACGTCATGTGGCATGTATTTGGAATGAAGAGACAAATTTACCTGTAGAAAGCTCTATAATTCTTTCTTCGTCGTTTTCTTTTGAAAAAGTTTCAATAGCCTACGACCTGATGTCAAATGGATTTATAACGATTCAAGAACGAATTCTTTACAAGCGATCATATTTCTAGAATATTCAGTGAAATCAATGAATAAGTGAATAAGCAGTTTAAATTTAGAAAATGACATTTGTGGTAAGAGCTGCTTAGGTATGTTTCATTTGTTTATTCGAATTGATAGAAATACACTCTGAAGTACCCGCTTTTTACAGTTCCATAAGACTAGCGAATCGCATTCACCACATATATTGAAGTAACAGTTTAGATTCAATTTTACATTCCATCTAAGAGAATATATATTATTTTTGAAAAACTTCTAAATTTATTTTTGCTTAAATGCACTTGCTTGACACCTAACAGTATAGTCATAAGAAAACTAAACAAATATTTCTTTTTCTTTTGTATTTTCACAAGCTTTACTCACCAGTTGGCATTTTAAGTTATTTTAAACGCACTTGTTATAAACAAAATATATCAAACCGTCCTACACAATGAAACACACTTGATCAAAATCGGGAGACGACTGCCGGTGCCGATTTGATGATACAATTATTATAACTTAAACCGTTTCGAGAAAGCTTTTATTAAAAAACCGTAGACAGATGTGTGCAGGTACGGCTGCAGTATGAGCTTTGGTTGGAGATGATGTCACCATTTTATGAGTATTGCTTGGTAGTAGTGTATTCACGTATGAAACATTTTTTTTTTTCATTATATTACTTTACGGGATTTCGTTTACGTGATGTGAGCTACAGGTTGATTCGAAAAATGTAAATGTAATTAAATATGACTCATAGAAGTCATTACTCAGACTTTAAAATAAAAATTATGCTGTCTTTTGAATGTCGTGTCGCTCATTGGGGGTCAGTGTAATAAAAATTGTGACACAGGGATGTCAAAGAGTAACACAAAAAATAAATATACAGTTGCAGCCAAAACAAAAGCAGGGCAACTTTTCATACATATACATATGTATCGTATTTTGAAGTAATTTGAAATATGAATAATCTATTATTAATTTTCAAGAGGTAGGTACTTAACTACACCCATTTTCTGGTTCTTAGCAGCCAAAATAATAACAGCGGTCGATAGGTCATGGTTATTTCGTGCTCTGTTTGGGTTCTGTCTGCATGTATGTATGTACATGTATGAATGTAATCATATGCAATGCGACCATAATAGGTCTGTTATGTCCCCTTTATTGATCTTGGACTTGAGTGCTATACGTATGTATTTAGAAGTTGAATAAAGTAAAGGGTTGGATGATATGATTCTATGATGAAATAAATCAAAAGTCAATAGTGCCTACATTTTTCGGTAGGTTAGGTTAGAAAGGGGAGTGTGATGTTGAAAAAGAAAAACATCACTTCCACTCGGAGGCCACGGAGGCCATTGTGAATCTCTTCTTTTGTGGGGTACACAAACTAAAAACCTATCCTTTCACGTGGTAGCTGAAACCACCCCGTACTTGCTCTTTATGAATTTCTAGAGATCCGATATATCTGCATTCGCTAGGTCCGCAGTCTCTGTGAAGAATCTACGGCTATGATTTTGTCGTGTGACAATCATTTCTAGTAAGCCAAGACGAGCTTTTTGTATTGTGTCGCTTATGGTCCTGTACAATGCACTAATCGGTGGCCGCAGTGACGTGCCCGTCTCGCTGAGCACGTACCAGCAGAGTTTGACTTTGTGATGACTGATGGACCTTAGTGAGTCGCGACAATTCATAACAGCCTTTGATTCTATTGACTTCAGTACAGCCTGGCTGTCTACGAAGATGATGGTATCCGATGGTGGGATATCAGCTAGGTTAGGTTAGGTTAGGGGGCTGCTAGTGAATTCACCACCACACTTAGACCATGTTGGTCCATTGTGATACTCGCAGTCAGACTACTGCCACGGATCGACCGCTCTAGTGCCGTTAATTTCATCCCAAAGGCAAATAGTGATTGGACCAAATTTGAAAAACCGGATAAAAGCGTATTAACTTTGCTTTCACTGGGATTCAAACCTGGGACCCCTTTAACTTAGGGCAGGCACTTAACCAACTGCGCCATTCAGGCGCTTGGGATATCGGTTACTTGTATGAGTTTGTCTGCTTTCTCTATGGCCTGAATCTCTGCTTGGAAGACACTGCATATGTTAGGGAGTCTAAATGATTCATGTTTATGCAGGGTGTCCGAGAAGAGACCGGTTTCAGTACCTGTGTCCATTTTTGATTCGTCGGTAAAAAGGGCAATCTAATTATCGTTTATAACTGCATTCGATAACCACTTGTCCCTGTCGGGGAGTAGAATTGGTATCTAGAGAGAGAAGTCATTATGGGAGGATATATAGTCGGTTGTGGCTGCAAAGTATTGGAACCATATTTCTTTCCCAGGTCGTCTATTATCTTAATTATTGCCGCATGTCCATAGTTGGCTTGTTTCCACAAGAAGGACTCCCTTAATCTGAGAGCGCTTCTTGCGGTGCAGCCTTTTATGAATAAGCCTAGAGGGAGGAGATGAAGTACCAACCCGGCTTGCGGCTTGCTCCTTATAGCTTGCTCATGTAGCATTTTTGTGTTGCTAGCAGTCCACAAGACTATGGCCTCATAGGTTATAATGGGTCTGATGATGTCCTATCTGATGATACATCCAGTGAATGATGTACGGTCGCAAGCCCCATCTTTTGCCGAAGGTTTTTTGCAAGCATAAAAAACATTTAATCCTTTTTTCATCCTTTCTTCCAAGTTCCTCTTCCAGAAAAGTTTGGAGTTAAGTATAATGCCCAGATACTTAGGCTTCCCGGTGAGTTTGAGTGGAATTCCATCTACTTTGGGGGGAGTAAATATCGGGATTTTTCTCTTCCTATTAAACAAAACTAGTTCAGTTTAAAGAGGATTTATCCTTAGACCGCTCTGTCTTGCCCACGAGAATAGTTCTTTCAATGCAGATTCCATTAATTCGCTGATAGTTGGTAGGAATTTTCCTTTTATTAAAAAAACTAGATCATCTGCATATGCATATGCATATAGTCTTTATGCCTCTCTACATGAAGATTTTAAGGATTTTATTAACCGTAAGAAACCACAGTATTGGGGAGAGAACTCCTCCCTGTGGTGTGCCCAGGCCCGGTCCCAGCTAAATGAGCGCCCTGTGCAAGACCTGCATTTAGCGCCCACACCCCCCCCCCTATTTTTTTGAAACATGGTTGTCTTAAGTTTAAATTTGGAGAGCAAAAACTAGATTGGGAGCAAGATAATCTCGGTTTGACCCTAAAATTTAATACTTCTAAACATGAGCTTTCTGGTTTTACAAGGGGGACTAATAAAGTTTTGTAAATTAAGGAATGAGGAACGTATTTTTCAAGCATTAGCTTGTTGAAAACTAATAATCAAAAAAATATTTTAATGTTATTTGAAAATGAAAAATTCGTTTTTATGCTTCAAGCTACTCAAAACTTTCTTTTGATCTAGTGTTTTGAAATAAAATTCTACCTTAAAACTTTCTTTCGGTTCTAAACTATTTTCGTAACATTCATCACCATCGTAAAGAAGATGTTTCTGGGAATTTAGATGATGTTTCAAATAAGCATCGAATTGTTTCAAAAAACATAACAGGTGCTCATTAGGCACCGAGCTGAATTATTGACTACTAAATTGAATCAATACGAGCTGCATGGGACGAAAATGTTCTTGGTCGAATTCTGTTTTGAAGACCAGCATCTTTTCCCTTCATATTTGAACCATTATCGTAACTTTGACTTCGACAGTTGCTTATTGAAATTCCTTAAAATTAAAGTTTGTCTAAAATTAACTTTGTAAGTTCCTCTCCGGTCTTGTCTTCTCCTTTTAAAAACCCAAAACAACAATAGTCAACAATAAGCGTAGAATTTGGCCTCTTTTAGCATGGACACAATTTGATTAGTAACAGTTGTAGAAAAGATACGTGTTATGTAATTTTGTATATTTTTGTTCAAATATTTATTTTGGGTTTCTTGATTCGTTCTCCTCAAGCGCTCTCCTAACACCAAATCAAATAAGGCTACTTCCTCAACAACCTGTAAAAAGTTACCATTATTAAGCCCAAACAACACTTCAGAAGTTCCTCGAGAAGCTAATGCTTGAGAACCAAGAAATTTATCTAAACTAATTAGTGTTTGCAAAACAGCTTAGCTCTATCTAATATTTTATTTCAGTTTAGATCGAGGTGAGTCTATTGTTGTTTCCGTTCTCAAAACATCCTGTATCTGTGCTTGACAAGGCTTGGGAATTTTTGTTCATTGCATAAAATACAAACAAAATTATAGAGAATAGAGTTTGCTAGGCAATATGTACATAAGTCCCCCAGAAATGAAATATGTGTAATTGAATTTTCTAATATATTACATTACATTTTTTAAGAAGAAAAAACCAAAAAATATTTTTTTGTTTTGGGTGTATGCTAAATTTTTTGGGGTAGTGCATATATACCTACTGTACTCATTCTCCTTTCAAACAAATATGTATGATGAGTAAATCTCTTTCTTACGTGCAGAAATAAAATCTGCACATTTTCTCCCTCCATAGGAACTGAGTTTATTATTTTGAGTTTTTTGAGTGCTTGTGCAAGAAATTATCTTGCACAGTCCCGTGTTTTTTTTTTTTTTTTTTGGTTGCGTCCAAGGATGTGGCAATCTTCGAAAGATACTGATAGCCCGGGCTATCAGCATGCACGATTCGCAAACCCGAGTACTCGATTTCGGGAATACGCCTACGTACTAACCCACACCCTGCACACTTCAACCACTCTCCCCGCAGAACTGCCGTTAGGTATTACTTCGCGGGGCTGGTTAGCATATCACACTATGGGCTCCATATTATCCAATTCGGATTTTCTTTCTCTTTCGAGCCTTCTTAGCTCGTTATAAAGGAGCAAATCTCTAGCCATTTGTCGGTTGAATCTGACATATGGCTAACCAAGAGTTCGGGAGTTGGTAAATTTGTTCTCCCCGCGGCAAAGCGTCTGCAGTAGAATATTGCGTGCTCTGCGTCTTCCTCTTCGCCCGCGCATTCTGGACAGGAGGGTGAACTGTCGTGGCCAAATCTGTGGAGGTATTTTCGGTAGCCTCCATGGCCCGACAAGAACTGCGTGAGGTGGTAGTTGCAGTCTCCGTGTGTTCTCGACGTCCAAGCTTCTATCGCGGGGATCAATTTATGGGTCCATCTGCCTTTGGTTGTGGTGTCCCATCTGGCTTGCCACAGTGCCATAGATGTTGCCCTTTCTTCCTTTTTCAGGCATCTTGCGCTAGTTTCCGCGCGATTTGCCGTTCGCCTTAGGTAGGCCCTATGCATCTCTTTGGCGAGAATGTCGATCGGGACCATACCCGCGATCACACAGGCTGCTTCGTCCGAAATTGTTCGGAAGCCGCTGATTGTTCTTATGGCGCACAGCCTGTATGCTGACGAAAGCTTCTTTGCTGTCTCCTTTACCGAAAGAGCTCCCGCCCAGACTGGCGCGGCATATAAAAGGATTGAACTTACCACTCTGGAAAGCAAGATCCTTCTTGGGTATCCGGGTCCTCCGATGTTCGGCAGCATACCGGAAAGTGCTGTCTGCGTCTTTGACGCTTTTCTGCTGCAGTATTCGACGTGCTTTTTGAAGTTAAGTCGGTTGTCGAGCATCACTCCTAGGTATTTCAGCGAATCCCTGGATCTAATTAGCTGGGAGCCAACCCGGAAGTTTGCGTATTCCACAATCTTTCGGCTGGTTATTAGAACAGCCTCTGTCTTGTGGTCCGCTAGTTCGAGGTCGGAGGATTCCAGCCAACTTTTGATCCTGGCGATTGCTTCGTTTGTGGCGGTTTCCACTTCGTGGATGTGCTTGGCCACCGTCACAACCGCGATGTCGTCGGCAAAGCCGATTGTCTTGACTCCATGTGGCAGCGTCAGTCTCAGTACTCCGTCGTACATTAGGTTCCACAGGAGGGGTCCAAGAACCGAACCCTGTGGGACGCCTGCCGAGACGTCGTAGTATTTAATACCCTCGTCAGTCTGGTACCTGAGTTGTCTGTTGGTGAAGTAGCTGACGATTATCCTCCTCAAGTACTGCGGTGTACTCATCCTGTTTAGTACTCTCATGATGCAGGACCAATTTGCCGAGTTAAACGCGTTTTTGATGTCCAGCGTAACCACGGCGCAGTATTTTTTCGTGCCGCCCCTCCATCTTGAGCCCGCTATGGCTTCGCTTGCTGTATCCACCACCTCCTTAATGGCGTCAATGGTAGAGCGCGATTTTCTGAAGCCGTACTGATGCTCGGATAGGGCTCCTCGCTCCTCAGCCACGCCGATTAGCCTGCCATATATTATGCTCTCCAGGATTTTTCCCGTGGTGTCCAGCAGGCAAATCGGACGGTACGCTGACGGTTCTCCGGGCGGCTTATTGCCTTTGGGTATAAGCACCAGGTGTTGTAGCTTCCAGCAGTCAGGAAAGTTTCCTTCTTCGAGGCACCTTTGCATCGTCGCCATAAAGAGCTCTGGTCTCGTCTCAACGGCCGCTTTGATGGCTATATTGGGAATACCGTCCGGGCCAGGGGATTTTTTGTCGCCAATTTTTCTGCACGCATTCTGCAGCTCGTCAACCGTGACTGGTGGGACTTGTTCTAGACCAGCTCCTTGTGTGAGAACGAACATTGTAGGAGGTTTACGGGGGAACAGGTGTCCTACTATTGTTCGGAGCATCAGTGGACAGGTTAGTTGAGGAGATCTACTGCCTTTCAGCTTCCTCATTACCATTTTATAGGCTCCCCCCCAGGGGTCTAAGTCTGCTTCGTTGCATAGCGTTTTGAAGTAGTTTGCTTTGCTCTCCTTAATTGCCTTTTCCAGGTCGCGTCTTGCCAGCCTGAAGATGGCCAGTCGTTCCTGGAACTCTGGTCTACCTCTGGATCGCTGGGATCTACGACGTGCTTTAAGGCAAACTGTCCTGAGATCCTTGATCTTGTCGTTCCACCAGGGTTCCCCCCTTCTGCTAATAGACCTCTTGGGCATCGCCGCATCGCAAGCTGTTGATATTGCTTGGATCAGTTTACTCGCCATGTTTTCCGCTGATGTGATGTTGGCTGGGAAGTCAGAGCTAAACGTTTCCTCAAACATATCTTTGTCGAATGCGGTGTCCTTCCACTTAGGCCCTGTTCGTTTGGGTCGCTGCCTGGGTTTGTAGCTACCAATGTTGAGTACAATCGCTTGGTGATCGCTGTGCGTGTATTCCTCGCTGACGCGCCATTTTATCTTGTGCAGCAGCGTGTTGCTTGCAAACGTTATATCTACTATGGAGCTCTTGCCTGCCTTGCGGAAAGTTTGTGCTGAACCGTTATTTAGTAGGCCAATCTCCAACGATGCGAATGCTTCGAGGAGGGCAACCCCCCTTGCATCGGTGAATCTGCTGCCCCATTCTGTAGCCCATGCATTGAAGTCGCCGGTAATGATGACCGGGTGTTTCCCCCGTGCGTCAGCTACTATATCATCTAGAAGCTTCACGTAGTCCCTGTATGATAGACTAGGGGGCGCATAGCAGCTATAAAAGTGGATACCATTTATCCGGGCAGACGCAACAAAGTCAGTTACGTTGTTGATGTTTTGGAAGGCGTGGTTTCCACAGGTCCATATTGCTGCTTTCTTCGCTGGGTCTTCTGTCCAGTTGCTGCCATCTAGGGATTTGTACGGCTCACTGATAAGGGCAACATCCGCTTTCTTTTCTTTAGACATTTGTGCCAAAAGGTTTTGTGCGGCCGCGCAGTGATTTAGGTTAATTTGTATAACCTTCATCATCATTACTTATTTGTGAGGGCCCTTCTGAAAACCGGACATTTTGCACTGCCGGCTACATGTCCTGCGTTGTCGGGGTTGGTGGTCTTGCACCAGAAACACTTCATCTCGTGTGAGCAGTTCTTTGCTATGTGGCCCTCTGTGCCACATCTTCTACACGTTTTGGAGCGGTCCTGCTCACTCTTACACTGACGTGCAGTGTGTCCGAAACCTAGACACCTAAAACACTTTGTTAGTGCCGTGCGTTCCCGAATACGACAGTTTATCCAGCCTATCTTTATTTTTCCCGCCTTCAGCAGTGTATTTGCACTCTCTGCGGGTAGTCCAATCATTGCGACTTGGGTGCCGCCATAGGCTTTGCGTAGACTTATTACATCTGATTCTTTTAGCCCGGTCAGTTGGGCCTGGGACGCTAGTGCCTCGCAGATATCCACTTTGGTTGTTACCTCGTCTATATCCTTGATCTCGATTGTTACGCAGTGGGTCAGTGCTCTGACCTCTGCGTCTTTCCCCAGAGTTTCTCCCATTATGCCTTTAAATTGGTCGGCTTTTCCTCCCGCTCCTTTTAGCTGGAAGAGAAGGTCTCCTTTTTGTGTGCGACGGATTTTTGCTACCGATTCTCCGAGATTGCCAAGCTTAGGATCGGTTTTGACTTTCCGCAGTATTTCCGCATAGGACAAGTTACCCTTCGCTGCTACCACTATTGCGTCAGGTCTTGTTTTCTCCTTGATTCTACTCGGAGGGTCCTTCTTCTTTTTTGTTTCCCTCGACGAGATATTTTTTTGGCTACTATCAACTAGTTTCGCCGGCTTCGGTGGCTTAGGAGTTTTTTGTTGTCTGACTACCGCGTTCTCTCTTTCTTCGGCCTTACGAGAGATCTGTTCTTTACGGGTAGTCTTTTTCCCCGTAGCTTCTGGCTGATTTTGCCTCCGTTTTGGGTTCGGGTGTTCCCCGTTCGGCTCCTGTCTTCTTTTGGTCTTTTCCGCTACTGCGGGTTTGATCCATGGGGATGTTTGTGATGCGTTGTTCTTTCGTATCACTTCTTTGGCCTCGTCGTCGTGTGCCTCAATGGCTGCCAGTTCATAGAGCGCTTTGATACTCTCGATGGCGTCTCGCATTGGTTGATGAATGGAGCGTCTCTTGCCATCCTCCAACATTTCAACCAACGCTTTAATCTTTTCCCCCAGCTTGTGGAAGGTAGAGGGGTGGTTGGTTGTTTCTGTTGTTGGTGTTGCGATTACTTCTTGAACCGCGCTATCTTCTTCGCTTTTTTGGGGCGTTGGTATCTGCCCTACTGGTGATCTCTGCACCTTTGAGCTCCTTTGAAAAGCCGCTGCGATCGTCTCTTCACTTTCTCCGTTTTTAAAATTGTTTGTTGTGTTCATGCTGTTTGGTCCCCACTCAAAGCCGTTATCAATGTTCGAGTGTGTAGTCACCTAAATGATCCCATGGTTGTCTTTGCAAGCAGTGAGGCCATGCGAGGGTTGACACACGCCCTTATGGGGTCGTGTGCCAGAGCCGGATCGGTGCTAACCAGGAATGTTACATCTGGACCTACACCACCAACTTAATGGCGACGTAACATTGAGCGTTCTTTAAGTCCTGCCAAGGTTTTAACGGGACGGGGGCGTGTGTAGCATTAGCCTGAGAGCCGTTTCAACCGGATTTCACTCCAGCTTACTCGGGTAACAGAATACTACAAACGTCAGCCCTCATAGCTTCCAAAATCCGAATCGTTGTTTCCAGTATGCCATAATTAAGACCTTACTGGGCTCGGTCTTAATGCCTAGGACATTGGTGTCTAAGGCGGGGTCGAAAGTTCGAGCCGCTGGCCATCAAGGCTACGGCTTCTACCTCCGGACTTTTAGTCCGGACTTGTTGGGGGTTATACCGCCCCTACTCGGTCACCAGAGCCTCGTTAGTCTGAAGCAGGGTACACCACGTGCAGGTGAGGATGGTATTTTGTAGGTTGAATTACGCTTTGTACCCCCGCACAGTCCCGTGTGTGATTGGCCTTTTGTGTGAAGAATGAAGAGAAGAGAGAGAGACGAGAAATTATGTAAATTGTATTGAGTAAGGCGCCATACGTGCAGAAATAAAACCTGCACGTTGTCACTCAAATGATTCCATAGGAACTGAGGATTGAGTTTATTATTTTGAGAATTTTTCCTAAGGAAATATTTGAGTGCTTGTGCAAGAAATTTTCTTGCACAGTCCTGTGCGCGATTGGCCTTTTGTGTGAAGAATGAAGAGAAGAGAGAGAGACGAGAAATTATGTAAATTGAGTAAGGCGCCATACGTGCAGAAATAAAACCTGCACGTTGTCACTCAAATGATTCCATAGGAACTGAGGATTGAGTTTATTATTTTGAGAATTTTTCCTAAGGATATATTTGAGTGCTTGTGCAAGAAATTATCTTGCACAGTCTTGCGTGTGAATGGTATATTGTATGAACAGGTGAAATTATGTAGTTTGTATTATTTGAAAATGGAGCCGTGGCCGTGTGGGTTCGTGCGTCGACCCATGCGCATTAGACTTTCGCAGTCTAGGTTCGATTCCAAGTCCAGACAAACAATTTTTCAAAAAAGAAATTGTTCACGGCCCCACCTCTTTCGAGTCACTGACAATGCTCAAAGAGTATAACTGTCTAGAAAAAAGCTTCTCAATCTCGCCGTTCGGAGTCGGCATTAAACTGTAGGTCCCCTCCACTCTTGAAAGAACAATAGCACGCACAACACGAGTGGTTGCTGAGAAGCTAGGCCCAGGTCCACTTCGGACTGTAGCGCCGCCATTATTATTATTATATATTATTTGAAAATAACTGCGTTCAGAAAGCGTTTAGAAAGGCAAAGGTAGCTTGGACGAACTAAAATTTTATGAAAGTCAGTATATCGATAAATTGCATATTGTTTGTTTAGGCTCACAATGCGCCCCCAAGCGCTTGGCGCCCTGTGCATTTGCACATCCTGCACATATGGTAGGGCCGGCCCTGGGTGTGCCTCTAGTTGTTACCTTCCTGTGTCCTGTGCTGTGTCCAATGTCTGCATTGATAGTTCTGCTGTTTAGCATATTACCAATCCAGTGTACTATGGATTTGTCTACTTTCATGTCTTCTAAAGTTGTTATTATGGCTTCTGTGTTTACATTGTTGAAGGCCCCTTCAATATCGAGGAAGGGCGCCATTGTTAATTGTTTTTGCTACAGTAGGTATTAAATTTCAATGCTATGAACAATGCTATGAAGTGCATTTTCAACCCATCTACCTTTAAGATAGGTGTGTTAAATGTTGCATAAGTTGTGGGAGTTGATGTGTCCTCTAATGTACAGATCTAAAAGCCTCCTAAGGTTTAGGGATTGGCCTATAGTCACTTGCAGTAGTGTGGTTTGGTTTACCTGCTTTAGGTATGTAAGCTGCTCTTACCGCTCTCCACTGTGAAGGGATGTAACCTGTACGCAAGCAGTTGAGGAAAATGCTTACGAGGTGGGGTACAATACAGTTTTCTGATTTTTGAATCATCGCTGACAGAATATCGTCCGGTCCTGGGGATTTAAAAGGTTTGAACGAATTTATTGCCCATGATACTTTTTTCTTTTGTTATAATTTCTTTTATTACTTCTTCAATTGTGTGAAACATGGGAACTGTCGTCCCATGGGGGACAGTGGTTTCAGGGTTTTTACAACCGGGGAAGTGGGTTTCAGTCAGCAGTTCTAGGGATTCCTGACTGGATTCTGTCCATGAGCCATCCTCTTTAAGAATGTATCCCAGGACACAGGGGTCCTTCGATAAGATCTTTCTGAGCGTTGCTGCTTCGTTAAGATCTTCTATGGATTCGCAGAACTCAAGCCAGGATTTAGACTTTGCTGCTCTTGCATTCATTGAAGCTGGATTTGTAGTTGTCCCAGTCTTCAGATCTTTTACTAATCTTTGGCGAATTTTGTGTATTTGGTATTTGCTAGTTGGATGCACAGATTTCTGCTATTGATGCAGGGAGCTGTTTAATTTGTGGCAGATGCCTGAAAGAATGTGGATTCCGTCAGAGGAGGATATGCTCGTGGCACCTTAGTCTTACAATATTTGTGCCTATTCTGCTGGAAAATTTGAACCCATTAGTGCCGTTGGGAGTCATCGTTCATCCAAGGAGAACATTTCTTTGAATGATGTTTATATAATTTGAATATTTTATATAATTTGTCCCGTAGCCTAAACCTGAACATCGATGCTCACTTTTGGCATCTTCAGTAAATTTCCATAGCAGCAGTTGAGGTGGTCCTGAAATTTCAGTATATTTCTTTCTTTAAGGGATTAATGGATCCAAATTGTTGGTCTTAATGAGCCGCGAATGTCAGTCGCTACAGTAACCATACACTTACCTACCTAAAGTTCCACAAAAATTTATAGAAAGGCGCTTTGCATAAGATTACGGCTAAGTCGTTTGTGTATCCAATGATCACAAAACTGTTATATTTAGGTACTTCGGGTAGTTCGTCAACGAGTATTGACCAAAGATGTGGAGATGAACTGCTTCCTGAGGGCAACTCTTAATAGCTTTAACTACTTCCCTATAGCAATCATTTATATGCATTATGTCCCACTGTGATAACTGTACTTCTGAGAAACAGTGTATCATTCGCCGTTTTCATGCTGAAATTGAAGACACAGCCGATTGGGTCTGTATTAATAATTCCAAGGGCTAAGAACTAAGAAAAACATAAGACAACAAAGTTTTAAAAACAAAATCAGTTAGCAAGATTATAAGATCTTTTGAAAAAAAAAATGTTGGTTACTTTGAGATGAGATGTTCTGCTTTCATTTATTTTTCGTTAATAGCGATTAGAGTAGAAGGTTCAACTTTATGTAGAACGTACATATAGGGTGCATATAGCATAACATAATATATATCCAGGACGCAAAATCTTCGCTATTGCATGTGGGACAACGCAAAAATGAATTTAGGTGTCTTATACAAGTTAAGGGGGGATCTCAAGCAAGCTAGCATGCGAAACTGAAGACAGCTAGTTAGATTATTCTGACAGATGTTAATTCCTTATGGATTATTTTAATAAAATATAATAACATATTTATCTTTATTATTAATAACATTTATGTAACTCACATTCTATTTCATTGCTCAACTTTACTTTACTCAATAAACAAAAAAACAAACAACAATTGCTATAATGCAAAACTTTCTACACTACTCTCTCTCTACAAGCGAATCGTTGAATAATACTTTTTCCAATTTTAGTAACGACCGTTGAAGTTTTCCATGTCTTTTGCACAGCACGCCAAGTATATATCTCAGCCGAGGTAATTACAGGGAGATGCCAAGTCTCAGCAACACTCCATCCTGAGTAGAGTCAATATTCTTATGCAGCAAATCATTAGTGGTTTAAACTTCATCATCAGGCTGACCTGAATCACAGATATTTGAACTGACATTGGCGACACCATCTTTCACCTAATCATGTCTGACGGTACTAAAGTCTGAGGTGGACCTGGGAGTAGCTTCTCAGCAACCACTCGTGTTGTGCGTGCTATAGTTCTCCAACAAGTAGAGAGGACCTACAGTTTAATACCGACTCTGAACGGCGAGTTTGAGAAGCTTTTTTCCAGACAGTGGTAGTCTTTGAGCATTGTCAGTGACTCGAAAGAGGTGGAGCTGTGAACATTTTTTTGAAAAATTGTTGCTTGTTTCGGTTCCGAACATAGACTTGGCCACGGCGCCCACCGAAACAGTTAGATGCTCCCAAAACATGGTAACCAATGCCTTAAACTGGCACAAAATCAAAAAAACGAGAAAAAATAAGTTCAGTTAAAATAAAATAAATTCATGTACCAGCTTTCAATTTCGAGAGCTACCAAACTAGATAATAGTAGATAGTTATTATTGCTTTGATATATTTATGGGGACGAAAATGATTCTCTAATTATCTAAAGTTCTATCAGTTAATAAAATAAAATTGTGATTTTACGCGCATGACGCTTACTTACTTACTCACTAGGCATTTAACATCAATTAACGCCTATCGTTTTTGTGGTACTGAATTCTATAATTCTAGCGGCATCAATTATTACAGCAAATATTAGAAGCTTTCTTCACATCTCCGTCAAAGCACCAAAGAAAATTTTGTGAGGATCAGAAGAAAATGTACACATCTAACAAGAAAATATACAGTAGCTAGTATACAGTCTCTAGTCTTCTGGGCACGGATCCGATTAGTCACCTCAGTTGCATTTCTTCGCAACTGCAAATAAGATTAAGATCTGAAGATTGGAGAAATGACCTAGATAAACAGGTGTTTTTTTATAGTTTATGTCGATATTGTTTGCCCGCCACTTCAGTTTAGATGTCATATGGTGTTTGATAGAGTGGTCGATAACAATTTATTACGGATCAGCTTGCGTCGCAGTGGGCGAGGTGGCGTAGAAGCTAGTCCCATAAAATAAAGATTTTTTTCGGTTTAAAATGATGCGCGAAAAATAGTGCAAATAGTGTAAATAATGGAAAATAGACTAAATACATTGGCATTGAGACAATGTTGCTGAATGTCCGACTTACGAGAGTAACGATTGTTGTAAATACTAAGAAAAATTACATTCTTACGTCTCATAAAGCTCATCATGAGGTGACCTCTCTCTGCGTTTATATCTTGATAGATAATAATAATATTAATGGCGGCGCTACAGTCCGAGGTGGGCCTAGATTCTCAGCAACCACTCGTGTTGTGCGTGCTATTGTTCTCTCACGAGTGGAGGGACCCACAGTTTAATGTCGACTCCAAACAATTGTTTTTGAAAAATTGTTTGTCTAAACTGGGATTTGAACCTAGAAGTCTTGTGCGTATAGGTCGACGCGAAAACCCAAACGGCCACGGCAACGGCGCCCATCTTGATAGATAAATGTTTTTAGTTTGTCTTTCGTCTGGAAATGTAATTTTTTGTCTCATTATTAATTGTCTCCTCATGCCGTTAACCCTGCAAAGACATGCTTATTTTTTATACGTAAAGAACATGCTTCGTCGTATAACATAAAAAACATAACATAAAAATGTCGTACTGATGACACATCTACTGAATGTTCAAAAATACATTTTTAAATGTTTATCTCATGAGGCATAAATAAAAACATAATCCAACATTTTTTATAAGAATATTTAATAAATAAATCAGTTTTCACAGCTTAGCTTCATATTTCATGTTAAACAAATCAGTCTTTAAAAAAAAAATTATATAAAAAATTTTGAGACACTTGTAATTCATTAAATGTATCCCAATCTTAAAACTAATGTATAAAAACAAAAAAAAATAATTCGGAAAAAATTGGGCCGACCTAAAGGCAAGAGGCACAAACCTCTATCTTGTGCTCCCCACACAAGCTTTTTTTTACATTTGGCACATGATGATGTTGTCATTCGTCTTCTTAAAGAGGGGCAAACGGCGGAAATCCTCCTCTTCTTTTCAAATTGTGTTTCCTCAGTATTTTCCTTATTGTCTCTCACAATATTTTTAATTTCGTTTCGCAAAGTCAAAGTTGGTGTGTCTAAGCGATTAACCAAGTGACTTTCGGCAAGGGCTAAATGCAATTTTTTCATGAAGCTCTTGCGATTAAGAGGTTTTTCTTTCGCTTGGAGCACGTTGTGAACATAAATAACATAACTGTTAATGAAAGCCATTTTTAAAATTCCGAAAAACTGACACATTGGCCATCTGTTTGTTTTACGTGAGCAACTCATGGTGCTACACATCTGGTCAAACGTATCGACACAAGGCTCGGTCCCAGCTAAATGAGCGCCCTGTGCAAGACTTGCGTTTAGCGCCCACACCCCCCCCCCCCCTTTTTTGGGTCATGGTTGTCTTAATTAATTTTTTATCATTTTAAGTTTATAAAAACAGCCTCCTCCTAGAGCTACTGTTTAAATTTGGAGAGCAATAACTAGATTGGGAGCAAGATAATCTAGGTTTGAACTATATATTTAAAATTGAATACTTCATAAACATGAGCTTTCTGGTTTTACAAGTAATACAGTTTTGTAAATTAAGGAATTAGGAACGTATTGTTCAAGCATTAGCTTGTTGAAAAATAATAGTAAAAAAAATATTTTAATGTTATTTGAAAATGAAAAATTCGTTTTATATGCTTCAAGCTACTCAAAACTTTCTTTTGATCTAGTGTTTTGAAATAAAATTCTACATTAAAACTTTGTTTCGGCTCTAAACTAGTTTCGTAACATTCATCACCATCGTAAAGGAGATGTTTCTGGAAATTTAGATGATGTTTCAAGTAAGCATCGAATTGTTTCAAAAAACATAACAGGTGCTCATTAGGCACCGAGCTGAATCATTGACTACTAAATTGAATCAAAACGAGCTGCATGGGACGAAAATGCTCTTGGTCGAATTCTGTTTTGAAGACTTCTTTTCCCTTCATATTTGAACCAACTTTGACTTCGACAGTTGCTTATTGAAATTCCTTGAAATTCAAGTTTGTTTAAAATTAACTTTGTATGTTCCTCTCCGGTCTTGTCATCTCGTTTTAAAAACCCAAAACAACAATAGTCAACAATAAGCGTAGAATTTGGCCTCTTTTAGCATGGACACAATGTGATTAGTAACAGTTGTAGAAAAGATACGTGTTATCTAATTTTGTATATTTTTGCTTAAATATTTATTTTGGGTTTCTTGATTCGTTATTCTCCTCAAGCGCTCTCCTAACACCAAATCAAATAAGGCTACTTCCTCAACAATCTATAAAAAGTTACCATTATTAAGCTCAAACAACACTTCAGAAGTTCCTCGAAAAATTAGTGTACGCAAAACAGCTTAGCTCTATCTAATATTTTATTTCAGTTTAGATCGAGGTGAGTCTACTGTTGTTTCCGTTCTCAAAACTTTTTTGAAAAACATCCTGTATCTGTGCTTGACAAGACATGGGAATTTTTGTTCATTGCAAATAAAATACAAACAAAATTATAGAGAATAGAGTTTGCTAGGCAATATGTACATAAATCACCCTGAAATGAAATATGTGTAATTGAATTTTCTAATACATTACATTACATTTTTCAAAAAGATAAAACCAAAAAAATTTTTTTGTTTTGGGTGTATGCTCAATTTTATGAGGTAGTGTATATATACCCACTGTACTCATTCTCCTTTCAAACAAATATGTATAATGAGTAAATCTCTTTCATACGTGCAGAAATAAAATCTGCACATTTTCTCTCCTCCATAGGAACTGAGTTTATTATTTTGAGATTTTTGAGTGCTTGTGCAAGAAATTATCTTGCACAGTCCTGTGTGTGATTGGCCTGTTGTGTGAAGAATGAAGAGAAGAGAGAGAGACCAGAAATTATGTAAATTGTATTGAGTAAGGCGCCATACGTGCAGAAATAAAACCTGCACGTTGTCACTCAAATGCTTCCATAGGAACTGAGGATTGAGTTTATTATTTTGAGAATTTTTCCTAAGGAAATATTTGAGTGCTTGTGCAAGAAATTTTCTTGCGCAGTCCTGTCTGTGATTGGCCTTTTGTGTGAAGAATTAAGAGAAGAGAGAGAGAGAAACGAAAAATTATGTCATTGAACTAAGTAATTGTCATATGTGCAGAAATAAAACCTGCACGTTGTCACTCAAATGATTCCATCGGAACTGAAGATTGAGTTTATTATTTTGAGAATTTTTCCTAAGGATATATTTGAGTGCTTGTGCAAGAAATTATCTTGCACAGTCTTGCGTGTGAATGGCATATTGTATGAACAGGTGAAATTATGTAGTTTGTATTATTTGAAAATAATTGCGTTCAGAAAGCGTTTAGAAAGGCAAAGGTAGCTTGGACGAACTAAAATTTTATGAAAGTCAGTATATCGATAAATTGCATATTGTTTGTTTAGGCTCACAATGCGCCCCCAAGCGCTTGACGCCCTGTGCATTTGCATTTGCACATATGGTAGGGCCGGCCCTGATCGACACCACCTTTGGTTTGATTGTAAAATTCAACCATATTCGGTTTGCTCGATTTTATGTTTACTGTGCCTTCTTCGTTGCACGATGATAATAAATATATCACTTTACTTGGCTTTGGTTTGTATGAAACAAGTGTTAACTCATTATCATAACAAAATATAGATGTGCCACACTTGCGACCTTTGATATTCCTTAATTCTTGTGGAATTTCTTTTTTATTAGATCGCAGAGTTCCGACTAATGTCAATTTGTACGGTTCACGTAAAAGTGATTTGGCAAGTGGTATTGACGTAAACCAGTTGTCCATAGTAATGTTTCTATTGGATCCGTAAACAGTTTTGGTCAACTCCTTTACATAATACTCACCCAATGGCAGATTTGTATTATTCGAACCCTTTCCCAGATATGGTGACGCATCAATCATATACTTGGTACCGCTGTCACATCATCAGCATTTTCAACCCATACTTTGCTGGTTTGTTGGGTATATACATTCGAAAACTGCATTTACCTCTAAACGCCAGTATTTGCTTGTCAATCGTAAGGTATAGCCCAGGTGTATAATTTTCCCGGCATTTCTGAACAAACATTTCCCAAACATTTCTTATTGGAGATAATTTGTCTTCTACAAGTTGAATACGTAAGGATTTGTCATCGAATCGAAGACATGACATAAGAAACTTAAGTCTTGACTTCGTCATTATTGATATGTATTGCGCTCCACTGTACGATCTATCAAATAATTCAGTTGCAGATAGATGCTGGTCCTTCTTGACAGCTGAACGAGTACTCCAATAAGGGCTAAAATTTCTTTCGAAGAAGTGTGTTTCCTTTGGGGTTCATCATTAGATGAATACAACAGAGATTTCCTATTTTCGATCTCAACATTTGTCCACTGCACTATTTCACTGATTATCTCGTTTGTTATAAACATTTGAAAACATTCTAACGGATCGGTAACATTTCTGCATTGTCGCACTGCAACAGAAACCTCTCAACTTCTTCCGTATTCATTTTCTTCTATTTTGACTTTTCCCCATCTGTAAAAACCAAACAAATAAAAAAACAAATAATAGGATAAAAAAAAACATAACCTCAAGGTGTAAAAGTCACACAAAAGCCATGCTTCGTCATTTCGACGACGCACATTTAAAAAAATCATACTTACGTAATTTGTTTTCAGCTGCGCGTCTGCACACACCAGCAGATGGACCACGAATGGCGTTGTACGAAAAAGGAACACAATACGAAAATAAATACAGCAGAAAACCGATTAGATGTAAAGTTGCGTCGTCGATTCGACGAAGCATGTGCTTCCAGGGTTAATTATAAATAAATAAATAAATGTAAAAATGAAATTTGTCCTTTTGGTTTGCATATTTATTTGCCTGCGGTTACGATACGAAATGAAATGCCGTAACGTGATTTGTCCAGCGCAGGTAAAGGGAAATGTTATGTTATAGATATCAGGCATTTAGTTTGAGAGGGAAATCTCTACTGGAGTCGGCGTCTCAGCATAGACAATCTGCATTTTTGTCAAAAAAATCATTATGAGTGATGAAGCGAAGCACATTTCGATTTTGCTAACTTTGTTTTTTCTCGTGGGTTCGTGAAAATCTTCAAAAAACAATGCTATTCATCAAAGGCTGTTATTTCATCGTCAATGGGTGCTTCCTTAAGTCTTTATAACCTCTTCAGAGTCTTGTTGTCTTCTCTTTATGAATCTATCACTCTCTTAATTTCTTGGTGAAGAGGATCCATTTATTTTCTTGAAACAATGACAACCAACTCATGCGTATTGACATAGGCATTATAAATACAATGAGTGTCATCACTTTTTTGGGTGAAAGTTTTCTTAATAATAAACCTAATTTTTCCTAGTGACTGTTCTTTCAACACAAAGCTTTTAGTGGAACGTGTGGAACCTAACCAAGAAATACAAGTACTTTTTAGCACTATATTTTAAAAAAGCTCAGCTTTGTGATTGGTGTATATCTACAATATGTGGAGAATAAAATATTTTAAATATAAGCTCCCTATAAAAGTGTATTCATCCGTATGCAGATTTTATGATTTTATTAAGCTCGTTTTATTCCTTAATCACTTTCAATACAAAAGCGAACTAAATGCGAAGGCAAAGCTAATCTGATGCATGACTTTTATTCAGCCCAATGCTGTCCTATGTGGTTCAACGAAATTAACAATTGTATGTTCTTTTTTTCGATTCAAACATTATATTTGAGAATGTGCGGCCGCAAGCCACTTGCGAACAAAACAATTAATTCACTTCTGAATGGAGGGTAAATATTTACTATTTTCGCAGTTTGCAGATCGCAGCTCATAAGCAGAAATCAACTACATAGAAATATTCAACTCTGTAGTGGAAAATCCCTCTTCCATCACCTAATTTTCAATATTTTAAGGGCGTTCACACTTTACAACAAGTCGTACGACTTTGCTTGATCAACTAAATTTTTTCTATGTAATACCGTGTGATCGTTCGTTTGGTAGTTCAAATTGTGGCGACCTCGCTCAACGACTAGTGACATATGTACTGTGGCGTCCTCATACAGCGACTTCTAACAATAGAAGTTAAGCTTCCTGTATGAGGACCATAGATGACGCCACAGACATTGCAACAGTCAAGATCCCTGCAAAATGCAACGCATTCGTTGTCAGTCGCGTTCCAGATTTCAATAAGTGCAATTCATTTCCATTGTGCTATTTCCTTTGTTATTTCCCTTTTTAATTCCATAACGTAGTATAAATAGTTATATACCTTCTTGTTAACATATATCAAATAAATCAATTGACATTTAACCAATACATAAACCTTTGTGTTTCAATTAACTATGACGTAGCTAAAAACTTTTTGCTTTGGTCGGACGACTTGTAGTACAGTGTGCGCACTTGTCATGCGACTTCAGGGCATTTTATCCTTCTTGTTTGTGATTGCGATAAGTCAAAATCAGCGCGATAAAAACATATGACGTTCAATATGTCTTAATAAATTTAAGGATAAAAATAAATTCCTTATTTATCTTAGGCTTAACCCATTCTATGTACAAATTCTTTCTGATAAATCACATCTTTTTCCTTTGAAAGCGTGTGTACCAATAGAATCAACTTAAGCGCCACTTTCATATAACTTTATATAACTATAGCATTTTTCTGCTGATGATACAGCAATATTCCGTAATTCTTCCGATATATTTTAAATAACTTACAAAATGCTTTGTTTAACATCGAAAAATATTTTCAGAGGTGGAAAATTACAAATACAAATACAAAATTAAAATAAATCCATTGAAATCTACAAACAATCTTTGAGCATATTTGAGCATGATAAGATAATAGAATGAATGGATTTCTATCGTTGGAGTAAAGAACGATTGATTTGAATGACCGAATGATTCTTGAAAACAATCAATGAACGATTCGGTTTTTGAATTTGAACGATTGAAACAGCTCTAACTGATTGGTGCAGTTAGGGATAACCTGAGGGTTTGATTAAATGAGAGTATCATTCCTAGTGTAGCTGATGACGACCAGAGGATACAAATAGTGGATGAGCAAATCAGAATCGAAGCAATAGTTAAGATGGAAAATAAGAACTTGTAGTAACATACGAAAATCAGTCGAGGAGTTGAGTGGAATTCTCGGGTGTATCATAGCACCATTAAGCCGTTAGAGCAGATACCGAGGTCTGTAGATGAACTTGCGTTTCCATCTAACAAAAGCAGCTTCTACGATTTTTAGGATGTTTAGGTTATCCGCTGATAACAAAATCTTGAGGCCATGCTCACAAAAACGAAAGAATATCATTATTGTGTGTGCGTGTGAATGTGCGGACAAAAATTTGCAACAGCAATCGATTACTGGAGCGGAGGTAAGTAATGAATTAAGCGCACCCAGTTCGGAACAGGGAACTTCTAATCAAAAGTCAATAATATCGAGGTGTTCAATTTCCGGCGGAAGTCCACCACGGAATTTTTCATTTGAGCTCTAAAATCAGGTATACTACTTTAACGCATATTTATTAAAATTCAAGCTCAGAGCCATCTTGTTTTTTAAATTATCCCCGATATTGTAAGAAAATTAAGCATTTGTCCATGTTATGTAAATGTAAAAGGCGGTCGAATTTTCCCGCTATCTGCAAAGGAAGTTTTTAACTATCTTAAAGTAAATAATAAACGAGGGAGTAGTGAATTCTATTTCTGTGTATAGTCTAGTTTATTGTACAGTTTTTATTTGCACGTGATGCCCACCTTCGTTTCTGAACTAGTTGGTATAGGCGGTACACAAATTTTTGAGCCCCACTGTATACACATACCAAAAATATATATAGTAACATAATTCAAACGAGAAAAATTTAAAATTTAAAATATTTTTGGGCGCTTCTATATTCATTGTTACTCTAGGCGTTCGTCTGAAACTATGCATCGGTATGATGAATCTATTTATAGGCGTCACAATGACTAACTCCCTAAAGTATATCGTATGGCGGTAGACAATTTGTAAGGAAACCCCTTAAATGCACAACATTTTTTTAAACTACACGCATACAAATATGATGGCTGGCATAGTCATCTGGTAATGAATGAATTAGTGCCTTAGTATTAATGGAGCAACTGCAGTTCTACTTGTAAAATCAAACCGATGTCCTTTATAGTAACAACGAACTCTGTACACGTGTGGGTTGGGTGCTACGTTTGATTCAAACTCAGTGTGTTGTCAGTTGTAGAAAATATTTGTCTCGTGGTGAGTGTTTTAATGCCGGTTCAGCCAAATTCAGTCATTACCCATATGGTTTCAATGAGCATGAGCCAAAATTTAATTTCTTGTCCATATTTCTATAGTTTATTGATGAAAATTAATTTGGATAAATGTTTCGTTCAGCAAAGTGTGTGGGACTTTTAAACAATTTCAAGTTTTTCCATTACCCATACAAAGACATCTCCCGCCAAGTGGGTAGTGCGAGTAAGTGCCAATGTATTCATTTTATGTATTTTGTTCACACATTCGATATGTGGATGCGTATATGAGTTTCTGACGTGTTTTTTTCTTGTTTCATAAAAAGAGTAACACATTTTCATAAATTTGTTGTGTTGTGTGTGGTTTGATACAACTCGGAGAGACACACTACACGTTAAATTAAGTTCAAGCTAACATGCGTAAAAGTAGTGTGGCCAGGACCGGTCCTAGCTAAATAAGCGCCCTGTGCAAGACCTACGCTTAGCGCCCCCCTCCCCCTCTTTTTTCAGTCATGGTTTTCCCAAAGTAATTTTTTATAATTTTAAGTTTAGAAAAACTGCCTTCTCCTGAAGCTACTGTGGCTTGCATGGTGTTTAAAATTTGGAATAACTAGATTGGGAGCAAGATAATATAATCTTCTGTAATTGTTAATCGATTCGCTTGATCTAGTTTTTTAAACTAAAATTCTACCCTAAACCATTGTTTCGCTTCCAAACTAGTTTCGTAACATTCATCACCATCGTAAAGAAGATGTTTCGGGAAATTTAGATTATATTTCAAGACTACTAGGAATACGCTCTGTTATTGAACATAATCATAAAATTTTTCATCCGGACTCATTTCAATCAAAGTATGTTTAATATTTTCTAAGACCTCAACACTAGCTGATAGAGGGACTTTTCAAATATTTCTATAAGTGCTTCATATATCTCAGCTAATGGTTTTAATGCATCAAGTCTGCTTTCCCACCTTATTTCTGGAAGAGGTTTCAAAATAAGGTTTGCACTTTTTTTTTACTTGAAAATAAATATATGTAAGCATCGAATTGTGTCAAAAAACTTAACAGAAACTAATGAGCACCGAGCTGAATCATTGACTACTAAATTTAATCAATACGAGCTGCATGGGACGAAAAATGCTCTTGGGCAAATTCTGTTCTGAACACCAGATTCTTTTTCCTTCATATTTAAACCTTTATCGTAACTGTGACCTCGACCATTGCTTATTGAAAATCCATGAAATTTGAGTTTGTCTAAAATTAACTTTGTAAGCTCCTCTCCGGTCTTGTCTTCTCCTTTCAAAAACTTTAAATAACCATAGTAATTTGTTCTATGCGACTCTTGTCGGTTGTTGAGTCAACAATAAGCGAAAAGTATTTGGCTTTTTTTAGCATGGACACAATTTGATTAGTAACAGTATTATTATTTTGTATATTTTTGCTCAAATATTTATTTTGTGCTTCTTGATTCGTTATTCTCCTTAAGTGCTCTCCCATAACTAAATCAAATAAGGCTACTTCCTCAACAAGCTGTAAAATGTTACCATTATTAAGCTCCAACAACACTTCAGAAGTTCCTCAAAAGCTAATGCTTGAGAACCAAGAAATTTATCTAAACTAATTAGTGGTCCCCGATCTCAAAACTTTTTCGAAAAACATCCTGTAACTGTGCTTGACAAGGCTTGGGAATTTTTAAGGTCGAAAGACATAGATTAAGGTTAAGTTTAGCTTAGAGAGCCCGCAGAGGGCCAGTAAGTTAGGAGTAATAATTGTGTCCCTACAACTAGGATTAGCATTTTGTCTAGGATATAAGCATAATGAATTAATGAATAAAAATGCATTGAAAACGAAAACGAGGCTTCGGAATTTTTGTTCATTGCAAATAAAATACAAACAAAAATATAGTAATAGAGTTTGCTAGGCATAAATAAATAATGTACATAAATAATCACCCAGAAATGAAATATGTGTAATTGAATTTTCTAATAAATTACATTTTTCAAGAAGAAAAAAACAAAAAATTTTTTTTTGTGTTTTGTGTATGCTCAATTTCAATTATAAGGTACTGTATATATACCTACTGTACTCATTCTCCTTTCAAACAAATATGTATAATGAGTAAATCTCTTTCATACGCGCAGAAATAAAACCTGCATATATTGCTTGGACGAACTAAAATTGTATAAGTCAGTATATCGATAAATTGCATATTGTTTGCTTAGATGCGCCCCCAAGCGCTTGGCGCCCTGTGCATTTGCACATCCTGCACATATGGTAGAGCCGGCCCTGAGGGTGACACTTACCATCGCATTCGTTTATGAGGAATGTGCGCAACTCAGACCTGTGTGATTGAATGATGTCTGTGTTGGAAAATATAAAAATTAAAGAAAACACGCGTTGACACTATTTTTTTGAAAACATTCGAATAAAATGAAACGCTTTTAAATAAATATTATCTTGTCTCATGAAGTGTCATTATATTTCGTTACATTGTGCCATAAGTTGTGTTTCGTTTAATTCTATTGCTAGAATTGAGCGTTGAAGTCTGAGCGCTTTCTTCCGTGAAAAGTAGATTAGAGGGTGGTGACTAAGCCTCATATAGACCATCTTTGTCCATTGTGATAAAACATTAAAGTCAAGGAAAAATATTCTTGATTTAAAATCATGATCATCATTTGTTTAATTATGAGTGAAAATCTCTTCTTAAATTTGTGTAAATGATGTTCTAAAGACCAACTACCTTGTATAATTTAGGATGCGTTTATGGTTAAGTGAATTCCCCTTCGTTATAGAATATGCAGTTTGTTTATAGCAGACGATTTCGACTGATTCCCCTGATATAAGAATCGTTACAGTGGGCAAGTTTATAAAAGAAGTGTGCAAACAAATGGCTCTGAACGAATTTTAGACGAATTCTATTCCAAATTGTATTGGAAGCATAAATGAAAAGCGTATTCGGTGCATATGTCAACCACACTCTGGCAGTATTTTTAAGGTTCCGGCTACAAAAACGGTATCTTTGTAACTTGGGTGTGTCTGTCCGCCCGTCTATCTGTCACACTTTTTTATCTTCGACGTTTATAAAGATATCGGCATGAAATTTTGGAATCAAGTAGTTTAGGCATTTTCTATACACGTAAATTTACATTTGAGGGTAACTCCTGTATAGCTAAAGTTGTCATCAATTTTGAAACAGTGACGCACCCTATCGGGTGATATATCAATCAACACTTTCTAATACAAAGTACCATTTGAAAAATATAGTGCTCTAAAATTTCATTTCTAAACCAAAGTGTTTAAAAATCTGAAAAAATCACAAAAACTTGGCTTCTATTTGGCTATTATAACGACCTTCAAGGGATTGACGAATTTAGTCGTTATAGGTCGCTCATATCATATCTGCCGTCTTAAGTCATTCATTCATTAGTCTTAAGTAATAATATCAACCAACAATAAACGCAAATCAAAAAGAATAGCATGTCAACAGTCGCAACTTCAGATAAAAAGTTTATCTATCGTTTTAGAAAAGATGCAGTCGCACCAATAGCTACGTCGATTTTAGTCGTTATAACCAATATTTATTAAAAAAAAATGGAAAAATCGGCTTTTGTAAGCAATATATCGTTGTAAGCGATGTCGTTGTAAACGATTTGTTATGCAGTGGGATTATAATGCAGTTCAGCCGGGACCTAAGAAATTGATCGTTATAACCGATGTCGTTATAAGCGATTTTGACTGTTTTTAAAACCATTTCGAGCATTCTGTCCCAAATAGTTTTGGAGATATTAGCCAAAAAGGTCAATCACCGACAAGCGAATTTTTAAGATCTGAAAACGCGGTTTTGAAGACCTCAATGTAAGCATTAAGAAATGATAAATATCCAAATATCGATTTATGTTCAAATATTGAGATATCAAAGATTTCAAATTATAAATATTTTCATTTTCAGTCTATGCTGTGATTGACAACTCCAAACGATGATGAGTGTTACATTCGATTCATTTCACCCCCTAAATGCCTAACAGTAATGTTCAAAGTCAAATAGCAGGCAGTGATTGGGTATGATGGAAGGTGTTTTCTGTGTAAGATAAATGCGGATAGAGGTGTATAGAGGTGTATGTATGGATGGATGTTTGTTTGTTTGTATGTATGAATATAGTAATAAATAGTTGCTTTGTGTTGTAATTAGAAGAAAATGCAACTGAAATAGTTTGGAAACGTCGTGTGATATTCAGAAATCATCCCTTGCCCAGTTTATTTTTTTTTGCACAGAAAGCAATAGATATTTCAGTCATGTCTGGAACACGTCGTACTTCAAACATAGGTCGTAGCACAAGGAATGCAAAAAGTATGCGTTTAGATAGATATAGAGAATTATCAGAGCGTGAGGGTGGCCTTACCCAGGATCGAGATAGACATGGAGTTCAGAGAGCCAGAGAATCGCCCGCACAGACTAATTTATGGGAAAATAAATTAAATTCTGCCATAAATTACGATTCTTCGATTCCATATCAAAATTATCCTATAGTATCAATAGGTACTATGACAGTAGTGTGTGAAAATTGCCCGGCATTGAAATTCAGGGACAAATCGAAAGGCTTGTACTGCTTACAAGGGAAAATAAAATTAGACGAAATTCTTCTTCAACCCGAACCACTACACTATCCTTGCCGGTAATCATCAAAAATCGAAAGAATTCATGTGCAATATACTTCGTTATAATAACGCATTTCAAATAACCTCTTGCAAGAGCAAGCAAGTTATAGAGCGGGGTTTTATGTCTACAATTAAAATTCAAGGCCAAGTATATCACTTAGCTGGAATCTTGCTACCACTTCGGCCCGATGATCACAAATCTCTGCAAATCTTAATAAAATAAAATAAAATTAATATAAATTCTCTCAGATCCAGAAACACATCAACGCATCAACTAGGTGTTCAAGTTCATCTTGCAGTTAATTTAGAAAATGGACAAAGGGTGTATTTCAATGAGAATAATACACTAGAAGTTGTTAATAATCCGCGGGATACAACATTAAAAGTATTCTTCAAGTTATGTACTCAAGTTGATTTCGCGAAAAGACTGACATTTGACAAAGTTCCAAGTTCTATGTGATTCATCCCAACAACAGTGAATGCTTTTATTTGAGAATGTTACTGCATGTTGTAAAAGGTCCAACATCTTTTGTTCACCAACTGAGACGAAGCTATGGGTTTCTTTGAAGACGATTCTCACTGGAAAAACACATTATCAGAAGCTGCTATTTGTTTGTAGTTCACCTAGATCATTGAGATATTTGTTTGTCATCATTGTAGCGTTTTGTCAAGTGAACGACTCTGTTGGTCTATGAAATAAATTTCAAGAAAATATAGCCAATGACATTTTGATTCGGCGATGGCGAGTGTTATTTTTAGATGATATTCAATATGATCAAAATATTTTTGACGAAGCATTATTTGAGTAGAACAAAGTAGTGCAATTACTTTCGGGTAAATCTATCAAGGATTTTGGACTCCCAATACCAATACCAATATAACTAAATTCAACCAGTCCAGAATACACAAGAGAAATATCATAGGATCAATCAAAACAAGTTGTAGCTCAAGATGAACCTCGCTTGAACCCCCTTGATTTCATCTGACAGCGTTTTTTATGCGATTTTTCATTCCGTGTCTGTGAATCCATGTGAGCTGCTCAAATCAGCTGATAATCATACACATTCAAACAAATGAGGTGAACTACGCCACTTATTTGAAAAACTGATCGTTGCTTGAACGTTATTTCAAATTCATGTTTTCAACACGAAAATAAGTGCAGAGGGTGCATTCACATGACCTATTGCAATGTTGTTATTTATTACAAACTGAATATCCGTTATTGTTTGAATATATTATTGAAAAATTATAAAATAGGTAAATGAAGAGTGGTTTAATGGATGTGTATTGTATATACACATATACTGAATTTAACCGATAATAGTAGAACAGCGCAGGTTTTATAAATGGGATAAAGAGTGTAAAAAATTTACATATATTTTATTGATATTTGAAGTTTTAGTTTCTGTGCCAGTAATTGCGTAGAAAAGTCGCGTATTTTGAAACGGTTGCCTAACCCAAAACGTATTCATTTGATTAATACAAATTTAATAAGAGTATTAATAAAAAATTGTATCAATTGCATTTTTTCACAAAAAACAATTCAAGCAAATGATTTTGACTTTCAGATTTCTTTGAAAGTAATAATTCAAACGTGAAATAATGAAAGAATTGTATTTTATTGCATTATATTTCCAATTTCTCATGAAACTTGATTCATATCAGCATTTTAAACAGATTTCATTATTTACATTTGGCAAACATTGCAAAAATTATCTCTGAATGATTTCAATCGTGGGCAAATTCACGAATTTTCCGCTCTTTTCGTGGTGTATCCTTGAATTTCCGCTCTTTTCGTGGTGTACCCATGCATTTTTTCTCTTAAATCCACGAACTTCGTGGTGGAATCCATAAATTTTGTAATAGTATGCGTAAATCCCAAGCAAAAACACAGTTTCGCTTAAAATTCCGGGGATAAACGTCACAAATTGTACCACGGACAAGGGGAAATTCTGGGCGAAGTTGGATATCTCTTTACTATATGATTTCTGGCTTGAACATCGACAAAAAAAAGTATTCACTGCGTTACTATCATCAAATTAGTTTTCTTTGATGCTCCAGAGGGCACAAGAAAAACATTTTTAATCAATTTGTGAAATGACTCCGATTCGATCTTAACTCAAAACAACCGTTCTGTTCTATGGTCAAATCGAAAGTGTCTTTATTATCGTTTAATTTCATTTATACAATTACAGGTGAACAGCCCGATGCACACTCATCGTCGCTGTCACCTATTTAAAAACAAGCAATTTGAGATGCGAGACGCGCACTCCTCAATAATTAATTGCATAAAGTAATTTGAGTGGCGAGAAGCGCCCTCATTAATTGGTGTTGTATGTCTATGCAGTAGACATTCTGGCGGCGCCACCTTCATTAATAGGTGTTGAGAGTGATTCAGTATCCAATGGTTGCAACATGAATTCTTCCCTCTGGTCATTGGCTTTAATTGCTGGTTTTCTTTTTCTTCTTTTCAGTACCTTCGCACACTTCCAAATTATGATGGTCGTCAACATGAGTGTCACAGATATGCTGACTGTTGCTGAATAATGTACAATTTGGCGCCAGTATAGGAATTTTTCTTCATCGTACGAGTCGTCTTTCAGCTTGTCCCATGTATCGCCTGTCGTTAGAATAGATTCCTTGGGACTTGACCTAGAATAAAGAGACTCATATTTTGCGGTTAAGTTAGGGTTCACCGTAAAGTTCATAGCTCTAGTAAATGTGTACTGGATATCTATGTTGGCATAAACTTCGTCATTAACTCCAAATACCATTTCCAACAATTTGCCGAATAGACCCCTCTTCGAGCGACTATTCATTCCTTGTCCATATGACGTGCTCAATACGTTTAATTCCCGTTTGATTGCTATTTCTTTGGTCTTGAGGTGATCTAGCAAGACGTTGCAATGTGTCTCTCCCCGATATGATGCTGATACTTTACAAGAATGCTCCATTGTCTTTAAAATGTCTTCAGTTTTCTTGTACTCATCTGAAATATTGAACCTTGAAATGACGTCAACCTTGAGTGTACCCCGATTTATTTTAACGTGTCCTGCTTGTTCAACGTAAAGTCCCGCCTGTGGACGTTTTATCGTATATTGTGCCCAGGTTCCAGATAAGTAACTTAATGCAATTATTAGATACATCACAATTGAGGGAAATTTGGTAATTTTTTGTCGTTTAACTTTTGGTTGTTTAGCTGCAAGAGATAAAGTTTCTACATCCGTAGCTAGAGCTAAGTTGGAGGTTATTGTTTTCTGACTCAGTGTTTCGTCCGGTGCTTGCTCCTCTTTAATCGGGAGTGGGCAAATTTTAACTACAGGTCTCTTAGTTATCGTGTTTCCTTTCGATTGAAGGCTAACAACACGAACAATGCCGTCCTCTCCTGGATGAACTCGTATTACCTTTGCTAGTGGCCATCTAGTCGGTGGGCTGTTCTCATCCTTAATTAAAACAATGTCTCCTTCCTTAAAGATGTGATTGCCTGTTTGCCATTTCATTCGTTGCTGGAGTCTTGACAAATATTCCGTTTGCCATTTTTTCCAGAAATGTTGCGTCATTTTTTGAATTAATTTCCACCGTGTTAAGTTATGCGGCTCAGATTGTAATTTACTTGACTCCACTGGTGTAACTAACGCTTGTCCTATTAGAAAGTGTGCTGGTGTTAGTACTTCTATGTCCGGATCGCTAGTAATGGGATATAGGGGTCGCGAATTCAAGCACGCCTCAATTTGTGCTAATACAGTAGTTATTTCTTCAAAAGTGAGTGTTGAATCCCCTATTATTCGTTTTAGATGATGTTTTACCGATTTTACTCCAGCTTCCCATAATCCTCCAAAGTGAGGAGCTGCCGCGGGAATAAAATGCCATTGAACTCCTTCTAGAGAAGATTGAACCACACTGGTGATTTCATTCACCGCTTCTTGAAATTCGTTGTCCAATATTCTCCTTGCACCGACAAACGTTGTTCCATTATCACTGTATATATCGGACGGGAGGCCTCTTCTTGATGAGAATCTTCTAAAAGCTGCTATAAATGCTTCCTTCGTCAGATCAGACACTACTTCAATATGTATTGCCCTTGTACTGAAACAAACAAATATTGCAATATATCCTTTGTATGATTTAAAACCTCTACCCCTTGTGGTTCTTATTTGTATTGGGCCTGCGTAGTCTATTCCTGTATGGGTAAAGGGTTTGCTAGGTCGTACACGAGCGGAGGGCAGGTCCCCCATAATTTGTGTGATGGTGCGTGCTTTAAATCGGGTACAAATTACACAATTTCTAACTATTTCCTTCATCCGATTTTTTCCATTAAGTATCCAAAACCTTCGTCTTGTGTAAGCTAGTGTTGCTCGCGTTTCCTCCATGCAGGGTTCTTAAGTGAGCTTCCTTTATTATTAATTTCGTTATGTGATCATTATTGGGAAGTATGATGGGATGCTTTTGCTGATATGGAATAGACGAATTTTTAAGTCGACCTCCTACTCTTAGAATGTTCTTCTCATCTATGAAAGGATTCAGTGATTTTAATTTGCTGGACTTAAGCACATTTTTAGTTTGTCTAAGCGAATATATTTCGGTGACGAAATGTTGTTCTTGAACCAACTGTATTATTGTATTTAGTGATCGTTCCAAATCTTCTTTCGTTAGTTCCATTGATCGAATTTCTTGTATTTTTCTACACCTTGCTGCAAATTTGATACAGTATGCTACTACTCGCGTCAATTTTTTCATAGAGGAATATTTATCCAACACCTCGTATCTGTTCTCACTGGTTTTTATCAACATCACATCAACTTTATTTTCCTTTAATTCTTCCACTGTTTTAACCTGGACGGAAGTACCTGAATATGTTGATGTTTCGAGCCACGATGGCCCCTTCCACCATAGCGTGTTGTCTCTTAGCGACCTTGGTTGTACGCCTCTTGATGCTAAATCTGCTGGATTGTCTTCAGATCTAACATGGTGCCAGTTATTAGGTTTTGTAACTTCATGTATTTGCTTGACACGGTTTGAAACGAAAGATTTCCATTTATCCACAGCTCCATTGATCCAAGCTAGTGTTATGGTTGAGTCTGTCCAAGCATATATGTACCCTTATTTCTTTCCATTCTAGAGATGATTTTACCCGCTTTAACAATTTTGTGAGCAAAACTGCAGCGCATAGTTCGAGTTTTGGTAGTGTTAATGATTTGTCTTTTAAGTTCTTAATTGGCGCTACTCTGGTTTTTGAAAGTAGCAGTGTGATATGATTGCTTCCATCGGAGCTAATTATTTTACTGTATACCACTGCCCCGTATGCCTTTTCCGAAGCATCCGCAAACCCGTGTATTTCTATTAATTTACATTCAAATGTATAATGCATCCAGCGAGGAATTTTTATTTCTTCTACTGCTGATAATGCTGTTCGGAATTGTTCCCATTTCTTTGCTAGTTGTTCTTCTAATGGTTGGTCCCATGTATACTGTGCAACCCAAAGGTCTTGGAGTAACATTTTTGCTCTTATAATTATTGGGCTCAACCATCCTAGTGGGTCGTATAATTTTGCTATATCTGAAAGAATAATGCGTTTGGTTGTTTTACCTTGGCTTGCGTTAAGTTTTACTTTGAAATGAAATTCGTCCGCAATTGGTGCCCATTGTACCCCCAGTGTCTTCACTGTTTCTTCCTTTTGTATTTCCACTGATTCTTGATGTCTCAGTTCGTGATCAAGATTTTCTAATAGCTCCTTGTGATTTGCTTTCCACTTTCTCAAATTGAATCCACCTTTCTGTAATACTTCTATCAGTTGTTTTTGGATCTTCTTAGCTTCTGTTAGGGAATGTGATCCCGACATCAGATCGTCGACATAAAAATCTCTTTTGATTACCTTCGTAACGTGTAGGTATTTATTTGATTCGTCATCCGCTAGTTTCTGTAGTGTCTTAATAGCTAGGTATGGCGCGGATTTCGTACCATATGTTACCGTTGTAAGTTTGAATTCCTGTATACTTTCGCTCTGAGAACGTCGCCATAAAATTCTTTGGAAATTTTGGTGATCTTCAGCAATTTTTATCTGCCTATACATTTTTTCTATATCGGCAGTGTATACATATTGATGCATTCTCCAACGCAGTAAAATGTATTGAAGGTCTTGTTGTAACTTTGGTCCATTAAGCATGAGCTCATTTAGACTCACGCCATTACTTGTTCTCGTTGATGCGTCGAATACTACCCGTAGTTTTGTCGTTGTGCTCTCTTTTCTGATAACAGCTAGTGCGGCATATAGTACACTTCGTTTGGGCTTTTATTATTTACTTCATTAGGTGTTATTCGGATCATATGACCCAGGTCAAGATATTCCTGCAAGAAATTGTTGTAATCTTGTTGTAGACTTCGGTTCTTCAGGAATTTTTTTTCCATTTGGTACCAACGTGCCATTGCTCTTGGTTTGGAATCACCTAATCGTTGTCCAATATCGTTAAAAGGTATTTTAACTGTGTAAGTTCCATCTTTGTTTCGTTTAGTTGTCTTCTCATAATGGTTTTCACATTTAAAATGTTCATTCGTTGGTTCCGTATCTTCTGGTGTGTCTTCTATTTCCCAAAATCGCTTCAGTTCTTTATCAATGTTGTTTTGTGTTACCACCATTGTCGTTGAAAGTTTGTCATTTCTAACCGTTGCTTCAGTTCTTCCTGATAGAATCCAGCCAAATTGTGTATTTTGAGCTAGTATTCCGCTCTTGAGTTTTTTAACCCCTTCTAAAAGTATATCGGCAAATATGTCTGCTCCAATAAGTAAATCTATGGGTCCGGGTGTGTGATACGTTGGATCAGCTAACATTACATTACTATCTAACCCTTTATTTTTTTCTATTGCTATAACATCTTCAGGTTGCGCATGTGTTAATTTTGAAAGTACTAATGCTTCGCAATGAAGTATACAGGTTGATGGATATCTCGGTGTTATTTCTAAAAGAACTTTGTTCCGACATGTTCCAGCCATGGACTGTGCCATTCCGGAAATAGTCACATTAGTTTTGTCTTTTGGACATCCCAGTCTTTGCACGGCATCCTCGGTTATGAATGTGGCTTGTGATCCTGGATCCACTAAGGCGCGTAATAATTCGTATGAGTTTTGTGCTGTTTTTGCTCTAACTAACGCGGTTGCCAACAATGTAATGCTTCCCTTCTTTTTTATATCAATTTCATCTACGATCTCATCCCCTGTTTCTTCTGATCGTGACATGTGTGTCGAGATGTTCTGATTCTGTTGGTTTTGAGTGTTATGTACGTGAAGAAGCGAATGATGTTGTCGCTTGCAAATAACGCACTTGGAATTACTATAACATTTTTCCTTAGTTTCGTGGTTGAGGCAGTTTTGGCATATTTTATTCTCTTTTATAAATGCCAATCTTTCATGGACGTTCTTGCCTCGAAATGAAGCACAAGTATATATGCTATGTTGTCCTTTGCAATATTTACATGTTTTATTTATTGTAGTATGGTGATTTTTAATCGACCACATTCGTGTTTCATTAGGCCTGTTGAGTCGATTCTTCTCTACCTTATATTGATCCCGTTTCTTTCCATCTCCTAGTGCTTCAAGTGATTGAAATCTATTCTCTAGAAAGTTTAATACGTCTTCTAGTTCCGGTACTTCGCGTGGTTCTTTTAGCGCTTGTTCATACAACTTGTGTGTTTCTTTATCAAATTTTTTAATCACAATATGGGCTATTAACGGACCCCAGGATTTGGCGTCAATTTCTAAATTTTTTATTGCGTGGAGACTTTCTTTTGTCGTGTCGTGAAGTTCTTTTATCATTGATGCCGACTCGTTGATAATGGTCGATTGGTTGAGAAGAGTATCTAAGTAAGTTGAGAATAGTACTCGTTTATTGTTAAAACGGCTATTCATTATGTCCCATGCTGCATCGTAATTTGCATCGGAACTTATGAGATGCTGTATTAGTTTTAGCGCATCTCCTTTCACAGCTGCTTTAAAATAATACATCTTTTCAACCTTTTTTAACCTCGTGTTATTATGCACGATTTCTTCGTATATTTCTTTGAAAGAAATCCAATTTTTGTAATTCCCGTCAAAGGGATATTTATTCTCGGTAACTTCACGTCATGTACTTCATTGTTATTACTCGTGTTATCTTTTTCTATGAAACCATGCATCCAAATTGTATAATTTCTATATTCTTCTTCCAGTAATTCGTATCTAGTTTCTTTAAAGTATTTGGTATTTGAATCACATTCCGTTGCATGGAGGAGTATTTCTTCATGTAAATGAGTAATGGTTTTCCACATCTCCGCTGTCTCGTTTAGTTTGTATTTGTAATATGTTTGCGGGTTTTTGGGTTCTGATTGAATTTCTTGTTCTTTTAATAAGTTTTTCTTTAGTATAGACATTCGAATTATTTGCTTCTTAATTCGTATGCCTTGCTCATCATTGCTCATCGGCTCTTGTTCCTCGTATATTTCTGTTGGTCTTAATTTAAATTCTGACTGCTCCACAGTCTTTTTTGCTGCTTCTTTGAGTGCTTTTATTCTCTCGTCTATGTCACTCAACATTTTTTCTACGACATCTTGCACTTGGAGTTTAAAGTTATTAACAAAGTATTTATGTTTCTCATCGACCTCTTCCGTTTTGTGAAGAATTTCGTCATTCTCACAAAACTTTTTCCAGTTTCCTTCTAGTACCTCCTTCCGTGTTTTGAGATAGTTTAGAGTCTTTCTCACACTACCATCTTTCTTATAGTTAGAATATTGAATTTGGATTGACTTACCCAATTCAACTTGTTCTGCTAGTAGTTGTTCCGCCATTGTAGTAGTAGTGACACTCACAGTTTTTGATACGTTACGCTTTTCACAGTTTATAGTTTACAGTTAACACTTCACAGTTTACAGTTACCACTTTTCAGTTCGCAGTATACAGTTCACAGTTCCCAGTTTATATTGTAGTTCACAGTTCACAGTTTATCTTGTAGTTCACAGTTCGCAATTTATATTGTAGTTAACAGTTCACAGTTACGTTTACACAAGTTTATCTCCACGTTTTTTTTTTTTTTTTTACTTCAGTACTCCACAGTTTTCCGCCGTTCAATTGTTGCTCGAAGGACCATGAAATGACTCCGATTCGATCTTAACTCAAAACAACCGTTCTGTTCTATGGTCAAATCGAAAGTGTCTTTATTATCGTTTAATTTCATTTATACAATTACAGGTGAACAGCCCGATGCACACTCATCGTCGCTGTCACCTATTTAAAAACAAGCAATTTGAGATGCGAGACGCGCACTCCTCAATAATTAATTGCATAAAGTAATTTGAGTGGCGAGAAGCGCCCTCATTAATTGGTGTTGTATGTCTATGCAGTAGACAATTTGCTTTTAGCCAAAGTCAGATCTACTGGTAAAATAGCGATTTTTAAACTTCAGCTAAAGATTGCTATTGATGATACTAACAGTGGATGTAGCATTTCTAAACAAAGCAGTACGGGAAATTGATGCATGCTTGCTCACTAATAGTTTGGAACGAAGACTTCCGTGGAAGCATTGGATAAAACAATGCGCGATTTGCGCATCAAAAACTCTTCAATGGGTGGATGTATTGTACAATTTTGTTTTCAGGTGACTTTCGTCAAATTGTACATACCAGTTGTAACTAGAGGCACACGTGCTGATGAAATAAATGCTTCATTAAAGATTTTACCTTTGGCCACACGTCAATAAATTGGAACTTAAAACAAACATGAGAGTTTCGTTGTTTTCACGTGAGAATAGGCTTTTTTCAGAGATCTTTTTTTTTTGTCGTAGGCTTTTGTTACTACACTGGAGCACTCAGACTCAAAAACTGATCCATTGTACTACCAGACAGCAACCTACTTTTACTGAAATTGCATGGTCTTCCGAAGGAAGACCCTTCCACTTATTCTTCTTCTGTGATGAGGAGCCTCTGTACATCATCAGCTCTCACCTCATCAGCACCGAATAACTGCCACCTGATCCGAGCAAAGGCGGGACAAAGGCAGAGGAAATGCTCTGCAGTGTCATTGCCTTCTCCACAGGCGTCGCAGAGGGTTTCATCACTTAGGCCAAGGACGTGTGTAGTGCCCCGTTAGTACGCCAATAAGTTGTCTGCAGTCTTTTCTGTTAAGAGATAACAAGAAAGCCGCGGATTTCTTACAGACGATGGGGAGCATGCGCTTGGTCTGTCTACATCCTGGAGAGTCATGCCACCTGCGGTTGTCCTCTCGAAAAGTCCAACCATCGATAGAAGCCCTAACCAAGGACGCATGCAATCCCAGCGTAGGTTCAGGTCCTGAGAATGCATCATCTGATTCTCGCCTAGCAAGTTCATCGGCGATCTCATTTCCCGTGACCCCGTGGTGCCCCGGGACCCAGACAAGTCTTAGCGAATTTTAGCTACCGATCAAATTCAGAGAAGACTTGCATTCCTGAACTATCCTGGAAGTGGTTAAAGGGTTCAGCAAGGCCTTAAGCACAGCTTGGCTGTCGCTACAGACACAAATACTTCGCCCCTTCCACTTATTCTTCACAATATACCTCGTAGCCATTAGGATTGCATAGGTTTCCGCTTGGAAAACCGACGCAAATTTACCTAACGAGGTGTGCAGTTGTCGCTCTCCACGAAGGCACCAGCACCAGATCCTTCATTGGTCTTGGAGCCGTCCGTGAAAATTCGACTACATTTCTTTCCTGGCTCAGATTCTAGCCAAAGCCAGCAGGTCGTCGCAGCTGGAGTACAGGTGTCCGTGCGTCAGACGGCATATCAATAAGACTGGGGTCGAAGGAAATGCTTTGCGCAAGGTCATCGGAACTCCAGTGCGAGTTGTACCAATAACCACTTCTTTTTAAACGGAAGATGGCCTCATGATGTGGACATCTGGGGGGGGGGGATTCAGCATTTTGAAGCTTGGTGAAAGCCTCAGTTACGTATTCACGCGAAAGCTTATTCCATTAAACGAACGATGCATAGGAGAGCAGGGCCCTAATCATAGCCGTATAGATCTAAACGGATCTTTCTGGTGATAGACCCATGATTTGCCGAAAATTCCCTTACACTGCCAGAAAACTAACAGTGCCTTTGCAATTTTCGTTTCGATGTGTTTTTTCGCCAGAAGCTTCCTATCTAGAATGACAACCAGATATTTAGCTTCATCGGAAAAGCGGATAGTGACACTCTATGACGGGCAGCCCCTATTTACCCCCGCCATAACATACTGGCCACAATCCGCGTCCGCAATAATAGTTCTATTCATTAGCATTGTTTAAATCCACAGGCACATGATGGCACATGCCATCAAAAGTCGCATTGTCAAAGGCACCCTCTATATCAATGAAAATTCCCAGCGCGTGCGAGTGTACTGCCAACGAGATTTTGAAGTGCAGTCTCGCAAGATTTTCCGCGCTGATAGGCATGTTGCATCTGAGACAGAGGATGAATTCGCAAAGCGGTTTTGCGCATATGAAGCTCAAAGCCTTTCCATGCTTTTCAGCAGGAAAGAGGTTAGACTGATTGGTCTAAAGTTCTTGGCGAGTGAGTAGTCCTCCTTACCGATCTTTGGTAAGAAGGCTACCTTAACTGTACGCCAAGGGGTCGGGATATAGGCCAGTGCCAGACTGGCTGTGAAAATTCTTTTCAGAACCGGCAGCAACTTGTCTATACCCTTTTGCAACAAGGCTGGATATATGCCATCGGTACCAGGCGACTTGAAACCATCGAAGGACGCGACGGCGTATTTGATAGCTCCATCTGTCACCACGAGCGATGAAACAAACCAGCATCGTCGTGTTACATTTATCAGCTCATCCTCAGTTCCAGGGATAGGAACTGGTTTTGAGCCGGTTGTAATCTGGTTACCTGGAAAATGAGTTTCAAGCATGAGGCTGAGGGTTTCAGCTTTTGACTCAGTGTAGGTACCGTATGGTCTTCTGAGTATTTCCAGGTTGGCTGGTTTGTCCTTTTTAAGAACTTCAACCAGTCTACTGGTTTCACCGAGTGTTTCAATCTTTCCACAAAAATCCCTATAGGAGGCACTTTTCGATATCCGAATTAGCGTCTTATATTCTTTTTGTTTTGATCGGGACAGGTTCCAGTCCTATCCTATTTGGTTCGAGTGTTATTCTATTTAGAAGTTTCCTGGTTTCCTTGCGGATTGTCTGCAGTTCTGCGTTCCACCATGGAAAAGGTGATCTGCAGGGGGTATTTCTAGCTGGACACGTCAATGCAAAACATTTGGTTAGAGTGTTGTTCAAGTCTAGTACGGCTTTGTCAACCTTCTGTCTCGTTCTGAGGTTAGAGAGAGGTTCGATACGATTATTTAGCTCATCCTTAAACTGTATCGAGTTGGTTTTTCTGGGATTCCTCCTCTTCAGCAAAGTTGTGGTTTCGTATTCGATTCGGAATTCAATGTACCTATGGTCTGACAGTGACACTTCCGACAGAACCCTCCAGTCTGTAATCTCCTTAATGTATCTGTTGGATAACGTTAAGTCGATTACTTCCTGTCTCCTTGTCGTAACAAAAGTTGGTTGAAAACCAACATTGTTGATGTCCAAATCAGACGATAGTAAGAAATTCAGAAGACCGTTCCCTCTCTTGTTGCATTTGCTGCTGCCCCAGAAGAAATTCTGAGCATTAGCATCACAGCAGATGATAAGGCCCAATTTTCTGATTCCACAGTACTCGACGAGTTAAGATACCGCTCTTGGTGATGGCGGCAGAACAGAGTCGTAGGGAAGCTGACGCAACGACGAAATTACGCCACACTCCGTTCACTTCGTAGCTTACAACTGCAACAACCAGATCTTGTCTACAGAACTGTACAAGCTTGGTTGCTGAGAGAAATTTCGGCACAATAACACAAGTTCTCGGTCTTTCAGACCGCTCGTCATAAAGTGGTAAGAAAACTCGCAAGCCACCAAGACCACTGATGCGATTTTTCCACACCCATGGTTCTTGAATGGATGCTATGTGGAGTTTTGTCTTCACCATGGAAAGTCTGCTACGTAGGAGGGCAGTAGCATCCTTGGAATGGTGAAGGTTTATCTGGGTAAAAATTATTTTGATGATTACCGTGGTTTTCGTCCATTATACGCACTACTTGGTAATGAAGTGGAAATTAATCCTTCCGAGATGCATATAGGGACGGGAGTCATACCTAGAGCAGATGGTCTCAACCAAAGTTTCGTCTAGACCCACAACGAGAGAAGAATCGTCCTTATTTTCCCGGTTCTTACTGTCCTTGTAAGAGTAGATTTTCTACTGGAACCACCATTGGTTCCTAGGTGGGGATTCTAGGCACAGATTTGCTCAGCCATTCAAGAGTTTGCTGGGTGGAGCACTTCAACACAAAAGTTCCGTTTTCCAAACCACAGACCTCCACTTGAAAGCTAGCTCCCACAGTGGATCTTCGCAGTGTTTGCACTCAGCGTCGGTCATACTATCATGATTGCCAGCTTTCCCAATTCGGAGCGCCAAAGAGGAGCAGCTCTTTTGTAGGGTCGCAATTCTCGCTTCTTGTGCTCTGTTTTTTTTCTTCTTCCTTTTTGAGGTTTATCCAGCATCGGCCAATTTCCATCCACTGGAGCTACAGACTTTGCTGGTTGTAGCACCTGTTTCATTTGGGTTTTGCGCGCAGGAGGAGTCGCCAACAGGAGTTGGGATACTTCTGTTGGTGGATCTTCCCGCGTCATTCAACCTCCGTCCGCCAGAACTGTTTCCTTTGAGGGTTGCAGTACTTGTTTCATCCGGACGTTGTGCGCGGGGACAGCCATCAGCAGAGAGATCAGGAACGCTTGAGACCTTCTTCCTCTTGATCCTGTTCGAATCAGCGGAAGAGGAGGTAGCGTTGGCTCCAATAAACTGATTGGTTTCGGTTGGAGTTACCTCTGCCGACCTAGCCATTTCTCCTCTTCTTTTGATTCTTAGTCAGAGACCCTTCAGAGGCTGCCTCGTTTGGAGCCCGTTCAACCTTTTCGGTATTCCGGGTCGTACCATCAGAAGCAACACTCTGATCAGCCATTTGACTATGTGGTTGAAGATTAAGCGTATCAGGCAAAGCCTCTCTGCTACATTCTCCAACTTTCCAACTCAGTCTATCGAACCTGTCGTAGAGTCAGTGGCAGGAATCTTCGGATTGGGTACCAGCGATTCCTTGGTCAGCGCCCGGGGGCGGAGGGAGGGGGTAGTATGATGGTTGAGGCCTCCAGAATCCTTGCCCCAGCCGCCGACTACGGGTGAATTTTCGCTATCGCGAGTACTACCTGGAGTATTTTCCAATTCTTGTTTGTCTGTCATACTGTTTTTTAACTTGGTTATCGTCAAAGTCAAGACGTTTCTCGCTTTTCTTTGGAACCGAGATTCTTTGACTCTTGAGCCTTCCCGCCACGACAAGGCAACCAGAAAGGGAGAGAAAGAGATCTTGCTTAAAGTTGGAAATGGAGATCAAACACAAAATAATGGAAGGATTAACCTAGATAATCAAAACCTTTGTGGTTTATTAAATAACATCCAAGAGTTGGTCAATAGTGTATCCCGACATGGATAACATAAGTTGGAAGACTATATCTTGGTTCAAAGAAAGAGCAATTCTGTCACCTACTAATGAACAGGTGGATAAGGTGAATAACTTGATTCTTTCAAAGGTTTATGCACCGGCGAAAATATACTACTCGGTCGACACTGTACTCGATTTTGTAAAGGCTGTTCATTTTCCCACAGAATTTCTTAATTCTTTGAACCCGTCTGGAGTCTCTTCACATAAAATGGTGTTGAAAGTAGATTGTCCAGTTAATTTATTAAGGAACCTTAGAACGCCTATATTATGTAACGGTACGCGATTGCATATTTCGAATTTCGAATTTCAAGGCAGATCGAAAAAACGACCTCAGCGGATGATCGCCATATAATAATGTTATCAAAAAGTGAGCCTTATAATTCATCAAATGCGATTTCCGCAGAAATTGACAACACCGTTAGTGATCCAACAGTTCGTGGTCGGTTACAAAAAGCCAAACTTCTCGGACGAAGAGCTAGGAAAGTTCCGCTAGTGAAAAAAAAATATTGGATATGATGCCACAGTTTGCCATGACACATACAAATTGGACGAGCGATATCGGTGAAGAAAAATGGCGAAATATTTTGCTATGCGACGAAACAAAGATAAGTCTCTTTGGGAATGACTGTGAAAAGAATGAAGGGCTTATCAAGCCAAGGAATTCCATAACCGTTGCACAAAAAACGCAGTGGAAAATGGAGGCAGCAAAATAATGGTCTGGGGATGTTTTTCTTAGAATGATGTTCGTCCAATATTCCAGACTACAAACAATATGACGGCAGCCGAGTACAAAGACATTTTGCAAATGGTAATGCTATCGTACGCCAAGGAAAACAAGCCTCTGCGTTGGGTCTTTCAGCAGCATAACGAATCAAAGCAAACTTCCAAACTAGTAAAAAAATACTTAGTTCACAACATAATCAAAATGGCAGCTTGGCAAAGTCAATCTCTAGGCCTAAACTCTATTGAAAACTTGTGGGCGCATCTAAAGAAGAAATTGTTTGAGCAAATATTTACCAATACAAACAAACCGTGATAATTTGTTCAAAAAACTTGTTATGAAATACCAGTAGAGACATGTCAAGAATTCATCAGCAGTATACCGAAAAGGATGGCAAAAAATATAATGCAAAAGGGTAACTTCACAGGGTATTAGTGGTAATTGGATTTTAGCTCTTCATTTAAATATTTTGGAAAAAATTACAATGTATCACAGTTTAGTCTTCATAAACAAAGTATTTACGTTGATATGGAAAATGTTTTTATGTTTTAAGTTTTTAATAAGTATATAGAATACAAATATATTAGCCTTTTTTGCGAACATTAACCATTTCTTTCATTGGACAACACAAAAGACGGAAAATGTAAGGTGCATGGGGGTGTATATATTTTTTTGATCAGGTGTGTATATTGGAATACATAATTCATGTACATATCTGAGGGTTCATATAAGTGAGACTTCACTGTAATTATATGAACTTGAAAAATCACATTGTTGTCGACCTATGGTCTGTTCCCATTGGGGTTTGTTTTAAAGGTTAAGCTTACACATTAATTTGGGAATACAGCTTATGTGTATTCTAGTACAGTTGCATATAATATCTGCTTTTATACTAAAAAAATAGAATGTAAAGATATTGTAAACTGATTCGGATAGTTAGTGGGTGGTATCTGTTGCAATTAAGTCCACGTTGTTTTGCATTTATGCAACATAGTTTTTTTTTTTTTTTTGCATTTATGCAACATATTTTTTTGTTTCGAAGCTCGTGAGTCGGAAATTCTTAAGTAAATAGCAAAAAATTAATCTATTTTTTTTTTTCGCGTGTACAATCTTACTTACGTCACTTAAAATTGTTTCACGTGTTAACTAACGATAGCATCGTGAACAACTTGCCGACAAGATTCAGTTATTTAACTGATAGGTTGACAAGTCGTCGTGCCAATCAAACCAGCTGCATGACATTAAAGTTGTTTTCGCAAAATTAAATTATTTTCTTTTATATGACTTAGTAAGACTCTTTAGACATCACGGACAATCGTTTTTTTATAATTCACAAGAAGACGCAAATCTCGCTTGAAAGATAAAACGAAAAAATGCTCATTTGCTTGCATAAACATTTAAAAGATTGCAACTGTGCGTCTCTGAATTTTTATATCAATATTGTATGTGAAATGAATAATATGGAACACAAAACTATTGTAAGGGAAGTGGTAAAGGCTGGAAAGATACAAAAGTATCAGGAGTTAATTGTATACTTAATGTATCTTACAGTGTTAAGACTTTCCGATATTGCGTATATCGGAAAATATGGGCTACGTTAATTAAGGACACGTTTAATGAATCGATCTCCAAGATTATGTGATATTTTATCTCTTGACTATCTTCTACCTGGTAGTCTATAATAACAGACTTGGGCCTATTTTAAAAAAAAACTTACTTACTTATCAGGCCTGCGACCCAAGGAGGGTCTGAGCCTGAGCAATTGCCGCCTTCCACCGCTGACGGTCCTGGGTACGCTGCTTCCAGTCATCAAGAGCAAGCTGTCTTGCATCCGTGATCACTTGGACCTAACCAGAGGTTAGGTTCGTCTCCTTTTCGAACAAGGAGGCTCGGATTCTAAGATTCTCTTAATTGGAGTATTGGTGTTCATTCGCTCGGTGTGGCTGAGTCAGTTTAGTCGACTGATTTTTGCCTTGCGGACTATCCGCATCTTTATACGTCTTCTCCTCCATTCGCCCTCCTCTCATTCGCATTCGACGACTTGCATATACACGAGAAACACATCGCCATGTCTAAATTTAACCAAACTCTTTCAGTTCATGATGTGTGAGGATTGAGTTGTCACTACCCTCGTCTTTTCTAATTTGTAGTCTAATATAATAATCATTAGTCTAATAATAATAATAATGGCGGCGCTACAGTCCGGGATGGACCTGGGCCTAGCTTCTCAGCAACCACTCGTGTTGTGTGTGCTATTGTTCTCTTACGAGTGGAGGGAGATTGAGGCGAGATTGAGAAGCTATTTCTAGACAGTTATACTCTTTGAGCATTGTCAATGACTCGAAAGAGGTGGAGCCGTGAAAAAAATGTTTGATGTTTTTTTTCGAGATTCGAACCGACTACCTCGAGCGTAGGAGTCGACGCACCTACCCACTACGCCACGGCGCCCACAAAAAACATTAGTCTAGCCAAGGTCAAAAGAATCTCTCTCGTAAACTTATATCTTTTTGTACCTAGATGAGATAATGCATTGAATTGAATTAAACCAAAAACGGTATTGTTCCAGAGATCGATTCGTTGTCAGGCCGTCCATCACGTGTTTTTAAGACGTCTATACGTTTGATTTTGTTTGGATTCCACGCCCCAACACTGTTGTAGGTTGTTTTTTTAATACAGTTAATTACAGATTGCTCGGACCATACATTTTCTCTGCTTTCATTTCCGCTATTTTCTGTTCAAAATCGAGATGTGCGAGACGACCTCCGAAGCGAGCCCACATAACTTTGCCCAGCTTTTTTTTGACCTAAGGTGGCGAGTACGCAGAAGAATGAACATTCGGGCCAATGCTTTATCTTGATTAAAATTTTATTCGTAAGCCAAATAGTGGCGTGGAACATCAATTTCCCCTTATAGGAGGAGGACTCTCCACCGTCATTCTGCTCAATTTGAAAAGAGTTTCAAAGCTAAACATGGCGCTCCTATTCACGCTGTCTTATGCCTTGATCTGCCGTAGTGCGAAGATTTTTCAATGGAGGGCTTCCCCGGCCTGAAACCGCACCGAAAAGGACCTGACAGAATATTTACCGAACTTTATGCCCATTCCATAATAGTTCCATACTCTGGTAAAACTTTCAGACATTCCTGCCATAGCACATCTCGTTCCCTTTCTTTTTTTCCTGAGAAGACGAGTCTCTTTCCTTCGTTTCTGTTCGTACAGCCCACAAACAGATCTCGTAGTTTGATATAGCGTTGCTTTTAGGCTCCATGCTTTGGTGCACGTGCCTTTCTTGAACTAGGGTTTTTTTCTTGTTGGCTTAGTGAAACTCAGCACATCAGCTTCTCTGATTGCTTTTTGAGAACGTTTCCATTCTTCTTCTATCGTTTCTGCAGCGCTGTTGAACTTTCGGAGAGCATCAGGGACACTCGATCGCCAAAGCTCCCAGCGGTCTGTTGCGATTGTAGCTTTCCTCGACTCCGTTGTTCTCTCGATATCAGTGTTCTTACCTTGGCTACAATAAGGAAATGATCCGAGTTGATGTTGGTTCTTCACAACGTTCGAACATCTAGAATACTGGAGGAGTGTCTGGCGTCGATCGCAACGTGATTAATCTGGTTGACGGCTGAATGATCAGGAGGTGCCGTGAACGAAGGCCGAATGAACTAACGCCATAATGGTGCACTTTCAAATGCGATTTAACACCATAATCCACTTATGGCTTTAACTCTCTTTCAAATTGTAACTAAAGCCATACATTAAATTGAACTAACGCCATATGGTGCCATATGCCATATATGCCTACTTCAAATCCTACATGTAGTCCAGTAGCGGGGTTGCAGGGGGGCAGCATGCCCCCATTCCAACATTTCTGTTTATACGCCGTAAACTTTTTTTTTTCATCTTCATATATTTGAGTGTTGAAGTTTTTCCTACAAGTTTGTACCTCATTTCTTAGGACCATGTAAATAATGTAAATTATTGAGATTGATGCGAGTGACTTTAATTCAATTGCAAATGGCTTTAGTCTTAATTTGAAAGTGAATTAAAGCCATAAGTGGATTATGGCGTTAATTAACTTTCAAATGAGAATTAACGCCATTATGGCGTTAGTTCATATGGCCTTCGTTCACGGCACCGATCAGGGGACAGTTAGGTCTTTTTATGGATGCTGACTTGTGGAAACCGCGTGCTAGATACAGGGAGGCTTCGTCCCGTAACGATGTACAGCAGCCTCAGTCTGTACGTACGTGGTGTCGTGCTGATGTCCTCTTTACCCAGCTTAGTGTTACGTTGCAAAGCGACATTAAAAAAATAAGAAAAACGGAAAATTGCATTTATTAATAACACATAAAACAACTAAATAAATTTTAAAGGAATTTAATGTCAAATACAGAAAAAGTAGACAATTTTTCTACCGTATCCATTGCAATCCATTCCAATTATGGATTGAATCTGCTCTTTCCCTCTCTCCCATACGATCTTATGAGCTTTTATTATTTGGATAGAACGCATAACCACGGTCTATGGGCTGAAGGCTAATCTCCTTCAGCGCTGTTGATGATGGCAGTCGAAGCTCTCACAGGTCCAAGAACCATGCCATTAAAAAGCGGAGGACAACACATGTAAAGGCTATGGTAGCGATAGAAGGAAAACTTTAGTGAATATTATATCTTTCGTTCTAAAATAAATCAGTAAGTAATTTTTGGAACAAACGGATCTCATCGCAAAATGAAATATAAATGCATATCTTTTACGTTATGTTTTGAAATACTGTTTTGTCTGATATTGGGTTTTAAAGATGCCTCCTTTAAGTCTCCACAACGAAGCTACTAAACATTTAAAAAATATCCAACTTTTGGATATATAATGAATGTTTTGTGTTGCAGCTTTTGCCCAAAAACCGTTAAATATAGACATTTCAATTTTAAAGTTCTGATAACATATCACGATGAAAACTTTAATAATATTATGTATTAAGAATTTCGTTTTCGGCAGACAATGAAATATCGACGATATAAAATTAGTTTTCCATTTGTCCGCTGAATCGGAAAATTGACAGTCTGAGTTTCTATTACATTCATTTCAACTACTATTTGTGATTGTGTATCACCCAAAGGAATTGGGCAATTTTTTTTATCTACGAGTATGAATGGTTAGGTTGGTAAATTGAACTGAAATAGTCTGAGTAAAAATTTTTTTTTAAATATTTTCAAGTTTCCTGTTCTGATCTACCTCCCAATGTGTCGTGAACTAGAATGGTTTTATATATCATACAACAGACTATCTTTGCGGATAGTGGATAAGCATCATTATTGATCGAAGTCAATTGAAACTGTTCAAAAAGAAATCAATCCTATTTCAAAAGCAAACCACAACTGTTCTTAGGCAATTTGCGAACGAAGGGAAACCTCAATTGATGGAGCGTGCATGATTTCAATTGAGCTCGCGAATCTGCTCATTAAATCGTCAACACGGTCGATGGCTACGAGCTCTCAAAACGTACAACGGAAAACAATCTCTAATTAAGCAGACACCAATTATAGTGTCGACGACGAGTTGAAATTGATTCTGTTGCTCGGTCAATTGACGCAACAATTACTTTCAAAACATCTTAAACAAAAGTATTTTTGTTTGTTTGTTTGTATTTGCAATATATCTATATTTTTATAGCATGACCGATTAAATTGTTTCCCTGTCAACGTTATGTTAAAGTATGGCGACGTACTCGAGAGACATCGATATGCGTTGCCATGCCCCCAGTTTCTATGCAGTCTGATGCAATAGTCTAGATACAACAACGCAACAATGTGCTACGTGAATAGTTACTTGTGTGCGGATGTGTGCTTTTGGAGGCTCGTCTGCGCACACATTGACAAGCAAATACCAACGTTCTCTGACTATCTGGGCGACCAACAAGTAGTTAATGAATGGCAGCGGGATTTTTCTGGGAAATTCATTTGATCGTATGTTCCCAGTTCGATGGATGTGAATGTATGCTGATAAGTTGAGATGTATGTTTTGGGTTTCTCTCTTTTCTGTTTACTTGGAAAAAAAGAAATGAAAAGAGACAAAACAAAAACGTGACACAAGAAGTGCTAGCCAAATCGTGACGTCATTGATTTTATTATTAGGTTGGTATGTATCCACACATAAGTCTCATTTCGGCGTACATCGATTGGAGATGAGTGTTATATTTTTGACCTTCCCAATGTCGTTGGGTCTACTTCTCAAGTGTTTTTCTTTTTTTTTCGGTTAGACTAGATAAAGTCTCTCAAAGGAACAAATGAACGTATCAAGGCATGTGTAGAGACAATTAAATTGAAAAAAACACAACCGTATTAATAGATTTCGTGAACATTTCTTCGATTGCATACATATGTATGAACTTGTTTAATGAAATTACTTGTTAAAGCAACAGGTTGGTTGTTATTTGGTGTCAGAATCAGTACGTTATTTAATTGTTGATGTTTGACATTCTCTCATCAATGTCAAAAACTACGTAAATATCGTAAAACTTCTGAAAGTGATTGATGTGTCCGATACCATCCTCCCCTCATACCTGATTTTAAATGCGGCTTAAAACGCATTGTCGTAAGGCGAGCTATTCGCAGTACAGTAGAATCTCAAAAACATGAACTGCTTTAAATAACTCCGTTTTTTTACCTCTTGCGATTTTTTTTATATTTTGATATGTATCTTTTTATGGCTATAATTTCTTTAACTATATTTCGATGTTTGGAAAGGTGAACAATTCGAAAAGATGAAAGATGAAAGCTTGTTTTGTATCTATTCATCTTTTAGAGATTTGACTGTACCTTTGTTGTAAAAATATTCATTCAATAATAATGAAAGGGCATTGCAATACATTAAGTACTTCGTTTTTATTAGGTTTGATTTTAAATTTACCAGCATTGCATAGTGCATAGTGACAGCCAATTTGATAATCAAAGTGATTTGTTGTCTTAGGCCTTGTTATTATAGGATGAATACTCGTAAAGTCAAGAAGTAACGACTTCAAATTGTGTCCATTTACTTCGAAAACCATGGATTCTTCAGCGAGCGAGACTTCAGCTTCACACTTACGTCAGTAAACTAAATTGTTATATCCTGAGTGTAGAAAATTCAAAATCCTTCATGGAGACGCTGTTGTACCTATAAAAAGTCACCCTTTGGTGCGTTTTATGGGGTAGTTGAATCATTGGGTCATATTTCCTTAAACTTGAGATGAAAACGTTGCGGTCGATGATAGGGTTTATAGATCAAAGATAACTGATTTTTTCGTTTCCCGATTAAACAGGATGATGATGATGTGCGGAAACAGTACGTTGATTTCTTCTACATCACACCTAAGAATGCTGCGAAAATTAAGGTCATTGATCAACACTCGAAGCAGTATCTTCAAAAGTTTCGTCTAATCTAAATCTAAATCATTCATTCATTGACTTGATTACGAAGCAAATCTAGAACAGCAATGTCATAAATGAGCCTAGTGATAAACAAAAGCAGACAAAATATCATCTGAAGGAAACGAACACCAGCAACCACTTGTGCAGAACGTAACCATGGAAAGCTATCTTCCTTTAATATGTTTTTGCTGTGGTTCCCTAAATTAGATGCTAAAGTCAAAGTAATTCTGTCTTGTGTGCAAAATATATAAGTAAACAAGTAAAAGTACTGTCAGATCGTTAATTTTAACACATGACCGCATTTTGAAAGCCAGTGCTAACTCAGCGTGCTACTGCATGCTAAAGAGTTGGACGAGGTGATAAGGCAATATATGTATGTACAAATGCACTAAAAACTAGGAGTCTGATGTTAAACTGTTAATGTACAGTACAGAAGATAAAAAATGAGTAATATTTTAAAGTAATGGGCTTTTATTATTTTCACTAAGAGATAAATTATAATTTTTTTTTAAATGATGCGTAAGTAAGGTTGTCAAAAAAAAAAACACGGTAGCGTTCACTTGGCACTTTCACATTCAATTTCTCTTAAGCGTGTTTTTCATGCAATTTGACAGGAGCCAAAGGCAAAATGGGGAAGTTTTAAGTGATACGGCTTACAACCACTCTGCTTTATTGTTTATGTCGGTAGCGATTGAAGAAAAAAGCTCAATACCTAACTCAACAATTTAAGTCCATTGTGCCTTTAAAGATGAATGGAAATAGAACTACCAGTGTAAGACCAGTAGGAGGATTTTCAATCCTTTTAATCCTTTTAAAATCTTCCAGCTCGTAAAAAACTCTCCAATAGCTATAATTTCCTTCTCGTTAAAGCTGGACTATCAGAAAGCATGTGGCGAAAGAGATTGTATATCTTCTCCGTCCCTGTAATGTCTGTTGTAATTGCTGTAGGAGGTATTTAGACCCATTGTATGGGTTCCAATGCATACAGCCCTATAACGAAGCATATCAAGGTCAGCACACGGATACTCGCACAGTCTGGATTCGAGAAAGAACACGATGGTTTAATGTCGGAAAGCTACAATCGCAACAGATTTCTAGAATTTTTGTTTATCGTGTCTCACTGAAACTTTCTGAAAATGCCATGCCATCACCGGTGGAAGCAATTGATGTGGTAGGCTCTATAGTAGGTTATGGTTTCTTACCAACCAAGAAAAAGCTACTGGTTTGACAACGATTGTAGTTAGGCACATACAGCAAAGCAGGCAGCAACGTTGAGTTCGAATGACGAGAGCTGTTCATGGGCTTTACGAAAAGAAAAACAGAGAAGAGTCTGAGATTTAGGGTTTTGTTGTCGAGACTACTAACATTATCGGGTGTTCAAGAGACTTACCTGTCCCCTGATGGTCTTCTTTGAGATCTCCTCAAGAAATTCGAGAAAGGAGCGTTCGCACGTCACATTTTCGTCTTCTACATTTTCTGTAGAATGCATGTAAATCCTTAGTCAGAGCGCTATTCTGGTGCGTTGATTTACACATACTGTAATATCGTAAGTCCGAGCAACAAGTTTGGAGTAGAGTTACTCTCTATTCACTCGGACTTTTTGACAAAAACAGGGCAAAGGCAACTATTTGTGTAAGTAATTAATTTTTATTTATACTAATCGCATATTTTTTCTTGTAAAATGTATTTTAAAAATATTGAATATATTTTAGTTGTCAAACGCGCGCGTTCTGTTTCTATGTGGACTACTGAGGGTATAGTGCATCCGAACACGCTGTTGCGATTTGGAGTTTATTCTTACGATATCATGACAAACTAGCTTTAGAAGACAGTTCTTTCTTGCTATATAAGAATTTTACCATGTCCTTCTATATATTTAACAGTGCCTATCTAAGGCTGAGCTGCTCTAATGTAAAGTTATTCTTGCATTGACTATTCAAGAAACTGCATTGCTTTCTGATTGCGGCTTACTACTATGTCCTGGACTCCAAATGATATTTACTTTGAATTGTTCACCTAATGAGTCCAGCTCTTTGCAATGCTCCCAGACTGGATTTGAGGCTGCCAAATTGACAGGCACCAAAAAAACTGTGTTTTGTCTTTGATTTGTGTTCGTGTGTGATCTAATTAGAGGGCGAGTTGACCGTTAAGCAAAGATTTCTTCATGGAATACACTTGCGTAATCTGAAAGTCTGAAAGCTGTGGATAGAACTGTAGTTCTTCTTTGAGCCGTCTTTCTTCCAGTTCGGTTAAGGACATTGATAGATTCCTAGGAACCTGATATTTTTTGATAGAAGTAGTGGTTGATCGTTTAAATAATATTAATAATAATAATTATATTGTGAAGCTACAGCAGCAAATAATAACAATATATGGCCGCTATAGTCCGAAGGGGACTTCCTAGCTTCTGCGGCAATCACACATGTTCTCCGGGCTATTGATTTGTTACGAGTAAACACGACCAACTGTTTAATGCCGGCTCCGAAAAGTGAATTCCTAGAATCTTCTTGACAGTTGTATCCTAAAGTGTATAACGAAAGAAATAAAGCCGTGAAAATATGAAAGGTATTTATTTGGCGAATCGGACATAGACGTTCAGCGTAGGAGTCGACGCACTCACTCACTACGCAGTGGCGTCACATTGAGTTTTTGAATAGATGAGGTTAAAGTTCGTGTGCTCAACTTTCTTAAGGTATTTTCCATGATCTCCATAATCACGATAGGAAACTTTGCTGACATTAGGAGAACCAAGTAATCCGCATACGAAAATACATTAATATTCCTACCACTGCCTATTTTATAAGTATTTTATTGATGGCTATAAGCCAGAGTGAAGAAGAAATAACAGCGTCCTGGGTATTGAGTATTTAGTATTTGAGTGCGACACAATTCGCTAGCGCGGCTTGAATATGAGCTGAGCATAATAACAATCTACTGGCTGAGATGGTTACATTTCCCCGTTTCGCTTTAGTAAAAACATTATTAAGGCACCCTCTGGGGTTAAAAGGGTGGCTAGCGTTTTCCTTATGTATAGATTTTTCAACAGCTCTCACCACTTTGTGTAGGGCTGTTTCTGTCGATTTGCCTCTGAGGCCTCTAAAATCTTTAACAATCGGTACCAATCGCCATGATTCGGGGATATGGTTGTTGGGAAAACAGCTTCTATAAATCGACTTACTGCATGGCATTGCACTATCGTCTACTTACTGCACCATAACAGGTTAGTATTTTTTCATCGATGTGCTGTTATATATATGTATATAGAGTCAGGATGTGTACGCGACTTATTATCCCGATTTTATGGGTATTTATGGGGAGCTTTATGAGGAGCGCTGTGGCGTAGTGAGTAAGTGCATCGACTACTACGCTCGAAGTCTAGGTTCGATTTCCTAAAAAAAACACCTTTGATATTTTTACGTCCTTCTGTCCTTCTGTCCTTCTGACTTGAACATAAAAGATTTGAATGACAATATTTGAAGACAATATTTCAACCAAGGCTGTTTTTCGACGTTTCATACTCCCTACTCTATTTCGCTGGACAATCGACTTTGTACGCAGTCTAAAAGGCGTTGCCGAAAGTCGTTATCTTCGCGTTAAGATCTATAATTGTAGTGATATTTCGACTGGGGATTTAATAGAGCTTTGATTTAATGACTAAAATGTAACTCATATTTTTTATACACTACTAAACTTGGTAATTATTGATTAAATTGATTGATTGATGATTTTTCTTAAAATGTGTCTTAAATTTGTAGAGTCACCTTCATTCAATATTTAAACCCGTGTATAATGCGACGTGGCGTAGTGGGTAGGTGCGTCGACTCCTACGCTCGATTGTCGGTTCGATTCCCGAAAAATCACCTAAAATTTTTTCACGTCTCCACCTCTTTCGAGTCATTGACAATGCTCAAAGAGTATAACTGTCTAGAAAAGCTTCTCAATCTCGCCGTTAGGAGTCGGCATTAAACTGTAGGTCCCCTCCACTCGTGAGAGAACAATAGCACGCACAACACGAGTGGTTGCTGAGAAGCTAGGCCCAAGTCCACCTCGGACTATACCGCCGCCATTATTATTATTCACCCCTATTGCGATAGTCGTTTTTATTGAACGACAAATATCGCTTATAGAAATCGGTATTGCGATAGTCACTACGATGTCGTTTTGCTTGTCGTTTAGTGGAACGTTTTTAAGGTTCCGTCTACAAAAACGGAACCTTTATAATTTCGGTGTGTCCGTCCGTCCGTCCGTCCATCGTGTCTGTCACACTTTTTTATCTCCGAAGTTTATGAAGATTTATGAAGATATCGGAATGAATTTTGGAATTAGGTACTTCAGACCTAGATGTCAATTCCTATGCAGCGATTTTAAAAAGTGGGGCCATTTGGGGGTGGCTCCAGTACAGGTGAAGTTGACATTAATTTTGAAAAATTGTTGCACCCCATCGAAATATATATCAATTGACAGATCTTTCGAAATGAGGTGGAGGTTTTATTCAACACTTTTTTATCAAAAGTACCGTTTGGAAAATATGGAGCTCCAAAGATTTCCCGCCCCTGCCATTTCTAAACCAAAGTGTTTAAAAATCTAAAAAAATCACAAAAACTTGGCTTCATTGAGTACTTTCATTTAAAACTATTGCGAGCATTCTGGCCCTAATGGTTTTGGAGATATTGGCCAAAAACGGTCAATCATCGACATGTGAATTTTGAAGATCTGAAAACGCAGTTTTGAAGACATCAATGCAAGCATTAAGAAATGATACATTTCAAAATATCGATTTATGTTGAAATTTTGAGATATCTAAGATTTAAAATAAGAAGAAAATTTCATTTTCACACATAATTTCATGCTGTGTTCGGCCACTCTATTCGTTGATGAGCGTTATCTTTTCGATCTCACCCCTAAATGCCCAACAGAAATGAACGCACACATACCGCAGGCATGAGCAGTGATTAGGTATGTGTATGATGGAAGGGATTTTCTGTGTTGGATAAACTTGGATAGAGATATAGGTATATGTAGGGATGAACATTTGTTTGTTTGGATGTAAGAATTTGTGAATAAATGGTTGATTTGCGTTGAAGTTAGAAGAAAATTCAACTGAAATAGTTTTGAAACGTCGTTTGATATTCAGAAATCATCCATCAATATTATGCGACGGAACCTTCTCCGTGCGAGTACAACTCGCACTTGCCCGGTTTATTTTTTATAAACAAATGTCACCCGTCGGTATTGTAACTCTCGTTTAAGTTCAAATAAACGTCAAGTACTACGATACTTTTTGGCGATGACATTTTTTCAAACGACAAGCTGTGTACTTTCATATCAAATGTAAGTTTTTATTTCTTTTTCCTTTTTCTGATAAAAATAAAGCGTTCGCTTCATTTTTTTCCTCATCTGAAAAGGATGCATTCATCCAACGAGGACAAACAAATGCTTCCATAAGCTCCAGCATCTCTTTTAAAATGCTACTCATTGCTGCTTGAGCAATACCCAAATTAAAATCATTGCCTACACACTTCTGATAGCTACTACACTGTGCCATTGGCACACACGTCTTAAGAATGGGACTCCCTCATAACGACTTCTGCAGAAGCTGCAGAGACAAGGAAGAAGAGGAAAGCGTAACGCATCTCCTTTGCACTTATGAGGCTCTATCCTCCCGCAGAAAGAAGCAACTTGGAGCCTTGAGCGAAATGCTCAACGTAGGCACCCATTAAATAAGAAGCTTCGTGGCAAGTATAAGTGACATCCGCTCCGCGTGGTACCACAATGGGCCTAAGTTGGCTTAAGTGTGACTGCTATCTGCAGTCAACCAGCTAAACCTAACATAACCCACTTCGAATCTGGCACATGCAAGGGATTGGACTTCAATCTTAATCTTTTCCTTTCTCTGATTAACTTATTTTTTTCCTCTTTTTCCCCCTCATCTTTATTAATAATATTATTTACCACAAAAAGTGCAATACTGTTCATTATTCCTTATTCACAATTCAAAAATTTGACATTTCTTTCAAGTGTCTAACTGTATTTGTTCGTTATTTATGTGGAATGCATGTCGATCGAAAACGACTGGCATTTAAGTATCATAATACCGACACTTGAACGCCTAAAAAGTGACTCGACAGTAAAAGTGAGAAGTGTCGTTCAATAAAAACGACTATCGCAATAAGGGTGATTATTAAAATGAGAAATAACGGCGATTTCAAATAAATCGAAAAGGCTATTGGGCAACCAATAATTATAAGAAAATTAATTGACAAGCTTTAAATCTCGTGTGTCTCTACGTACATGTGTGGGTTCCCTGATTTAATATTGTTTGTCAATTAGAATAGGTAAAACCTTTATCAGGTGATTGCCTGTACACAAAATCTGGAGGCGTGTCTTTAATGACGTCTAATCGTGCATTGTTTGTTTCTTCAATTACTCATGATGTTCTGTAAATACAGTACACAGGGGTGTATCTGTAGAACATTCTGCTAATTACACACAGTCCACTGAAAATAAAGAAAATACAATATCCACCAACAGATCCAGTCTCTTCTGTTCGTTTACCCTTGAAATGACATGTGGGCCGGCATAAAGTGCTGACACTGCTATACTTTCATTTGTTTCTCTTTGAAAGCGTTTTGTTGCCAGAGTTTATCACCACAACGACAGCCAACCCTGCGTAACGTTTTAGATATGAAAAGTATTCGTGATCAACTCAACGTCACCGACGAAACTGAAACACACCCATTACACGATATCTTACAAATGCTCACGTACCTTTACATATGAGTATGGGAGTGATGGTGGCCAAACAATTTGGATAAGAAAAACCGGTGTGCATTCGGCGTTCGAACTCACTTATACATACGCAGACTAGCACTGAAGGTCGCATTTTTACGATATCTCTGTTCAAGTTTTGTACTTGTTGTATCTAGTACAAAGTTCAGACTATAGCCCTTAAATTTACGGCAAATACACATGCAATTATTCACCATGCTTTGAAAACGTCAGCCTGGTCATGCGCTAAGTGAATACAAATTCTGCTTCAGCCCTACGCGCTAGTCGTCGATTTGACGATCGCGTTTGTGGAGGAGTGTGAGAGAGAGCAGGTCTTTTTTGTTTTCTTTTTTCCGCAAAAAAGCTATTTTTTCTGTCTACCAGCTGTTGATGGTGGTGTGTATCTTTAACTTCACTGACTAGGTCGTTGAGAGAAGCCTAAGGGGAATAAACACACACTGTATTGCATTACGTTTTAACAGTGTTTATAACCATAAGTTGCCTCAGACGACTTTGACAGTCGTAACAGACAGACGCTCCGGAACGGTCTCGCGAGTTAGCTGAGTTGGGAAAAGTCGTTGATCGTGATAAAGATAAATCTTGAAAATACTGAAATAAACTTTGAATAGATTCAAACAAAAATCATACTAGTGTATACGTGAAATAACCTAAAATTAAACTGTAATTTTTCGTTTAGAAAATATAACGTCGGCAGGCATCACGAGCACTAAAGAAAATCACAATTCAAATTCCACCATGAGTTTCAAAAGGTGAGTAACACTTGATTTCTTCTGTAAATTAAACAAAAATAAAATATCATGCCACGTGCGAAAAGTAGATAAGTGAATGAACAGATACAAAAAGATATTGGTGAAATATTTTGTTTATTCTAAAATAAAGAAATGTGAGTTTTTTATTCGTTGCGTAAGTTTGTTGTTCTCTTTGCTTTCACATCCGCAAATACTTCTTGATAAATGTGTAAACTGTTTGTGCTTCGATATGTCGCTGGTGTGAGGTGTGCATTCAAGAAATACAAGCGTATCTTGTGTTTGAACTTTTGTTTGCCTGCAACTTGGATATTGTGATTTCAACAGTGCTGTCAAAATTACGAATGAGTTCTTGAATCGGTTAATCGGTTATCTTCGGTTCAATATCCACTCGGTTGTTTTGTTAGTATCCAATAATAAAGTAGGGTCTCATTGGTACGTAATGTTTTCAGCTTCATGAAATGACTGTACATTTTTGACAAAGATTTGAGTTACATTCTTTTCCAAGTTTGCTTTGAAACAATTAACTCATTCCGACTCATTCCATTTAAATGTAGCGCGTGCATCTGCTGACATTGAAGAAACTGACAAAAATTATTATCCATCATTCTTTTCCCTCGTATCCGAATCGTATTATGCGTGACAATCAGAATGCATTTAAATACAAGCCCGTTGTGGAATGTAGAAACTGGAGAAGTGCCGAAAATGTAGTTTACAATTTCGATATATTCGGCATATTTTTTTCGAATTTAATCCAGTTGAAGTATCTTATTTCAACTGCGAGTTGTCACGCAAAGAGTTTGAGGAGATAGGCAGTTGTTACAATTCTCCACCTGAATCTACAAGCATACCAGTTTGTTGTCTCGCTCCCTAAAATCACTGTCCTACAAGTGAAACTTCAAACTACCATTTGAAAGTGAGTTTTAGGGTACGCACATGCCCAGTTTTGATGGAATGACACTTTCATATTATTTGGCTGCATTAAAATATTTTTCTAATTTAATTCCAATTCATTGTACTTAAAGAAATTCATACTTGACAAAATGTTTAACCTAGTTTACCTAACTAATTGTGTTTTTAATTACGGACTTCCTGCTGGCATTTTAAGCTTAACTTAATTTTTGATATCGCTTTAACATATCTTTAATGTCCCATTTTGATATCGCAACTGTGAACCGAAAAAATATCCATACGATCTGTGGATCTGCTGAAGATGAGCAGCAATTCCGAACGATCGTGTATCAGATCGTAACCATTGAAATAAATAAATGCTTCTGGGAGGACAAAGCCTTGTTATGATTTACAATTTCCTGGTGCTGTGAATTGGGGTCGTACGCCCCTGAGATCAGGTTATTGACCGAATTCATCGCTCTGGCAGTATGACCTTGAATCATCTTCATCAGAAAACTGTCCACTCTCATCAGGTTTGCCCTGTTGTATAAGTCCTAATTGTCCTAATAGACTCCCAAGTAACGGACTACACTTTGTTGCGCATTTGTTGAGTTCGTCAATACCTTTCGGTATCAGCCGAGGCGCTAGTCAACGACGTTGTGAATAGGGTGATTTCCGACTGGAATCGTTTTGAAGTCACGCTGAAAGAGTGTGGCAATGATCTTGATCTTTTTACCTGATCTGTAAATTATCAAGTCATCTGCATACGTAATTGCGTGATAAAGAGAACTTATAAGTTCATTCGTGTAAATGAACCATTTATTTACTTTAATATATTATACTTATAGAGGTCACATTATTGTTCTAGATAAAGAACCGTCTTTTGGTAGTCATCTTCCACATAAGGTACAGTTGTCGTTTGCTAATGCCTAGCCCGTTGAGCTTAACGAAGAATTCCCCAGGTCGACCAAGAAGTCACGCATTATTTCTTTCTCTTGTTCTATTGGGTATTGTCATGTCCTGCTATAAAACTTAAGAAGGGCACTATTGACCACGTTTTCAATGGTGTTTGATGAACACATTCGTATGTTAGTTTTAGATTAGACTTAGGCTATAGCTTTACTAAAATCTGAGCCTGGTAAAACTAAACCCCTCTAGGAGATCATAATTGGACCTACTGTAACTTATTTAAAGAGCTATGACCTTAAAGCTTAGTAATGAGACTCCGTTTTTCAGTGAGTTCAGTGAGAAGTACTTAATTCTTTAGCAGATCTATCTGTGATACTAGTTGATTCGAGGTATGCCAGTTCAATATGGAGCAGACGTTGGTTTGACATTCCCTTCAGATCTGACTGGAAGTATAATTTTTAGATTTACCCTCTCCCAACAAACCTCTGCACCTAGAACGACCTTTTGCTAGCTGTCGCCAATCGCGCATGCCAAGTTGGTTGAGGTCCCTCTTCAATTGGGTACGCCGCTGAAATCGTGGACGTCCTCTGTTGCGTTGTCCCACTGATTCAAAGTCGAAGATTCTCCGGACCGGAGCTAAGTTTTGCGTCCCTTTTCGATGATACTATATACTTCGTCTTCCTATATAGGAAAAAAAAAGCGCCTATTATAACGTTTTCCCGGCAGAGACATATATATGACGATCAGAAGTTTCGTCATGGCATAAGGACAATGTTACATCCAAGCAGGCCAACATATAGGACACTTATTGGGGTTATAACAGGATACGTTGTTAAATGAGGCGTATAGTTATTTTATTTCAGACGTTCATTTTCCCAAAATTTGAAAGATCCGAATGTAAGTTCCCAGAGATTGAGACGTTAATGTTCTTCAGCTTTTGTATAAGTAAACCGATTTCTTCAATACTCGATGTACTCTTGCGTTCAAGGAAATCTGTAAACCGTATTAAAATTTTGACATACGATACGATGTAGACGGGCCAAATAAACTATGGAACATATACTGACCGTCTATCGACGGTTAAACCAAACATACGTAACAAAGAAAAACTTCCAAGAAATCCCATCTAGAGAAGTTGTAAAATTTTTGAAGGCAGTACTAAAATCCTATATCAAAAGAAGGAGGTACAATAGATCTTTACGGTCGCAGTACTAGTTTTATAAACATGACACACCCCGCGTTCTTCAATTCAATTCAATTCAATTCAATGACTTTGACATCAGTGCAATAACCACTTTGCACTCTTCTATCCAGTTTTGTGCGATTCATTGCAGTTTCAATTGTAATTATCAAGAAATAGACAGTATACTGTACAATGTGGAAAGTTAAAGGTATACCCTTTAAACCTAGAAACCTATATAAAAAAAGGTAATGTGAAAATCTAAAATGTAAACAAATATTAAGCAGCAAAGGTAACAGGTCCAAGCAAAATTGCACACAGAATAAAATCCTTTCATTTCACTAGTGCACAAAAACGTGTTCAAATGCCCATCTGGCAATTGGATAACTTAAAAATGCAGCGATTTAAACGTGATTGTCGGTCAAAACAGACTCGATATTGCAATCTAATTATATCTATATAAACTCTACAAAACAGATACTTCTACGTTTATTTATACTTAACATTTTAATCTGTTTGTGCCGATTGGTGTGCATTTCCCTCGTTATTTTACTGACAGACTCTTTTGGCGGTCACTCGTAGCCAAAGGTCAGTTGGCACAATGTCTCTTAGGATCACATATGGTTTCGTGTTGGAAAAGAACTTTGCAAGCAAAGTTCAAGAGTTTTCGTCATAAAGCGAAAACTCTTAACATACCATGTGCATTGTTCCGCTGATAACAGCGAGAGCTTTCTCTGAATCACTTTTAAAATAATTCAATAAAATAATTTACGTTCTGATAAGAGATAAACAATGTCCCACTGACTTGCATGATGATGACTGACTTGTTGCTTCCGTTCGGAAGCTATCCATTTGAACCTTTCACCAAGTCAAACTTGTACTGCTAGTGAAGTCACACTCATTCTTGTCAATTTTTTAATCAACTTGATTGTTTCACATTTCGATCGCCTTCCACTCAGCACGTGGATTTAGATATAATTCAATTGAAATTGAATACGTGCTGGAAAGAATAAAAAATATTCGTATAATATGTGTTTCTTGTTTGACTGATGTACGTATGACGTATCCAATGCATACAAACGTGTGAATGTGTGAGCTTTAGATAAGTCATAACTGCTTGAATACACTCTATAGTGCTTTCGATTTCGTTTGCACACGGCCAGAAGTATGATACGTGAACAGAACACATCAGATATTAACGCATGTTTAGCAGAATGAATGAATCGGAGGGAAATGTTGATGCGGCCTATAAGTATGCAATGGATGTTTACATGAACCGTTTCAGTGTTAAATTTTATTTTATGAAGAAACATTTCCATTTTATTAGTCATTCAGGATAATCGAAAACATTGAAGAAAAAGTTTAGCCGTTTAACACTTGGAGGTCGGAATGCATTTTCGAAAAGTATACACGCCCGATTTTAAAATTTTTTTTAAGGTGTCAAAATTGATGTAAGTGGCTAGAGAGACCATTTGATTTCTTAAAAACCTGGAAATATAAATTTTGTTTTGTAATTTGATTGTAATTTGTAGTTGGCCTCAAGAGGCAATTTGGTTTTAGATGATAGGCCAAATTGACTTTGCATATGACTCATCCTATCCGAAATTAAGAACTTTTGGTGGCAGTTTTGGGGATGTTTGGAAAATGTTGCGTTGCCCGTGGACCCCGCAAAGGACTTTTGTAATATGCCCCCAATGAATGCAGCTTGTTTGTTTTGTGGAATTAGAATGACCCGTTTACAAAACCATTATAAAGACTAATTGAGTAGTACCCAGGTGAATGTGATGTATCAATACAAGATAGTAGAGCACAGTTCGTGCATCGGTTGATGGAAAATCACCATATTCTATTTTTATTAAAATATGTGGTAATTTTGAGAATTTCTGTTGGGGGCCAGAAATTTCATACGTTCGCATTCCTTTAAATTCCACAGGTAAAGTTTAAAAAACATCTCTTGCTAAATCATCTATCAGGATTTTGTTAAAGTAATGTCCTATTACAGCACCTAAGACTTTCTTGTGCGCCAATCTAATTTCACCCCAATCAAATATTTGAGTCATTTACTAGTCTGGTAGTTTCAACATCATTCTTGAGAAGATGGTGCAAAACTCAGGCGCAAAACATTGAAGACTTGGCCAGAACGCCGAAATGGGCAGCTATAAGTTTCCGTCATCCTCGACTCCGCTTTAAACAATACAAACAAAAATAAAACGTTTGTTGGTTGAGGTTCAGGTCCACCCTGGACTGTAACGCCACAAGAATTTATGTCCAGGCGGTTTTCATTTATGTACCTACTTATCTATACAGTAAATTCCAATCTTTCATAAATGGACTGAGAAGGATGACATTATCCGAGAGTATAAGCTTTCTCCAGTGAAATCAAGTGAATTTTCTTCCTGTTTCTTTCTTCCGAGCGCAAAACAATCTAAACTTTTTACAACTCAATCCGTCATCCGTGTATAAAGTGGGGAGAAGTGTACTCAACAGGCAACCCTGTTTAATTGCCACATGCGACTCGAACTAATTGAATAATTTGTTGGAATTTGTTGTATGGAATGTTCTTCTTCATTATCACCTTCTTAAGTCGACGAAAACTGAACGAAACCCAGCCAAAATCCCATTCTATTTACATTAAATGTGACATTCAAATACATAGATTGATGAAGACCACTGAAATCTATCGTGATTGATAGCTTTCGTTCGTCTGATTGTCTATGAACTTATCTATTTTTAAATGCAAAACAATTTAAACAGAAAACCAAAACACCGTTCTAAAGCCGAGAGCCAAAAACACATTGTCTGATCCTTGCAAAGATCGGGCATCGGCATCGAAAGGAGATGAGAGTTCCCTTCGGTTAATATCCATGCAGCTGCGAGAAAGTATATTATGGGGAGTCCTTTCTTAAAGGATTTACATTTAATTCTGAGACATACGCATTAACTAATCGATTTGCCATACAATTAGTTCTATATAACTACTTTTCATACTCTCTTTCAGAGTATTCCTATTCTTCTGCACGCTTGCTGAACTTATTTCAAAGCCGTACCGTGACATCAGTGTATACTTTAGAGGTCAGAGGTAGGATGGTGGAGATATAATTAACGTGGAGTTGCTTTTACTTTAACCGCATTTTGATGAAATGCCATTTAATTTGCTCATATAATAATATTGTTTTTCTTTCTAATTATTGTCTTTGAAATTGTTCTGGCCAAGTCTTCAATGTTTTGCGCCTGAGTTTTGCACCATCTTCTCAAGAATGATGTTGAAACTACCAGACTAGTAAATGACTCAAATATTTGATTGGGGTGAAATTAGATTGGCGCACAAGAAAGTCTTAGGTGCTGTAATAGGACATTACTTTAACAAAATCCTGATAGATGATTTAGCAAGAGATGTTTTTTAAACTTTACCTGTGGAATTTAAAGGAATGCGAACGTATGAAATTTCTGGCCCCCAACAGAAATTCTCAAAATTACCACATATTTTAATAAAAATAGAATATGGTGATTTTCCATCAACCGATGCACGAACTGTGCTCTACTATCTTGTATTGATACATCACATTCACCTGGGTACTACTCAATTAGTCTTTATAATGGTTTTGTAAACGGGTCATTCTAATTCCACAAAACAAACAAGCTGCATTCATTGGGGGCATATTACAAAAGTCCTTTGCGGGGTCCACGGGCAACGCAACATTTTCCAAACATCCCCAAAACTGCCACCAAAAGTTCTTAATTTCGGATAGGATGAGTCATATGCAAAGTCAATTTGGCCTATCATCTAAAACCAAATTGCCTCTTGAGGCCAACTACAAATTACAATCAAATTACAAAACAAAATTTATATTTCCAGGTTTTTAAGAAATCAAATGGTCTCTCTAGCCACTTACATCAATTTTGACACCTTAAAAAAAATTTTAAAATCGGGCGTGTATACTTTTCGAAAATGCATTCCGACCTCCAAGTGTTAAACGGCTAAACTTTTTCTTCAATGTTTTCGATTATCCTGAATGACTAATAAAATGGAAATGTTTCTTCATAAAATAAAATTTAACACTGAAACGGTTCATGTAAACATCCATTGCATACTTATAGGCCGCATCAACATTTCCCTCCGATTCATTCATTCTGCTAAACATGCGTTAATATCTGATGTGTTCTGTTCACGTATCATACTTCTGGCCGTGTGCAAACGAAATCGAAAGCACTATAGAGTGTATTCAAGCAGTTATGACTTATCTAAAGCTCACACATTCACACGTTTGTATGCATTGGATACGTCATACGTACATCAGTCAAACAAGAAACACATATTATACGAATATTTTTTATTCTTTCCAGCACGTATTCAATTTCAATTGAATTATATCTAAATCCACGTGCTGAGTGGAAGGCGATCGAAATGTGAAACAATCAAGTTGATTAAAAAATTGACAAGAATGAGTGTGACTTCACTAGCAGTACAAGTTTGACTTGGTGAAAGGTTCAAATGGATAGCTTCCGAACGGAAGCAACAAGTCAGTCATCATCATGCAAGTCAGTGGGACATTGTTTATCTCTTATCAGAACGTAAATTATTTTATTGAATTATTTTAAAAGTGATTCAGAGAAAGCTCTCGCTGTTATCAGCGGAACAATGCACATGGTATGTTAAGAGTTTTCGCTTTATGACGAAAACTCTTGAACTTTGCTTGCAAAGTTCTTTTCCAACACGAAACCATATGTGATCCTAAGAGACATTGTGCCAACTGACCTTTGGCTACGAGTGACCGCCAAAAGAGTCTGTCAGTAAAATAACGAGGGAAATGCACACCAATCGGCACAAACAGATTAAAATGTTAAGTATAAATAAACGTAGAAGTATCTGTTTTGTAGAGTTTATATAGATATAATTAGATTGCAATATCGAGTCTGTTTTGACCGACAATCACGTTTAAATCGCTGCATTTTTAAGTTATCCAATTGCCAGATGGGCATTTGAACACGTTTTTGTGCACTAGTGAAATGAAAGGATTTTCCGCAAAGGACTTTTGTAATATGCCCCCAATGAATGCAGCTTGTTTGTTTTGTGGAATTAGAATGACCCGTTTACAAAACCATTATAAAGACTAATTGAGTAGTACCCAGGTGAATGTGATGTATCAATACAAGATAGTAGAGCACAGTTCGTGCATCGGTTGATGGAAAATCACCATATTCTATTTTTATTAAAATATGTGGTAATTTTGAGAATTTCTGTTGGGGGCCAGAAATTTCATACGTTCGCATTCCTTTAAATTCCACAGGTAAAGTTTAAAAAACATCTCTTGCTAAATCATCTATCAGGATTTTGTTAAACTAATGTCCTATTACAGCACCTAAGACTTTCTTGTGCGCCAATCTAATTTCACCCCAATCAAATATTTGAGTCATTTACTAGTCTGGTAGTTTCAACATCATTCTTGAGAAGATGGTGCAAAACTCAGGCGCAAAACATTGAAGACTTGGCCAGAACGCCGAAATGGGCAGCTATAAGTTTCCGTCATCCTCGACTCCGCTTTAAACAATACAAACAAAAATAAAACGTTTGTTGGTTGAGGTTCAGGTCCACCCTGGACTGTAACGCCACAAGAATTTATGTCCAGGCGGTTTTCATTTATGTACCTACTTATCTATACAGTAAATTCCAATCTTTCATAAATGGACTGAGAAGGATGACATTATCCGAGAGTATAAGCTTTCTCCAGTGAAATCAAGTGAATTTTCTTCCTGTTTCTTTCTTCCGAGCGCAAAACAATCTAAACTTTTTACAACTCTATGTTACAACTCAATCCGTCATCCGTGTATAAAGTGGGGAGAAGTGTACTCAACAGGCAACCCTGTTTAATTGCCACATGCGACTCGAACTAATTGAATAATTTGTTGGAATTTGTTGTATGGAATGTTCTTCTTCATTATCACCTTCTTAAGTCGACGAAAACTGAACGAAACCCAGCCAAAATCCCATTCTATTTACATTAAATGTGACATTCAAATACATAGATTGATGAAGACCACTGAAATCTATCGTGATTGATAGCTTTCGTTCGTCTGATTGTCTATGAACTTATCTATTTTTAAATGCAAAACAATTTAAACAGAAAACCAAAACACCGTTCTAAAGCCGAGAGCCAAAAACACATTGTCTGATCCTTGCAAAGATCGGGCATCGGCATCGAAAGGAGATGAGAGTTCCCTTCGGTTAATATCCATGCAGCTGCGAGAAAGTATATTATGGGGAGTCCTTTCTTAAAGGATTTACATTTAATTCTGAGACATACGCATTAACTAATCGATTTGCCATACAATTAGTTCTATATAACTACTTTTCATACTCTCTTTCAGAGTATTCCTATTCTTCTGCACGCTTGCTGAACTTATTTCAAAGCCGTACCGTGACATCAGTGTATACTTTAGAGGTCAGAGGTAGGATGGTGGAGATATAATTAACGTGGAGTTGCTTTTACTTTAACCGCATTTTGATGAAATGCCATTTAATTTGCTCATATAATAATATTGTTTTTCTTTCTAATTATTGTCTTTGAAATTGTATGTGAAAGTCAAACCAAATGTGTAGACCAGTGTCATTTTGATGAAGTTGCTTAGAATGAAAGTAGTAATCTTTACTCTCTCTAAAGGTTGGTATTTCTCTTTTCTTGCTTTTGTTTTTAGATTTTCAAGGACGCTACTTATTTCATTTTGTCACGATCCATGTTTTGATACAGAGTCCTTAGTGTCTACGTGCTTTTACTTATTTAATTTCAAGTTAAGTGCTAGAATAACTCAAAGCTTTGTGAGATTCAGATGTGTGCGTTGCTAACATAACGACGTCTACGAATATGGTAGGATATGGTGATTTTGTTGCACTAGGGAGAAACTTACTCGTAATTCGGACTGGTGGTGATTATAAAATTAAGTCACTAAATGGGCCAAAACAGAGTTCATAGCCAACATTCCTTAGGACTGATTTTCAATCGTTCGTTGGTTGTCTAAAATTTGTTTCATACATCTTTTTCTTGAAGTGTGCTCTAAATTGTGGATTGTCTTTTAAAAAAGTGGCTAATAATTTGAATGCTGTTGATATTCGAGCTGTTTGCGAAGTCAACCAACTCACCAGGCATGCCACTAGCTCTCCCTTATATCCCGATGAAGAGAATAGCAAGCGGAGCAAAGATAATATGTGCCTCCCTACCAAACAAATTTTGCCTAAATCTTAACTGCTCAGCCTTTATGATAAAAATGAGGAAATATGTAATAGGAACCTTAATGGGCATCATTAGAAGACATTGCGTTACTGGCAGATATACCATAAGATTATGCCGATTAGGCTTTACACAAAAAGGGATTGTTATATCTCCTGATCAATATTGAGTAAAACACTTAGCATGCGTTGGTTATAAGTTTTTAGATTTATCCACAAGCTGACTTTTCTGTGTAATTTTTTCACGAATTATTGAGAAACAATGTCGCTGTGCGACAATGTCTGAATACAATACAAACAGACATACATACCTACTATGTTCAAACCAAAAAAAAATAGATTCTACACAATTTTCCGATTGCATGGTAGAGTGATTTTATGTGCCGTTACAAACAGCGACAAAAACAAAGAATAACCTGAGAATAATTCAAGTGTCAGTACGTCCATATGGGTGGTGAGGGTGTTATGGTAATAGACTCCTGGTTTTGCTAGTAGTATTTGCTTTTATTTTGGGTTGTTTCGGACTTACAAATTGTCCAAATTTACTCTTTATTTTATATCTACTTTTTCCCCAAACAGAGACTGCAATTCGGTCTATTGTGAATTTTCGAAAAATCTAAGACCTTTTGTCTTAGCGCAGTTCGGGATATTCCAGTCCAATATGGAGTAGTCATTGGTTCGCTAGTCTATTGTAGTAACTGAGCATAAGTTCAGCAGTCTCTTCATGGTCACCAATAATTCTTTAACGGGTTCCTTTTGATAAACCGTAAGGAATACGATATAACGAATAATATAATCTACGAGTAGGTCTTTCACTTAGACCAGTGAATTGGCGTCAACATTTTTACTTGCCTATGATTGAGCTCCAATACTGTCCAACTGGAATAGATCTACTGTACTTGTTTCGACATTTAAGTCTACTGCCGAAAATTTAAATCCCACACCATTTTCGAAGTATAGTCTCAGCACAGAATAAAAAAACAAAAAATTATTATGTATTTTTCTAAATAATCTGAATCTTCTTCGGCTTTTTTGATCATTGAATGTAAAATAAAAGAGAAAACCTATTCCATCTGATTTTACGACGTTTCGACAGGGTTTGCTGTCTCTTCAAGGGATCTTTTTATTGAAACAATAAATTACAAAACCTTGTAGATCTAATTAGTATACATTGACATTATTTAGTTTAACAAAAAACAAAGAAGAAAAGGGAAACTAGCCTGTAGCTTTGTTCACTGAATTTTTTAAGTAAAGTATATACAAAAGAATGTATAAAACGACAAATAAAACTACTGAACAAAATAAATAAATAAATAAAAAATAAAAAACGTCTGTTTTATTTTCCTTTTCGTTCTTTGGTTTAAGTTGTGTGAGAAAAGAGTTCTCTCTCTTGTATAATATGACTTGAATACTAATTTCACATTACTATGACGGTCGGTAACGACTTTTTTTAAATTTGTTACAAATGTTTTAACTCATCATATTCAACAAATTAAAATTATTCTTTGAATTTCTCACCTGAACGCAACTAATTCTCACTTACATACACTTACATACAATACGCTAGGGCCTCGGCTGAAGGCTGACGCTTACATCTGAGTATTTTCAAAGACACTTCATCATACTGTTAATTTTAAAATCTTAAATCTCCCATTGTCATTTGCAAAATGAAAAAAATTATGATTATATCTGCAAGAAAAGGTAAAAAAATTCTTATTCGTCAGAGCTCTAAAAGTGTTACACTTTTAATTGATGGTTGGTTGTTTGAATTTGAGAATATCTAGAATTTTTTGATTTTGTTAAAAATTTGGTTTTTGTTAAAAAATAAGAACTTTTTTTTCCTCTTGTACAACCCTGCCATAAATGCAGCGACACTGCGACCTAAACAGGTCTATTGTATCGACGGGTTGGAGTTAATTTCCACTTTCCTTATGAAAGATAGTATATCTTTTGTAGTGGAGTTTTTTAATTCCACTGAAGTCAGTATTTCCCTATGGAGAATACGTTTCCTTAACCAATGTAGTGCCGGACATTCACATAAAATATGCTGGGATGATTCGTCTTCTTCAAGACAAAACCTACATTCCTTGTTTTGACACAAGTTCATTTTTTTAAGGTGGTAATTCAAGCCGCAGTGGCCAGTAAGAGGCCCGTTAGCTTTCTTTTGATCTCCTTATCTAAGCTAAGGATTTCCTTATAGGAATAGGGTCTGATTAATCGCTTGGACTGCCTGAGATCTGACCCATTGGTCCAATGATCTAGGCGAAGTTTGTTTTCCAAAATAAGAACTTACTTCCAAAAAAATGCCATCTTCTGCAATTTCTGCTGCATCTGTTACGAAGAAATAGTTCTAATGCGACAATGATGCTGTATAGTTGTTGAATTGCTTAATCATTGTATTACTTTGTATTCTTAAACAAAGGTCTTGGGGACAACCTACCATATTCCTGGAATGCTTTTCGTCTTATTCTTTCAACCCTCACCCTTAAGTTCTCGCCTTAAAAGAATGCTGTATTGCATTTTTATTACACTTTTCTTTCTTTCTTGTTCGTTCTATGGCAAAATTCAATGACCTCAGCATATACTGTTCCCCTAATGTTTCGTAAAAAGGTATAACAATATGAGTCCTTGAACGATTATAAAATACTTAAGGTCCTGTCACTAGCAAACCAATAAATTGATGTAGAAATAGCCAACAGGATAATACAAGAGCAGACCTTTGGTCATTGCACCTTTGATGCTTTTGAAGAGGTATACTTTAAGATTAAATAAAACGTTATGGACTAGGTATCAACGTTAGGCTCAATATAATTTTATTACTGCTTAAAAATGATTTCTAACTTATCGTCATAGCAGCTAACTTGATTAAGAAGCAATATAAACTCTAATCTTCTTCCACTTTTTTTGAGCATTTGGGGTAGTAACTACACAGTGGCTGATGTCCATTTATTCCACTCAGGGTGACCGTCTAAAGATGTTTAATCGCATGACTTCAGGGACTATTTTACATATCCATGATGCGATCAGTAAATGAAACAAGAATTAACCTCGTCCGAAAGACAAAGTCTTCGACCACTTTTCAAGCACGTGTGTGTTAGTCGTTTGTTTCATGACCCTTCGGCCGATGGAACTATCTTCAAGTTTTTCAGTCCCTCTGCAATCCCCGGTTTTGGCAGTTCCTTTGTATTAAGAGGGTAGTGGTGGACAAAAATTATATCTTAAGCTATCAATCTACGTAAAAAAATCTACTTTGTCTTGTTAAATCAGCTTTTACAAGGCCAAGAAAGTGAGTAAATGGGGCACTGAAAGCTTACGTATGTCCAATTCGTCAGCCAAACTTTTTCACCTTGATCCAACTGTGGCCCGTGCTCCGTGGTGATTCATAGTTGGTGGTGATATTAGCTAATTTTAAACGGCCACGAAATAAATTCAGCTAGCCGCCCTTTCCTGGAATCAGATTATAATACAGAGCATATTTACGTGCTTTCTTTCCAAATGCAGGAATTAGTTCACGGCAAATTTTCTTTTTTTTTCATTCAGAAAGAAAGGTTCAAACAAACAACAATTATTTACAGTAAATATAGTTGTTAATTCAATTTAATAAACCCCTTGAATGTTTAACTTATAAACGTTTAAACGAGGAAACGTTCGTTGCAATACCTTCATTAACTCCTACATACAATCTTTACAACAAAATAAAAATAGTTTCATAGTAAAACCGCAAACATCGCACACTAATGTACACCTCAGTAGATATGTAAACCAGCCTCTCTGCCAACTGTAGAGAGGTCGATTCACTATCTATTGCATTCGTCAAGGTCACATTGAAATGCGCTCTACACGAGTACTTCCCGGCAGATGTAAATTCCTATAAACAAAATCACGTGCAGTAACGACATCAACCACTAGTCTCACCTTACGAGCGACGAGTTCGTTATTGTGTGAGTTTTTCAACTCGCGGCTAAGCTCTTTGATTGGTCAGTTTTTGGCGGTGTGGCTAAATCAAAAAGGTGTTTATAAATTGAGATTAACAACCTCCGCTTCAAGATTGCTTCGCTTATTCAATTTAAATGACAACGTTAACGAACTACGCAATATTAACAACAAAAAGTGTCTTACTACTCGTATCTATAAAACAAGACTTTTACTTGTTAAATGAAAGCTTACGAGTTCTATGTAAGCGTGTGATGTTATGCTGAATTTATGACACGTGCCGAAAACACCATTTAGAAAAGAAAAAAAAAAAAGATAAAAGCAATCACTTTGCGATTACTGTGAACCAAGGTGCGCGGCAGATGAGGGAGAAATGATAAAGATTAAAGCATTAACCCAACCGAGTTGCCTCGGGCTCCATTATCTCTGGCTAGTTTTGTTCAGCTTTAAATGGGTTATATTAACCTTTAGGCCTTTTTTTTGGCACAGTTGTATGAAAGTTTGATTGCGTCGACGTTCCGGTTGCGAATCAAGTTCTCCCTACAAATTAACATTTTAATTTTTGGTGATGTTTATATGCTAGAAGGAGTCATTATTCTTCTTTATCTCCCACATTCTTTTGTACTGGTAACTTTAAAATTTTGAAAGGGACCGGTTTTTGATTCTTTTAATTAAGTGTCTGTCCATTATAATCATTTGAAGTGTTACAAAGAACAAAACAATTTTGAAAGTGGATAAAAAGATATCTAAAAGATAGAATGGTACACACCTTTGGAGATAAAAGTCTTAGAAAGTTCAAGTACTGTGAAATGCGTGCCAATTTTTTGTTGTGTTTATTTGCGATTGCCTGAGGTGAAGACAAATTTGAGCAATTAATTTGAGGTACTGGTTGACAGTGGACATTTTTGGATTCATTCATTAGTTAACTGTGAATAAATAAATTTTAAATGACAAAAAGCAGACAACTTGATATTAAATCGGATAGCATTTTATTAACACCTCTAAAGTAGACGAATTAATTGTCACGTCTTTATTCACCTAAATGACTTATCCTACGCGTATTTAAGTATCTTTATTTCTCGAAAACCAACAATTTAAAAAAATTGTATTGGTGCCGATCAAAGGGTATTTTAAAGTTTATGCTAAGTCGACGACTTCAGCGTCATCTGATTCACCATTTTCTGAACTCGATCTTTTAACACTTGTGATTGGAAAGTTTTGACCTTTTTTCATAAATTGGCGGAGCTTCTTGCTTTTGAATTTTAAATCGCCGATGACGAATTCTTCTAAATTTATAAGGAACCCATACATTGAGTTTGTCTTCCATTCTACTTTATGTACATATTTCAAGACAGTTTTGTGGCCAGTTTCTATCTCTGTAGTAGTATGGATAGTCTTGATTTACCTGTCTTCACAACTTTACTTTATGCAATCAGCATCTAAGACTATGAGAACGGAATTGCGTAAAAGTTCCAATCGGTGTCATCTGGTTTTCTAAACAGTTTGACAAAATGATTTTAAGAGCAGCAAGTGAATTCCACGAAGACTTGTTCGGAAAGGGAAGTTGGCGGGCATCTCAAACTTATTTAAATCCCTGTTGGCGAGCAATTAAAAATTATCGTAATTATTTAATTTCTTCTAATTGTCCTGTATAGCATCTAGAAGCTGATACTGGGTTCGTATTATTTGTGATTAATCCCAGATTGTCGCAATAAGTTACTTTGACCTTATGCCATACGTGAAGAACGACACTATTCCCCAGATCCAGTGGTGTTTCTAGAAGACACGGAAATCTTCTGTTGCTTCATCCCACTGGTTCGGAGTCGTAGATACTCCAGGCCGGAGCTGATGTCCATGCACTCTACATGCAACGGCGTTATATCAGTAGACGCCTGAATAGGCTCATGTCGTCGCACAGCCATATACATAGTTCATGGTTGAATCTTCTCCCATTGCTAATAAAGCAAACAGGACCAAAAACCGCACACAGAACTTTTCGCTCGAAAAGAACAAGAGCTTCTTCTTTTGGTATGGTCAATAGGGTCTATTATTCAATTGCCTTTTAAGCCAAAAAAAAGAGTTATTCTGCGTTTGACGCGAGTTATTCTCACAACTGACGTCTTTTGCACTGTGCACAGCGGCGCCGACGTAGATCAAGTCCTTGCCTATCTCGAAGTTATAGCGGCCCACTGTTACATTCTGGCCAAGTCGTGGATATTGTGCGTCCTTTCTCGACGCATTTCTTGGGTGTTTTCCCTTACCTGCCGTGGTATGAAGATCTGATCTATTGCCAACTTTCCTGAACCTATCAAATAATGACGAAAGGTTAACGGGGTCTCTTTTCTTGTTTATCGGACAGTACTGAGATTTCACTCAACTAGTATGCTTTCCTCCGCCATATCTTATAAATGAGCTGGTCCGTACGTCCAACTTACTATAGAAGTTGCTGGGATGAAAGAAATATTTTTCCGTGATCTTGATGGACATGATGAATAACCAGAAAGTTTTACACGATCTTCTTAAGTATGATGACTGAACAATACCGCGACATCATTTAGGAGATCTGGAATAAGCAATTGTGTCACAGTCAACTTTAACAATACATGTGTTGGTTGCCTTCGGTAAAAGCTTCCAGATAAAGTAAATAAAGCCGAAAGTTAAGCAACAACCCGCTTGAAGGAAGGAACCTTTAAGCGGTAAACAAACTGAACTTGATTGTTGTACTACAAGTGTTTTTCATAACCTTGGATAAGAAATTTCAATACGGATTGTCATAATGTAATTAATATGAGATCCCATTCAAAATATGATCACATAATAAATGCTGTTTGATCAGTTCTTATCTCAGGAACTTAAAGTTCACTCTCGCCTTGAACTTCATGTGAATTATTTACACCTTCTACAACTATGTAACTCACACGAGGAGAAATATTATCAACTCATACAGCGTCTTCAGGGGAGAAGATAAGAAAACGTTTATCAGAAAGCAAAACGAATGCTTAATTAATAAATGAGACATGCGAACGTATAAATGTTAGACAAGTGTCAAACGTATAGAGCATCTGTCAGACGTCACGTTCCATCAGAGAGTTGATGAAGATGAAGCTTTGTTCTCTATCACAGATAGAAGTTTTCACTCCTGAGCTTGCAAAAAGCATGAAAGGAAATCCTGAGTGAGGGTTTATCTTTATTTCAATTTGATTTGCAATCTCCCAAGGCACTTCAAATTGAAGTCATATCAAACAGAAAATCAAAAAATAGCGGTCACATAATTGTGTTGGTGAGAAGGCATACTCAAAACCACTCTCTGTGTACTGCTAGAAAGAGCTTAGCCCAATAAGTGCAAGTGAGTATAAGTAAAGGCTTTCATTGGTCGTAGCTTAGCTTAAGGTTTAGTTCTCTGTCCGACATCGGTCCGCTTACAACGTTCGCACGGGTCGTCAGCGTACGTTGAGAAATTATTATCTCAGCGTCTCGTGTTCGTCTACTTCGAAGTTTATTAAAAAAACAACAAAAACAAAACTGTACACAGAGTGGTATTTATTGTTTTTTTATTCTGCAACCTAGCAGCTTTACGATTTGCTTATCTTGTTAAAGTTCATTGTGATTTTAATTGAAGTGATCAGTTTATAAATTTAATTGTATCTGCAAATGGAAGCAAAAACATACATTTTAGAGTGTCATTAGATTTTTTTTGTGAAACAGTTAATATCTACACGTCAGAATTAAGACTAGATTCACATGGCGATCGGCGTTGAGATTGTTGCAAAAATAACAAAACACAAAAGTTCGATTTTACCGGAAATGAATACACAGCTATGTTTAGTCAACGACTCGGTGGGAGATGTGTAACAAAATGTGTATTCTGACAAGTTGACAAGCATAATACCGGCTAAGTTTACTATTCAGTACTTCGATTAATTAAGCAGGCTTGTCTGAATCAATTTAAATTTTGCTGACGTTTGAACTATGGGCGAACGTTAAGAACTTCTGTTAACTTGTCAAGCAACCAATTTTGTCACATACATGAGGCTCCTTGTGCTAATTTACGATGAAATAAGAATGTTTTACTATTTTATGACTGGAAAAAACATGTTTTTTTAAAGATTCAGCTAGACAATGTTGACCCTCTTTTATATTTTTTCGATAATGTGCTTGTTGAGTAAAGTTTTGTTCGTTTAATATTTATGTTTGTAAATAATAGATACTTAACGTCATTTAACGACAATATGAAGTGATTCATTACCTTTGCATCACAAGATCATTGTTTTGGGTTCCACGTGGTGTTTCTTGTCTTAAACATACAGTCATTGACAAAAAACTTGGAGCTATTGACTATATGACTAATTTAAATGCAGAAAAAAAGCTTCGTAAGGACGACTTGTTTTACCGAAGTATTTTAAAGCATTGTTGTGTCGTTGTTGACTTGCACTTTCTGGAATCTCGTTTACATTAAATTTAAGCACATGGTTTCTGGAATCTCGTTTACATTAAATTTAAGCACAGATTATATTTTTCTCTCGTGCTTGCAATTTCTACAATAATTGTTGTGGGCTATAACTAGAACCTTTCCGTGATTGTCTATTACACAGGGTGCTCTTAGGACTCCCACCACTAAATTTTACCTTTGACAATGCTCTCTCCTTGGTTAATGTCGACCAAAGACTTCGCGTCTTTGAATGAGCTATTTTATGGAGATCCATTTAGGCGAAAATATTCATACATCATAAGCTTTTTATTACTTTAAGTGGGTTTTGGAGCCCGACGTACTCCCACGTTTTCCTTCGACAAGGCTGTTCGAAGCATAGCATAGCTTAACACCAGAAGAAATAAAATTGGTGGTATGAAAAAATGTTCTCCAACACCACTCTGGATCTCAAATTCCTCTTACAACCTACCACGTGCCAATCCATCCATCGCATGGATTCGGAATTCGACTCCAGCTTAGGGCACACCGAACAAAATTCTTTTTACTGTCTACTATATTTACTGTCTGTCTACTGTCTACTATATTGTTGATTTCTTAAAAACAAACGCAACTAGTTTTACTTACATTACATCCACAATCTTGGGATCAACTTCAACAACATTAATTATATATTTCTGAAACCATTCTTTCTGCATAAATTCCCACCAAGTTGCTACATTTTCTTGCTGGCCTTGTCTTGCCTTGCCTGGCCTTGACTTGGCTTTGTCAACATTTGCTTCAGAAATTCCTATTTGATAAATGCATTGATAATATTGACAGCGAAGTGGATGTGTGAGTAAGTGAAATTAACAGGATAGTAACAAGAGGTACGATTTGTACAGAAAAGATCGTGAAAAGGAGCAAACTTTGATAAGCCATTTTTCAAAAGCTCTAATGAGGTGTATAACAAAAGTATCCTTAAAATAATTCTCTAATTAAATTCAAATAGAACTGTCCAATTTAGTCTTATTCAATGTATCTGACACAATTTTTCCATTCGAACGGTACACCACAATGCTGATTTGATTTTTAATAAGTCTTAGTCTAACTCTTAGTAACTTAGTAACTTTTTTCTTTTTAAACACATATAAATTTAGCATCAATTTAATGGTATCTTCAACCAAACTTCATAAGAATGTAGGGCATTCAGAGTGTGAGGTTATGAGGTTATGATATGTTTTTTTATATACTCTCCGATGATTCGTTCGAGTTCAATGAATCGTCATAAATTTGTGTGGCAATTAAAGCTTTTGTCGGCTTCATTTTACTTCAAGAAATAAAGAGACAGAGATTCAAGGTCAAAACGCTGATTTTATAATTAATTTTTTATTTTCATTCTTTGTATTGTAATGTAATTTCTTAAGTAAAAGTTTTGCTTTGTAAATGCATTAAATAAAGAATGATATAACAAAATCTTAAAGAGAAGAACAACTTAATTGATACTTGATCATTGGATAGAAATGAAATGAAATTTTTTATATGTGAAGACTTCATATACAAACGAAAGCCGGTGGCCTTCACGCTGTCTAACCCTTCAAACATTTAACAGTCTAGACTAAAGTCGACTTCGTAAACTATTTTGTAAATCGTGCAATTTTGAAAATGTTAGCACTCAACTTAATTGCTTACAATGTTATGTGGTACCGTTTTTATTTATTTTTTTTATTATTCACAATATTTAAACGAACTTCCACGAACTTCAATTTTATTGTACTTTAAACACTATACTTTTTTGTTGAGATTTTTTAACTATTATTCTATTAGAATAGAAACCATATCGCTTTTGAACAACAATAAGCTAAACGCTTTGTTGGATACCAATTGCACCGTGTTCGGTAATTCGGTAAAGCGTGCATCTTTTCGTCTGAAATGTACCAATGATAATCATCTCAGTGTCAAAGCTGGGTACAGGGCTTGCCTCGTTACACATATATATATATACATTCAGTAATATGTTTTTTTCAAGGCTTCGTCCTTTATTTTCTATCTAAGCGAATTCTCATTGCCATAAGGTTAAAGTGGACACTTGTCCAATTTTGAATCCGTTTTTGGTGAGTACGTCCACTTTTTCATATTGACAGTAGAAATTGCATTGACACTTAATATTCATAACTTGACCAGTTTTAATATCAGGATGTCAGTCGCTTTGCTTTAAATTGGCGCATAGTTTTTGAAGTACTTAGTCAAAGAGACCTCCCAAAAGACCAATTAGCGGCACTCTTTGACTAGTTTCAAGATGTAGCAGACGAGGTATACTAGAAGTATTTAGAGTTCCTCTAAACTCTCACGTCGGAAACGAAACTCGTACACCCTCTGTGGCATTAAGCCCGTTTTGGGAATTAAACCGAAAAAGCGTTTGAAGAATTTAGTTTGGGGGTAGTCTAGTCCCCCGAGTCCAGTTTTCTACTTTTAGTATACCTTTTTCCAATCTAGTACTCAGTCTTTTTTTTACGTTTGTAAATTTATGGGCGTCGTGGCCGTGTAAATCTGTGCGTCAACCCTTGTGCACTAGACTTTCACAGTCTAGGTTCAAATCCCAGTTCAGACAAACTTTCGAGTCACTGATAATGGTCAAAGAGTATAACTGTCTAGAAATAGCTTATCAATCTTTCTGTTCGGAGTCGGGATTAAACTTAAGGTCCCCTCCACTCGTGAGAGAACAATGTGGTTGCTAAGAAGCTAGTCCACCTCGGACTGGTCCACCTTTGACTGTAGCGCCGTTATTATTATTATTAAATTATTATTATTATTTTATTATTATGTAAGCTGTTCTAAATTCTTCTTCTGTTTCATCTAATTTTCAAGCACTTAGTCTGCATGAGGGAATCCAAAGTACAGTACGGTTTTGCCAGACACTACTTCTGACTAAATATAATTTAATTGTGTACTCCTTTCTAGAATGGACAATATTCACGGACTGAATAACAATCTTCGAAATAAATTTGCACAATTTGCAAATGTTTTTCTAAAAACAGTCTATTCATGTTTCAGTTCGCAAATTAATCTATCAACTTTCAGCTATCACCTGTCAAACGTTCTACTTAGCAGACTTTAGCTGTGTACAGAATACCAAGTATTGCGTTTTTCGAAGAAACTCACAAATGCTACGATTCTTTTATTGTAACATATTGGTTGGTCCGCCCACCTTGTGAAAATAGACACCTTTTCGCCCTAATTGATATGGATACAAACAATACTGCCGATGGGCTTGATAAGTAAACCCACCAGTCTTCAAACACCTATAGCGCTGACTCCCAGATGTATGTAATTCACCCTCTGGGGGGTTTTGCTCCAAACGCGCATAATTACCTACGGTTATACTGTTGGCCATTAAATCCACTTTCACGTAAACATTACCCAGTTTATACCATCACAATGTTATGATAGTGTTATCATTCAACCGAAATTGTTTCCATATCTTAAATATTGCTCCGTCGAGTTCATGAACCGTGTTTCAAATTCACGTAATTCATCTGAATATTGACGTCTGTCATCAAATTTTCTCGAAGGGTGATAAAATAATTTCTTTCGACAGAAATAAATCAAGATACTTACACATGTATAATGCTGTCTTTTAACATGCCTGTCTCACGCCATTAGTACAGATTAAGCCAACTGCTTTTAATAAGATTTTTAGTATCCTGAGTTATCGATTCTTCTTCAACTTGTCGCACCAGTTTCAGCTTAATGTGGTGGTAAAGTTATTCATTTGTCGTAATTTGTAATGGATTCTTACACCCTTACAACTTATTAATCGAATATTGCTTTCATCGGCCTCAAGGTTGATCAGTTGTTAATCAAAAAGTTAAGTCACGTTTCCTAGCCGTTTAAGTTCACTTCCCTCTTGCGGTTGACGGTGGTTTACACACACAATCACTTTGAATGAATGCAACCTTTAACATTTCTTATTGATATTTATTCATTCATTGTTTCCTCTATCTAACCGACTTAAGGTTACTTACATTGCAAAATCTGAGTATGTGCTGTCCGGCAGTTACAAATTGAATTTGGTGATCTTGATTGACTCAGATCGGAAATAAATTAATAAAACCGATCGCGTCTACATTTACTGAGTGTTGTGTTAATGAATTTGTTGTAAACAAATGACTGATATCTAATCAGTCCAATTCATCGAAAAAGAGTGATGAATTAGTTTTGTCAATAGTAGAATAATAAATAAGTTGTTATGTGAGTTTCTTGATCCCAGCTGTTGTAGTTGAATAATATATTTAAGTCGATAAGGCCGAATCTTATCGAAATACGTGAAGTATCTAGAAACAGTAAATACTTCATTTACCAATCAATTCGTGAAAGTGGTGCTAAATTTATTCATAATTCAAAAAAAAAGAGTAAACTGAACCAACCACAAAAAAATAGATCTTAGATCTAGAATTTTTAAATTAAAACGGAGGGAACTTTTCATTTTTAAACTTTGATTTATTTAATTTGTCCTATCACTTGCTATCTTTTTTCACGATTGCATTTTATAGCATTCTTTACGGGATATGACATCACCGACGCAACCTTCGTTTTGGAAGCGTAATACTTTTGTATCAAGTTTAAATTTCGTTCATTTAAAATAATTGACGGTAGTTCATTGGCATCAATTTTTCTATTTTTGGACCACGATTGATGTTAGCCGAAATTTCGATGATCGAATAGTAAACGAATTGTGGAATTTGAGTAAATGAAAGATATCAATGTTTTACTGTAGTGATCACGTCTTATTATTTATTCACTGTTCCCGACTTGATCGTAAAATAACTTTTTATTGTGCAATATGATGACCTGTCAGCATCAGACTGAAAAAACGTAATACATGTCTCGGTAGTACTTCAGCATCTTTGCATCAAATGACTTGTTTTTTTTTATTTCAAAACCTCTGAAGAGGTTTAAGATCCCTGTTTGACTGAGACTTGTTTTAGTGAGCAACGAGTGTACCTCCCATCCTATGAATACACAGTCATCTATAAAAATTGAGCTTATGTCGTTAAAAAGAATAACAAGAAAATAACTTCGAATTTAGAAAACAAATACAGAGTGCTTTTTAAACTATCCTTTTTGTAAAATCTTTCAAATTAACTACAATTTCACAACTATATTTTAGGACATTGTTCACAACGATTTCATAAAGTTTTGGTGTTGTCCTAGAAATTTCTTTTCATGATGTCGCTATCAAATGATAGGTAATAGACGGGACCTACAGTTTAATGCCGATTTCGAACGGTAAGATTTGAGAAGCTTTTTCTAGACAGTTATACTCTTTGAGCATTTTCAGTGACCCGAAAGAGCCAGAGCGGCGAACAATTTGGTTTTTGAAAAATTGTTGCTTGTGCTGGGATTTAAAACTAAACTTAAAGTGTAGCGCGTATGGGTCTACGCACATACCCACAACGCCACGGCGTCCACACTTAAATTTCCATGTATAAAAGCATTCACAAAAAATCAAAAACTTATCATCAATGAAATAATTACATATGAATATCCAAATTGAAAATTATCATCACCAAAATTAATAAGATACACGTGATTTATTGTAAAGGGTAATTATTTAGAATTCAACTCTAGAAATCATAATCGAAGAACTTATAGATCATAGCACTTAAATGAATTGAGAGTACAGAGGAATTTAAACGAAAATTTGTAATCAAAATGTCTTCGAGAAGATGAAAATTACATTCTATACTTAAATGAAGTGATTGCAAACTGAAATCTGGCATTGTCTACAAGAAGAGGAGAAACTTGAGGTATGACAGAACGTAAGTTCAGTTTTGATATAGAGCCAGGCCAAGTCATACCCGGGAAGTCTAGTGGAAAAGGTTTCCGCTAATAAGATAGACGATATGAAATCTTGATTTTTCCAATCACGGTTTGAATGGAATTTTGTTACAAAACGCGTTGTTCATTTCGATGACACACGAGTAGACCTCCAATTTGTTGTCTTATTGAAATATTTCAAATTAAATTTACGTCAGCAATCAGTCTATGGTCTGTGCACATTAGGCACCGGTTAGATAAGGCAAGGTAATTTGATCATTACAGTTTGTCAGCAATTTTTGAAATAGCATTAACCAGCAAAATAAAAACCACCGATGGGTTGTTCATAACAGGAGAAAAAATACCGAAGTGTTCTTCTTTATGGTTGGCGGTACAATACGGGATGTACATGGGTTTCAACCAACATGTCTGTTCATTCAACACTAGCTGTCTAAAGTTTTGTACATCAAGTTGATTGAGATTTCTCTCAATTTGATTTTGTACATCAAGTTGATTGAGATTTCTCTCAATTTGATTGCGCGACATTAACAGTGGCCGTCTTCTGTTTTGTTGTACCTAATATTTAGAACATAAGACTCTGTATATGTATAAAACATAAACTCTATCTGACATTGTCAGCTTGATCTGCTGGATATGTACATACCTGACTAGACTCAATTCAAAATACAGTCCGTGTGGAGGTTGACGACCATCCTCTAATTTTTACCAAAGCAAAACAAAAATCAAAACAGAATATTGGTGCAAGAATAAACTCTAAATATCTACGATCTAAATTAAATTTAGAACTTGAATGTTATACCCAAATCGCAACAGCGCGGTCGCGCGCTCGGTCTTTGACATTTTCTGTAAGTAAGTCCATTGTCAAATAGGAATAGCGCTGTCGCGCATTGACATTTCACAGACCGTAATATTGTAAGTCCGAGCAGAAAGTTTGGGGTAGAGCTAATATTTTACTTGTGAAACTTGTGCGTGCTCTGACATACAATTCTTATAAAATCGATAAAACGCGTACCAATGCCTATCAAAGACCGAGCGCGCGAACGCGCTGTTGCGATTTGGCCTTTATGTTAACTCGAAAAGAAACGTTTTTTATGGCATCATATCAGTTATAACGAAAATATTTGCCTAAACAAGCAAAACTGTCTCATGTAAAGTGAACAAATCTTAACAGACAAAGTCAAGAGAACGTGTACAAAAGTTTGGATTTTTTTTTAGAGAATTACTAGATGGTCGAAAAATTGTTCGCATCACATTAAACACTTCAAATATGATCAAGGCCTACAACTGTTTGTTTTTATTGTATTATCTTCGAGAACATAGCCAAGATTTTTTATCCAGATAAAATGTGATCAAGCACACTTCGATATAGATATCTTTGCAAGTAATCTCATAAGTGCGTTCTCCACTGTCTTAGTATCATTAACTGTGGGATTCGTGTAATGTAAATTGGCTTTATCTGCTGAAATCTACTAATTGGCCTAAATAACAAGGTAACTGACATTAAGGAGTTGACAGTCGACATGTGGTTGTTATTCTCACGTGTTTTCAATGCACTCCGTGAAAAGAAAACACAATTACTGTTGTATTTCCAAGGAACCGGCGACAAATCTGCATTTAATTCAAATGGAAGGCTTTAGATAAGAGAATATATTTTTTTTAAATGCATATTTTGTAAAGAGTTGGTAAGACTTAAATACTCACATGTTTATATACCAGACTAGAATAACAGACTAGATAAACAAGTCTAGTCGAAAACTTCAATTGCTTCAGATATCAGTTTCTCATGGGAATTAAGTGATAAATGACAGAGCATTGTTTTGTGACAATGAAATAATTGTTGTATATGTACATTTTAACGAACTCATGGACTTTGGAATAACCAAATAGTCGATGAAAAAAACACCGTCTGGCTTTGTGTGTTTCTGTGAAGCACTTGCGTTCATTTGATGTGAAGAATCGTAAGTATTTTCATAAGATTTTTATTAAAACAGCACAATGATACCAAAGTGAAAAGATAAGTTTTCCATTTTTAACTTTTTTGGTATGAAACTCAAAAAATGATCGATTTTTTTGTAATAATGTAACAGCCAATCATTGACTACATCGGGAAAATCTAGTTAGAATTAAATAGGCCAAAAATGAACGAACCTACAGATATCCTTAGTCTTTTAGCGTCCTGTACAAAACCAATTAGGTTACGTTAAGTTCAAGTGATATTGTGGAGATTGCAGTCGCACTTACACTAACTTAGGCAAACCAAACTAAACTAAGTCTTAGCACACAAATGAATCGCCTGATACAGATGTTTTTCAACTCGCTCAAACTAGTATGATTCCAAGTGAGAAAAATCGAGAGGACATCGTGCATGGTAATGGTGTCATCCCTCTTTGTCTCTGGAACATTTACGGAGTTATATGGTAGAACCATATTATGTATTGGCATGACTGGCATCTATCTATCTATTTAACTATCTATAGTCCTATTACAATGCCGATAAGCATCAGAACGAGCGCCTATGAATGAAATCGGACTAGAATTGCTTTGTAATGAAGTACGTTCGTTGTGCCCTCGGACCACTTGTGATTGATGGAATAGCTTGGGGGTTGCACGACAGTTCTACACTGAGAAGTGGACAGTGCATATGCATGATGTGATCGTCGGCTTAGTAATTTCCTGCAATTTCGGATGAGGTAAATTTTAAAACATTTGACCATTGAGAGATAGTCGGTATTTAATAGATTCACTCGATTAATTGCAGTTTGACTATCTGTTCCAATGGTGATGTCCCTTTTGAATATTAAGTTAAAATGCAGGGTGGGCCAGATAAGAAGCAACAATGTTATACACATTTCACGCAGCAGGTCCATAGTTTGTGCTAGCAGTTTACGCACTCGCTCCACCTTATTGGACCTACAAATTAGAATGCTGCTCCGTGATGTCCCTTTTGAATACTGAGTTTATAGCAGGTCCATATTTTGGTCTAGCAGTGTGCGCAGTCGCTCCATCTAGTTGGAATTACAAATAAGGATGCTCCATGACTGATTGTCGATCATTGTTTCATAAAAAACACCGAAAATCGTTTCTGACGTTTCATTCTCATTCTCGATGAAATATGGCCTGATAACTTTTTCGACCATAACACCGCACCAAACAGTGCATCATTTTTGGTTGTAACTGATGACGGAGAAGATGTTAGTCATAGATCTTGCAGTATGACGCTGAATCAGTTTTATAAGGATCTCGCCTGAATCATATTCGAAGGAACGTGTTTCATCAGAAGTTTCTTAGGCCTAGGATTAATTTGAAGTTAAAAGTCATAAGTTTGCCTTACCATAACTGATTACTTTAAAATATGAGACTGTCACTAATGAAAAATGGAAACAGATTCCAACCCATTCAAAGTTCCCCTCTTCTTGAGTTCCAATCATATCGAATAAAATTTAAATATCTATCGGCTGAAACGATTATGTTAATAAGCTTCATATGATGATGCGTTTTTAATTCCAAAACAACATCCATGTTTTTTTTTTAAGAGTTGATTGAATTCTTCTGCATGTTTTGCTAAAAACTGGCCAGGTCCAAATGTCGACGTAGAAATCACTTTATCACAAACAAAAAAGGAACATTGTTTTTTGTCATTGAAAAAAAAATATTAGTCCACCAAGATACGCATTTGTTATTTGTTTAAGTTGGATGCATACCCCACAATTTGTTGAACTACTTTCTTAAATTATTGCATATAGAAATTTCCAATGACTGTGTAATGCCTCACTATTTTGCATCATTTTATTATGTTGATAAGCATGCTCTTTTTTTGATTTTTTTGTCTTCAGTGATCATTAATGTCGCTGGACTCACCTAGTCTACTCGCACCAAAAATGAGTTACTTTTTACAATATGCAGATTCACTTTTGAGGCACGTATATATATACATGCTGTCAGCTTCATAACTTCTAGGGATTTACCAAATTAATTCTGCAATGAATAACGTTCTCATACGTTGGGGTTTTTAGCATTTTTTGCGGGGCGCGTTGCATTGAAAGCCACACGTACGCCTACAGATTACGTATGTTAACCGCAAACTGTATTCAATGGAAGACTCACAAAATGGATTAAATTGAATATACCCGAAATTAGAAAGACGGCAAAAGTACTAGTAATTAGTAAAATAAATACGAGAACAAACACAGAGCACAAAACTGTCGGTGGAAGAGACAAAAAAGAAATGAAATGACTAAGAGAACCGACACTTGTTCAAAGGCATTTATTAGTTTTTTTTTCAAACATTTCTGAAGTCAAGACGAATGGGATTTTGGTTGCAATTCATTTTTCTTTTTAAATTCTTTCTTTTTAAATTCTTTCTGGAATTTATTAACTTAAATCATTTGGGTCATTTGATTTGTCTATTGAACATGTTACATTAATTGCTATTATACTTGGGACGACTTCAACTAGCGGTCTTCTTTGATTAAACTAAATTGATAGAATTACAAATAAAAAAAGTCGATCAAGAAACTCTGGATGAAACGATTAAAAAATAATTAAATAAACATTTCAGCGACTTAATTAAAAATAAATTTATGAAACTTTGAATTGTTTAGGAACATCTGTCAGTACGGAATGCATCTTTCAAGCAAAATATTTTTATATTTTACTCTCAACACTGAATCGGGTGCAATTCATCACAACAGGAATTATTGTGAATAAATTGTGATCCGAAAATTCGATATAGGTTGAAATTTCAGGTGAACATATGGAGAAGTAGTCGTTCTCATAGATTCAGACAGATATAGACAGTTCAGAAACCTCAAAATGTCTTGGGATCAGTTGTTTAAGTTGTTCTCTATATAAATTATCCAGCGAACTTGGTTCACAACAAAATGATCATCTACCAAAAATTGTTATTTTAAGAACCAACTGTAATTGCTTCGGGTTGTATAAGTACATTCAATTTGGCTAATATCATATATATGTATTCGCTCGGTTCTTCTTGTGTTCTCTTAAGTTTTCTCACAGCGCTTAAGACTAGAGTGAATTCGAATCTAATTGTGAATCTAAAATGTACAGCTGTTTAAGTTGTCATAAGCTATTTTGGGCACATTTTGGTAATCGACCTTTGCTTAAATTCTCAAATTTAATCATGTCTGCCCTTTCAGTCTGACCAATTTGCAATTTGTCTAAATTGCAAATGTCTGCATTTTACTTATGTGAACGTCAGTGATAGTAACGTGATCATGTATTGATCATGACTATGTTAAATAATGACATGTGACGAAGATGTTAAAAGACGATCTCCTTTGAATTTCCATGAGCCGGAATCCAATTCCAATTTGTTTCCAATTCATTAATCCGGTACACAAATTCGTAGAGAAGCGTTGAGGAAACTGATACTTTTGTAGTTCTCGGAGCTTAAATTGTATCTTTTCTTTTGGATATGGTAAACGATTCTAGGACAAATCATATTCAGACGCTTTGAAAAGATTTATAGGATATCCATCAGCACTAGCAGCTATATTTGATTTCAGCTGGGCGATTGCTACCGTGATTGCACTATTTTTGGAAGGGCGGAATTGTTGCATTTCATCACCTTTATCTATGGAATACAATCGTCGTTGCCGTTACACTGTTTACCGTCCATATTCACAGCTCTGCTTGCGTTATAGTACCTTTACACCGCACACAAATTCAACATTTCGGCCCAAATACTTTGCATTACGCCATACATTTCCTGCATTCTGGAATGTTGGATTCCAGCGAAATTCTGAATTTCGTCGCTGCATTTGTAAGTTTGTCAAAGCGAACAGTTCTCTTTACAAATTCAGCACGTCATACAATGACATTTCAGCTGACATAAACAAAAAACAGCTATTGTCTCATTAGTTGTAAGCTTCGAGTGGACATAAGTTTCAACGCAAACTCCATACCTCTATATTAAGTCAGCAATATATTTAATATGTCTGAATTAGCACTTAAGCTAAATGGTTGAACCTGATTTCCAATCAGGAAAAAATATCAATAATCAATTCTGACACTAATTGCAGTGGGAAATCAAAATTGGATTTCGATTTTTTTTCCTGAAATGTTGAATTTGGGTGCGGTGTAAACGTACTATTACCTCTATTAACTTTCCTTCATAATCCTTGCGAGCTTCTGTTCGGGTTAGTACGTGAGTGTCGTAGTGTGATGGGTCAATAGTTTAGACTGTATCAATTTAATATGGAAAACACCAGCTTTTATTTCGCAACCCCATTTCTCGCGACAATACTCGGGGAATATAACTTTAAAACAAAGCTTTTCACATTTTGCAATTTGGAATTGAAATAAAACTGTAGGTTCCTTGATTCGTGAGAACAATGGCTCGTGGGACGTAAGCAGTTGCTAAAGAAACAAGGAATTGTAATGGCCGCAAAAACAAAAATCATTCTTTTAGTAAGACTTTACTTTTCACCCAGAGAACCCTCTCTCTTTTCTTCTTTTCCTGCTCATTGATATTATCGGTTGATGTACCTTCTGCCGAATCTACAACCTTCGAAGTTTTTTTTTAAATATATATAACTGTAAAAAACTATACAGTGCCTGATTCTTAATTTATACATTTTGCTATATACATATCAAAGGTCTAGCACTCTGTTCGAAGTTCACTTACCAGAGTGAGCTACACGATCAATATGCATAATCTGCACATTAATATCAGCTACTTGTTAGCTACTCGCTATTCTCGCCTTATAAATCAGTAACAAAAAGATACCTATAACCTGTTTTTACCCGGTCTGCACGATTTGATGAAAAATTATTCAATCATTAAAATTCTTATTGGTAATTTTCATATCACCTGTCACCAGATTGCATGCCTCGGCGTTTACAAGAACCCAAAGACTGCACGTGCGCAAGTTTACTATTGGTTACAAGCTTAAATATAAATATTCCAGATCTCATCGGGAGATTGATCACAAAGCCATTTATATTATTATCATTTTGAATTCAACTATGTATGTACAAATATTCATTTTGTGTAAACAACTTTAAATAATTAAGAAACTATATGCATAAGTAAGTTAGTGGTTTGCATGTGCATTTCTATTATTAGCGGGAGTCAGTGTTGGGTGCTTGCCATACAGAAGCTTAAAGCTTGATATTCTGTTCTTTTGGAAGGGTCTGCATTGAGTTTCTGCGTCGTGTTCCGCTGCCTAGTCCCCGTTACATAATGTACAAGTGTTTGCAGTTATTGTGTATTTATCAATTTAAGTCGATAAATACAAGTCAGACATGAATCTTTAGTTACCCATTATGCTATGGCGAGCCATGCAGCAACTTATTGTTGTTAATAAATATAAAAGACTTACTTTGTGACAACCAAAATACTCTCTATTTAAACATTACAAGAAGGAAGACAATACAATAATTCTTAATGGCTGTGGAAACACAGCACAATTGGAGAACTTTCACAAATACTAGTGTACATTTCTTATGGTGGCTCTGCAGGGATTTGAATCTAGACTTGAAAGTCTAGTGCGTAGGAGTCGACCCACATATTCAAACGCTACGGTGCCCACATTTCTAATTATTAACGGAACTCAAACAAACATATCAAATCGGCTTTTGAAGTTAACCGTACAAATTCATTTAGATACCCCGAAGTATTACCCATTTAATTTATTATTGCACGCAAATAGTTGTTTACCTCTCTCTCCCTCTCTCTCGACACACACATTAATGCATTTGAATCTTATAAAAATAATAATGGCGGCGCTAAAGTCCGTATGGATCTGGGCTTATCTTCTCACCAACCAACTCGTGTTGTGCGTGCTATTGTTCTCTCACGAGTCTAGGCGACCTACAGTTTAATGCCGACTCCGAACGGCGAGATTGAGAAGCTTTTTCTAGACAGTTATTCTCTTTGAGCATTGTCATTGACTCGGAAGAGGTGGAGCCGCGAACAATTTTTTTTTTTAAATTGTTTGTCTGAACTTGGTTTCGAACTTAGACTGTGAAAGTCTAATGCGCATAGGTCGACGCACGAACCCACATGGCCACGGCGCCCACGCATTTGAATCTTACTTGGTATTAAATTCAAACTCACACCAGATCAACAAATATTTCAAAACGAACAATCAACAATTGTGATCCGAAATAAATTTCTTTTGAACTATGGTCACTGATTAATTTTGGAATTTTTGTCGTAAAGAATCTGTACAAAAGATTTTCTGGTTACAATGTTCCATTTCACATTATCTAAATCTAATTCAAATACGGTTTTGTGTACATGTACGTTCCAGTATAGTAAATTTCAACTAACAATACAAATTCATATTCCACTTTGTTTATACTAAACTCATCTAACCCCAAACTGTATCCACTTTTTTTCAAATTGTTCAGAATTCTATCTGTTGTTGTCACAAAATAGTGACTTTCCATAATTTAATTACATTCAGTGGCAATTACTTAATTTTAATTTAATCGGAAATCCGTAATTGTTATACAAAATTATTGGGGCATTCCCTCATAATTCATGCTTACCTCCATACATATAAACAAATTCAACACCTACAACGTATGGCATTTAAGCATGCAATGATTTTAATTTGACAGCTTAACTTTGCAAACTTTGTTTGTTTAATGTGACAAGATAACAATATAATTAACCAGACACTTCAGGTGTTTCGGGGATATTTGCCATCCGTGAGATTGACACATTCTTTTTAGTGAAAAATCTAAGCGTTTTTAATTTGGTAAAATTAGTTTTTGATTTGCTTTTGTGATTCAATCAAGATTTGACATTAATTTCCTAGTGCAAGATGCTCATTGCCCCCTGTGAACTTGAAAATTTATTGAGCGTTGTGTAGACGAAATGTTGTTGTTTATAAATATAACATGATGTTGATGAATGTGGTGATTTTCCTTAGAATTATAAACACCCTAATTAGCACTGTGGTGTGCTGTTTTATTGCCAATAAGCTTGCGTATCTAATTGAAAAATTGTGTCAGATGCGCTGCTAATACGAGGGTTGTTCGATAATTCAGTGACTTTAAATCCAAATGCTTGTTTGTTTTCTCATACAAATTTAATTTATTTTTCATTGTAGTCTCTCTTTGGCTCGATACACATTTCCCAAAGATTTTCAAACTTCTTTAACCCAAAAACATGACTTCTCGAACTAAGCAAAATAGGGTTTTGACTTTTTTGATGCACGTTCGCGTGCAGAAGTCCATTGCTACGAAACGCTATGAAAATTCACTGGATTTGCGCTTGAAGAGCTCTAAATTCTGTTTTGAAACCCTTATCCTAATTTGTTTTTGGTCCACTGTCAGCAATCGCGGCATCCATCTTGCCGATAATTTTGTCATGACCAAATGAACAGACAAGACTTGGTGTATCTCAAGAACCTTCACCCGGAAATCGTCCAACACAATATCATTGTTTTTGTTGACCATTCCTTCCGCCATTTGTAGCGTTTGATATTTGAAAACTTATTATTAGCTGCTGAATCAGATCATGAACATTATACGGTCCCTAGCACATCTGCTGAAAACTGTGTTCCCTTAGGGAACATGAAATAAAATTCAAAACGCCCAATAACGAGACTTGGCTTATCGAAGAGTTTGTATTGCAACGATGTGTATGTATGTGTACAAAAAAATCACCAGATAATAGCAAATACACTCGATGAGTCAGAGTTCTACTATGCATTAAAACATTATCCAAGTCGCCGGCAAAATATGTCATTATCAACTAAAAGCCCTTCCAAAGGCGTCTAGTCCTCTATCAATAAAACTGGTAAAACCTGCGAACGAACAACACTCATTTTAAATGCTTGTAAGACTCCCTTCGGTTCGAAATTAAAGGGTGGTCCAATGAAAACGCACGATGATAATTGTAAATAAAACAAACAATTTTCAGAGAATTATCTTAATATATTTTATTATGATAGAAGGATCTATGACAATTATGTGTGAAATAAAATATCGGCCAAATGCTCGCCACGGCTTCGGTGGCATACCTCTATACGATGGTCCATATTTTCAATGACTCTGAGACATAATTGAAGTTCAATGTCGTTAATGTGCCGAATTATCTCATCCTTTAGCTCTTGAATTGTTCTTGGCGTATTGACGTACACTTTTTCTTTTAAATATCCCCAAAGAAAGAAGTCCAACTATGTCAAATCTATGATCGTGGCGGCCAATTAAAATCATGCATAACAACGTGAGATAACACGGCCATTGAACTTCTCGCGCAAAAAAGCCATTGTTTCGTTGGCTATTTGGCAAGTTGCACCATACTGTTGGAAGCTCATGTCGTCCAGGTCCATATCTTTAATTTCTGGCCACAAGAAGTCCGTTATCATCTCGCGATAGCGAACACCATTCGCAATAACTGTAAGTAGGGCCCGATGACGCCGCCAGTCCATAATCAGCATCGTTTTGCGCAGAACGAACTGGACGAGCATGCACAGGTGTTTTCACACTTCCTACAGACCCGGTTTGCTGAAATTTGCGCACAACTCTACCGATTGTGGACACATTTGGTCGATTATGCTGACCAAAAAAATCACGAAGTCCACGAAATGCATTTTGATTTGAACGCTCATTTTCGTAAAAGGCTTCAACAATCTTAACGCGCTGCTCCATTGTGTACCTCTCCACGGTTGAATTTGTCAAACACTGAAACAAAGAAATGTCAAATTAAGTTGGGCAAAAAAACTTGACGTTAAGGTGTGACTCACAATTAACATCGTGCATTATGGTTGGACCACCCTTTATATACCATTCGTATGCATTGTAAAGAACTCATAAAAAATGCATTTATCAGTTTAATTACATTGGTGTATCTCATCATCATTCATTCAGAGGCTCACACTTCCCGGCTAATTATATGTATAAAGTACTTTTTCCATTTGTGCACTTATTCCGAATGCACAACGATATTCAATTGAGAGCTGATAAGAAGCTTCAAGAACGTACTCTAGCTATGAACAGGCAATTAAGAAATTGGTGGTGAATTTTACTGCGTTTCAATTGTTTATCTTTTAATTCACTGAAGTGTGTAAATAGACTTTTTGTCTATCTTCTGCAAACACATTCGACATTTTTGGCTTATTCAACGTGCGTATTTATTACAATCATTTCATTTTTCAAAGAATTCTTTGTCAAAAATGACAATCTCGAAAATTGCCGATAAAGTTTATTGGAAGAGTGAATCAATTGGCTTTAAGTTAGCTGAATAATTTTTTGCCACTGAATACACAAGAAATTGTAGATTCTAATAAGTTTTTCTGGTGATTGCATATTCGTGGGTCTTTCGAGACAGCCCCTCTCGGTAGACCTAATGCAAAATGACATCTCTGTACTCACCAAATGAGCAAGGAAGATCAGCCTAAGTGCTCAAAGGCACTCATTGTCCTCACCACTAGGAGGTACAAAAAAAAACATTATATTTCTCAGAAACCCACAAGTAAATGGGTGCTGTTCTTAACAAGAAGCTCAATTGGAAGCCTATTATGTTAGAGCAAGTACGGAAAGTTACAATCTCATTGAATAAAAAATGAGACGTACAGCTACATATGTTTGCTTGGCTCTACGTTCCTAATGTATGGCGTAGTTGCACTGGATACAGTCGTACGCTGTACTGTTGCCCTTAGAACCACTTCCTCATATGCACTTGATACTCTGTTTCATCCGATTCCCTGTATTTGCTTGACCGAAAACTGTCACTCATATTCAGGCATCTTCTCAATGTTCCAACGTGGACACTTCCTTTATTTTTTTCTATTACCTCTCAAGCTCAGGGTCTGAGTCTGAGATAATTCCCATTGATAACGGGTACACTGTTTCTAGTAAGACCAAGTTGCCTTGCGTTGATGATCACTTGGTCTTTACATCGGGATTTCGGTCTCTTTCTCGTTCTCGAACCAGGGTACGCAGATTCAAGGACTCTTCCAGGTGGAGTATGGGTATTCAACCGCTCAATGTGGCCAAGCCAATTTAGTCGACGAATGTTTCCCTTCTGAACTGGACATCCACATCTTTGTACAGTTCTATATTTCAGCTTTTCACCCAGCTTTCGACGCCATGTAGGAAAACTGACAGGATAAGAGTTTTATGGAGCACGAATTTATTCATTAGTTTCGAAAGTGTTGGGAAACCGATTCCCACAAAGATATTGTGGAGTTCACGTCTGCCCCGACGGAGATAAAGTACTAAATTATCTCAAAGTTGTAGTTGTCGACTCACTTTACGTCTTACTTCGTTTTCTCCTAGGCTTGTTCGTTTGGGCCCGAAGTGGTAACGAGCTGTCGCTCATCTCGTGATGAAACAGTTCAAAATTCGCATGTGCTGGAAGATATTCTAGCCAATTGCATACTGCCAGGCATGTCACAACACTGATTCTATTGACAAAATATGCGACGTGGGTATGTCTTTAGCCACTTACATACGGTTGCTTCGAGAAGTTGCATCTCAAAAGATAAATTAAATTTGGATGATCTAACCATAACTATACAGCTTCAATGGTACAATGGTGGATGTCATCACAAGACAGAGCCTCATAAGTATCAAAAGTTTCGGACTCTTTTCAAATAACTCGTGGAGAAGTTGTTTGAATGAAGAGGGTGAGAAGAATGTGCTTCATCAGGTCCTTGCGTTCGTCAGCCACCTAGACTTAGTCTGGAACTTTTCTGCATCTAAATGCGTTTCCTTGCGTGATTGAAAGGCGCTAATTCGAGCACCAATTTGAATTGGAACAAAATCTTGCTCTGAAGTTGATTGTTAATTTGCACTGAGGTTCATCTCATTTCAGCCTCTGAAAAAAATTAAACGTAATCAATACTCGTAAATCCACCTGTAACACTAGTTTAGGAATTAAATAATTCAAGAGAAAGTTGAAAAAGAACCAAATTTGCAATTCAATTAGTGATTAAATAAATTCCGTTTATGAAATCTTGTTTTACTGCATCACTCATAGAATATTTAAGGTGAAGTTATTGATCTGATTTAACCTTTAAAAGGAAATTCAGACGACACAGATGACGCACTTCTGATTTGTCTACCTCAAACCGATAAGTCAATGAGTATCATTTGGACTGCAACTGATGATGAATCTGCTTATGTTTCGGATGTTTATTTCCAAAATGTCTTCATTGTTTAAGATAAATTTTCCTTGTGTAGTTTTCCCAGTACGTCCAAGAGCAGGGTTCAGTTTCGTCCTCATTTATACATCCACTGCAGAAATGAGTATTGTCAGTGTCCAGTTAATACGGCTTAACAGTGGTGATTTACGCTCTATTTATGGATATAAATTTGTCGTTCTTCTTGCGATACAGTCAGTAAGTTACCTTAACGACTTCTTTGGCTAGTTGTGAGTTGATAGCCTGTATTGGAAGAATAAATATTTATTGGTTAATATCACACTCATTCCCGATATAACCCTTTCATTGGCTGAAATACCTTTAAGCCTCGTGCTGCACTATAGACTGTTATCTGATCGCTTCTCTTTTGGAGATATTCAGCAAAGTTTTACCATCCTGGATCTAATTGATCGTTTGTCTTGGACTTTGATGAGCAACTAACTTTCTATGTAATGGCAATGTCTTATGATAATTAACTTTTGCATTTTACATTCGCCCCTTGGGGGCCAGTCTTAACTATTGTAAACTTTCATTCAAATGATTAAAAACGACTGATTCTGACAGTCGCTATATGACATCTGGACAAATAAAATGATAACAAAAGAAGAAGAAAAATGTGTGTTTAGTTTTCTTCTTTTTCCGTCCAGGGTGGAGCTGGACCTCAACCAATAAGTCTCTTCAGGTAGCATTCTCCCTCTCCACCTATGGACACCATATTAAACATGGCCGATCTCTGTTGAATTGCAGTCATTCTTAATGCGGATTGATTTGAAGCGCAATGCTGATCAGATTGACATTTGCCGCATCTGTGAGGGAGGCAAAAAAGTGTCTACCAAGTGTTTTTTTCTTCTTGTTTTGGCCTTCTTCTTGTTGGCCAAACACATAAATGAAGCTCCAGCATTTCGATCTCCTCCGTTTTAAGTACATCTGTGAAAATAATGCACATTATATGTCCGAGTCTTTCAACTGTTTCTTCATCTTCACCATACCATAACTTCTTATGGTATGATTGGCCTTACTATAGATCTACAAGTGGTTCATTTTTCGGTTCAAACCCCACTTTGATCCGTCCGTTCTTTTTTTTTGTGTCTCTTTAATTCAGTCGTCTACATTTTCGGTTTTAGAATCCGATTTCCCAAAAACCCACGTGGTGTCTTCGGAACAAGTTCATGGATATTTTAGCATGGGACATTCATTGTCAGTCTAAATGTTGAGCTACCGTCAGACCTGGAGTATAAATACAAATAATAATAATAATGGCGGCGCTACAGTCCGAGGTGGACCTGGGCCTAGCTTCTGAGCAACCACTCGTGTTGTGCGTACTATTGTTCTGTCAAGAGCGGAGGGCACCTAAAGTTTAATGCCGACTCCGAACGGCGAGATTGAGAAGCTTTTTCTAGACATTTATACTCTTTGAGCATTGTCAGTGACTCGAAAGAGGTAGAGCCGTGAACATTTTTTTGATGAGATTCGAACCGAAGACCTCGAGCGTAGGAGTCGACGCACCTACCCACTACGCCACGGCGCCCGTATAAATACAAAGTAAAACCTAAATTTGTATAACAAAATTTTAAACTGAATTTTTGTTCACTCATTTGTAGGGTGCTACTATTCAAATGAAATTATTTAAGTCTACGTCATTCTTCTGAATATTTTTTAAAAGTTTGCCTTTGTGTTGTCCTCAAACTGCTCCACTTTTATTATTTTGTGCCTTCATTGTAATATAACTGGAGAAATTTAAGTCTTATCTCTTTAAGTTCTCTGCTTTTAATCGAGTGAAGTGTGTGAAGTACTGTAATCACATTAATTTTTATATAAGCGCTATAGTATATCACAGAAACTTTATGGGCAAGTTATTATGATAAGTGTGCGATTGGCAGATGAAGATTAAAATAATGAGTTATCCTCCAAAACGACATCTACAAAAGCTGACCGGAAATCGCATACGAAACTTTTCGCTCGAAGATCCTTCACATGATTTTACTAAGGTGCATATCTTTGCGTCATAAAGCTGATGTTGCTCTCTAGTATCGTCAGAATGTTGGCGTCGACTTGCGTATTATATTTTTTTATAACTTCCATGAGGTAGTTTGCCGACCTGTATGGAGAAGCAATAATACATCAGACACAACCTAACAAGTTTGGCAGGGATGTTAATATTAGATATGATGCTGAATAGCTCGTCTCAATTTACGTCGTATTTGAACTTGAAATCGGCGAATGGGTGGTTCGTGCAAATTTGCATTTTTGTTGATTATTTTTCAGGGATCACAGTAGTAATCGGTCAGCATGAAATGTCCTTTTTTGCAAACTTGCTTTTTTATTTGTAAATTGTAAAGTGTTGTTCATGCTTTACGTTTCCCACTCTTAAATCCTTGTGCTGGTTAGATTTTTTTAAGAATCTTTGAAAATGTAACTTTGCCGCTCTATGAGGGATCCCGCACAATGACAAAGACTTGACAATCTTGCTTGTTTTATAATACCTTGATAATGCTGAAACTTTCCCCTTACATACAAACAATTTTGCTACGGTTGTCCAGTTCCGAATTTTTCTTTTTACTATGTTCTTCCATATAAGCTTGGCATATAGTATCATCCAAAGATCTGGCTAGAGAAAAAAATGATCTTATCCACAGCTGCTTGATTCTTCATTCCTTTCTACTGAGAAGATTACAGTATAATTTTATAATCTGTAAGATCACTAGAGTATACAAATTTCAAAATGGGACCGAACACACTACCCTCAGGTATTCGTGCTTTAATTTCTTTAAGTTCTTTACTCTTCCCACAGTTTTTCCTTAAATATCATGGCCGTAGGTATCATATTGTATTGACAGCAGTGATTTTAGTTCTCCGTGCAAAAACCAATGCAGGAAAATTCTCAAACAAATTAGTTTTTTATCCTCCAATAAAAAAATATCTTTAAATTAACCGACTATCCAATTGAATTAGTCGCTTACGTTACTCAGTGAATTGAAATCTTTTTTATACGTTGTTCGATTACAGCAATTGAATTTGCAACGCAATTCTTTGAATTCAGTCAACCTATCACAATGACCGATCTTAAGACCTACACCGTGTGTATTTGAGAATAGATTAACCAGAGTATTCATAACGTGTTTGCGACAGTAATTGAATTAAATATAACATCCGATAGATGTAAGACTTTTCTTATCGGAATATGCACTTCTAAAGAGAGGTCCCTTTTAGAAATGTTTGCCCACTAGTTGTGGCGTCTTGTTTCTTGCTTAGGCCGCAAATAAATATTACATCATTAAAGTGGGCTCTTAAAACTCAACAATCTTCTCAAGGCAACCACTTTCTGCTCATCCTTGAAAAAGCTCTTATTCTCAGAAAAATACAGGTGACCACTTGCAAAATGTATAAATTATTGAGTATCTGAAGTGTGTATTTGCTATGATTCATCCTCGCCATTGCTCCCCTTCCAAGTTTTTGTTTTTGTTAACACCTTAAAGTAATTACCTTTTGCTTGAATATGTTCGATTAGAAGATGTTCTTGCTCACTCTTCCGTTGAGGCTATCAAAGCGTATCATTACTTGTACAAGCAAGAACTTCACATATGAAAGTTGATAGAAACATCAAAGCTGTTTTGCATTACATTTCAAGGGTACACATTAAAAATATGATAACAGATACGATCATGAATGAATCATTTCCTATCAAACATTTATCAGTCAATTTGAAGTGATTGTGCATTCATTTTCTACTTTTTCGCAAAAGGCAAATGATTGTTAGAATTTTAAAAGAGTTAAAATTTTAAAAAACAAATCTAAATTTTAAATATTATTGTCTTTTTTCTTTTTAGCGATTCACAAAATCTCAAACAAAAGTAAGTACTGAGTGACATTTATTTACAAAGATTCGAATGTTGTCAGAATCAAATCAAAATTTAATTTTCCTTATTCTCCTTTGTCCAAGACCAAATCTTTCCAAAATTACTTCTTCCATATACTTCAGTAATTGTTTGTTTGTTTTGAGTTTGTTTGGCACCGAGTGACATTGTTATATTATGTCTTACTTTTTACTAGAGTCCGACCGAACATTCGGCTTCGGCTTCGGCTACCTTAGGCTAAAAATATCACCTTCGGCAAAACATTTGGCTTCGGCCAAATGAGACAGAAGTTTGCCGAAGCCGAATGTTGAAAGAAAAAAGTTGCAAGGAACTGTTTGTTTTTTGTTTTGTTACTGTCGGATATTTTGTATTTTGAAAGTGCGATTGTTTACAGCTTTAAAATCATTTGCAAGTTGGTAAACTATTAAGTGGTTTGTATAAAAGCATGCAATTTATTTGTACTGGCAGAAAGAACATCAAAAAGTTAGCAGCAGTTAAAAATCCAATTTTGGGTTATTTTGTAAAAATAATGCGAAAGCAGCTTGTAAAATATGTTCCAAATAGAGTCCGACCGAATATTAGGCTTCGGCCGAAGGTGCATAGTAAATAGTCGGTAAAAATACAAGTATTATTTCTTATTTCTTAAAGAAATCACAAGCTTGCACATTTGCCCATTTTGCTAAACACATAAATCTTTAATTGAAATACTACTGCTCAGCATTGCTATGTATGTGTGTACTCAACGTAGCCGTGCCAGTGAATTCAGCAAACCTTTAACTTCCGTGCATGAGTAAACCTCCTAAAGTCAAGAGTTTTTGTTTTCTTGCAAACGAAGCCAAATTACCGCTATATACGCTCTACCATATTGGGTATCATCCAGTTTTCGTCATTATATAGCAGGACTATCAATATTTACGCTTTGTACAGCATGATCTCTGTTTCTAGAGTAAAGACCTGAACGTAGAAGGGGTTGAAAAGTTTTCCTTACGGTCAAAACTCCGTTCCGTTTGTAAAGGTAGTCATTCTTTCCTGAATGCTGAATCTAACTATTGTTTGTCTTTTTAGAAAACTTTGTTTGCAACTTCAAATCTTTGCATGAGAAATAAAATCTTCTATTTGGCGCTACAGTTCTGTGTCGACCTACTATGTCCACAACAAGCATTCGTATTGTGCGTGCTATTGTTCCCTCACAAGTGGAGGGGACCTATAGTTTTATGCGGACTCCGAACGAGTATGTTCATGAAAGATACACTCTTTAAGCATTGTCAGAGACTCGGGAGAGGTGGTGCTGCGAAAATGGAAGCTTTCGGTGCATCCGCATTACCGATATGCCTTCCATTATCAAAATTCATGATAGAGTTCAATGTTTGCTCAGATGTGAATGCGTTCTTTAACTAACTCAAAGTTCTAGTTGTAGGAAACAAGAAATTGATGATTTGTTGGTTACTGACAGATCTATTCTTTCTCAAAAACGTGTATTGTATCTTCTCAGTCTGATTTCTCTCGTCTCATGCTCATCAGTCGATGAACTTGCTGAAAATATGCAGTGATGTCAGTGTCTTCTGCATATTTTGCAGGTGGAGCAATTTATATAAGAATTTGCTTTAAATGTTCACACCCGCCCGTTGAACTATCTGTTCCAGCATTAAATTGTTCAGCTCACACGACTAAGTACCTACTCAGTGAAATTGAGTGCCAAAGTTTAACTATATGGAAGTACGTAGAATTTAATAACGTGTGTGCCGTATTTTGTGCGTGATGTAATACAAGTGAATCAGGCTTCCTGGAATTTCCAATTTGGCCATCGGTCTACAAAGCTCGTGGTGATGTATGCTGTAGTATGCTCATCTAAAATCAATACATGGGTGTTTGATATCTGTTGTGGGCATAACTCGCCCGTCTTTTCCTAGAATTTCCAAAGTGTGAACATTTGAACTAAAGTTGATTTGCTAGATCGAAAACCGCACGTATTAACTTGTGCAGCACAAAAGCTTTATGTGATCACATATTAGATAGGAACTTGTAGGTGACATTTAAAAGTAAAATGCCCCTGTGTGCATTTAAAATAAATCCTCTGTTTACTAAAGCCTTTAAACTTCTATGATATGAATCCGAAAAGTGATGCCATTCTTGTCGAATTGGACATTTGCCTGTAATTTTACACTAGTAATTTATTAAGGTTTCATTATGATCGCTGAATATATCGTTGCCCTTCTATTTATTTTTTTTTAACAAGAGGAAACACCTAATTTTATCCCTTTGTGCGCAGGATAAATAGGTAGGTGATTACGTCGACTCCAACGCTCAAAGTCTAAGTTCAATTCCCGAAAACACCTTTCATATTATCACCAGATGGAGAGTAGAGACAATATAACTGTGTATGAAAATCTCTAAAACTGCCGTTCGGAGTCGTAATTCAACTGTAGGGCACACAGCATTAGTGGTTGCTGTAGAAGCTAGGCCCAAGTCCTTCTCAAACTGTAAAGCCACAATTATTATATTTGTATTATTCTTATTATAATTAACCTTGTCCCTAATTACAACTCTTTTCGAGTTTGAATCTCAGGGCTTACAATTTACAATAACTGTCGGATGATGAGAACATACCCCCTTTGATTAGAATGATCACTGATTAGAACGATTCTTAACACTTTCTAATCGACACACTACAAAGATGACACCGCGATTGCACAGAAGAAGAAATAATGATTTCGGTATACATACATATGTAGATTCATAGCGATATATTGCCTCAAATTGAAAATTGATTTGTCTTAAATTACAAATAAACCAAAGTCCTGACACTTAAAATTGAATTCACTTATCCATTTAGGAGAAACCATTTGCTGCTTTTTATCAAGCGATGTAGACTTCTCATATGTATCCCGTAGAAATCGCAGATATTGTCGAAGATGTAGCCTCCTAAGTGCAGAACTTTAAGAAATGTACCAGACAGGTGCATAAAATGTGGAGAACTTTCTCCACCTCCTCTTTATCTGGCCATCTTCTGCAGAAATCATTTGTGATGAGTCCAATTCTTCACGAATTTGTACTTAAAAGGCATTGCACCAATCTTTTGTCTTTTAAAATATAGTCAATTTTTGTGGCGGTTTGGATTCAGTTTTGGCTAAATCAATTTGGATGTGCCGCACAAATAACCAGAACCAAATTTTTCCTTTTCTTTTGAGTAGCAGCTTTTCGGAGCAACAGTTTGCAAGTAGCTGGAGACAATCCATCTTTGGTATATTTTGCTGATAGAGGCTCTTTGGTGGCAGGTCTAGCAGTTTCATCTGCTTAACAGTAACCAGAAATACATATATCTATGGGCCGGTACCCCGCATAGGTGAATGTTCAACTAGTCCGTCGTCTCGACAAAAGGCAGCTTGTTACTACAGAGTCCCAAGGATCTAATGCCTGCTTAAATGTCTGATGCAAAAATTAACAGCTACTACTTGAAGATAACACTTAAAAAGACTCTCAACAAACGTGAATCGTACAAACGGCATCTTAATGTAGATCCGACGTAAAATTACTCAATGCAAATGCTGCTCTAACGGTTTACTCGAACAACTTAAGTCAAAACTCCTGATTCGAAGTACAGAAATCATGGTCTACAAAGTACTTCTTTTGCCAGTATTACTATATAGAGCCGAAAGCTAGATAATAAGCAGGAACAGCTAATTCTTGGTTCTTGCCTGCAACGAAGGGGGGTAAGACATAACATCAAACTCTACGACCTGCGCAATATTTGGATGTTATCCGAATGGCAATAATCTTCTTGTGGCACTGTAGTCCGGGGTGGACTTGGGCCTCAACCAAGAAAACTCTCCAGCTTGCAGGATCTTTTGCTACATATCGCCAATTGCGCACGCCAAATATGTATATTTTGATGTTCCTCTCCATTTGGGTGTGCCTTCTAAGACGTGAACGTCATCTGTTGCATTAGAGGAAGGTAAAGATCAGTTGACTAAGATGTTTCAGATTCAACAAGGGCAAGAACACTAATGTTCCGGCTAAGAGGGCCTTTAAATTCTAATCTTCTATTTCGAGGAAGGGTGGAATGAGACCAAAATCCCGGTATCAAGATCAAGTGATCGTGGACGAAAGAAAACTTGGTCTTGGTACCTGGAAGCAGCGTGTCCGAGACAGTCCAGAGTAGAACGCAGCACTAGCTCCGGCTCAGACCTTCACGGGTTGTAAGTAAGCAACCGTTCCTATTCCATATGTTCTTCATATAGTTTAGGCCTCTATTCGCAGATACGAGTATCTAAGTCTTTTCCTACATGCCTCGAGACTGACGGTAAAAGTTCTGTGCGTTGCTCTTTCGTTTCCTACTTATATGTATGTGGCCAGAATGATTTAATTACAATCAGAATAAGAAAATTAATATACAGCTTCTCTACTTCAAGCGTCTTCATTAACGCCAAATACTTTCTAAAGAATCCCAGTTTCGAACACGCGAGAATAAGATATATTGTCTTTCGTCTACTTATTATGCATGTTATTTAAGTAAAAAGTGGCACCTTATTCCGTAAGTTGCTCACGAAATCCCTTTCAGAATTCATAAATTCTTCAAAATAGGTTTTCAACTTCAAAACATTTCACATTGAAACTATGAACGACCATAAACTTCACATAAAAATACTAAATGATTGCCAAGTAGCAGGTGTGATTAAATAGAAAAATATTCCACAGTTAGAAGCTGTATGGAAACTACTGCCTAATATGTTCTTTTTGCTAATTTAATTACTTGAATATGCGTCAAGCAGCGACGCTGTTTTTGTGTTTTAAAAACAATTGATTAAGCTTGCGTATAGGTATTTATGAAGCCAATCAATTTGAGTACTTCAACTGGTTTGTATTTCGAAGATAAACCCGTTGGAATCATTTAAAAAATAAAAAGTTGCATCTTAATGCGAATTCTTGTTTGTAAAATATAGTTTTTTTGTTTTTGTGTGACAAAGAAAGGGGAGAAGTCAATAAATAAAATTAAATCGTAATTTATTTCTGATATATGTACTGACACGTATCCTGAGTGCAATCGATCATGTTTGTGTTCACCTTAAAACATTTTTTAAATAAGCCCACAGGATCTATGACATGGTTTGTATATCTCGATCTTCCCTCCCATGCACCATGTCAGATAAGTTCATTTAAATGTATCGTATATTAGGAGAACAAACGATAAGCTCAGTGCTAACGAACAAACATGAACGCCTCAACTCAAACGACTGATAGCTAACAGGCGCTGACATTTCACATTAGCTGAGCCATCCATTCTACCACACTCCGGCCGATCACGTAATAAATTCGTCGGAGAGTTTCTTTATGTCTGAGCCTCTCGTAATCATATCCACTCTCTGTGTAGCTGATGGAGGTACATTTCAAATATAAAAATTCGGTTCACCCGCATTGAAGCAGTCTCAAGCTGACTTCGTGTCAGCACGGCCGCTTACTTGTGATTATGAGCAGAGCTTCGTTTCTTATCAAACTTTCTGTTGATCGATAGAATTATTCAGTTTTTTTTTAAGTCGCGTTTCTGACTGTTTTGTTATTTTTGCAATTTCTTTTTTGTTCGACGAAATTAGATACATTTACTCTTCATATTTAAGTATTGACACAGCTTAATTTTTTAAGCAAATGAATTATAAATTGGTTAAGATGATTAGCTATCGTTCCCTCCCATTGGGAATATTATGTGTGCTTCAATTATATTCAAATCTCCCAGCCACTCGGGGGTTTGTTTTGAATTCGTCACTACCGTCATATCAAGCTCCTGAACCGAGGAGTATTGATCTGCCAGCTTGGTGAGTTAAATAAATTAATTTGCAAGTGAAATTGTGTACTTTATAAATTTGAATATGGTGTCTCTGTTGAACTAACCCTTAGAAAAAGAGCACCAATGTGTCGTTTAAAAAGAAACTATGCTTTAAATAATTTCTTTAATTATTTTATTTGGCTCTTTTCTCGTTTTAGTAAAGTATACTGCACTGGCAAACTTTTGCATACAGTTCAAATGAATGAGATCTTCAAGGACTCAAAAACGTTTGTGGATATGAAACTAAAATTCCCTCCAGATGAAACCATTGAGAAATTCGATCAATTTATGTTAAGCAAGAACGATAATCCCACCAAGGAGGAAATCGAAGAATTTGTTAAGGTAAGTGAAGAACAAATAACCAGATTAAATTACCTTCATACTAAATTCATTCCATTCTCAGGAACATTTTGATGATCTTGGCAAAGAATTTGTTGATTGGGATCCAGTTGATTGGAAAGAAAGACCCAGATTCTTGGATCTTATTCGTGATCCCGACCTTAAGCAGTGGGGTAGTGATCTAAATGGTATTTGGAAATTTCTCGGACGCAAAATGATCGATGATGTGAAGAAGAACTCTGAATACTATTCAATCATTCCTGTTGACAACCCAGTGATTGTTCCCGGTGGTCGATTCATTGAATTCTATTATTGGGATTCATACTGGATCATCAGAGGACTTCTGTACTCAGAAATGTACGAAACTGCACGTGGTATGCTGTTAAATTTCATATCAATTGTACAAAGATTCGGATTTATTCCGAATGGTGGTAGAATCTACTATTCAAAACGCTCTCAGCCGCCACTATTAGCTGCAATGATTAAGTCCTACGTTGAATTTACAAAAGACGAACAATTCGCGCTTGACGCCGTTGAAACTTTAGAACATGAGTTTGAATTCTGGATGAATAATCATACCGTCAATGTAAATGGTTACAATTTAACAGCGTACGGTGATAGATCAACTGGACCTAGACCAGAATCCTACCGAGAAGATATCATAACATCAACCATATTTGAAACGCCAGAGTTGAAAGAGGAACATTATTCTGAACTGAAGGCGGCAGCAGAGTCTGGCATGGATTTCACCAGTCGCTGGTTTATCAATGAAAATGGCACAAACGAAGGTGACTTGACAAACCTTAAGTGTCGTTCGATAATCCCTGTTGAATTGAATGCTATTCTGTACTGGAATGCAAAAATCATTGCCGAGTTCTATTTACTTGCAAATAATGTGGCAAAGACAAGGGAGTACGAAACTAAAGCTCAAGAAATTTTGGAGGTAAGATTACTCATGTGAAATTTGATGAAGATGTTTTTTTTATGTTTTTCTTTTAAGGCAATTCAAGCTGTTCTATGGAATGAGGAAGCTGGAGTGTGGTTGGATTATGACTTGATTAACAACAAACCTCGCGATTATTTCATACCAACAAATCTCTCACCACTCTGGACAAAGGCATATAAGATTTCTGAATCCGATAAGATCTCGAAGTCCGTACTGAACTACATCAATAAATACAAATTAGACGATTATCCGGGCGGTGTACCAAACACACTGTTGCATACAGGAGAGCAATGGGATTACCCCAATGTTTGGCCACCAATGCAGTATATTCTGATAGAAGGTCTGGAAAATCTAAGAACGAATGAGGCAAGAAACTTATCCAAATCATGGGGATACCGATGGGTTCAATCAAATTTCGAAGCCTACAAGGATACGCAGGCTATGTTCGAAAAGGTAAATTCATTTATCAATCTCAACAAGTTTGCAAAACCATTGATATTCTGTGGTTCGATTTCAGTACAATGCCGAAGTTTTTGGAGGACACGGAGGCGGTGGAGAGTATGAAATTCAGAAAGGTTTCGGTTGGACCAACGGCGTCATCATTGAATTATTAACTAAATATGGTGATGCCATTACACCAGTTCACACAACAGGTGAAGAGAATAAAACCCAGACACAATAATAGATCCAACAAGCAGACAAAACAAATCATCTGACGTCTTTAAATGTGTTTTGTCCATCGTCCTAACTTTAAACAAACAAAAAAAAACGAATCAACAAACCATTCATACATAAATCAATGTTTGTGAATATTTAAAAAAAATACCTCTAATAAGGAAACTATTTAGAACATGTGATAGTGCCGACGAATATCCAAATTCAAGAATGGAGTGCTCTTCTATTTTATGTTAATTGTCCTTTGAACTTATGTTTTGTGTTATACAGGGATACTGGTACTCCAAAAATATCTTCCTACTTTTTAATTGTGCACTCATATTACATACTCTTTTGTGCAACAGTCTCTTCACTTTTATCTGTGCAAATCATTTTTCACCATTACTCACAATCAACAGCAGCTGAAAAAAACATCGAAATGTAAGTGTTTGTTTTGTTTAATTTTGTCCTATCTCAAACATACATACATTTAGATACATGTTTAGCTAATGTTTATTTATTTGTAGTCTTATGTCTAAGCTAGTATTTCACTCGTAGCTTAATATAGTAGTTCTATGTACTCGTATATAGCACACAAATAGCTGATAATGCACTGGAATTTATGCATAAACCCATTAAATCTCTACTCCATCAGAATAGACCTCTCAAATGTAAAAGTATGTAGCCACTTTAACATAATCCATTTAAACCCTTAACATTTTCTATGAATATTGTTTAACTTTTTATTTAGTTTAGTTTCATATTCTGAAAATCTTACATTATGTGTCTGACAAATATTTATCTTCCTCCTTAATTCCAACTTGCTATTAGGCTTTGGGATAATCTCGAGACCAGGATTTTCCAAAAAAACTAGGTCCGATATTTATTCTCCCAACTCTGGCACATTTTTCCTCCTTATTCTTCTAATGTCCTGGATGGGAATTACCCAAATTGTTGGAATATTCTTCTCATTGCACTATTCCGTCTGCATTTCCTTTTTTAACTCGGACGTAGACTTTATTTCATTAATTCAACAGCCGGTATCAACACAACTAGAAAAAAAAGTATACGAGTAAAATCTGATTACTTCTTCTGCAAGTAGCTCTAAAGTCCGTGAAGGACCTTGGTCCGAGTTGGACTTGGGCGTAACCTCTCGTGTTGTGCGTGCTATTGTTCTCTCATAAGTTGATGGAACCTACAGGTTAAAGTCGACTCCGAAAGGCGTGATTAACATTTTTTTTTACAGTTTTACTTGTAAATATATGTGCTCTGTGCTGAGAATTGAATCTAGACTGAAAACTCATTGTATCGGAGTCGTCGCACTTACTCATGGGGTCACGGCGACCACGATCGGAATGATAAGAACCATATAACAAACCAGCTTAATTCTGTGAGAAAAGTCAGTCAATTACCTTTTGAGCTGATAGAAACAGCGATAGGATTCTGTATTTGATCTCCGTACTAATGTACGTAGTCGGCGCCGTGGCCGTGTGAGTTCGTGCGTCGACCCATGCGCCGCCATTATCGTTTTTTGTCGTTACTGCGAAGCAAAGTTATTTTAGATTAGGCCGGTAAATACCTCGAACTTATACCTGTCCATGGTGACGGAATGTCTAATGTGGTCAAAAAATATGAACGCTTTTTTAAAAGTCACATTTTTACCGTTCTTCTTGAAAAAAGTACAAAAACGTGTCATTCTAAAACCGAAAGCAGGCAAAACCGTTTCAGATCATATGAGAACTTTGACGGTGCAACAAAATTGCTCCACAGGAACATAATAACAATAATAACATAATAATGGGAGTGCTACAGTCCGAAGTGGATCTGGGCCTAGCTTCTCAGCAACCACTCGTGTTGTGCGTGCTATTGTTCTCTCACGAGTGGACCTACAGTTTAATGCCGACTTCGAACGACGATTTTGAGCTTTTTCTGGACATTGTCAGTGACTCGAAAGAGAGCCGTGGAAAAATGTTAGGTGTTTTTCTCAAGATTCGAACTTTAGACCTCGAGCGTAGGAGTCGACGCACCTACCCACCACACTGCGTCGCCCACTCCACAAGAACATACATAATAATAATAACAATAATGGAGGTACTACAGTCCTCGATGAACTTAAGCCTAGCTTCTTACCAACGCAGCATACATACAAAAGAAAAAAGGAAAGTCGTTGTTATCCGCATGACAGTTGTCAAAAAGCTATTTTTTACGATAAAAGTGCCAGAAGTCACTGGAACTAAACAGACTGAACGCGGAATTCACAATTTATGATTTTTTATTGACAGAGCTGTAAAAATTAACATTACCTTAATTATATTTTATTCAAAACTGAAAAATGTCGGGTAAAATTAAAGCAAAAATAAGTTGACTTCTTCAGTTTTGTCAAAACTTTTTTTGCAGAATGGAAAACTACATGAGACATCGATGGTGTGCATGCTTTCTTGATAAAGGTTATGCCCTCACTTGCTGTAAGGGTAATGACGTTAGACTCAGAATACCTAGAAAATTTATAACGTGCAACGTGTTGAAGAAAATTTCAAACATATCTTATTTTTAAAAAGTATTACTTGTCCAAAAGGAATAATTTAGTAGCTCAGGTTTCTACGTTAAGTTGAATAATTAACGTGTGTTATTAGGCTTCTAGCTTGATTGCAAAATTAATTGCGTGCTTATTTACACCCATTACTTGTTTATAGTGTTGTAACAAATGCCTAACCAAATTATATATCATTACTTTCAGGTAAAGCAAGTTCGAAAACAGTAATAAGCGTTGTTGCAGTAGCTGCTATTGCCATATTTGTGACTATAATCGGACGTTTCATTTAGTGAGGTAAGTTAAAATAAATTTCCTAACATTTATAAAATTCAGTTTCTTATCGAAAAAATAATTTGTTTACAGGCACCTGCAATCAAACTGAATGTCTATAGCCGATGTTACGCTGAACTTAATCACCAAGCTTTCCATTTGTTAAAACGAACCTCCACCCAGTTAATGACTTTAAACTAAGTTATTTATGTCGTTGTAAAAAAGAGAAGTTCTTCATCTGTTTACCAAATGTAATACAACTTAAAAAAATAAGTTAGATAATTTTAGTATTACATTTACATTTCTATGTGTATCAATACAGTATTAGGTTAAAAAAAAATTAATTATGTGTTTTTGTAGCATACAGAGAGCAAACTACTTCATTGATCTTTACTACTGACATCAGTCAGTTTAATTTATGGATTATTGACTATTACTTAAATTAAAGCAAACTTAAGAGACAATAACCGATATAAAGCAAATTAAGAAACCAAGAAGTTTCTTGTCAAAGTAGACATTTATAGTTACGTTCTTCACTAAGAATGAGTTATTAAATTTAAAATGGTTAAGAATTTTGTACATCCATCAGAAATTTGTGAAAATGAAGAGAATTGTATTCCTATCTAGAAAAAAAGGTACTTGATATACATACATATTTATTAGAAGTAAAAGTTTAGTCTAGGCATTTGTTGTTTTTTTTTTTGAAAATAAACCACCTTGACAATGTGAAAATTAAATACTTATTTGATTGCTTGGTTTTTCTGATTACAATAAACACGGTGTTTGTTTGCTGTTGGTGGGCATGGATAGCATTCTGTACGACTCTGCGTTGATGGTTGTGTTCGAGTCTCTTAGCTTAGTTGTTTTTCGTAGGCCCTAGCCACCACCGTGTACTCAGGTGTTTAATGTCCAAACTCCAATTTCTGGTCTGATGCAGTTTTCCGACATTGGACTGTCGAGTTCTGTATCCTACTGCTATTAGGAAATACTCAGAGCCGATGTTTGCACCTCTGGGTCATGCGCCTGTGCATCCAGGGTAAAGTTGATTGCTCTCAACCTGGTGGAGTGCCAGCAATGAACACGTAAATCCACGAATCAGGTACACGTATAACCTCCTCGTGGCGCCCTCTGGATAGCCTCTACAGCAACTGATTAGAGGTGAGTCTATGTATGCAGCGATACCTTCGTCCAGGGTTTTAAATGTGCAATCAGTACTCCATGTTCGGGGCTTGTGCAGTAGAAAAGCATGACAAAACTAAAAGCTCGTTACAATTCAAATACGACAATTGACGAAATGACAAATCTGTTTGGGTTTGTTTATTTAGAGTGCGTTTGTTCTCCCACAGGTTGTGCCTGGCGTTTAATTACTCACCACGTAAAAAAACGATAGTTCAGAGTTAACAACATGCCTCGGATACGGACGGATTCACTTTTGACGACTGCACGTGGAACGTGAGGTTCCTTAACAGACCACGTGCAGCCGAAGAATATGCAGAGGCCATGGGCTGCTATAAAGCAGACATTACCGCAATCCAGGAAGTGCGTTGGGATGGGACGATGAAAAACTACTGTTGTCCGAAGGTGACTTAGGATAAAAGTCTTAAGCCTTAAGTATATAAGCGAGCGCCTCATAACAATCCGCATCAACACACAGAGGACATGATCTCATAGAAAGCTACAAAGAAGTAAAGAAGACATCTTCGGTAAACACAGCCTACACGACACAAAATCCGAAAATTGTTAGTCTTCGTCACGGGGCGAAAACTCTCTGTAGCTAGCACGCGGTTCCCACATCTTAACATCCATATAGGGATGGCAGTCCCCTGATCAATCAACCATCCACCAGATTGATCACGTTGCGATCAACGTCAGACACTCCTCCAGTATTCTTGATACCTGAAAGTATTGAGAAGACAACATCTACTCGGACCATTTCCTTGTTGTAGCTAAGAACATTGTTAAGAACATGGATATCGAGAGAACAACGGAGTCTAGAAAGAAAACTATGATTTGACATCAGAAAGCTCCAATCGCAACAGACCGCTAGGAACTTTGCCGATCGAGTATCCCTGAAACCCTCCGAAAGTTCGACGCCACCTGCACAAACAAAAAGAAGAAGAATGGAAACGTTTTCAACAAGCCATCAGAGAACCTTCTACTGATTTGGTGGATTTAATGACACCACCACATCGAACTACGAGAGCTGTTCGTGAGTTCTACGAACGGAAACGAAGGGAAGAGATTCGGCTTCTCAGAAAGGAAAGAAAAGAGCACGATCGAGGAGATGAAGAGGTGCTATGGCAGGAAAGATGTCCGAAAGTTTTACCAGTGAAACTACTACCGAATTGGTATAAGGTTCGAACAGAAGTCTGCCTGGACAAGGATGGAAATGTCGCAGTCGATATTGAAAACTTGGACAAAAATTTCTGCAGACTGTTAAACGGCGAAAAGGACACAACGGACTCAACACAACGGGCGATACAAGAGAATTCGGTCCCCCCCACCTAGACGAGGTCAAAATAACAATATCGAGACTTAAGTCGAATAAAGCTGCTGGTGCAGACGGTCTGCTGAATTTTTTAAAGCAGCTGGAGATGAGCTGAATGGGCGCATGCACCATCTTATCTCTGAGATATGGTCAGAGGAAAATATGACCAATGAGTGGAATCTAAGTACCGTTTGCCCGATGCACAAGGAAAGAGATCCCTTTGACTGCTTCAACTATCGAGGGATAACTCTTCTTAACATCGCATTCGTCACCAATCTGATAGGTCCTTATCAGTGTGGTTTCATGCTAGAGAAGTCTAAACCGTCATACAGCATAGATCTTGTAAAAGACTGAAGAAATGTAAGTCGACACACACCACCTATTCGTCGATTTCAAGGTCTCATATGACAGTGTGCATAGAGACGAGCTATACAACGCCATCATAGTTCTGACATTCTTGCCAAACTCACCAGACTGAGCAGGTTGAGGATGGAGAACTCTCGCTGCACCATTAAGGTCGGTAATGTCCAAAAATGTTTTAGACAAGGTGACATACTGTCATGTGATTTCTACAATATAATACTTGAGAAGATCGTGCGGAACTAACTGGCCAACACTAGAGACACAATCTTCCAAAAGTCCGTACAACTGCTAGCATACGCAAATGATATTGACGTGATTGGTCGAAGTCAGCAAGCCGTCAGTGAGGCGTTTCTTTGTAATTTAAACGGAAGCGGCTGAAAGGGGTCTGACGGAGGACCGACACGCACAACATTGACGACTTGACCAGAATGTCACAATAGGCAGCTATAACTACGAGGTAAGGAAGGACTTAAGACCTTGATGATCCCAGTCCTGCTTTACGGTGCAGAGCCATGGACAATATCCCAAGCGGATGAACAGTCTCTTGGTCTTTTCGAGAAAAAAGTTCTGCGCGCGATCTTTGGTCCTGTTTGCGTTGATGGCATTTGGAGGAGAAGATTCAACCACGAACTGTATGGGCTGTACAGCGACATGAGTCTAGCCAGGCGTCTATGGATCCAACGCCTAAGATGGCTAGGCCATGTAGAGCGTATGGACAACTTAGCTCCGGCCCGAAGAGTCTTCGACTCTGAGCCTGTGGGACAACGCAACAGAGGACGTCCACGAACAAGGTGGCGCACACAAGTCGAGGGGGACCTCTGCCGACTTGGTGTGCGAAACTGGAGACAGCTGGCGAAAGATCGTGCTGGCTGGAGAGGCATGTTGAGTGAGGCCCAGGTCCACCTCGGACTGTAGCGCCCTAAGAAGAAGAAGAAGAAGAAGGAAGGACTTCGTTTACCTTGGCTCCGCCGTAAACAATACAAATAATCTGAGTACCGAAATCAAATGCAGAACAACTCCTGCCAACCGCTGTATCTTTGGGCTCAAGAGGTAATTGACCAAGCTGACTTTGTATAAGACATTGATCATCCCAGTGCTGCTTTACGACTCAGAGGTATGGATCCAACGCCTAAGCTGACTAGGCCAGGCAGAGTGCACGAATTTAGCTCCGGCGCGAAGTGTCTTCGATTCTGGACCAGTGGGACAATGCAATAGAGGACGCCCAGTGCTTTGCAGTTTCTCAGATCCTGATCGTCATCAAGATCCTTCAGCTGTCGAACTCTGGCAAAGTGCTAAAAAAGTTTCTTCATTTTACGGAAGATAAAAGACAAACCTGAAAATAAATCGACCGAAACTTACAAAATCTTTTCGAAAGAATCTTGTGTTCATTACTTTTGTCCTTCTAAATTAAGACCACACTACTTACAACTGGTTTCACTTTCATGAAACGACTGAAAAAAATTCCCTAGATAGTTCGACATGTATCAAGTGTTCGCCCGGCCATTTGAATTAGAGTACTTTTCACTACCAAACTATGATAAGACTGTACCAAATTTAAAGACAAAAGAAGCCTTTAAAAGCACACTTTTTTTTAAATACAAACAAAGATTGAAGTAAAGACACTTCAATAAGATTATTTAATGTAAAAAATGGTAGTCACGATAGAGAAAATAAAACAAAAACTCCTTTAGAATGTGTTTTTTTTATTGGAGAAGGTGAAAATCTTGAAAGACACGGTGGGATTAGAAACCCAATGTATTGTAGTACTCTAACCGCATTAAAAACACCTCCCTGATCATGACCAATCAACTAGTGATCGACAAAGATTTTGTTTTCAACTTAAAATTGGGTTTGAGTATGTATTATAATTTAAATACGGGCTCTCGTTATTGTCAAAAAAGTTCATGGCGCTTGGTTCTCCTTAACCTGTGAATATTGTTTCAGGATTAATATACATCTGCAAACGCTCATTTTGACGCATTGTGTACTTTTTAATTGTATCTGCTACGAGGTCAATCTGCGAATCTCGATGTAAGTCACTATTTCTAATATACCAATGGGCATTCACTATTCCTCGAAGGACCTTATTTTGAAATGTTTGTAACATTTGCACATTTGGTTTTTTTTGTGCAACCCCATAGTTGGATACCATATGTCCAAACGGATTTTAGTATCTGATTATATAATAGAATTTTATTCTCAATGGACAATTCTGAATTATATCCTAACAACCAATAAAGTCTTCTATATCTAAATTTAGGTCTTCTACTTTCTTTTTCACATGTTCCTTCCATTTCAGTTTAGCATCCAGATTCATACCCAGATACTAAGCTGTGTTAGAGTAAGGAACTACTTGGTTATTAATAATCAAGGGAAGATTCGTTATTTTTTAAGGTTCCGTCTACAAAAACGGAACCTTTATAATTTCGGTGTGTCCGTCCGTCATGTCTATCACACTTTTTTTATCTCCGAAGTTTATAAAGATATCGGCATGAAATTTTGGAATTAGGTACTTCAGACCTAGATGTCATTGCCCATGCACCCAAATTTAAAAAGGGGGGTAATTTGGGGGTTGCTCCAGTACAGGTGAAGTTGACATTAATTTTGAAAAATTGTCGCACCCCATCGAAATATATATCAATCGACAGATCTTTTGAAATGAAGTGAAGGTTTCCTTCAACACTTTTTTATCCAAAATACCGTTTGGAAAATATGGAGCTCTAAATTTTTTTAAATGCGTCCCCCCTGACATTTCTAAACCAAAGTGTTTAAAAATCTGAAAAAATCACCAGAACTTGGCTTCATTGAGTACTTTCATTTAAAACCATTTCGAGCATTCTGGCCTTAATGGTTGTGGAGATATTGGCCAAAAACGGTCAATCATCGACTTGCGAATTTTGAAGATCTGAAAACATAGTTTTGAAGACATCAATGTAAGCATTAAGAAATTATAAATTTCAAAATATCAATTCATGTTGAAATTTTGAGATATCTAAGATTTAAAATGATAACGGAACCTTCCCCGTGCGAGTTCAACTCGCACTTGCCCAGTTTTTTGATATAAAATATAAATATATATATATATCATATATATATCATATATATCATATAAATTTATTTATATGGGTGGACTTTGACTCATTAAGTTTAATTCGCCATCGCTGCGTCCAAGCACATTTCTCGTTAATTGAATCTTGTAGTTTTTCTGTAGCTTTAGTCACACATCCATCTCTCGATAGAAGAGCAATGTCGTCTGCAAATGTGGCTATCATGCGGTATATCACTCGTATATAATAAATACAGGGTGGGTCCTAGAACACTTCCCTGTGGAACACCTGCTTGTATTTCTTTAAGTTCAGAATACACTGAACCATAACGAACTCTAAAGAATCTATTGACTATTTAAGATTTAAGTATCTCATTGTACTGTCTATGTCTAATCCCTTATGCCAAACTTTATCAAAAGCCTGCGCAACGTCTAAGAATATTGCAGAACAAATTTCTTTTTCTTCCAGTGCCTTTTCTATAACATTAGTTATACGATGCACCTGGTCTATCGTCGAGTGTTTATTCCTAAACCCGAATTGATGGGTAGGGATAAGCTTTATTTGTACTATAATTGGGTTTAACCTTTTAAGAAGAAGTTTCTCGAAAAGTTTTGAAAATAGAGGTAAAAGTGATATTGGCCTATTAGGTAACTTCTGATAAAGGCTTGCTTTGCTAAGGAATAACAATGATTTCTGCTATCTTCCAGTGATATGGGACATAACTTTGTTTATTGTTAATGCAGTTGAGGGAAGTTCCTTCAAGATTTGAGCAGTCATAAGATCATAACTTGGTGATTTTCTATTATTACGTAAGTTTATGAATACATGTCTCAATCTCTCTTAAAGATCTTCGTTTGCTACCATAGTTGGAAATGGTTTGAAAACATTTGAAAGGTGCTGACTAAAGAGTTTAACCTTTTCTTTTGGATCGCCGATCCATTTCCCATCAGATGTTTTCAACGGGGGATCTTGCGCTTGAGGTCTTTTTAAACGTTTAGCAGCCTTCCAAAGGGAGTAGTCCGTGACTTTGTCAGCCGTTAGATTACAATGGTATATTTTGAGCGAATTATTTTTAAATTCAGTAATAGTTTTTTTAAGCCTATTATTGAGTCTATATATATAGCTATAGCTCTTCTCTTTTCAAGTATAAGTTGCTTGATTTCTGTGGGGTATTTCACCGAAGCCTGTTTTTTTTGTTGAAAAATCGGTGTACTATCTTCTGCTGCCTGTTGCACATCGGCAATGAATTGTTGTGTTTCAATGTTCAATGTTAAAAAAATCTAAGGTTAATAAAACCTTCAAAAAGTTCTCTAAATTTACACCGGTCCGTTCTTTTGTTTGTCAGTCGTGGGTTTTTTATCTGCTCTATCGTTAATCCATTGACTGTTAGCATCACAGGTGTATGATCCGATGACAGATCATCACTACTTTTAACTTTAACTTTAAATTGTTATAAAATAATTATGACTTTTTTGTAGTTTTTAGATAGGTAGGTAGTTTAGTGGATAGGGCGGAAGCCATGTCTCACATAGGTCCCAGAGGACCCATTGTGATGCCCTGTTGTGTTGGGGAATGATATCCTTTTCTCCCGTAACGCCGTATCAAAAATTATTCTGAATACGTATATTTGAAACTTCTTGAGTGTCATAGAAGAAGTATTCTCCCCTTGAAAGGACAATATCATAGGTAAGGAGTGAATTGGTAACAGCAGCTGGTGGTATTACCAATATTGGTATCATTCTGGCTGCTTCTTTGGTTGCCAAGACCACTGCACACACAAGAGCAAACACTGCAGGTTGAGTTCTTTATAAAATACGCCACCACCAACTTTGTTTATTTGTATTTCGCTTCCTCAAGTGATTCGGGAGTAGAGGAAGAGGTATCCAACATTTGGTGAGGGATGGACTTCTATGTATCTATTTCTGTGGGAAGTCGCGATCATTGCACCCTGCATCAATCTTCCAAAGTCGTTCATACCACCACCTGATATGACATAATGCTGCTCATAGTGATACATACCGAAAAATCTGCGCTCGCGAGTTCAGCCCCTTCTCAGATGCGGTCCCTCTTTAGGTCTTTAGTGAAAGAAACAGCCACACTGGGCGCTTACACTGTATTGGTATTCGAATATTGCTATGTATATGCTGTATTGCTATCAAATTTGCGAAAATATATATATATAACGTGTTTTGTCTTTATTAAATGGATTTGTGCCCAAAATGTGGAAATAATATAAAAATATAATAATAATTAATATAAAATAATAAGAGTGTTCACGGCTAGAATAAATGAACGCCGGCAGGTGGTACATAATGCAGATAATAGCTGAGAGGTAAAAAATCGGCGTAGCTGATGAGCTAGGAGCCCTGTTGTACCATCAGTACGGCTTTAGGAAATCGCGCTCTACCAGCGATGCCATCAAAGCGGTGGTGGATACAGAAGGCGAAGGGATAACGGGTTCAAGATGGAGGGGCGGCACAAAAAAATACGAATTGGTCCTGCATCATGAGAGCCTTAAATAGGATGAGCACACCGCAGTACTTGAAGAGGATAATCGTCAGTTATTTCACCAATAGAAAACTCAGGTATCAGTCTGAAGATGGTATTAAATATTATGACGTCTCCAAGCCAGGCGTCCCACAGGGTTCAGTTCTTGGACCCCTCCTGTCGAACCTAATGTACGACGGAGTACTGAGACTGACGCTTCCACATTGAGTCAAGATTATCGGCTTTGCCAATGACATCGCGGTCGCGGCTAAGCACTTCCACAAAGTGGAAACAATCGTCAGGATCAGCAACCGTCAGGATCAAAAATTAGCTGAATCTTCCGACCTTGAACTAGCGGACCACAAGACGGAGGCTGTTTTAATAACCAGCCGTAAAAAGAAAGGAGCTTGCTGGCAAGAGGGAAAGATCCCATGTAGAGGCAAGTAAGTAGTTAGGGTCAATGCAACGGCTCAGTTCAGCAGGGCTACTCGAAATGCTCTACAGCTTGTTGTATTGGATATCGTCCAGAGTTGTAAAAGACTGCAATCTTTTGATTTAAAAAAATTAATTGACTTCATATCTCGGATTTTTCAATTCCTGAATTCACTTTGGAATTTAGATTTCAGCATTGAAATATCTCATTCTTTTTGAAGTCTTGACTGGATCAGTCTTTACGACCACTCTAATGATTGAAGTCTTCAGAGTCTTTAGAATTACACTGCATTCTTTGAAGTCACTTTGAAGTTTCTATCATTCACTTGAAGTCACCCGCATTCAGTTGAAGTCTTTGGGACTTCAAATATTTTCGACGAAGTCTTTGGGACTTCAAACATTTTCGATGAAGTCTTCAAATTTGAACAAGTCTGAATGAAGACTAATAGCACTTTTATATGGAGTATGATGGTATTTTAGGTTTAGAGGAAGTGGGGTAAGATGTATAATGGCGAGAACTTGCCATCTATACTGACGGATCCAAGATGGATGTTGGAACTGGTACTGGGGTCTACTGTGAGTCTCGAAATACAAATCGGTCCTTCGGACTTGAGGATAGTTGTAATGTTTTTCAGGCGGAAGTTGCTGCAATAAAACAAGCAAGGAAAATATTTCAGGACAAACAATCAGTATCTATGTTTATGAGTCAAGCAGTCATTAAAGCATTACATATCAATGAGATCCAAGTTCATGAAAATGTGCATCAAAAGACTGGACAATATTTCAGTAGCCCGTAAGGTGACCCTCTATTGGGTGCCCGGCCACATGGGAATTTCCAGTAACGAATAGGCAGATGAACTGGCCAGGGTTGGGACGAAGAAGAAATATAATCTATTCGTCACCTACAGTGTGATTGTAAGGAGGAAGGAAACCCTAGGAAGATTCTTCTTTTCGGAGCTGGATAATCTAGGGAAAATAGAGCTAAGTGAACTCCTGAGATACATATCTATATCTGGGTGGTTTAACATAAGTGTCGATACATTGGAGTTTTAGGTTTTCCACGGTTTCAAATTTTGTTGGGCACAATGGACTCATAGTGGTCTAAGTGAGCCGCTGACATGTTTTATGTCAGCAAGGGCACTCATTTAACTAACCTAAGGGTCCTGTACGCACCCTCTGTCTGTATACAGTGGAGATACACGGACGCAATGCCATTCGTTCCTATAAACAGTTTTTAATACCTGGAATTTAGGATTTTATCGAATTGTTCTCTCTAAATCCGCCATATTAAGTAAAACCGGGGCGCTTAATAATATGACTTAATAATTTATAGACGCTATTGGGGTGGTACATCAACGCCCGAATCTTACCTCAACACTTAGTGGCTAGCAATGTCAACGGTAAGGCTGTCAATGTTGTTTTCGCGATGTGCTGGAATGAATAAATCAATGCAAATCCAATCATACAATACTCAATTTATATTTGATTGAAAATTGAAAATTGAAACTTTACAACTAGTATACGGTAAAATGTGAGCTTAAATAGACAAATAAAAAGTATCTCTACAGTATCCTATTCCCTTGCACATTGTTGCGGTTGTTTATCTTGATGTGTGTCTGCCTCTTCTTCTCCTCCTTGAAAGCTTCTGCATTCGCCTTGCGTTCGATGCGCCTTTCAGTTCGATATTCCTTAATCAGACGCTTTCTTTCCTTTTTCTCTTCGGGAGTCTCATCTTTTGGACGAATCGAAAGGACACTGAGCGCGGACACGACAGATTTTGCGCAGAGAGATTTGGCTCCTTCATTGGGTTCAGCATCGTTATCTAGTTTGGCCAAAGCTTTAGCAGTGAGTTTGTCATTATCGCTTCCACGCAAGACGTCTTGTGGTAAACCAGTTTTGGGGTCTATTTGGATTTGCTTATTCTTCTTCGGCTCATCAATAAGCTTTGGATGGTTGTAGATGTTGGAATATGTTGAGAGTATGCTCTCACAATCCCACTTCTTTTCCTTTGGGTCCTCTACTTCCAGTTCTTCCATATCATCGTCATCGTTATCGTCAACAACATTCTTATACTTCTCTAGTCTCACCTTGTCCCATTCCTTGTTATAGTCCTCAACTTTTGTTGACTTTTTGTAGAGTTGATAGCACCCCAAGACGTATGGATGCTTTTGACCCCATGTACCTTCAATTTCCTCCATATCAAGCGGCCCCATTTCTGGTTCATCGTAGGAAGCGTAGAATTTATCAAATCTATCATCCAAGAGTGAAAGCTGCTCATTACGACGGATTACACTGCTAGACATTGAGTATTCTGTAAAACGTGACTTAGTTTCTTCGTCATCGAAACGACGCTCCCGCCTGAGTGGACCCAAGTGATCCCGCATCTCCTCTTCTTCCTCATCACTGCCGATGACTGCGTCCGAATCGAAGCTTGCATCTTCATCATCATAGTAGTCATCGTCCTCCTCATCCTCGTCATCTTCTCCTTCCATAGCTTGCACCACGAAGTCATCCTCCATTTGATTCTCTTCGTTTTCGAAATCAAATTCACCATCCAAAGCCGCAATAACATCCGGATCCAAGTCGGGCCTTGGTCCAGGTCTCGGAGCAGCTTTGTTCAACATACCCTCTTCTTCCTCAAATTCACTGGCAAATACAGAGCTAGGAAGTTGAAGTTTTGGCTCCTGCTCCTTGTTCTTCTTTGCTTGATTTGGGTTCTCGACATACTCCCAAACCACATCATGACCAGTCTTTTTTAAATGCTGAAGATAATCGTAGTCATCGTCGAATTGAATGCCGTACTTCTTCTGTTCCTCGCGTCTTTTGGTTGGATCCACATCCTGTTTTGAAGGGGCCTCAACAAGGACTCGTTGAGGTGCATTTTCATCGGCGACCAAGGGATCATGTTGACTTCTGTGCACAAGGTGAAATGTGACGGCATTTTTTCGATCAATAAATGATTTTTTTCCTTTGCCCTATTGAGTGAACTCATTACATTAGCTTTTAATAAAATTCGAAATAAATTAATGTTACCATTTTTTATCTGGAGATTTTATTCTTTTTCTGTTTGAAAATACCAGGCAAATTGACCACACTTTACCGTCGTAGTAGTCTAAAATTAAAGAACTGTCATCATATCTCTATTATCAAATAAGCATGTGGTGGTTTCTAAAAGAAATGTCAACAAGTATTCAGCTTTTCGATGGACGCGTTCAGACAATAAAATGATTATCATTTACAGTAGACGCCTAAAGAGTAGTCGATGTAAACACATTTTCTTTAAACACTATAATCATGAGATATGAGTAGTGCCTTCTAGAGATAAGAAGTGGACGAAAGATTGGAATTTATATATGACGAGGATGTTAATGTTAATATTAATGTACAACTAGTACAAAAGCAAACAATTTTTTTCACTACTTAAAAGGCAAGACAAGACTCCGCTCATGACACCATTTTAAAATATATTAAACCTGCTGTACAGTCTGGCTGGCTTTTTTCAAAGGCTGTGATTGTCTGTGCGAGTCATGTAAACCGTACTGACAACAAACTCATTCGACGACATCGAGTACGAAAAATTACTAGTAAGCTGGTCCAATATTTTTTACAATACAATTTTAGCGGGACCTCAATTGGATTGAGGTGATCTCATCACAGGATGTGATAACTGTAAAGGCCTGCTGGAACAAGCTCAAGATCACCCCGTTCAAATAACGATATCATTTTATGTTCTGATAAGTGGTCTTTTCCAAGGATTGGACACTTGAACAGGAATCTCTTCTCTTTCTTCTAAATTGTACATGCTGCATGGTGTAGAAAGATTTTTTCTGTGGGGACAATATTGAGTTTTAGAAGTTTTCCACGGAGTATAAACATGAAATTTCGTGAATGCTTTGAAAAGATGTCTTTGAAATAATTTCTATTCTCCAAGTTGTGATTTGCGATGTAATGATCCCTCCGCTTTTTCTAAAAATATTTTATGGGCTGTTCGTCTTTTTTCTTTTTCTTAGGGCGCTACAGTCCAAGGTGGACCTGAGCCTTACCCAAAATGCCTCTCCAGCCGGCACGATCTTTCGCCAGCTGTCTCCAGTTTCGCACCCTAAGCGGGCCGAGGTCCCCCTCAACTTGTGTGCGCCACCTTGTACGTAGACATCCTCTGTTGCGTTGTCCCACAGGCTCAGAGTCGAACACTCTTCGAGCCGGAGCAAAGTTGGCAATACGATTTACATGGCTTAGCCATCTTAGGCGTTGGATCCGTAGACGCCTGGCTAGACTCATGTCGCTGTACAGCTTATATAGTTCGTGGTTGAACCTTCTCCTCCAAATGCCATCAACGCAGTCAGGACCAAAGATCGCGCGCAAAAATTGTCTGTGGAAAAGACCAAGGGACTCTTTATCCGCTTGGGATATTGTCCATGCCTCTGCGCCGTTAAGCAGGACTGGGATGATCAAGGTCTTATACAAAGTCAACTTGGTCTTCCGAGAGAGGGCTCTATTACTCCATTGCACTTTGAGCCCAGAAACACAGCGGTTGGCAAAAGTTATTCTGCGCTTAATCTCGATACTGATGTTGTTCGTACTATTTACCGCGGAGCCGAGGTTCTGGGCAAGTCGTCGATGTTGTGCGTCCTTTCTCGATGTCAGCATATATCTTCAAGATTCCTAAGTGTCATTTTTAACTAAAAGTACATCATGTCTCTGAAAATGTATCTTACTTTAAAACTGGTGTTAGGTGTGAATTTCGATTTTGGGAAACACACAGACTCGCTTCAACGCTTCACGTGCCAATAGTCATGTACATTTGAGTACACAATCTGGAAAGAATGTTCACACAAACAAAAAAAACAAATAATCTGACTCCCTCCTACGCATACACGAGTTTATTTTCAATTTTAAGCTAAATTAGTTCGTGAAGTTTCTTATTCTTACACGAAAATACCACAATTAAAATAAAAAAAAGTATAAAAAAAGACTTTACTACATTGGTACCGATTTTGGGTCGAACACGAACAATTAAATCAAAAACGTATCTGAACCATTACACCACTTTGCCTCGACACGAACTAATGGAATATTTGCATGTTTAGATGATGATTTAAGTATCTATCGCCTGCACTGAGTCTATGCTGTTGTCAGTCAGTGTTGGAATCACTTGATTGACAGATTCAATTTGATGTGATGGGACTGCTGCGAAATTGTCAACACCCAATCCAGAAAATAGCTGCGTTTGAGGCTCTGCTGTCAATGTATTAATACTGTTGTCAGGCATTATTTTGTTTGCCTGCTCTTGTCGCATTTGCGAGGGACTTTTGAGGTAGGTTATTGGGACAAGACCCGAGGTAAGTCCGTCGATGGTAGCAAGACCCCAACCTGTGTTCATAAGATGGTGGGTGTTTTGAATTTCTTTGGGTGCAATTAGAATACGCTGGCCAGTCTGGAATGATAACTCTGACGGATTTCTGGCTTGGAAATCGTAGGAGGCGGATGCTTCGATTGGATTCACCCATTTTTCGGGATTGCGAGCTGAAAGACAAAAAGAAAAAAGTTTTTGAAAATGTTGTAAGATCTTGCAGGGCTTGAATAACTTCATGCTTAGTCGACTGAATGGCGCAGTTGGTTAAGTGCCTGCCCCAAGTTAGAGAGGTCCCAGGTTCGAATACCAGTGAAATCGAATCTGGTTCAGTCACCATTTGCCGTTTGGTATAAAATTAACGGCACTTTAGTCGGTTGCTACCTGGCAGTATAATGGACCAGTTTTAAGTCTGCGTGCTCTAGTAGAGTTTCAAAAAGTTTGTACCTAAAATTTGGCTTATATATATATAATATATATATAATATTACTTTCTTCGGCAAAGTGAGCTTTGTGCGAATAATCTGTGCATCCAAAGAGCACGTTTTCTTTAAGTTATGCCAGGTTACGTTCGTCGTGTTCCAATAGACAATTAAAGTTGTTTTTTTCGTGTTCATGTCATTGAAGCAACTTTTATCAACCTATAAGTGACATACTTGCAATGGAATGAGCATTTTCACATACGCAACTTATGTGAGTAGGTAATGTGAATATTTAAATAACAATAATTGATTAAGTAACTGCCAAACACTGGTGAATTTAAACTGATAAAACCAAGGCGGCAACACAATACACTCTGGTTTACTGGGCTTTGTTTTCTTAACATCTGTTTTTTTTTGTGTGCATGTATGTCCTCTTGAAGTCATGAGACCAACGATAAACGCCACAAATATCGAATATGAATCATAGGGTGCATAGTTGCATGAATCGCAAGAGGTTCATCATATGGACAGCCGTCCTTTTTAAGTCATGAACCCAACAACAAACAATGCATAGATTTATTGAGAAGATATGTCCAATATGAAGAAGGAAAGGAAGGAATACGAATGAATTTTCGCAAAAACCAGAAAAGCAATGCAAAAAAATAAAAAGGAAATTATCGGCGGTATCTCTCCTCTTAGCAGTTTGCTGAAAGATGCTCAAGATGTCTCTTATACCAACGTGGAGTATGTGCACGAAGGTACTTATTTGAAGCCAATCTGAGCCGATGAGAAAAACTAAAGTCTATACATTCAATATCTCTTGACGTTTTTCACGGCAAATTTCATTAAATCCAGATAACATTAAAAAGATGACCGCATCAGCATTATAAAAGTGACATTTTCAGCAAAAGTTTCCCATAGTTAAAAAGATAATGCAAAAAGCAATGAGATTTGAGGGTACATTTCCAAATGCTATAACGAGATGGTATAAACTTTTTCGGCACATAAAAAGATTTGTATTGCTTATGGAGAATTAAAAATGTATAAGTCGACAGCAACAATAGGGTTATAGTCGTCCAATTACCCTTAAAGTGAAATAAGTTCTTAAGGCATATAAGACATGTAACCATAGAAGGTATGGAATAAAGAAAGTACTATGTATGAATAAATATGAGAAGTACGATGTATGATGGTGTTTACATGAACGGAAGAAGGGAGGAGTATCGGAGACAGACTTTCCACAAGTGGGAAGGTGATGGGTCTGGCACCGAAGACTGGCCTTTCACTTCACTAAAGTGGATTCTTGGCTGAAGCATGCCTGTTTTTTACCATATCACTCCACTCGCAGTGCATTATATTGTATTTTTCTCATCTGCTAGTGGTCGTCGAACAAGTAATATCATACGTATGCAGCGAGGTATTTTATGAAAATTAATCAGAGTGCGAACTTAAAAGATCGCGATCGAACATTACTGAGTGAAAACATGATCCAATTGAAAAATATGATTGTAATTGTTCCACATGCAGAAATTCGTTCATGCCCAGGTGCTTGTAAAGAGCCGCTTTGAGTTGATCGGCAGAGTATGGATCTCCTATTGTATGAAAGCGAACCATTTTCGATACGGCTCATAATGTTATCAAAAAGTCGTGACCTCGCACAAAATTTTACTAATCCAGCATTGAAATTCAAAGAAATAGAAGGATATCGTTCCCAAGAGGGAACTTTCAATCCATCAGAGAGCTAATTCTCAAGTCTGTTATTATCATCCCGATAGACTACACGAGGCAACACACACATTTTTTTTAAAGAGTAAAGACCTCTTGTCGCCTATCACATTACACAAAAAACGACAAAGTAAAAAAAATAAAGAAAAACTACTGAAAAAATACGTTGACATTTTCTCAAATTTAAATTAAGTCAATTTTGGTCAAACTCCCATGAAAACATCATTTCTCTAGTGCGCTCGAGCGCTTCGAACCTTTGACCTCAAAACCTCTATACACCTTATCAAGAAACACGGGGGGGATTATCATCATTCTTTCCTATTCCTCCACAATCACTGAAAATTGAGATAAACGGAAAAAAATCTAATCTCACAGCTAATCGGCAAGTAATCAGTCAGCAATCTTTTTTTCACAGAGATAATAAAAACAAAATCACTACTACGCGTCTAATTCCCCCTTCCGATTTCCACTTACTTTCTTCGAGAGCGGTTTCTGTGACAGTGCCGATGAGTTTCATAATCAGGTATGGAGCTGTGAAAATGAAACTGAGAAAAGCCAAAACTGGCCATGGTGATGATCCTCTTTTGGGTAAAGCAGGACCAGGATTTCCCCCTTGTTGCGAAAGCGCTGCTGCAAAAGCTTCTTTAAAAGCCAGTGACGAAGGATCCAAATTCGATATTCGGAGCCAGTAGAGCATTCTGTAAACGGAATATGAAGTCAGGGATTGTATTGGGAAAAATATTTCACAATTTACTTTCTGTAGATCCACTTCATAGCACGAAATACAGCAAATGTCTGCCAAAACTGTGCGAAAACTGTTCTTAATCTTCCAAAGTTCGCTGCAACACCAAGAATTGCCCGAAATGAGCTAGTTAAGGCGAAGAATGTGGAGTCTAACATCGAAGCGATATTGCCAATAGCCGACACCAGTGATTCGATGCTTTGAAACGCTGGACGTGAACTATTCTCGGCCAATTGAATAAATCTTTGCTCTGGATCGCCTGGATTCATTCCAAATCTGTTATAGGAACCACCATATCCTCCGTAACCCCCGCCATATCCTCCGCCGAAGCTGCTTCCAAATCCTCCATATCCACCACCGTATCCATATCCTCCTCCTCCACCACTCATAAAGGGACTGCTGTTATAGCCAAATGAATTGTTTTGAAGATATCCGTTGTTGAAACTCCCTCCCAGTGCTGGTGGTGGTGGTAATTGTGGTCCCAGTGCCCGTACGTTCCCCAAAGGAGTACGCATTACACCTGAGGTGGGACCACCTGCTATTATTGGCTCATTTAAAACAGCACTTCTGAAATTTCCTACGTTATCGCTCATGGTCGTTGTATTAAGTGTTGTGACTGAACTTTGTTCTTTCCTGAACCTTTCAGGAGCACATACAAAATTTCACTTTATTTCACCGTGCAAATGATTACTTTCGATTATTAACTAATTTAAAACGCGTCTTCAGGAAAAATAAAACTAAAAAAAATGTCAAGAGAATTGATTAAACACTAAACTTTTTTCTTTTCTTTGCTAACTAATGGAACTTCATACAAATGATTTCATTTTTTGACAACCAAGTGACGTTTCAGTCAAAACGAAATATTATGAAATGTGTTCAATATGAAGGTTAGCGATGTTTACACTTCATAATTATTTCAGATCTGTGTATGCATGCATGATTGCACTTGCGATTTATTTAATTTCAAAACGTTTCTGGTAAATTTAACACGAATGTTGGATGGTCACCATTAAGTTGAATAAAATTAGTTTTATTTTTTTTAGCAAGCAACAGTTATTTGTGCTTAATGGGAATGCTCCGCCTTTGTTTCATTTATAAATCCAACAAATTGTAAATGAAATGTCTTTTTTTGTTAACTTGTAAAAATCAACCTTTTTTAACTTATTTACATTGTTTATGTAAAACGAATTAGTAAAGAACTTTAACTGCAAATGAAAGCAATAGCTGGGAACGTCTGTTGAATTCTATGTTTTTAAAAAGCGCAATATAAAATCTGAAACCCTTATCAAGCCCATAAGAATGTACGTCTTTGAACAAACCCCTATGATGTCTGATTTTTGTTTTGGTTTTGCTTTAAGGGACGGTTTATGACATATGGCGTTCGGATTGAAATCGTATTCTAAAAAGTTATTTAAAAATATAAATAAATTCGTCTCGGAGGAACATTTTGTGAAGTGCAAAATAAAGTACAACTAAATTTGTATCAAATAAGAACTCAACCCCCTCAAAAATGGACAAGAATCATGAAATATACTCTCTGCGAGAATGGGCTCCATTAACTGAGATTATTGAAAAAATACCACATCGGATACAAAAGGGTTTATTTTCTTTTGATCTTGGGATAACTTGCCTAGACGCTGTCCAAGAATTTATGGCACTAGGAAGTGATGCCGGAATTGTTTTTTGGTACAATCGATTCAATGGAGATGTACAGAAACTCCGCGCTGAGGTGAAAAAATATGCAATGAGTGGGCGAGTTCGCCTGTCTTAAGTTTGTGTTTCTTCTTCTAGCAGGTCACTACTTCTATAACATGTGTAAAAATTGTTTCCTCTGTGGAGTATATGGTTGCTGCTGGAAATTCCAGTGGTCAAGTAAGCGTTTTTCAAATACAGAAGGAATTGCCGGCGGACCTGAACATTGTTGCGCCATTTACTAAAGCAAAACCTGTCGAACGTTATACGATAAGAGATTTGCATCGGTGTGCTATAAGCTGCTGTGAATGGTCGAAGAATGGAATGAAGCTGTACACAGGCGACAAACAGGGCGTGATTGTTCTCACTGAATTCGATTACCAAACGGTGAGTAAGCAAACTAACCGTCAGTTTGACAAAAAATCAATACATTCTACTTTTAGCACACAAGTAAATCCGTTGAAATACTGAACGAAGCTTACGAAATAACCCAACTCAGTGTTCATCAAAGCTATCTCTTGGTTTCAACGCTCTATCGATCAATAATTTGTCAAAGAAATCCGAAAAGTAGTCAATGGCAATTGTCACAGGTCGGCAAGACTGATCGAAAAATACTCGCAGATATTGGAGGAACAATATTCAAGAAAAATTCTGAAATTCAGTTGATTTGTGGACGGCCTGGTCTCCGGCTGTGGATAGCCGATGTGGACGGAAATGTCGAGAAGACGTTATTGTTCAAAGATGCGTTGAGTAAAGTAAACGCTGCGTGGGAAATTCCACTGCTAAACCCATGCCGCAGTGTGACTAGTTCAACGACGAATTTTCGTTTGATTGAAATCTTTCTAAACAAATATATAATAACACATGATGATTCAATTTTGTACATCTTGAACTTGGATCAATTGAAAGTTGAAGCTGTTGCCAGTGGTTTTAGAAAAATCATTGATTTTTGTATATGCAATAAGGAGATATTCATCCTTGAGGGACCAAGGAGTCTATTGCGATTGGCAGCCATTCCAGAACCGCCTAGCAAATCAGGTAAATATGTAAAAGAATATCTTTTCTTTACTAGATTGATTTGATGGCGTTGCTTGTACTATATGATTGTTACAAAGCACACAATTTAATTTGCATAATCAGATCTTCCTCCATAACTGAGTATAGATATGCAAATCAGTTTTATTTAATTCCTTTTCTTTTTCAGCCAAAATTATATTCAATCCACTTCTACCTCCACCAGTTCCAGTTCTTGGAACTTCCCTCTTCGAATCTCCTATTGAATACGAAGCCGAAGATGAGGCAGTAATCAATGCCGAAGAATGCTTCGAACTGCCACCAATCGAAGAAATAAGCTTAGACATTCCAATTGAAATTGCAGTTGAATCTCCGCGAGCAGAGCACTCCCGTCGAATGGAGATTTTCAATCAGATTGGTGAAAAAGAATTCGAAGAGTCAATCCTCCATCATCGTGGTGTGAACAATGGTAAAAAAGAAGAGAAACATAAAAAGAAGAAAAAGATTAAGACCGAAGGAATTGTGGAAATTGGACAAGCTATAGCCGAAAATTCCAGTGACGCGAAAGAGCAAATACCCAAAAAACTAGAGAAACCAAATACACTAGAATTCACTGCAAAGCCAACTGTGATGGACGCTAGCTTCTGCACTGATTCGAGGTGAGTTGGCTCACCGGATGCGTCTTCAAAGTAATGAGCTCGTTTGAATAATGATTCTATGTTTTATGTCTCCAAGTTCTTCTTTTATTTCCTCCTCTTCGAAACCGTCCTCTTCTATGAAGCCATCCTTTAAAATCATCCTTCCCAATGCCCTTACACCCAATTCTTTACAGCAGGCCATAGAAATAAAGGAGAAGGCTCTTGCTGAAAAGCTTCACTTAGAACCGGTCGAGCTGTCCGAAGTTTCTCAAGAAGAACTCAAGAAATCCCAAATAGATTTAAACACACAAATGCAATCGCAGATGCATTCATCTACATGGCAGTATCCACTTAAGCAGTATCCTGTAACGCATTTAGAAGACGCCGAAGTACAGACCACACCTAGAAAAAAAATTCATTTTATTAACGATGATGAGTATGGAGATGAATGCGACTCAGCGGTGACAACGCACAAAAACTTACAATTCATTTCGACACAACCAGTATGCGATCTGGAGCCCGAAGATATGATGCCCCTTGTTGTTCAGATGCCTGATAGCATGAAGATACCGTCGTTGTCTGTGGAAAATGTGGGCATTGGTCGTTCCAGCCCTGAACCGACCAGCTCGCAAACATCAAGCGATTGGGAATTTTTGGATAATTAAGTGTCCCTTTATGAGATTGCTTTACTTCACCTGCTTATTTACGGTAGAGAACGAACATTGATTGATGTATCAGCCTTGAATGTATGTTGTTTTATGGTCATTCGTCCGCAGTGTTGGCGAAATCCAAGCTGTGGATTTATCTCCAAATGGAATATTGTGATGCACATTTTGTAATTAATTAGAATTTTGTCTTTCTTTCTTTCTCCAAAGGATGTACATTTGTTCTTCTTTTTATTTTAAGGATTATTTATATGAATTTGTATTTATCCATGTCTCAACTTAAGTTTAAAATAATGTGCTCGGGTACTTTGTGTTTTTTCTTTATTGTCTCAATATTATACTTAGAACAAATCAGTTTTGTCAAGCACATGTAAGAGTTTAGTTTAGAGCTTATTTTTAAATAAAAAAAACTATAGTTTTTGTAAATGCAGTAGATTGAAGTTTAATTGAAAAATTAGTTGTTGTTTTCTGTGTCCTTTTTGTTTTCTGTTCGGTTCAAGGTCCAAATCCACATTTCATTCTCACAACTGAAAACACTCAAGAGTGTAAGTAACATTTACAAAGCATACATCCGTCCCAAACCGTTCAAATGTAGCCAGGAGGTCTCAAGACCTCTCCACACCTGTAAAAGAGATCCAAAACCAGACTATAAAACTTATATGGGACAGGCTGCGAAGTCGCTTGGCTCGTTAGGAAATATTGGGAATGTGTTGTCTCTTTCTCTCCTTGTAGCCCTTCTCTAGTACGATATTTCGCTAACCTCGTATAATTGGAGTTTTCCTTCCAATGGTATGCGACACCTTAATTATGTACATCCGCATTGTCTCACAGCCTCGGAGTGGTAGATTCTTTTGGCCGAAGAAAAATTGTCCATGATTCTACCCTGGCCTACCCTGACCTGACTAGATTCATATCTCTGTACAGTCCATACAGTTCGTGGTTGAATCATCTCCTTCAATCGCCATCAACGCAAACAGGACCAAAGGTCACACGCACAACTTTTTTCTCGAAAAGAAAATTCGCTTTCGATATTCGGAGTGATACACTATCGCTCAATAAATTTTAGCTTAAAAAACAGCGTTTGGCAAGATATATTCTACGTTTAATCTCTGTTCTCCCTGTTCCATCGTGCTCTCAATAAACTAGAATGCTCCTAAGGCCAATTATACTTTGATTGTTCTATTCTTGATTTACACCACAACAGCATGGACGCTATCAAATAGGACTAAGAAGATAAATGCTTTGTGTGCAATTTCTGGTAGCGTTTTGGCGGTAGTCGAAGCGAAAGATGTAAGCATGAAATTTAAGGGTGATAAGGCCTTATAAGTTTATTTAGTCGACCATGCATACTAGGCAGTGTAGGTGGCTAAATCATAAAGAACCTATAAGCAACACAGCTACTACCTGTGGAATTTTCAATTCCGAGCCTGTGAAATAATGCGATAAATGACGACTACAAATGAGATACACCCACAAGTTGAAGGAGACTTCAATTAACTTTAGAGGTCATAATCGACATATCAAGGAAATGACTTGTTACTTGAACCCAAGGTCAAGACCGAAATGTAGCGCCACCTAATCATCAGTGAGTGAGATTGTTTGTTAATTGCTTTGTAAATACGCTTTTCAACTGAGTTTTTGAAGACAAGGAGATGTAACCGTCGTAGAAAAAGACCAGTAAGATATTTCGGTTTTCTCTAAATATTGAAGTATTTTTTTTAGAATAATTTATAGAAATTTTTCGGTGTTCTCAAAGTCGTGATTTAGTTAGTCATGATCACTTTCTTAGTGGAGATTGAAGATTCTCTAAAATAGTCCCCTCCAAAGGAAGGACAATGTCTTTGATATTATCTAATAACTGAATAGAACATGCATCATATAACATTTTTTGAACGCATAGTTAAACCGGTGTCTCCTACATCAGTAATCTTAAGGAGCTTCTTCGACATGTGATACCACGACTTCTGGCAAAATCCACACTCTGAATAGGTAAACAAATAAATTTATGCGATACACGAGTACATGCATATATCATACTACTCAAGAAAAACTTCTGAATCTGAATGAAATGCATAAGTATGCTGATTTAAAGGCAAAATCGCATTCAATTCAATGAAACAATCACACACTGTCCAGTTTCGATTTCATCATATTCTATATGATACACTATTCAGAATTTCTGGGAATGTATAGCCACCCAGATCAATTTGTTTGCCGGTGATTTTCCACGGCTACAAAGAAGGAATTGCAAAATAAATCTCTGTTCGCTGTTGTTCGCGCTGGTTTGGTACATAGTCAGATTGTCTAATTTATCCCCACTTCTGTATTTCAGTAATTGCAACAATTCAATGTGTTCAATTGAACTTTATTAGTCTGCCGAGCAAATTTATTGAAAATGGAATTTTCCACTCCAAATTGAAAGTTTTCCATTTACAAATTTAATTCTTTCTTAAGGTACTGTATAATTACAAGAATCCCTTTACGCATGGTCTTGTGGTAATACCATGCGTAGGGTACTTACTCAATGAACATAATAGGTTTTTATGTGAGAAGAGAAGTCAAAGATGTCGCTTAAGACTGTGTGGAAAAATTCAAAGTATTCGCATTGTTTATACAAATGTATAGAGTTCATGTTTCGGAGCAAGTAGGAGGATTGTGTTTTGTTACTTGATGGAGAACTGTGTACATGTTTATGTATAACTTTTCCTACGAAACGAAATCCGACTGAGGGACACGAGTTAAATGGATTGGCATGTAATGGCTTGATATCAAATGCTGAAATCAATGAATGTGTTGCTTTCATTTACGTAGATATGTAGATAATTAATTATTTTAAGTTTAAGAAGATCTGAAAATATTTCCACAAAAGAAAAACTAATGTAATGAGTACTCCTCCAATATTTAATGTAGGGATTGTTGTACTTCCGTTAAGGTCTACAAACATATTTAAATCGAAATGTTTCAGATTGTAAGTGAATGCGGATGTCCATAACCTTTCAGAGCTGCTTGGATCAGGCTTATGTTCCTAGTGCTTGGAAGGAATTCAACGTGATATTCATACCCAAGGTAGAAAAAAGCCTCATAGGCTATCATTTGCCTAACAAAGCTACAGGAAAGGGAAGTCGAAGAAGAAAAAGAGAGGAGGTATCAATTAACCTTGTTTTTTAATGTTTAGGAATATTCGTGTGGCTAAAAAAAACGAGTTTCTGAAATTAACTGCGCGTACGAAAGTAAACTTAAAGGTATACTAATAAGCTTTACCATCAAGACGAGTATTACGGATGAATTTTTGAAGGGGAGGCTAATTCAACAAAATTTAAGTATTTCGTCAATCGACTTCGTTATATTGCAGTCTTTTATTAGTTTTGTCGCCTGCTTTTTGATTTTATCCAGCAGCTGCATAGAAGTCTTGAGAGCACAAGGCCAGATATGAGTTTGGGGTGAGCAAAGGCCCTATAAATTAAAGCCACATCAAATGGGGTGAATTATTTTATGTTTGAGGAGGAAACCTAAATATTTCGCGGCGACCTTAAAAGAATAAGTTATTGAACTTAAATTTCAATTTTCTGAAAATTTATACCGGGGTTAAGAAACCTTCAGCACAGCACAAGATGCGCTTTTTTGTTTTTCGAATTGTTCTTGTTTTTAATGCACTATTTTTATATATGGCTATATGTTCTTCTTTGACCAAATTGTGATGCTTAGAAAGATAAACAATTTGAAAAGATGAATGCGGTCTGTTTTGTATTTGATCATCTTCTTGGGTTTCTACTGTATTCCCCATTCCGACCCACCATACTTATGTAAAGTAAAACTCAAAAACATAGCGAAGTCAAAAAATTAGATATTCAGCCCCATAGTCTTGAGCGGGTCAACACAAGCTTTAGATAAAGCACTTCACTGTAAGGTATAGATTAGCATGTTTGCTACACAAGATCAGCTCAACGTACACCACAGACAATTGAAATCATTCCACTCTTGGACCAGTCTTCGGAATAGACTTGATTTTAAGCCAGAGGACACGGACGACACTCTCATCAAACTCCACAACGACGAAAAGCTTGCTTTCAGCGTTTCGCCAGGAGGAGAATGGCCGATTGGCTCTCGAATGCTATATGGTATCTAAAATTGTTTACTGGTTCATTAGTCCGATAGTGTAATTATACACATATTTGTGGTTGTATGAAAAAGACTAGTTAGAATTGTGTAATGTGAATTTTAACCGCCTCCGTGGCGCAATCGGTTAGCGCGTTCGGCTGTTAACCGAAAGGTTGGTGGTTCGAGTCCACCCGGGGGCGAATTATTTTTTTATTTTAGGCGCTCTGAAACTTATTCAATCTTATGTCACATTATGTTACATTTTTAGTTGCTTATTATTTGTAGTATGAACAGAGGTCGTCCCGGATGAGGTAGTGAATTCTTTCCTCCGTGTCTTTTTCTCCATGTTAGAGAGGATACGTGATGATATGATTCACACTTCTCGGCATTGTTGGTATAGATGTATTGGGTCCAGAGTTTGTGAAACGGTAAGGGACCGATTTATGATCGATTAAGACAGCTTTGATTCTGAGTTCGTGTTGAAAGTGATAATGCTTAAAAAACCCAGAACATTTGATATTTGTAATAAGCTGATATTGTAGTGATGTTTTTGGAGGTGCCATGACATAACGCCAAGCGACATAAGGCCAAATTTTAAAACTTGGCCTTATGTCGCTTTATCAAAGTGACAAAAGACCAAATTTTTGCTTTGGCCTTATGTCACTTTCACAAAGCGCCATAAGGCCAATTGGCTTCATGTCGCTTTCCGCTGTATATCTGATTTAGGTTTACCTTATTAAAATATATCTTCCATTAAACATTCTGAGGCATTTAAGAGGAAACGGGTAAAAAGTCAAATTCACCCCTGCTTGGCCACAGATAGGATTTGGGGTAGGTGCAAAGTTGGATATATGTTACTTTTTCAAATCCATTCTAAATATGAAAATAAGAAAACACCACCAACCTCGCACCTATCCCAAATCTTATCTGCGGCCAAGCTGGGGGTTTCAGGGGGCAGCATGAACCCTCATACTTCACTTTTTACCCGTTCCCTAATACTAACTCCACTGTTCAATTTCATTTTAATTACACATATACATGTTATTAAAATTGTGGAATTATGACCCACTTGATGTTTATTGATATTATTATTTGGTGTTCTGTCTCAAAAAAATTTGGCGTTATGTCGCTTTGATTTGTGTAAAAATCTGTTCTACTGCGGATTTTCCTTGCTTGAAACCACACTGATAAGGACCTATTATATTGTTGACGAAAGGTTTCAGGAGTTCACACAGAACGGTGGAAAAGATCTTATAGAAACATTCGATATTTGTGATAAGCTGATGGAAATGAAGAAAGTCATGTTTTTTTAAGGAATTCAAAACTAATTAGTTAATTCCGATCTGGTTTTGGAGGAATGTTCATTGAAACGAAGGAATTCCAAGTTTTGTAAGCATGCCGTTTTATCGGCACACCCCACGAGTGCAAAATTTTAGTTTTTTTGTATTGTACCTCACTAGAATATCTAATCTATCAAATTATCTTTTACGATTATATAATGTAATGTAATGTAATGTAATGTTTTATAACGTAAGTAGTAGTAAGTAGTAGATTAAATTAGTAAATAAATATGGGGCGTATAAAGCCCGCACCGCATGATTGAGAACATTTTTAAGTTGTATCCATAGTAAGAGTCTAAAAAATCATATTAGTAAATATAATATATACTGCAAATACTTGAAACTATTTGCACGAATTTTAAAGAAAGTATTAAACCCAACAATTTGTAAATTCATCCTACAACTTCAAAACCCTAGCGTGTCCACTTTGCTGTCTTGACCTTTAGCGGAAATCATTTTTGGTTCAGGTTGGTTTGATAAAAAACGGAGAAAAAGAGTTCAACGACGGAATATGGAAGTTTTACAGCGACATGTATCCCGATATGGCAAGGCTATTTTCAGCGTATAAATCACACATCACTGGTCTAACGAAAGTTTAACTTCATCTATGAAACAAAGCATGACAAGAATGAGCGAAGTAGAGCACATAAGTTAAAAATGTACCGTTATCATCCTGGCGTGCAAAATTGAGACAGGTAGAGAGATAATGTTGATTAAAGATTTCTTGTTGTTTGCAGGTGCGCAGGTTCACCCCGAAGTGCACCAATATTTTAGGAAAAGACTAGATTATGATATGATAGCAGTCGGTATTTATAACAACTTGATCATGGCATGAAAGCTGGCCGGTAGAGAATAGTTATCGGAATGTTTTTAAAGATATGATCAGTTGACTGTGATATAGGTAGTAGCGTAAATTGCAAATACCTAAAAAGGCTAGTATGTCGAAGTAGTCTAATTTTTTTTGCAATCGAATATCTCTTTTCGATGAAACAATTCGAAACAACGTCATCTAACACAAACGAGTTCAGTTTTGTATGAAGAATTTGCTCATCACACATGTATGGAACATCACAGAAAGTTGTCCGTTTACATTCCAAAGTAAAGGAAACAACCTCATTATAGTAACATATTTTGAAATTTTTCTATGAAAGACATATAATGAGCACATGCTAATAGGTTTTAAATAACTTTTGAATTAGGGTATTTCGAGAAGGTTCGTTGGTTTACAGCTTTTCTTGAAATATGCACAGTTGGATCGGTTCAGAAAAACATATGCGTTGTAATTTATATTAATTCATACAACAGGAGATATCGTTTCAAATCAATAGAAAAATGCAACATTTTCATTTAAACCTAAGAACAAAGTTTGAGTTTAGCAATGGGACACAATATCTGCTAAATGTTTGCCTTGGCTCTGCTCACAAATAGTCTTTCTTTTCGATGGAATGTTTTATTGCTATTTTGCATAATTACGGCTGCGTGAATTGTGCTGGAGCATTGGCATAAACTTTGTTCACCACCTTGGCGGTTGAACTTTCAAGAATTCACAGGTCCAGAAAAATTGGTCATGTATAGAGCCATTGCTTCGCCGTGGCATGCGGCGTATTCCTTCTGGAAAAAAAGGGGTCAATATCTTTCTGCATTGCAATCCTTTCGCTGAAACGGTCAAACAAGTATCATTTTTGAAAAAAAGAAATAAGGACACTGCATCAATAATCGGAGAGATGGACGGAGAGGTTGTTCCAAGAACCTTGTGGCGTGCAGATACGACAATTTTGTTTGCTTACGTACTTAAATAAAGGGATCAAGGTCATATGCTTATGCTCAAAACAAACGTGCGTCAAAGTGCATCCAGTAAAATTTAAGAACATCGCTTTATATGGGAGTGGACACATGTGTTTACCGCCGGCCACGCATCAATGCAAGTTGTATCTCTTTCTAATTTTGTTGTAATCCACATGTAATAGATCAGCGAGATAGTACAGTTTAGAAAAATTTTGGGAAATGGGGTTTCATGTAAATGAATTTTTACAATTTGAAGTCAACTGCGAAAACAGTAATGAAAGAGATTCATTTCAGATCTATGACAAAAAGAATTTGTTTTCCGAAATAAATTTTCACTTTTAACAATGACAGCAAACTAATGCGATGAGATGTCCAAAGCCATTGCATGTCTGTTTCGTTGCACATTTCTGCACGCATCAATGCATGCACTATTGCTGGCATTTGTTCAGGCTTTGGAATAATTTTATGTCAATAGTCACGATCTGGATCATTCATTTCCAGAACCCAATTAGGAAATGCGTGGTCTGCTGGCGTCAATTCTTGTGTCAGCTGGATCTTAAAAGTATGTGAGCCCAAATTTTAATGAAAAATTACATGAAAAGTTGTTGACAAAGGCAATATTTTCAACTGATCTTGCTGGACAAACACAAGTAAAAGGAGAGCAAGCGGGGTTTCAAAAATTCAAAGGAAATCTGTATTAGAAAGTAAGGCGCGATATTCGTCAAAAGAAAAAATAGACTTATTTGCTGGCATAGATTAATGGAGATGTCATAACGTTTACCTCATTAAGTTTATATTGTATTTATTTTGGCTTTAGATAATAGTGGATTAATTATGTTTTCCTTCAAGACCAATGAAACCAACTGAAAGAATTTTTAAATGGTGTTATTTACGTTTGTCCAGCAGTGTTAACCGAAACCTTCGATTCTTCGCTGTCAAATATTGTAGACTCTTTCGTTTTTTGTGTATCAGTTAGCTCAGATTCGAGGACTCTTTTGGCTACAGAAAACCCATGCTGGAGTGGACTACATATACATATAAATATATCTAAGAAGTTCGATGAGGTTTTTACGTTGACAACTGATGTAGTTTAAGTCCGTTTGTTTGAATGTGGTGCTCTAAAATAGGAAATGGCAAGTTCAATCAGCAGCAGACAAGAACTACAAGTACAATATCCAAAGTTAATCTTTTTTCAATAAAGCGACTGCAATTAATCTTTAGGAAAACTTGGCAGTTTTGGAACATACTGACTGAGTCATCGTAACATCTCATACAACATCTTCTGTGGTATTTTGCTAAAGCGCATGCAAACGTTCGTCAACAATGTTGTGGGTTCAAAAAAATTTCGGACTGACATGAACTGCCTCTTTGCTTAATGTGACTTGGATAGAGACGTTGTCTGTGTAGGATAGAGACAGAATCCTCGCTACATTTGATGTCAAGAAAGGTAATATGATTTCTTCATCATCGCGCGTGAGAAACTCGCTATATAATGCTAGGGGCACGCTCTTTTTATATAATGGATGACACTAACATGAATAAAGGAAGGAACGAGGGCTTGATAAGAAAAGTGCATCGAAGTTGTGATAAACCTCAACCAACTTGTCATGCAAAATTGTAGACAGCTGAAGTTGTAGCGACATGTTAGATAAATGAAGAATCCAAAATGAAGAACCTCTTTGTGCCAAATCGTATTGAGTAGGAAGCCCGATTGTAATCGAAATACATTTTTGCGACTAAATAAATTGATTTAATCAAAAGTTTTTCGTGCTCCATTCCGTGACGTATTATTGAACTAGAATGATCGGTCATCTCATATTTCATATGACATTCCATCTAATTAAAATTTCGCGGTACTTCGAATGTTAGCTCCGATTGCCTCTGTTTCAACTGGCCTTGAAATTTGTTTTCTAAATAGCAGAAAAAACGGTTGTTGTTCCTTGCAACTCTGTTTTGTTTATATTCGAAAAGTCATCTGAGTACTAGCCGATCAAATGGCGTTTCCTCTAACTGCTACATAATTTCAAAATCAACAACAACAAATTAGTATCCTCTAAATGCGTTGAATTGGAGAAAAATAAACATAGATCATAGTTCCCTATAAACATCTTTTGTGAGCGCCAAAAAAAGCTTCTACCGGCAATAGAAACCCACACACATGCTTACTTCCTATACCAATAGAATCATCGTATTCCGGCGTTTCTTGTTCTCAGCACTCAGCTGTTCTACACAAAGTTGAGGCATGCGTGTTCTCCCAAGCTCCAAGCACCAATAAATACACCTGCCGATTAAAGAGAAAAGCTCATAAGTTTGAGATAGCTCAAGCGGTCAACAACGTTACCACCGGCAAGGACAATACTTCAGCTTAATCGTTCCTCTTTAAGTACTCAGTGTGCATCTGAAAATTAGAATTTTTCTGCAAGTTTGTAAATTTTACAAGAGTCAATCGTGAGTGAACCGCCCGAAAGTTGTTTAGTACGGATTGAAGTCCAACTGTGAAACTTAAAGACTGTAAACAAGAACTTTCAACATATTACATAAATTCGATTGTAAATCAGTGTTTTTTTTTGAAAAACAATTTTCTTTAAAATGAGCGAATCCGTATTGGAAGTTGTGTCACCAAATGTCCAAATTGATGATAAGTATATTGCCGTCGATTATGAGTATCAAACAAACACTGTTAAGCGGCAAGGAAATAAACTTCAGGTGAGTTGGCTAAGGGAAAATAAAGAAAAATCAAGAATGAAGTTATGTGCCATGTGGCTTAATTGAAATCCTTTTGTGATTACATCGAAGTGTTGTTTGAATTGCCTTGCTTCCTTTCTGCCTTTACGACTGCGGAAATCGATAATTTCGTTGACCTTGGGGTGCATATCGTTATTCTAGAATATTCCATTCATGATTCCAATTTCCATAGACACGGATGCACGCATACACAAATGAAGTATTACAAGGGTGATAGATCTCGGTTCTCTTGAGGAAGGAATATTGAGTTGATTGATAGAAATTTTGCAGGAATCCAGTGCACAACAAATGGTTTAGAAAGCACTCCTCCCTCTGCTGTTTAAATTAACACTGACGTTGGCCCCCGTTATTGATTTTTGTGTTGTGAGCTGAAAGAGGCGTTATGCGCTTATTCCGAAATGTCAGGTGTTTTTAACAGGAGACTTGGGCGCATGTGGACGATAAACTATCATCAATACTTTAAACATGTATGTATGCATATTCTTGTTTTTGTTCATTGAAGTGAATTTATGTTTGTGTATAATATAAATTTGTAGAAATAATTGATCGTCACTCAGTTTAAATTGGCTTCAATTTATTAAAGTCGGCTTAATTACGCTGAGTGAAAACTCTTTTTCTCATGAATTATCCGCTTGTATTGTAGAATTTGAAAAGCCAAAATGGATAAGCTCATGTTACAGTCGTAAACTGCAAATCTTATTTTTTCTCAATTGGCTAGAACTTTTCCTTCGAGAACAAATTATTTTTTAAAAGATTCGTAATTTTTGAAAAATAATAAAAAAAATGAGGGGTGAAATGATTCTTTTCACAGAACCTGTTGAATCGACCGATCGATGTAATGATCGATGAATGTTGCTTTTTGCAGCAGAGCATAAATGAAGATAGCCGTCAAAGATGTGTGAATTTTGAAGTAACTCTGAAAACGAATACTTTTTGAATAAATTGCTGAAAGAGACTAGTTGCATTTAAACTGACTTGGAAATGTTCATTTATGTATTATTGCTGCAAAGTCAGCACGAGCGACATCCAAAGCGTGGAAAATTCACGCATGTTACATCTTGCAGTCAGTATATGACAATCAGGCTCTTTAAGATATGCAAATAAGTTCTATTCCCATTCTAATCTTGATGCAACAAACGTGCAGTAGCCCTTTTGATGCATATGTTCAATGTTATCGGAATTAGTCATAATTTTTGGCTACACATTTCTTTAAGTAAATTGCTCAATAATTTTTTGTTTATTTAGTTAAGCAGAAGATTAGATGTCCATGTCCCCATTTTTGATTCTCCATCTGGCAAGACTGAATACCGATATTAAATGTCAGTCTTCTTCTTCTTTTCATACTGCAGTTCTGAGTTTCGAAGATGCTTTTAGCATAACTGATGCCTCAATGTTCCCGTCTTTATAAAGTTTGCAGAGTTTGTGGTTTTGTTTTCTCCTACACTCTCCTTCCTTTCAGATAGGACTACAGTTCTTCTGTCTTATACATCTTTTGGTTTCATAAAGTGGGACTAGCAAGGTATGGATAGGTATTTTTGTTAGGATCGCAGAATATAGTTATAACCCTTCAAAAAAATGTTGTATTAAAGCGTTTATTATTATTCTACATGAAATAAAGGAGTGAACATCAGCCAACAAGAATACAAATGTTTATCTTTTTAATACTAATAATCTTTTGGTAATGTACCTTAATCAATTAGTAATTATTGACATTCTGATAAATTTAAAATCTTAGCGTCAAAACTTATTTGAAAATCAAAGGCAACACTTTAAATCTTTGATTTGAAATGTAACTGGTTAATTGTTTCCTTAATTTATTCTACTATTGCAATTTATTATAGTTTTGTTCGGTCCCTCAGACATTTCGTGAGTGGCATGATATTAACATAACCGAACGATCTGCTTAAACTTTTTATGAAAAAAAAAACTGACACAATTGCACAGACAAAGGCTCAGACCCTAAATCTGATGCTCAGAATTCAAGCAGTACACCTGCCGCTTTTAAGTATTTTCGTGAATTTAAAAAAGTATTTAAATATTCAGAGAGTGGTGCAATTTACTACTGTATTCATAGGTCAATTTACATTGTACACACGTTCGTCATGAAGCTCATTCACGTCATATACATAAGTCGTTCATTATTGATTCTTTCAACGAAGGCGCGGTATAATTTGTCATTAAATCTTTTTATCTATTCTTTTCAAGTCAAATAAGACCAAAGATGTGGCACATACGTTTATTTTCTGAAGAACCTGAAAACTTTAAGAGAGCTGACACTCGATAACTACTTTTAAATGTAGTAATAATTACAAACCACAATTGCATTGAAGTTGCTGTAAAATTCATGCCAATAGTCGCTTATATTGCTTACTTTTCCTTTACTTGAGTTGTTTCTTTATACATATGTGTATGTATATTTAAAAGAAAAGAAATCAATGATTGAAGTATGGAGTAAAGAACGAGTATCTTTATATCGTATCGGGTTTTCCAATAAAGACTTGACAACTTTTTTTTTAAATAAAACGCAAACCATTTAAGATATCTCAAAAATGTCCTTCATTTGAAGTACAATCAAAACATTTATGTATAGAATTTGACGTCGTTCATATGTCCACCACGACACGTTTGCAGTGGTCGATTCGTTGAACCACCCATTTCTCAATGACTCGGCCACACAGACGAAAATGGCCGCTATCTCTTGTTTAATTTTGTCTCAGACCCTCTAACAACGCCAACTTGTCGGCAATGTCCAATAATATGACGTAGTTACATTAAAAATCTATGTTAAAATACACGATCTAGGCGGCCAATCGACAGAATCATTTCTCGATATAACACGTGCATCAAATAAAGTTGTCAATTAGTCGATTGTTACACTCATTGTGCGGCTTGTGGCACCTTCCTGTTCCTAATTTATGCAATTGATCAAAGCAATAACGTTGCACTATTTCTATGTAACGATATTCATGTACCTACACATCTCAAAATTTGACGTTACAACAAAATAATCTCTTACGCAGAAAGATCGTGATGTGATTTGATCCCAAACTTTTGAAATAAACTTTTGTTATCACGGCAACCAGTCACTGGCAATGTTTTGACTGTAAATCTCGTTGTTGCTTTTGATTATAACGTAAACATTTCTTGAGCCCTTTAACACTGCTATAAACGATTTTCGCTGTAATTCGGTACTGTGTAGTATGAATTTGTGTTTAAAAGGAGGAAGACACCTTTATTTACTTATTTGTTCGACCAATATTGGTTGTTCTTCTTTGTGACTAAGAATTTAAACTCCATCATTTGAAAACACAATTTTAAGACTTAAAACAGTATACGAGGATTTTACCTACAACTTATGGAAAAGTTAAGTTCTTAAGATCCCCACCAGAGAACCGCATGAGACCCTGTTTTTGCTACTTAGAGTGCACTCAAGAAAAAAGCGGTATAAGTGCATACAACCACCGCAGGCTAAGCGATCAATACATAGAGTATATATATATATAAACTCGAGTGTTACGTATTTATGTCATTTCATCTTGTACCACCGCATATTTATATTGAGTTCAACCAAACGTTTCGTGATGTGTCGTCGTATGTATGATCGTTTATTAAAAACGAAAACACCGCATACAGGATGAAATTATTTAAATACGTAACGCTCAGGTATATCCTGACGAACCACCGCAGGGAATTGCGGTGGAGACCACATGTATGTATATGAATGTACGATCATATGTGTTTGCAGTAAATAGGATGGAAGTATATTTTTTATGGGGTATCAAGGTGTCATTTTTAAGGTACCGTCTACAAAAACCTTTACAATTTCGGTGTGTCCGTCCGTTCGTCCGTCTGTCTGTCACACTTTTTTATCCCCGACGTTTATAAAGATATCGGCATGAAATTTTGGAATAAAGTAGTTCAGGCATAGAAATCATTTTTCATGCACACAAATTTAAAATTTGAGGGTGGCTGCCATACAGGTGAAGTTGGCATGGAATTTGAACAGCATTTGAAGCAAAAATTTCAAGCATTCTAGCCCAAATAGTCTCTGAAGATATTGGCCAATCATCGACATGCGAATTTAGAAGATTTTGAGTAAATGGTAAATATTAAAATATCGGTTTATGTACAAATTTTGAGATATCAAAGACTTAAAATTATAAATATTTTAATTTACACACATAAAGTCCATGCTGTTATCGACAACTATACCCCTAAATGCCCAACAGCAATGACACACCGCATGCATGAGCAGTATGATGAAAGGGATTTTCTGTGTTAGATAAATTAGGATATAGATATTCGTATATGCATTTATGGATGATTGTTTTTATGTATGAATGTAGTAATGAATAGTTGATTTGGGTTGAAGTTAGAATACAATTTAACTGGAGTTGTTTGAAATCGTGGCCTGACACTCAGAAATGTGCAGAAATGCAGAAAATATTTAGGCGACGGAATCTTCCCGATGCGTGTACAACTAATAATTTATAGTAAAAAGAACAAGTATACATGCGGTGTACAGCTGCAGTTCTCTAATCCGCACTTAAGGTTTGATTAAATTCAATCAATTCTAGAATCGATTCTTTCACTTTAAGAGGCATGAATACTTTTTCCAGCACGCGTGTTGGTTTTGAACTCGTAGAATATTCAGCTCCTCATGTTTCAGTGCTGACTGTAAAGCCCAAAAAGTTTTAAGAAGACTTCTGAAGTTAACGGGCATGACCACAACTGCTACGACAAGCACCTTCTCGACGGAATTCATAACGATCTATGTACGTCTATGAAGTTATATCAGGGCCGAAGCCGAAGGCATAGAAAATAAAATTTTTAAAATTGATAAAAGGGCGAAGTACACATTTTAGTTTAATTCCTGGCAAATTCATTCACTTCACTTCAAAGATTGAATAGTCAAAGGAAAGTCAAGAACAGACAATACCTATATTCTTATCCAACTAATAACTGTCTGTTTCTATAACTGATTTATTGACGTTGTTCAATTAAATTGTCAATAAAATTGATTGACAAATGAGCAGGGGTGCGCCTATAATTTTGCACTTCAATAGCCGCTTATGGTAATTGAAACAACTTTAAATTAATGCCGCGGAATAGGCAATTATACGTTACTGATCAGTGATGGATGAGTTATGTCTTGTATAATAAAGCTGTCCATATCAATCTACATACATAGGCATGTCACGTGTGGATCTATTCCCGAAGTTAAGGGGCTTTATATGGATTATATGAAATAATTCCATTTTAGATTAACTCCTTCAGCTTAAGTTAATGTTACTTGCAAATATAATTAATGGGTTGAATATTGTATTTGGAGAGTTTGTAAACTTATCTAAATTAAAAATGCTTTCATGTTTATGATCACCACGGGAGCCGTATATCAGCGAATTGAAGCACCCCCTCAGAAAATAGATCTTAGACGCTAGGCCACATGTTTATTTCTGAAGATAATGGTATTACCAATTAAATAGCTCTATAGTTTTATTGGTAGTGTGTCATAAAACATTTCAAGGTAGACTTAAGTAAAAAGTTTTTTTCTTTCGGCACATTACATTCCGTATCCGAATACAAACAACGCTAAAATGAGAAAAGCCTTTACCAGAGTCACTGAAAAAAGCAACCTGTTTTAGGGAACATACTCTCTCAGAAACCATTCGTATTGTGTGTGGAATTGTTCTTCCGCGAGTTGAGAAAACCTACAGATTAATGCCGACTCCGAACGACGAGATTGTGAAGCATCTCTCTCTTTGAGCATTGTCAGTGACTCGAAAGAGGTGGAGCCGTGAACATTTATTTTTTAAATTGGTGCTTGTTCACTCGACCGTAAAGTCTAGTGCGTCTAAGTCGACGCAAACACCCACAATATAATCCGTAAGAAATTCCTGCGCAGGAACTTAATTCTTTTCCAAGGCTCAACATCAACATCGTTAATTAGTTGTCATGTATTCTGTCTTAAAAACGTCATTACTTGTTATGGCAATATAAGTCACGCCACTACGAAATTTAGTTTTTAAAAGTATTTGTGATTTCATGTTGCCAGTCATTAGATGTGAAAATAACTTCTAAGTACTTAATAAGTGAGAATAATCAGCTAACATCAACATCGTGAGACAGCTAGATTTTGTAGGATGTTTTACGTTGATATGGATATAGATATAAATATAGATAATGCTTGGTACTTTAGCACTGATGCAGTTGACACAAATGACAGCGAATCATGTTCAACAGATTTAATACGCCGATGACGTTGCGTGACCACGAAATTGTACACACACAGTTTTTGACAATTGAACACTGACAGAGTTGTGTCTCGCTCGTAATAGAATTTTACAATTCACGAATCTTTCTTTTTGTCCAACACACATTTACATTTCCTCACTAAAGAAAGGATCAACTGTCAAAGGAATCATTTTTAGGGAAGATTATCATTTTTTCAAGATAACTAGAAAAAACGTCTTCTACAGGAAGACTTTTCTGAGTTTTGGTACTTGATTTATTTTTCGAAAGAATGAAATGCAGCATTACCTCAGGTCATTGTCCTGAAAAGTAAATAGGTAAGTACTCCGGGTGAGATCGATTGAACTATATTTCGTAGGTAGGTTCATGTAGGATAAGTGCATTTAGTATTAGGAATTTACTATTCTGAGATTAATAAATTGTATATCGCAGGACAGAGACTGTACTCTCCCTAGGCTTTATTTTGACAAAAAACGACCGTCAGGCCCTTGACTGTGTTTTTCAATGAGTCTGGAGCGAGACTGGGCGTCTACTCAATTTAGTATCTAACGGTGATATCCATGGTTTGCATTAACAGCAAGTATGAAAACAATTTTCTAGCAGCAGTTACTTTTTGCTTAAAGTCAACTTTAAGCTGCCGACTCAGAACTGTTCGCCTTTCAATTCATCACCAGCATTATATGCGAAAAAGGTAAAAAGAAAGACCGACGTGGAACGCAGTTCTTAAAGTCGAGTCTTATACAAGCTCTCTAAAATTCACACAAGATTTAAAAGTAGTACCGTTTGCGCGCTAAAGGGTTGCGAACGATAACAAAGACAACGTGACAGCTGACGATGACACGATGGAACACGTTTTTATTGTTGAACATTATTTACGAGTAAAAAGTAAAACAAAAATCACCTACAGCTCAGTTTTATTATTGGAAGAATTATCGTATCACAAGGTGTCGATTTAGGGGTGAAGACTTCATCAGACCATTCTTCGAAAATGTGGCTGGTCAGGCAATAACAGTTAATAGTGCAGTTTCCTGTCTTTGTCTTAAGGATATGGGATGTAGACGCGGCCGACATTTGGTTTGAACAAGACCGTACGAGATACTGTATGAGTAATTTTCTGGTCGTATTATTTTCCATCTTGGTGACCAAAATTAACGCCGTTGGAATTTTTTTCCTTGTGTTTTTTAAGGTCAAAGCATACTTGTTGTAAAGGCCTATTACCACACATGCCTTGAAGAATTACATTTGGGCGCTGGGTTAACGAAGTTCAGCAACATTCATGTAACAAAAGAAGTCTACAAAAGAGAGCTTTTATGCAATCAAAACCATGGAGCCTTTTACCCAGTATGCTATCGTGGCGCTACAGTCGGGCGTGCTATTGTTCTCTGACGAGTAGAGGGGACCTTCAGTTCAGTGCCGACTCCGAAGTTTAAGAAACGATTTCTAGACAGTTATACTCTTCGAGCATTGTCAATGACTAAAAAGGGCTGAAATATTAAAGATATTGTTTGGGAATCGAACCTAGACTTTGAGCGTAGAATAGACTTTCTGAAAAAATGTTTTTTTAATTTGAAAAGAAGATATTTTATAATAATTTTGAAATATGTAATTATTTCATAAACCAATTCTGCGACACTCTTTATTAGAGTAAAGTAAACATCTACTGAAAATCCTAGCGGCTGGATAAACTATACAAACTCAATCGCTATCAGTACATCAATTTTAATGTATTCACTTTTGAAATGTTCCCTCTCATTTTGAAATCCATCAATGAATTTTATTTGTCATATGAACTTTGGATTCCTCATATCGTAGACGTCTCAAATTAAATACCAATCGTGAGCGGCTTCCGCTTATACATTTACTAATTAACTGAAACTGATTATTTATTTTGATCGCGACAAAACATGTCTGTCATGGTGATTACCATTTATTAATTAACTCTTTTATTCGATAATCAATTCCAAATGCAAACCGAAGTTTAAACGAGTTATACATAAACTCGTCCAAGACAACCACCAGGTGGATACTCTTCAACCTATATTCGTGCTATCATACGAGTCTATCTGTTCTATTTAGCAATTTTTGGAAAATTATTAACTTGATGGCAACAGCTATCGTACTTTGATGATTATAAAAAGCAACAAAAAAATCAACTCAATGGCTCACGTAATTTCTGCAAATATGATAAATTCTTTATTGCCGAAACTTCAATAATCACGCGTCCGTTTTTATCTCCTTTAAATGATTTTGATTTTATTGGTTTCTTTTCCGTCAGCACTTTTCGTTTGTTAACCTTTAAAAACATTACAATATCCATAAGCGGGTACATCTGTATAAATATGTATATAAAAGGGCTTGTAGCACGACTGGGTATTGTTACGAAGCATTGACAAAGATTTGTAGATAGTAGCGGGAAGTATCATTAATTTGGGACACGCCTATCGTTTATAAAGTATTTAAACGGGTTTGGCGGCCGTCCACATGCAGACCGGCCGGCAAAATCGTACGATCGCTTTTATTGTTTCTCTCTTGAGCGAGTGTGAGTATCCATCGTCTTCAGACACGTCATGCTTTAAAGCATTTTTCACTCCTTTTTTTAAACAGAACGAAAGAGGTTAATTATTTACCAGACGATTGCTTTTTTTTAGCTGAAATATTTGTTAGCACCTTTTTTCGAAGAGGCACGTGGCCTGTCTTCTGCTGTGTCATGTTGATATGCATATCTGGACGTGGTAAATATTCTCAAGCAGGTCTTTATCATGTTTCTCCTATAATTTTGGGCTGCGCTTATGTAAATTAATGTATGTATGGAAATGTTCACGTGCTTAAATTGGTAGATGAGCACAAGTGACATTGACGGCGTGACAAGTTGTGAATATTTAAAAATGAATTTCTGGCATTCATGTATTTCTAAGAAGATAATTTAGATGCGAAGTCCCAAATGGTGGACGGTGTGCCGTTTTGGATATGTAAAATTTGATGAAATTGCTGACGCAATAATTGGAAAAGCTTTCAGAATATTTATAGACAACTGTCATGCACATTCCCGATAGAAATTAAAAATATGATTTAAAATTAAATTTCCCTCGCAATGCGATGCGATGCACAAATAGTGTAGATAGCTGCAACTTCATGAACACAGTTCAATCAATGGGATATTAAGTATAGAGCACTTTTCGTTAGATTGCTTCACAACAGTTCAATGAATTGTCGTAAGTCAAATCAAATGAGCTTTCATTGTCAAGTTCAATATCATCATAGCCCTGAGCACGTTTTTCTGCGGTATGAATATTTCACTCAGCCGGTTTAACGTTATTACTCGTACACACACGTACACAGTGGAAGCGAACATTTTTACTACACTTTGCAAATATGTTCTGATATTCTGAATTCTCTTTTGCTGATTTTAATCTTAATTTGTAAAGGTTTGAAATGTGTATACAAAGAGAGGAAACTATTCATATGCAGTTATCAAAACTACATCTTCCCACCAGCTGCAGTGGAGGATTAACGACGTAGGAATGAGTGCAGAGCAGTGCATCACTTTAATTAACACCGGAACGCTGTTTGACATTTTTTTGCCTTAACTTATGTTGGCCGGTTTTGTTTTCCTATATGTTTTACTAATTCAACACTTTAATAATCCAGCAATATCTATTTGCGTTACTTCCAGGTCAAACCTGAAACAATCTCTATTAAAATCCGAACTGGTAAAAAAGTGCCAAAACTAGGACTTATGCTCGTAGGATGGGGTGGCAACAACGGTTCCACTCTAACTGCCGCTTTAGAAGCAAACCGGCGTCAGTTGCAATGGCGAAAGAAGACAGGAATCCAAAAATCAAATTGGTTCGGATCCATTACACAAGCCTCAACAGTGTATTTGGGTAACGATGAGTCTGGAAAGGATGTCTATATCCCAATGAAGAACATATTGCCAATGGTTAATCCTGATGATATTGGTAAATAAAACACTTTTTATCAAGAAGACATATTAATTTGATTTTATTTTTTGCAGTAATTGACGGTTGGGACATAAGCTCGATGAACATTGGTGACTCAATGCGCCGAGCCCAAGTATTGGATGTCGAACTACAAGATCAAATTTACAAAGATCTTTCAAACATGAAGCCACGCCCATCGATTTATGATCCTGATTTTATTGCTGCCAATCAATCAGACCGTGCTAACAATATCATTGAAGGGACCAAGTACGAGCAGTATCTACAAATCCGCAAAGACATCCAAGATTTCAAATCATCCTCGCGAGTTGATAAGGTTATCATTTTATGGACAGCTAACACGGAACGTTTCTGTGATATTGCAAAGGGACTGAACACAACCATGGAAGAACTGCATACATCGCTTCAGTTGAATAAACCTGAGGTCTCACCGTCTACCATTTTCGCAATGGCTAGCATCGCTGAAGGAGTAAGTAACCTCAGTTAAAGAGATTCTGTGGTTTCTGTAATTGTCGTTTGTTTACAGTGCACTTATATAAATGGATCTCCACAAAACACTTTTGTTCCTGGTCTCATTGAGATGGCAGAACATCATGCAGTTTTCATTGCTGGAGATGACTTCAAATCTGGGCAGACAAAGCTCAAATCCGTCTTGGTTGATTTTCTGGTGGGTGCTGGAATAAAGCCCACCTCAATTGTGAGCTACAATCATTTAGGCAACAATGACGGAAAGAACCTATCCGCCCCACAACAATTCCGGTCTAAAGAGGTAAGCCTTAATGCCTCAAATCTGTTTCTCTTAATTTTCAAAATCCCCTTCCATAGATCTCTAAGAGCAATGTTGTGGATGACATGGTTGAATCAAACAACATCCTTTACAAGCCAAATGAACACCCAGATCACGTTGTTGTCATCAAGTATGTCCCATATGTTGGAGACAGTAAGCGTGCTATGGATGAATATACGAGTGAAATAATGATGGGAGGACACAATACTCTGGTCATTCACAATACCTGCGAAGATTCCCTCCTTGCTTCACCCTTGATTCTTGATTTGGTCATCCTTGGCGAATTGTGCTCAAGGATACACCTCAAGAGCAACCAGGTGCAAGACGCCCCCTGGGTCACATTCAAGCCGGTGCTTTCGGTGTTAAGCTACTTGTGCAAGGCTCCCCTGGTGCCAAAAGGTACGCCAGTTGTGAATTCACTTTTCAGCCAAAGGGCAGCCATTGAGAATATCTTGAGAGCCTGCGTTGGATTGCCACCTATCTCACACATGGCGTTAGAGCAGAGGGTAAGCTCATTTAATAAACACAAGGCCAACAGGAGGTCATTAATATACTTTTCGTATCTTTCAGTTTGATTTCTCAACAATAACTGCGGAACAGCCATACAAGAAGTTAAAGACAGCTTCTTCTGATGCCAAATCAGTTGGTAATGGACATCAAAATGGGCACGTAAATGGTCTCAATGGCCACAGTAACGGATGTGTTGAAGTAACAAATGGCTACCACTAAATGCCACAAAAAAAAACACGAAAAAGTTAAAAAAAAAAAAATTAAATAAAAATATGTAAGAAAATCCGTTTCATTCCATCATTCATTCTTTATTCATGTCCTATTGAGAACTGTGGTCCTTTAATTGTAGAATACTTATTCACTAAAAGATTGTTCAAATTGAGTAAGACCGTTTGAAGTGTTTTGGGCGGGGGGCCTTGCTCTAGGTGCCATTGGATAAAATATTCTATTCTAGGAAGAAATCATGTACATCTATTTTAGTACCTTTTTTAAACAAAATAAAAATAAAAAAACAAAAATAAATCTAAAAAGATTCAGAGATATGTTACAAATTGTAGTTGAGTGTATAAGGGTGTGCGCGAATGTTTGAATGTAAAACATTTTTTAACGCATAAAATATAGATACATGTAGATGGATGTGTGTATTGTCAATATTTTTGGAATAGTATACACAAAAATGAAAGATTATATAACTTGGTGTAATATTGTGTTTATTTTGGTGTTGAAAATAAATAATTACATATAAAATTATATCTTGCGACTTCTGATTTTTGCATGCCAGTAATAGTGTGGTAAGTGGATCAACCATTTTCCGCATTCCCTGAATACGCACCACGCCTCCCAGTATTGATGAAAGGTCTTGCGAGCAGACTCATTTGACTAAAATACAGAGACTCGCAGTATGGAAGTTACAGGTGCGATTAGCACTACTACACAGGCTACATATAGTCGGAGATCTTTTTAAATGCTTCTTGCACCACAGCATATTGAACAAGTTATTGGTGAGTGAAATGGAGAGTGACTACATACTCAATTCAACGACTTCGAGAAACCTTTCAATTCTCTCTTTCTAACTATGTTGGAATGGTTGACATATGAACCCATCCATATTGGAACCATAAAGATATATACCGAAAAACTAAACTTCATTGCTTAATCAGACTTCCTGACTATGTCAGTGTAGAAGCGTCCAGAACGATATCAACATTGGTAAAACCACCAGCTGCTATTACCAAATTAATTGACATTCAGCCGACCAAGCTTATCGCATGCTGTCGCAAAATAGTCGCATAAATTAAACCGGTTCTCGGAGGGCCCTGACCAAAACTTGCCAGAAAATTGTCAGAAACCGACCTGTTACAAGCAATCCAATTGATCAAACCACCACTCTCCGATTTAAGGAAGAAAGCGTATATCTGGATACTTCTTTCTTCAGCAGGCGCTTCAGTCCGGGGTGGACCTGGGCCTTAATCAACACGCCTCTCCAACTAGCACGGTTTTGGGCTAAGTGCCTCCAGTTTCGTACACCTAGCTGATTGAGGTCCTTTTCCAGGTTTTCCAGGTGGCAAGGTATATCTCTACCCCATTGCTCCTCGGGGTTGGACTCAAGAACCTAGAACTAGCAAATAATAGGTACACTATGCACACTATGAGCGCCGTGGCGTAGTGGGTAGGTGCGTCGACTCCTACGCTCGAGGGCTAAGGTTCAAATCACGAAAAAAGCTCCTAACATTTTTTCACGGCTCCACCTCTTTCCAGTCACTGACAATGCTCAAAGAGTATAACTGTCTAGAAAAAGCTTCTCAACCTCGCCGTTCGAAGTCGGCATTAAACTGTAGGTCACCTCCACTCGTGAAAGAACAATAGCACGCACAACACGAGTGATTGTTGAAAAGCTAGGCCCAGGTCCACCTCGGACTGTAGCGCCGCCATTATTATTATTATATTATACGAAAAAAGCAGACATCATGCATTTCTAGTAACTCTGTTGGCGGGAAGCGGAGGAATACAATGGAATTAAGCAACAGCTACAGCATACGTTAAGGGTATCTTAAGGGATCTATACGAAAAAGCAGACATCATCGGACGAAAAAGACTAAAACGGTAGAGTAGACGAATTTAAATAACTCGAAAATAGTATTTCAACCGATGACGGAACCGAACTGGACATTGTCCAGCCTGGGTTCCACCCAACAAGACTCCTCAGCTGGCACGATCTTTAACCAGTTGCTTCTAATTACGCACGCCAAGTTGGCTGATGTCCTTCTTCACTTGTGTGCGCCATCGGTTTCGCGGGCGTCCTCTATTGTGTTTTCCCACGGGCGAGGAGTCGAAAACATTGACACCATGGAGCAGGACAGGGATGTTTAAGGTGTTATATAAAGTCAACTTGGTCCTTCGAGAGAGGGTTCTACAACTTTATTCCCTCTGGAGGCCAAGGAAGGAGCGATTGGCAAGAGTTATTCTCCATTTAATTTCGGTACTGATGATATGCGTACTGTTTACTTAGAAGCCGAAGTACAAGAGGTCCTTCCCTACTTCGAAAGCATATCTCCCTGTGGCTAAGTCGTCGATGTTGGGTGTCTTTCCTTAAAGACAGGAATATATGTATATTTATTTACACACATTTATATTTCGTTACACCCTTTTTCACCGCTAAATCCATTTTGGCCGCCTCCGATTCAATGTCTGTAAACGCTTCATCGCTCAACCGTTCAACGTTCAATCACGTCAATGTCGCGTATACCAGCATTTGTACGGACTCTTGGAAGATCATACCTCTTGTGATCACCAGTGAATTCTGCACGATCTTCTCAAGGACGATGTTGGAAAAGTCACATGGCAGTCCGTCTAAGTCCTTTTTTGACATTGAAGCTCTTGTTGAGTTCAATAGCGACCTTGATGAACCAGCTAGAGTTCTCCATTGTCACCCTGCACATTCTGATAAGTTTGACAGGTATGTCAAAACTTGACATTGCGCTGTATCGGCCTTGAAATCGACGAATCGGTGGTGGCTGTCGATCTGCATTTCTTGGGATTTTGTTCAGAATCTGTCGCCAGTAATGTGTAGAGTAAAGTAGTGTAAAGATTTGGTCTTCCCGGGCCTGAAATTTCATTGTTAAGGTGTGGTCAGATTAGTCACGAATGTTTTCAATAGCTCACACAAAACAGCAGAGAAGATCTTATAAGCGGGGTTTAAGAGATTTATCCCTATATAGTTGGCGCAGTCAAAGACGGCTCCATTCTCGTGGTTTATGTATTACTCTGCAGTAGTCGACACAATATTAATTACAGTTGTTGACTTGCATGTCGTGAAGCACTCTCTGATTTGTGGTACTGTCTGCTTTGTAGCATTCTATGGCCTCCATAAATTGATCCGCTGCTCTTTAAGAGTCCAATCGTTAACGAGAACCGAGAATCATTGTCGTTCATCGTTTGCTGAGATCAATTGCAAGATCTGGATTTAACTATATTTGCATATACTAATCTTTTTATTCCTTTTTTTCTGACCTTCGGAGTTCACAATATTTACCATGTTTATCGTGCTATCGCAAGAATGATATTTTCCAATTTTCAAAAGGAAAAATGGATACCTACTATGCAGTAGAACCATAGTCATTATGGAGAATTTCCATAAATCGCTTTAGTGAATTGCGATTGAAGGTGATACTGATACCTAAATCTACTCCGAGTATAACAAATGATAACATCAAGAATGAAATACCATTTTCAAGTTATTGACAGTCAAATACAAATAAATGAAAATTGTTTTTTCAGATAACCTGTCTGGTATTTTGAAAGCTATCATAAAGGAGGAATGTACAACGAAGGAACGGAGAAATTCAAAAAAAGAGAGCGGAGTGGACGCATGTGTTTAAAAAAAGACCACACTTATCTAGATATTTCCGCTTAAAGGTCCATGTGAGCAGAACTCCCTGTGATACGAAAAGCCTGTCTTAGAACCCCACTATCGCTTTAACTAACAGTTAAACACCAATCAAACCCATCAAGTCATTTACATTACTCTGAGAATGGGATGAAAAAATAGCTAGTCAGTTCTGGGGCATCTTCGCTCCCAATCGAAAAAATGCCTTGACGCGATCAGTTAGTTCAGTGATTTAAAGGGTTATGAGAAAACAGATGAAACCCTGTGTCAGTACCAGTGGTTAAGAACAATATTCACCAACACAATCATTTTCATTTTTTTCCTCATTTTCCTTGATTTTCAACCATATTTACACTTCGAAATTTCTGTCATGAGTCATTCGACATGTAGGTTCACACTGTGTGAACGCCCCTATTGACCTTTCATAGACCGCGCCGACACTTTCTTCCACTTTCTTTGCTGTAATAAAAATAATAGTAGGGCGAATTTCTAACCCACATTGTGTCCAGCTTTATAGCACTGGTAAGGGCAGCGTGTTCTTAGCACCATTTTTCAAGAACTCTAATAAAACGATTTGGTGAGCTGATATTATATTTAAACTATGTTGGATGGAAATTATGTTATTTTTGACATAATTTTTTAAATAGGTACAGTTTAGTGTCATCAAACAAACAAAAAACACCACAGTGCTGTTAATTTTTTTCTAAATTGAAAGAAATCGTCACCACCTACATACAGAATAGAAAGATAGAATGCGGACTGTAAATACATAGAATAGAGATCGTAAGTTTTACTGTTCGATGGTTTTTGGCATGAATAGATTTCTCGATTAGAGGATGTCAAGTCCCATCATCCAATTCTTAAACCAAAGTGAAGTACTTGTTTTGCTCGCCCCTAAGAATATACAATGCATTCCACCGAATTTCCTTAGCTTATGCAAGCCTAATCAAATCGCAGGGATTACTAACGAACTTTGAAACTTTCATTACAATGAAAACGAATGGTATTCATCAAATATTAATTCACTCTCTAAGTCTCGTTGATGATATTTCATATGAAAGTGACAAATAATTTGGGTTTCTCATAATTAACTTGAAGTGAGGGTGCCTGTGGGGCTCCGTTTTGTTTGATTATGATAATTAAACAGTTCACCCGCCCATCGAATATTGACACATCCATTGAAGACTTCAATTCCGACGGAGGAAAAAAAAAACATTAATTACCATCAAAACATGTCATCATAGACGGCTCCCTGACAGACTTTCCTTCCATTATTCATCGGAAAATTGTCAAACCGGTGGAAGTTAGCACTTAGGCTAAACAAATTAAAACAAACTAGTTGTCGGAGCTCCTTTGCCTTGATAGCATATTTACGCGCTTTGTCTGGGGTGCGAACTAATGTTTATCGGACACCTTTTCGATACGTCTTGTGTTGAGCAGAAGGGCTCCGGTTGGTTGTTTTTATCAACGTAACTAAAACGTTGTTTACCGGGAAAACGTCATAATCTTTCAGATAAGCCTTCAGACACAACGATGTACAAACTAAGGTGAGTTTAAGCGGTTATTTTGATGGTTATTATTTAGTTTCAAGATAAGATTGGATTATGTCACAGTGATATTGATATTACATTTTGAGTAATCGTCCGTACAAATTCCGAAAATACGTATTTAAGGACTGTCAAAAAAAAATTGTAGATTGTGTTCAGTTTTTGAAAGAGTGTATTGATAAGGTAGGTGTTTTTTTTGTTTCCACGAGCGTATTCTATTTATAGCTTACTCAGAAATTTGATATTTAGTAACGCTTCTTTAATCTTTCGGAAAAAATCGTTGGGACTTTATGCTTACTTACACAAAAGTTGTTGAATTTTTTTTCCCATTTCCATCCCATATGGAGATAATTCGATGCAACAAATTCAGTCTCCTTGCACTCGTATGTTCCAAATCGCACAAAGGCTTCTTTGAGGTAGCCCTCGATTTGTGTGTGTCACCTTAATTTTTGTCGTTCTTTGTTACTTTATCTTGCAACTTCAGAGCGAACGTTCTTTGGGTCGGCTAAAGTTTTTATAATCTTTAAAGCAGTAAATTCCACTAAAGAACGTGCATAAAACTTTACTCTTGAAACGTGCAAGATTTTTTTTTTATTACACTTTGCTAAAAAAAAAAAAAAGAAGACGGGAATGATTGGGATGTTGCACTTGGCCTTCCTAGTCTTTAGCCACCAGAAATAATGATTGGCAGGTGTAGTTCTACATTTGAGGTCTGTGTGTTGTTTGTACAATCAACTGTTGAATGTTTTCAAATTAAATGGATTTTTATTCTAAAATTCATTGCTTTACATACGAGACAAAAATATTTCAACTAGCTCAACATAATATTTACTTACTGGCCTTTTACAAGCTAAACTCAATCTTAAAGTATGGTTTTCGGCTTACAAACCTTAATTATGCCTAATGTTAAGATCCGACAAACAACCAGTCTACCATTTAATCTGCACTGTCCTGGATTCAAAGGATATGACGCACTAATTCCCTCACTCCTCAGCCACCGACCCAAGCCGTAAATTTTTTTGGAACGAAACAGCAATGTCATACAGTTTAGTGGTACGGTCTAATCAATCCTTTTCGCGTTAATTTTTTTATTTCAAATGGTTGGGCTTCAAAGTAAAACGGTTGATTAAAAGACTCTTTTCCCTGTTTGGGTATGGACTGCATCTCAGGGTTTATCAATGTTCCGGATAATGTGAATTATTTTGTGCACTATGTCGTCTATACCATAGATTTCAACTGAATTCTTGCTGATTCAAATTCGAACGGACTTGGGACGAACTCTTTCGTTGACAATCAAATACTTCCCAGTTAGCGCCATTCAGTTCGATTATTTGTTCTCAAATCAGTGTTGCTGCGATTTTTCAAGTCGTGGTTCGGATAAATACTATCGTTCACCGTGTACACTGCCTAAAACTTCAAACCTATTGCTTCAACTTTTTTCTACTTTTGAAAGATACTGCCTTTAGTGTTGGTGACTGAGAATATCATACATACAAGCATTAATGTTATTTTGTACCTAAAGGTATACAAAAACCTCTAGGTAGAATGAGTGGATTAACTGAAAACCGATCAAAAATGTATTAAAAAATGCCTTAAAAAAAACAAAAAAAAAATAATTCGCCCCCGGGTGGACTCGAACCACCAACCTTTCGGTTAACAGCCGAACGCGCTAACCGATTGCGCCACGGAGGCGGTTGAAAAACACACATCACAATTAAAACTGCAATCTTTTGCTTGTTTTTAATTTACAATTTTAAATTAGCATAAGACAAATAAAAACCTTTACACTCGAACTAATTTGTCAGGTTGCGATTTAGTTACACTACAGCTGGGATGTCTCAACGACGCACTGGATGCAATCCAAGCGAATCTGTGATACACGAGTAGTATGTAGGTGAAGAAAAACTATGCACGTCAATATTTTTAACAGACAGCATATGTATTTAAAAGTCAAATCAGTAAACTTTATCAAAGCTGTACACAAGTCATTCATGATAACACTGTCTCTTTCGTTGCCTTTTAAAGTTTTGATTTTTATCAACCAATTTCATAAAGCATAAACAATAAAACAAATTGGATTTTAATTGGAGAAAAAAAAGCTATGTCATGAAATGAGCATGTTCATGAAAACCATTCAAGGGGTTTGTAATTAATGACTCTATTTGTGAGAAATTATAAATTAATTCTTTCCCAGTCGTGAAAAAAACGGATAATGATAGTGAGAATTAGTTGTTGGGGAGTAATGTACTTTATTCAGTTTAATAAAATATGCTAGGGGGATCGAAGAAGTAATTTCTTAGTCCAAGTTGAATAAGCTGAACTTTCAACTGCTGCACAGCCCGATCTACATTTCTAACATTACATATATGGTAGACAGGGAAATGTGGTAAAGCACGATAGTGTGGATCACAGTATATCATTAATGCAGATGCATGATAACTATTGTACACAGTAAAGGATATTACAGTGAATAACAAAGTCCAATGATGTACGTCAATGAATGCATGTAAGCATATTTTAAACTCTGCACCAAACAACTGCTTCTGTTTGCTTGTTCGGCGTACAAAGTACACTCTAGTTAACTCGATCTTAGATTAGCTGTCTCCATATGCGCAAACCAAACTGGTTGAGGTTCTGGCGGGCCTCCTCTTCTGCGTTGTACCACAGACTCAAAGACTCAATGTGAAAGATTCTTTGGGCCTGAGCAACAGTGTTCATGCACTCAATATGGCCTAACCACCTTATGCGTTGGACACGTGAGCGCTTGACTAGGCTCATGTCTTTGTACAGCCCCTACGGTTCGTGATTAAATCTCATCCCCCACTATCAATGCAAACAGGGCAAAGGCCGTACGCAGACCAAAGGCTTCTTTATTCGCTTTGAATTTTGACAATGCCCCTGCGCCATACGCCAGAATTGCGACGATCAATGTCTTGGAAAAGAGAAAAGAAAGATAGAGAGAAAAGTCTCTATTACTCAACTGCGTTTTGGGCCCAAAAAAGCAATTGGCTAGAGTTATTCTGAGTTGTATCCCAGTACTGATGTTTTGCTTGTAGTGTGCCTTGAAGTTCTAGTTGCCTTTTGTGACGTCCTGTCCAAGGGATCGAAGTTGGGCGTTCTTTCTCGATGACTGCATATACATACATATGTACTTCGTTTTTCCTTTGATCATGTCCAGACCCATTTTAGCAGCTGCCGTTTTAATGTAACCAAACGTCTAATTGACTACTCACTGATTTCGACCAATCACGTTAATGTTGTCCGCGTATGCTAGCAGTTGTACGTACTTTTGGAAGATCGTGCATATAGTGCTGTCCAGTGACTTTTGTGCGATCTTATCACGAATGATATTGAGAGAGTCACATGACAGCGCATCGCATAAGATTGTTCGACATTAAAGGTCTCGGTGAGTTAGTTATCGACCTTGAGCAGCCGTAGTGTGAAGGTATGGATTTTATTTCCTTTATTTCTGCTCACGAACAGGTGTCATAGTTCGATGCAGCGTTGCCCATAGGCTTCATGTTTTGCTCCATGTGCTTGCTTGCAATCATTGTCAAATTAGCGGCTTATCTTAGGCTACCTACTCAGTTTAAAAAAGATTTCTCCTAACATTGCAATACTCTTCTTAAATATTCTATCTAGCTATTCCTCCTTCATTACCTCTTAAGTTGTTTTCCATTAGACACCAGCATGTGGAAGTCAATATCATAAATTGTTGACGCAGATAAATTCATAAAATAAACGCAGTGCACATGGATAAACACAATATCTATGGGTTCACACACGCACGTGATTATGTGCAAACTTCTAGATAAGATTTCACTTTAAAGGGGTGATATGAATTTTACAGTTTTAAATTGTTTTATTATTGCAACTCTTTATACACAAGATTAACAAAACAAAAATAATATCCCCTTCATTTCGCACTCTCCATAATTTCAGATAAAAGAAAAGTTTACTTCTTTTTGACTACGTGACTGTTTAAATGAACGCAACGTTGTGCAGTTCTGCCCATGAAAATTCAGGTGTAAGTATTTTTAGTTTTATTTTTTTTCGCCGCACTTGCTTCCTGCATGCGAAATATGCATCCGACTCAGACACCCCCACCCTCCATCAAATATTTGCTGTCTACCTTTTGTTGTTGTGTGCGTAAACTTGACTCGAAATACAAATATTTTATAGTCCTTCTCATTTTTATCATGCGATACACTAGGGTTTTTAGATGCCGGCAGATACGCATTAATCTCAATAAACAAATTCAAACAAGCATGGCCTTATCTGCGATAAATAATATGAAGAGTTAAAGCTTTGGCAGTCTTCTCTACGTTGTGTTTCATAGCTTTGGTTTTCTAATAATCTTATATTGTTTTTTATTGATTAATAACTGATATCTGAAGAGATAAGCGATAAATTGTGAGTAGTTAGACATTTTTGGATTTAAATTATTTCTGTCGACCCACCAGTCGGTATTTTTCTGGCAGGTTATTCGTCACTTGCTGCGTGGTGTATGAGTCACATTTGCTCAAGTGGGTATATGTACTCAACAAATTAGATTGCTTCGTAAAAGTCAAGTGACATACAATGAATCATAAGTGTCATAAGTTAATTGACACAATAATAATCACAGTTCATAGTGAATAGTAATGCATTCTTATCGAGGACTACTTCAAACGCCCCTATTTTGTACTCTGACCATAGAAATCATTGTGATTAAACCGCACCTAGACGAAGGTTCAAATAATCGACGCGACTCAAAACATCTTTTAATTAATAGTTATCTTCGTTGGATGTGAATTTCACAATGATGTAAAAGTTGGTTTGCAAAAAATAAAATTGCTGACTGCAGTTGCTGAGAAGCTAGGCCGATGTCCACCTCGACTGTAGCACCGTTATTGCAGGCAGTACGGTAGGGATACAGATGATAAAATAATGCTTGGCGACTGAAATATCAGCTCAATGGGCTTTATCAAATAAAAAGTCGTTTACATTTTTTTCTGCTTAATGTCACTTACAAAATCCTATCATCAGAACTCAATTTATTTATTTCAAAAAAGGATAGTACACTAAGATTTAGTCTTTTACAGTACTGCATAAAGTATGTTTTTGTTCACGTCAGAAAAGAAAGTACTTACAGACCCTGGCCATGTTATTAGACGCACTACAGATTTTATGCGAAAATGCGACTGAAAGAAGTCTGTACTTGTTTACGCTCTGTTACCATACTTTGACATTATGCATGTATAATGCAACAGATTAAATCAAAAACAAATAAAATAAAACCACAAAAAAAATTGCTCATCACATTTCATCTTCAGTGAGCCGCATATTCCACTAAAGGGGTCGCGGGGCTAACGTAAGCACGAGAGATCTTCAGCCACTCGATCCTCCGCCATCGACTCTAATTCATCAGGAGCTATGCTCAAGCACTTGGACTTGGTCCAACCCTTTCGTCCTGGGTCTGCCAAACGATCGCCTACGTGATGGAATCGTATTCAAGGCAGGCCTCGGAAGTCGTGATGATGGGGACATTCGTGCCACGTAACCAAAATATATAAGTACAGCCCTTTCCGTTCGAAGAAGCAACTGACCATCATTGAGTCCCTCGTGCACTGCCGTGTTTCTCCCCTATCCCGGCGAGTAATTTCCACAACATCACGAAGAAATCTCATCTCGGCAGTAATCTCAGTTTCTGTAACGTTAAAAGTCAATAATATTGCGTATAATCTAATAATTATAAAAGTTCTAAAGTGCGTCTAAAAATATGGCCAGGGACTGTATATCAAATATTACAATTGTATTTTATTTTCGGAAATTAAGTAAGAGGATAAGCATATGCCCAGTAATTAAAGGATAATTGGATAGCCATGGAAAATAGGGTTTCAGTGCTGGATACTAAAAAATTTAAAGAATTTTCTTTGAAACTTCCTGAGTAAACCATGTTTTTAATATTAATGCGATGACAGATATTAAATCTGTCAGATTGCAAATCTGTGTGTCATTCTTATTCAGTAGTTTTTGCAATTCTGTGGTGATAAAATGAACACTTTAACACTGCAACAAAATTTTAGAAATTTTGTTTCAAAATTTGGAAATTGACGGTAAAACTGCGTTTGAAGGAGAAAAGTTTGGCAGAAATCATCCAGATAGTAGATAAACCACATTATTTCGGCCAAAGAGGTTTGGAAAACTCACCAAATTTAATTTACCCCAAATTACAGATCTGAGAGGTCATACATACAGTCTTAACCAGAGTAAAAATAAGACAACCAATGAACAAGTGCTCCGAAAATAGGAAAACTTAATCCAATACCACCCAAAGTTTTAGCACGGCAGTAAGTTGTTATCTCAAGAAATATATAATATTAGAAATGTATATGTACATATATTTCAAAAACAAAAAGAAACAAAGCAGGACATATTTTAGACACTGTTTTTTTTAAGTGAAGGCATTTTGCATATTTGGGGTGGTTGATCGCATTATTATGAGTGAAAGAAAGAAAACTATTCCCAACAGCGAAACATGGTGGTGATGGGCATATGATGGCTGCATGACAGCAAATAGGATTGATAACTTGGAATTCAATGGGTAAATTCCAGTATTTGAATATTCTTTTGAGAAATATCCGTGAAAGCGTCAACAAACTCGGCTTGGGTTAGGACTTCATATCTCAGAAACTTATGATCCCAAGTCTCCTGGTTTATAGCGTTCCAAAACAGTTGCCTACACCTCCGAAGTCACTCCATCTTATCCCCATACAATATTTGTGGGAGTTTAAGTATTTGTTAGCTTAGTATATGGCTGAAATGAATGCTTATGGAAATGCTGGTTGAAGAATGGCATAACTAAAGTCTTGGTCAATTCAATGAGAAAACGTTTTAAATAACTAATTTTAAGATGAGTGTGCCTAAAAGCTAATTTCAAATGTGTGTATGTACGTAGATTTTTCGTGCCTGAATGCTACGAATGCGAAATATGACTTACCAATATTTAAATTTCAATGAAAAATAAAAGCCCTGCAGGCTATTTTGCAATGTGTGCCTAACTATAATTTCGTAAACTGGCCTCCAACATCTTGTGATGTTGCGTCTCTTAAAAGCAACTTAGATTTTGTGTTGTCATAGCGAGTCAAGATAAGTAAACACCACTTCTGAATAAGAAGTTATTGATAAGTGCGTAGTCACAAGACTCTTACGAGTTTCTACTGATTTAAAACAAGCTTTTGTCCATAACTTTCTCAAGTAGCTATAAACTGTGCTAATCATAAAATGAGTATAAATCCAATAGAAGAAATTTTAGTTTATTATATTATCGGGCAGTGTGATATCACGATTTAAAAGAAATACATTCTTCACTGACCACTGGTGGATAGAATCAAGGTTTTCATTTAGTTTATCAAAATCATTATTATAAGGATAAGTCAAGCTGCACATCGGCTGCATACTAATGAATAATGTTACGCTTACAGACTAAGGGCATATCTTTAATAAACATACATAATAATATAAGCCTTAAAATGCACACTGCGCGACCCTGTGCAAGTACTATGAAAGGAGTAGTAGTACTCCCTGTTTGACATAAACCTACTTATAAAATTTACTCTCTCTGAAAGAGATATTGTAACCGAGAATTGCTCACACGAAGCAATTTTCTAAATAAGTTTAAGTGTGGTGCTACGAAAACAAAGAAAGCTGGAAGAAGAAGCTCTTACGACTGGTGAACAGGGAAAAAAATCTGGTCCTTATGTACAAAAAGAGGAAAACGCAAAATCTGTTGAATAGAACAATATATCAGTCGCTCTCCAACTATTCAAGTCAAATCCAAAACGTGCTTGCCTACAACTTCTGAGTTAATTTATATCGCCGGAAAAACATACTCCATAAACGACACCCTAGGTAAGTTTCGACGGAGCAAAACCCCTGACGACGAGTCAGTCTCGACGAACAAAAATCGTTTCCAGAATTTGCTCTTGCTATATTTAAGCGAAGGTTGGATAATTAGCAAGACTGCAGGATGACTCTGAATTGCTCCAAAATAAGGATTATTCATCTGATATTTTAGCCCAATGGAGACAAAAAATGCGAATTTAACAAGCTGTACAAAGACGTGCAAGTACAGCTCAAACCAAGAAAGGTCATCCAAACATTTACTCTATGAAAACACTTTGGATCTTTCTATAAACCGAATAACTACCTTTCCGAGGCCGTAGATATTATCGCAGAAGTAGACTCATAAGTGCAAACGTCCGAGGGACGCCAGATCCTTCTCATCGTCGTCCAGAAAATTACTGCAGAAATCATTAAAGAAGAGACCGAGTATGCGACCTTTGAAAAAGTACTCCTGAAAAATGAACTTTAGAGTTTAAAGAAGTTTGTTCCATGAATTTTTTGGCTGTCTAGCTATCCTTGAATACGCAAATATCACGAATGGATATGACATTAAACTTGACCTAATACTTCGAGAATCGCCATGAATTCTAACTCAAAAAGGGCACAATGATTATATATATTTTGTTGGAGCTACAATCTGGGGCGGACTGGGGTAGCTCACGATTGAACGTGAAGTTAAAGAAGCTTTTTTTAGACAATTATATTCTTCGTTTAATATCAATGTGTCAAAAGAGGTGGAGACCTACAAATATGAATGGTGTTTTTTTTCGAGAATATAACCTAAACTTCCTACGCAGGTGTCGACAATGATTAGGAAAGCAAACAAAGAGAATAATATTAAGTTCATTAGGAAAGACCCAACCCACTTCCGTTTTGAATTCATCTTTGTACAAAGATATGTACATACGTAATTCTCGTATTACTTGCAGTACTGACACTGCAGAGTTCCTGAAGTGCGGCAATAGGATAGTGTGGTTTGGCATGGTCTATGTTGTATGTAAGTCCTGGCTTTTGCCTGCCTACCCACCAATTTTAGGTAGGAATTCTTCGCAATTTATACTCAACCACTGCGAAGAGTCATTCATATACTCGTAGATACGTATCTTTGTTAACAAGATGAAGCGCATCTAAAGGAGTATTTGTGAGTGCACCACTTTGCAGAAGCATGCTTGTGCCTAAATCTTGCTTTGTGTGTTATAGCGTACGTCAGTTTTCAGTATGGGTAACTATACCGTATCTTATGTTTAGTTCGCATCAATGTGCATAAGGTATATTTGCGAAGATTTGACGTAGAATCATCATTGGCAACCGATATTACTTTGGTTTGTCGAAACTCCTTATTCGAATGGACCAAAATTATGACCTCCAAAACCCTGATCCAATAAGCAGAAATGTAAAGAAATTTCTTGGTGCTTTTGAAAGAAAAATTATGCCTCGGATAGTTAGTCCTGTATGCCAGGAAGTTGAATGGAGGCGAAGACAAGTTCAAACAATAACTGAAATAAATTTTCTTCTAACTTCAACCCAAATTAACTATTAATTACTACATTGATACATACAAACAAATAAACATCTATCCATACATATACGAATGTCTATATCCAAATTTATCTAACACAGAAAATCCCTTCTATCATACCCAATCACTGCTCATGCCTGCGGTGTGTGTGTGCATTTCTGTTGGGCATTTAGGGGTTGAAATCGATCTAAAAGATAAAACTCATCGTATAGAGCGGTCGATCATACAATGGACTTTATGCATACATTTTAAATCTTTGATATCCCAAAATTTGAACATAAACCGATATTTTGATAATTATCATTTCTTATTGCTTACGCCGAGGTCTTCAAAACTGCGTTTTCAGATCTTCAAAATTCGCATGTCGGTGATGGACCTTTCTTGGCCAATATCTCCAAAACTATTTTGGGCAGAATGCTTGATTGATGTCTCACTTGAGGGCGTGCGTCACTATTTCAAAATCGATGGCTACTTCACCTATACGGGAGCCACCAGCAAATAGCCCCACACTTCAGATTTCAGAATCTAGTCCTAAACTACTTAATTCCAAAATGGTATGCCATATTATATATATATATATGTATATATATATACTTCGGAGATAAAAAAGTGTGCCAGACAGACGGCCGGACGGACACACCGAAACCTTAAAAACTGAGCATCTACCTCATCTTCTCGGACGGCGACCTCTCGCTAGTTGGTTCCACGTTTGTAGTCTAAGCTGATGTCCCTCCACCAATATTATGGTTATCCTCTGTCATTTTGTGTGCTCCGCCCAGGTTGTCTTTAGCTCTACGTCTACAAAAATAGGCTTGTGACCGTAGGCGCAAAATCTTTGTAACTCCTCAGTGGTCATTGTTCGTGTTTCATCTCGATGTACAGACCGTATCGTTCGGATTCCAATTACTATCAATACAAATTGAACCAAAGATTAAATACTTTCTCTCAATTTGAAACCAAAGTCTTATGAAATTATAACTGCCCGATGTGACTTTCTGGTTAAGTGGTCTCATGTCCGCCCGTGACTATCTCGGCAAGTCTTCAGTAGGGTGCCATATCTTATCGCCTAAGACCGACAAAATTGCAGTTGTTTTTATATAACATGCAGGGTTAGCCTTCACCTATTTTTGAATATCCATATGCATACATAGTTATGTAAAAATATTAATTATGTCGGTTATATAGCCCAGTCGAGAATTGCTAAGTTTCAACCCAAGAATTTCCTAGAACTGGAAGTCTTTGTGTGACTTGGATACATTAAAACACTCCGCTGTCATACGTTGATTGCCAATAAATTAGCCAACTTCATTTTTTGGTCTATGCTGTCCATCAATGCTTAGCCTGTCGGCCTGCCGGCCTATCCTGCAGGGCGTGGAATTCCAACTTCAATAACACAGTAGAATAATAAAAAAGGTTAACAAACCACCTTTTATTAAAAAGGAAAGAAAACCACGTATTTTAAATCAGAAAGACAACACACACACTCAAACTAAAGCGTCACACGCAAAAACAGTCCGCAGTTCAGCCATAAAATCCTTGAACTACCTATACTCGCATATCATCCCTTGAATAGAAGAACATTCGTACACAGGCCTACAGACCGATTAAAGCGGTGGAATCCAATCAATGATTCATAGGTTTGCAATATAGTACACCTGTATAGCAGACTAAATAGTCCCACAAGCTTCTCCATATTCACTTAGTCTGATAGTTAGCTACAACGGCAAAAAAAGAAACAAAAACAGAAAACGTATAATAGTAGTGACGCACCCAAACATCCCTTCCACCCTCCACACAAGCAAAGTTCTGATTCGGTATAATAAATTGGGCACAACAACAATGAAGGATGATGATATCAGTCATAACTGATAAACTCTGATAAGCTAGTTGGCTAGGTTGTCTCTCATCAGCTGCGTAACTAGTTTATAGGCGACGCTCTTTGAACGCGGATCGAGTGGTATGCCAGTTTTACGCGCGGAACGTTGTTAAGAATTGTTTGTGTTTGGGAGGTAAGAATTAACGTTATTAAAGTTAAATCAAAGAAAAACAAACCGTGCTGTTGATCTGTTTGTACCTTTTGAATCCCTGAGTGTTTGAGGAGTAGTTATTTTTCCTTAAGTTCACACCCCCATGTGTGTTAGCGAATGGGCGCAAACAGTTTTCGAAATGTTTCAAAGCCGCGAAGACGTGCCTCTTTAAATGTCCGCATACTTATCGTAGCAGGGTCACTCCATCGGGTAATGTTCACCGAACTATCAAGGACATGGATAATTTTCGTAATCACATTGATTGTTGGGACTGAAAGTTAGAAAAGGATTCAATTAATCATCAATTAAATTAAGGAGGCCACCGATATTTTGTTGTATCCGAAAGTGGTTCTTTTGAGTGAATGACAAAGTGTATTACATTAAGTAAATAGAAAACTCGAGGGGCCCGACACGAGTGTATCCGTGTGAACACAAATATCACGGTAATAAATTCCGGATTACTTGCGAGTGAAACAACCGATCAAATCGTGAAATCGTGCAAAGTATTCACTGAATTGTGTATCAATGTGTGTTAGACTTGTATGTACAATATATATACAATTTATTTTGATAAGAAACTCTAACTTAAATTAGTATTAGCAGTAAGGTGTCGTTGGTCAGCTAATTTAATAGATTAGTTTTGAAATAATTTCACAATGTTCTAAATTGGTTAAGTGGTTCTTGTGAGCACTTTAGAACTTTTACGGTAACGTGCTACAAATGATATTTGTCAAATACCAATTGAACACTTTTAAGAGGTTCTGCACGTAATGAGTGGACTAAACATGATGGAGATTGCAGCAGGATTTGAACCAATAAAATTTAAATTTTTAAGATTATCTCCTTTCAAGTTGATACACCTTTTCCTGTTTTGATCCGTTTAAACATTTAAATGAATGCTTACACGGGAGAATAGAACCTATGTACATCCTCCGAGAGAAATTTTAACGTAGGAATATAAAGAATCTCAGATAGATAAATATATTTAAGTAAGTAGCAAGAGTTGAATGCTTCAAAACAGCTCTGTGATGTTTTGGTTTGTTACCACTAAACACAAGGTAGTTTTCTACCCTAGGAGGAGGCAGTGGCAGTGGATAAAGGGGAATTCGTCCTATACACAAACGGTTACAAACGAGCATATATAAAGGGGATGTTCTGTGATCTCTTTGCAAAATACCTGACATTAAGGAAGTGTCACCAATAAACGAAGTAGCACTATCCATAAAGGACCTTAAGATGACCAATAGATGTTAACGATGTACTCCAATCGACATATAGAGATGATGCCTCGCAAAAAGCAAATAATGCCTATACCAATCTAGATATTGATCAATTATACGTACCTATGCAAATCGTTTTGGCATTGCCCAAAGCGTTGTTGCAAAGCCAAGAAAGATATAGAATCTGCAAGCCATCTTCTTTCTGACAGTGCGGTTCTTTTGCGAAAAAGATAGCAAACACTAGGAAAAATCTTCTTGGAGATCTGTATCTACAAAATTAAAATTAATATCCAAATCTGAGTCGCCGATAACTTTATGAGAAACTTTATTAAATTAAACAAATGACCAGAAATACGCTGCCACGTCTATGGACAACTGTACAGAATGTAAGTAAGTCAATTGCTTGTGGCAATAGACTTATCGTTATGATTTGTTGTAACTGGATCAAATCCGCCTTGGTATGATGCAGTTCGCTAGACGTTATTATCATTTCTGCTGCGGCTGTTATTGATGATACCTGTATCAAGACGTTCACACCGAAATTATAAAGGTTCCGATCAATTTGCTACTTACGTTTTGCGAAAATCTCAAATTTTGACACTTAATTCACTTTGGTACATTGTTGCGATTTCCGTACACAATAAAACACTCCATTTAAATACAGTATTTCGCGATTTCGCGTTTCTGTGATTTTTCGATTACGGATTCCGATCGTAGTGCTTCTGATCTTTTTAGGGAAAAAACTGAATCAAGTGCGATTTTACAGCGTTACCCATCCAAAGTGTTTTTCAAAGACCAAAATAAATGATAATCTGATGGAGGAAGATCAGGGCTATGTGAGCAAAATCATCTTTTGGTGGATATCAGCTTTCGAAGTGGATTGTGCTGGTTCGTCAAGGCTGGAACGATTGACGTTACTGTAAACAACCGATTTTTCATCGCCAGTGATAATTCGTTTCAAATAAGAGTCGGATTCATTGCGTCTATGATTCAAATTGCAAGCTCGTTTTCATTGTCATTGGCAAAATCCATTAAAAAATATGGCAAAAGACATCTATATATGAAATCGGCACTTAATTAGTTGCCAACTCAATAAATTTAGACTAATTTTCCAGAGTTTTCATTCGCACCTTTTGGTTCCGCAGTTGCTGTTCGTGGCTGATGTGTACTTAAGGGTAAAAAAATGTGTACTAAAAACAACTATGTATGTCGGTATAGCAGGTCGTAAGGTACCCAATGCGGATTTCAGAGTTCAAGCCTCTACCTCTACGCTATGAAAATACACCATCAAGTTTTCTAAGGAAGAAGTAAGAAAATAAAGATTTGGTAAAAGCAAATAAAAATGGCCCAATCTAGATATTGGTGATTTATGACTTTGTTACCCACTTTGAACAAAAATAGATCAATATTATTAATCAATCTTAGTCGCAAAGATATACGCTTTGTGGTGAGAGTTCTTACCACACTCAGTACCTACGCAAGGTGCCTAAATATCGTCCATAGCAAGTACTATAATTGCAGACAAGAAACAATTGAATCCTTATGCCACATGCTTCGTGATTGTGCACACTAATGCGAAGTACATTGCAAACATTAGGCAAAAACTTCTTTGAAGAGCTTGAAGGTCTGTATAGAATTGAAATGAAAACCCTCATGGGATTCATATTTAAATCCGGATCACCGATAAAATGATAGAAGGCACAGAACCAATATAGTTTGCAATGAAAATACAGTGAGAGAAAAAAAACCCCAGCGGGTATTGAGAGGCCGTCTTTAGATCTATTTAATAGACTTATTGTTTTAGATTTGTTGTAACTGAGCCGAGTCCTTCTTGATATGATGTAGTTCGCTAACATTTGCCATCCGAGTTTGGTTAGCTATAAAATTATATTTTTCACCGATGGTAATATGTTCGCATTTTTCGAAACATGTTCACCCTTTGCAGTCTACTATTTTGACTACATATATTTTTTATCTACAGTTATGAATTAGCGAAAAAATCTGACATGGCGTTTTTTCAATGCGTAAAGTGAAAAAGAATAATACCCAACGCGAGGATAGCTTACGCATATCTAATTCCTTAGTCAGTATATGACAAAGCCGTTCTTTCAATATGTCCACAATCTCTGTTATTTCTTTAACTTTGACTCCAATTATAAAACATATTCAACCCGAGCGCTCATTATCAAAGAAGTTGGTACAGCCACGCGTAACTTTAGGTTGATTTTCTTCAATCAAGTTTCTCAAATTTGGGTATTATTTCTCTTCACCCAAAATTGACGTTTTCAACTTTTTATTTTCATGTCTAGAGTGTTTTTGTGATGTTGAAGATAAGTGAAAAAATGGTTCTTACTTACCCATCTTTTCATGACGCCAAATGACGTAGACAGGGTTGCAAATACAAGAATTGAATAAGGACACATTTTTTATTACTTGGATTTCTGAAAAAAAGAAGGAAAAACATGTAATTACATTGATTGACGCAAACGACTACGCGATTAGCCGTTAACTGAAGTCACAGCAATAATGAATTACACAACTTTTAAATCTTTAACAATAACATTCACATCTATTAAATTTTAAATTTTTCTACCAAATATACATAAGTACATATGTATGTATATGTTTGTGTATAATTAAGAAATTAAACTGCATGACTGTTCCTTTGCGATTGCCATGTGTGAGACCAAACCCTTTCCTTATATCCTGCCCCAATTAGTTGGTGTGGTGTAGTACCTCGTCACTACTGCTGAAGATTGAAAAAGGGGAACCAAATAAGTTGTACTACAAGTATATGTATCTTCGCGTCGCTCGAGAATACTTTTAGGCTTTAGGATATCCTTGCGCAGACCGAGGATGCCGTTGGGTTTGGTTGAATGTTTGTTTGGTATTTGTCATAAGAAAATCAGAATAATGGCGAGTTGAATAATATAATGTTTTCCCAGTGCGCTACATGTGGGCAAGTAAAGCCATTTTTATCTCCAGACTTCAAAGTTTCAGGTTGCAAGTTATACATACATACATTAAGCCTAAGGTCTTGCTACTCATGGTTTCTCACCTAATTTATAATTTTTAATTATAAATTAGGCTTTTTTAAATAATTAATTAAATAACTTATACAAGCATATGTAAGCCTTCTTAAGCCGTCCTTGTGTTCCTGACTAGCTTTTGTCTTTTGGATAGGCTATACAAATATTAGTTTATTGTTTTTTTACCTATTAAAAGAAACAGTAAAAGCATGGACTGCTAGTAAACTATCAATTTCATACAAGCTCTGTAAGGGTCTTGGCTGTAACCTAATACCTAACGCTTTCAAAAAAACTATTGGAGGTTTGTAACTAAAATCGACTGTCAATGAAACTCACAAAGAAAACACCACCTATTTAAACTATGAAGCTTAGATTGAATTATTTTTGAAACATGTTTGCGTTACTCGCATAACTGACTGTTATATCTGTAAGTTCAGTTTACAAGTATAGCTCTCTCTCTTTCTCTACATATACATACATATACCGATGTTACCTACTTGATGTTATAGATATTAAGATCAGTCTGTATTCAACCATGAAATAAAGAACACTTAATAAAGACAGTCTTTTTTAATACAACATGGTGTCAGGTGTGTGTCATTAAATTCGCGAATTAGTCAATTTATTTACTTGATGTCAATTAAAACTGAAAACGTAATGCCAGAAACAGAATCGGTATTCATACCAGTGTCCGGTGCGTCAATTGCGCCTTTATCATCTCTCTCACCTTTAAACCTAAAAAGCACAAATTTACCAGTCGCTTGGAAAAAATGGCTAACCCTATTTAAAATCTACATGCGTGCATCGAATTTAGAAAGCCAGGATGATAAACGAAAAGTCGCACTACTTCTTCATTACATGGGACCGGAATGCCTGGAAATTTTTCACTCGTTTAATGAAAATTTGGATACAATAACATTTCAAAAAATTACAGAGAAATTTGATGCTTATTTTCTTCCAAAAGTGAACATTGTAATGGAAAGGTATACATTTTTTACCAGAAGGCAAGGGCCTACAGAGTCGATTGACGAATTCGTTACTGTTCTCAAGAATCTAAGTTCAACGTGTGAATTCGGTGCTCTTCGTGAGGATTTGGTACGTGACATATTCATTTGTGGCTTAAGCAATAATTTAGGTAACCTCAAAGAAAGATTGCTCAACGAAGGGAAAATAAATCTCGATAAGGCCATTGAAATCTCTAGAAGCATGGAAATTAATAAGGAGCATGTGCAGCAACTACAACAACAATATCCCAATGAAAATTTTGTTGGAGCCTTATCAAGAAGTCCAAGTTCAAATCAAAGTCATTATTGAAATTCTGCAACGGCAAACAAACACACGTACAGTCGCTTAAATCAACATACACAAGCAATGTCAGCCCCAAAACACGCTAATGGAGTTTCATCAAATTCACCACAGTCAAATTTACATCATAGCGCATATCACCAATCTTCGTCAAGACGCTTTACACGTCAACATTTCAACAATCAACAAGCAACACACACAAAGTCACTTCCCACCGGTAATAGCAGTCCATGCAGAAACTGTGGTCAAAAGCATAAATACACTTGTCCAGCAATCGGCATCACATGCTATCAGTGCAAAGGAACGGTTGGCCCAATAATAAGAAAAATATAGAAAACTATGTTATGCCTTATTATAATATACGTAATGAACTGGAAGTTGTTAATAGTCTCATATTCAAATCAAATCGTCTAGTAATTCCATCAAAGATACGACACAATATTTTATTACTTCTGCATGAAGGTCATATGGGCATGGAGCGATGTAAAAATTTAGCAAAGAAGTCAATATATTGGCCCAATATTAACATTGATATTGCCAACCTTGTAAGCAATTGTGATATTTGTACACGCTACCGTTCGCAAAATAAGAAGGAACCGATAATGATGCACAACATCGTCGCCATTCCGTGGTTCAAAATCGGAATGGATTTATTTGAATTTAATTAAAAAGTCTATCTTCTTGTAGTCGACTACTTTTCTAAGTACGTAGAAATTGCCCAGTTAAATAAAAACTATACAAGTAATATTGTTATAACTCATTTAAAGTCAATATTTTCCCGACATGGTATTCCACAAATTATGGTTAGCGACAATGGCCCTCCGTTCAGTTCAGAAGAGTTTAGGAAATTTGCTCATAGTTGGTCAATAGATCATATTACTTCTAGCCCATATCTCCCTAGATCAAATGGGCAAGCAGAACGTTCCGTTCAGACAATTAAAAAGTTGTTATATAAATGTCTTGAGTCGAACTCTGATCCTTATATCGCCTTATTACATTACAGAACCACACCGAAGGGCAATTTTAATTCACCCTCCGAGCTGCTTATGTCGCGTCAACTGCGAACCAAATTACCTTCCTGCGCTGATAATCTAAAACCATGCCAAGTGAATTTAGATGACCATTGTAAGAAAGTAGAACATCTAAACAAGAAAACAGCAGCTTACTATAATAAGGGTTCAAAATCGTTACCAGCACTTACAAAAGACCAACAAATTTATTACAAGAAAACTCCAACTTCTACGTGGCAGCCTGGTAAAATTTTGACGAAGTGTGATGAGCCTCGATCTTACATAGTTACAGGGGAAGATGGTTCTAAATATCGCAGAAATAGGCAACACCTTTTGGAAACGAATTCTCCAAGAGATAAATTAGTTGATACTAATGTCGAGAATAATCATAGCGTTGAACAACAAGATTTAGAGTCCCAACAAACACCTGAAAGAAATGAAGTTGATCAAAGATATGTTACACGCTTTGGTAGGCAAGTAGTACCCCCACAACGTTTTACATACGAAGATAAGTAACACTTATAATTCTGAATTTCTAGAACTTTATTATTGAATTAATGAATTTACGAGATATTGAATTTGAATTATATAAACCTTTATATTTTACAAATTACCCATACTGAAATGAATTACTTTTATATATATTTTATTTTGTAAGTTTCCAATTCCATGCATGTCTGCAGCGATTGAATTATGTACATATATAAACATTAGCTATGTAAAAAAGGGAGATGTTATATCTGTTAGTTCAGTTTACAAGTATAGCTCTCTCTCTTTCTCTACATATACATACATATACCGATGTTACCTACTTGATGTTATAGATATTAAGATCAGTCTGTATTCAACCATGAAATAAAGAACACTTAATAAAGACAGTCTTTTTTAATACAACACTGACCAACACATTATTTTTCCAATTTCTTTTTCTCTTTTAAAATCCTAATCATTCCAAACATTTTTTTTCATTGTAACATTAAGATTAATAAGATTAAGGGACCTTTTTAAAAGATGCACCGCACAAACGATTTTATTCGTTCAATTTTCCCATTCCACCTTTTGTGGTGTTTGAATTATTTCTTTGAATTGCTTACGCAATTTTAAGGGAATTCCCATTCATCCCGAAGTGTGTTCTTGTAAAGGGTGTCCACAAATTCAGGCAACCAGTAGTTTTGAATTTTTTACAGGTTTTTAATTTAGAGCCTGAGTACACGATCAGGCTGCGGGTCTGCATCCTTAAAAAAAATGCTCAGATGCATCTGATCTTAAATTTGTAATTTTTTTAATTCATTCATAAGGTATAGCATGTCGTATAAATGGCGGATTTGCTGGCCGTGCTCTTTATTTTGTCAAAAATGTGTCAATACACAGCGCTCAATAGTCTGTAAGTTAGTTAGTTTTATTTTACGTTATTATTAGTTATTATTTTAAGACGTAGATCGTAGGTCATTGGTATAATCACTTCGAAAACCACATAGAAAAATGTCAAGTGGGATATCAAATCGTAGTGGCTAATACTAATCATCAATTTGAGAAATAACACTACTAGCAAACCCATACAGTAATTGAATTGTTTCTTAGACTGTTGGCATGCAACACCGCCTTGTTGAAACCACATCGAAATCTTGCAAAACTGGTATATCATACTGCAGTTATTATCTGATCAGCCTGTTTTACAGAGATTTATGTTCCGATGATGTCCCCATCCCTAAATTCCCACAAAACAGTGACATGTAGATGCGATCACTTGTGGATTTTCGGGACCCTAAAATCGACCATTAACAAAGCCATCAAAATGAGATTTTGGCCTAATCACGAAAGCTAAAAATTGCGGCCGAAAACTAGTTTACTTTAAAAATATTTCTCTACAATAAAAATACATTGTTCTTACGTGCGCATCACCATTTTTAATAATCCTAAGTGTGTCAACTGCTACGCTAAGATTCTAATTTATATTCCGGCCAAAAACCTCTTTAGAATTACTTGACAACGATCCGAGGGCAGATTTGACTTTCAAGAAACGCTTCTCAAATTTAGTTCCCCGAAGTCGACATAAAACTATAAGTCCCTTCCACTCGCGAAAGAACTATAGAACGCCCTACACAGACCGAAGAAGAAGAACTGTCAGTTGTCACACAATCTGTTTTCTTTATAGGCAGCACTCTGCTACACAAAGGCACAAGTTTAAATCTTGCGTGAAATTTGGTACACCCTTTAAGTGATCATATTTCGCTAGAATTTTATGACTTCACATTTTGAACTTGCACATCATAGCATGCTTGTGTATAACGTAACGTTTTGTGTATGTTTAATTAGAGTTTAGATAAAATACTTGCCTGCAGTTAAATGTTATACATACTACAACGTGTATTTCTTTTTCAGGTTTTATAAATATCCATGAACAGCAGTGAATTCAAAATGACGTCTAGTAGCAGTGATGAAAGCGAATTTATTATAAAATACAAACAAAACTACTACAACATATCTCGGTTTTTAAAAAATCATCCCGGAGGATTAAACACCCTGAAGGGCCTAAGCGGAAATGATATGACAGAGAGGTTTATGAAAGCTCCTCCACATTCGGACGCAGCAATGTATCTAATGAAAGAGTATAAAGTAACAGAAGATGGGACCACGAAAAATGGCAAGAAAATACACAACGACACAAATAATAATTCATTAAACATAAAATTGGATGATAGTATGGAGGTAAGTTAATTTCATCGAATTTTAAAAATACATATTTAATTTTTTTTTTTAATGTGTACTAAGCACATCATCATGCTGAAAGAGAACTGGTATAACTCGAAAACCATAAGTTTGAAGAAAATCCCGTTTAAATAGTGAGTTTTGTTGATACAACGCGAACATAACAGCTCTCTAGTGGCGGATTAGCCGAATTACAGTTGTGAAAAGTCTTTCACATGAAAATATACTACCGTTTTTTGTTAGAATATGACTCAAGGGAAAAATGGTAACTTTGAGTTTTGCAGATTTTTCAAATTCGTTCAAAGAAACGATGTGAAATATCTCAGGCGGTGACGCAGAAATATTCTATTCAGGTCTTTTCAAGTCTTGTTTATTCTTCTTCAAGCGCTTTCTGCTCCTTCTTGACTTAGTGCTGCTATGATTGCATTATATTTGGGAGTACCGCAGCACTCCTACAAAACAAAGCTAAGCTTTTACATATTTAGCTCGTCAGTAAAATATAAAGAATCAAATTCGAAAGTCTATTATGTAGTAAAGTTTCAAGGGAAATACATAACAGTACCTCGCAAAATTGGGCCTACACCAAAAAAAACAAATTTTTGATTTTTTCTTTTTAAAATACGAAATAAAACTACGGCAATTCATCTCTGTTTTCTTTTTAAACTACTCGTATAAGCTAGAATAGGGATTATAAAATCATACTACACCCGCAATAATTTTCTTCACCTAGATTCGAATTCTCAAAAGTACGTTAGGGTGGCTGAATTTGTGCACATAGGCCAGATTTGATAATTTCTGCTGCCACGTAGATTTAACTCGGTTCAACCCATTTGTCCACTAGTTGGAAACCATTTAGAGCTTTCGATATAGCGTAGTTGTTTGCTGAAAGTTGCCTCGCTGAAATCGCAGTTGCTTTCAAAGAAGTAGGACCCCATATAGAGGCGTCTATTGGACAAATGCATTGAAGGTATGTAATGTGCTCAAGTTCCTCCTCGTCTAGACGACTTCTGCAGAAGTTGTTTGTCATAACGCCGAGTCTTATAGCATAATCGTCTATGAGCCAGTGTCGATTTTTGATCTGTCAAGAGAAATGAATATTTTTGGATTGTTTACGATCTTGGGCAAGATCAATCTAGAGGTGTGGCACGTAGTGCCTCTCAGTCATCTGCAATTTATTCTTTAAGTCGAATACTCCCGTAATAAAAGTTTAGATGTAGCTAGGGTGATGTCTATGTCTAATATGTATCGTCGAGGTTGGTAGAGTGGTTGCATGCCTGACAAATCCACCTGTTTTGCAGTTAGTACTATGAAATTTTCGAGTACTGGAACAGGATTTCATAGCTTTGTGTGGTTTTTCATAGATTGACAGTTATGGGAACAGATCTAATGCGGGTGTGATTTGGAGAATTATTACAAATAGTGGAAAATGACTGTTTTTTTTCAGAGTTCTTGAAGGGATCTGGAAATACACGAATCAAAAATATTAAGTTGTACGAAATGAAATGTCCGATTTTTTTGTAAAAAAATTGAAGTCAATATTTCTTTTTTATTAAATTTCATTTAGTCAAAATATGAATCATTAACATCTATAAGCTTCTTGCACTGTGATTCAAGGTTCATTATTCCTTTTTTATACAAGGCTTGATCTTTTAACACTTAAAAGTTTTCAAAGGCTAGGTTTCGGAACACCTTTTTCCGACAAAATAACGCCAGACTACGGAAAAGGTGATATTCCGTTGGAGAAATATCAGGAAAGTACAGTGGATTGGAAAGAATTTCGAATCCCAACTGTAGCAGCTTTTGCACCGTTACGTGTGGGGTATGGGGTCTAGCATTGTCATAAAACAGGATCGGACCATGTCTATTTGCCAACGCAGGCTGCTTTTCAGCCAATTTGGGATGCATTATGTCGATTTCCTCACAATATTTGACTGCATTTATCGTTTCCCGTGGTTGAAGAAATGAAAAGTTGATTGGTCCTTTCGATGGTCAGTCATCTGACATCCACCAGGATGTCACGATAACCATTTCTGGGTGAAGACCAAGTTTGCCCAGATCTTTTATGATTTTCATGCAAAATCCACTCTTCATCATCACATGTGATTATACGGTGCATTTCGGTGTCTTAGACTCATGCACAGGTTTCTAAACGGCGTAGTTTTTGGACCTCGTTCAATTCATGGGTTACCAATTTGTCGAGTTTTTTCACATTTCCTATTTGAGATAGTTGTCGACTTATTGCCATGGGGGATACTCTCATGTTGTGTGCAATGCCCCGCAATGTTTTTGTTTGGTCAATTACCGTTTCCGGTTTCCCACACGGTTCGTTTTCGAGGCTAAGATCTCCCGAACGAAACTTACCAAACCAACTCTGTCTCCACCTAAGATCTATGACTAATTTATTAACATATCTCGTTATAATTGTGAATAAAACACGCCTATAGGTTCGTTGCCAAAAACTTGATGTTTTGTTCGTTCATTTCTCTCTTAAGCTAAAGCATATTAGTTTTAAACAAATAAATTAAATATAGCTAATGAAGTCACATGCAATAGATTAAGGTTAGAAATGAACGTAAATGAACATTACAACATTCAGTTTCTTAAATTACCAGGTAAACTCATGGCGGACGTTTGTATTTGTTCTACAATATTCAAGTTGAGATATTACTATCGGCAGATGTTATCTCCCGCAGAAGTTTGTTCGATAAGAAACTACACGGTGTATAACAATTTTTTTGAATTTACTGCTTTCTTATCAAGATCATTACAGTCTGATACACTGCGAGAATAATTCAGGTTCATAGGTAACCGTGAAATTAGAATTTTACATGAATATATCTATTTATGGCTTTCGACACCATACCATTTTATTCCTACTCCGGTAAGTTATTCTTAGTACACACAAATGTTATGCATAGTCATTTAGATTTGTCCTACATCATAATCTGAGTTTGAAGGAAAAACAACCATCAGAATAGTGAATCAAGACAAAATCTTTGGGCATTGGTAGTCGACAGCGTTCGAGCAACATGTTGTTTGAATGCTTTTAATGATTTTCAGTTCACGCTAAGCAGCTCATCCCTTTTCCACTGTTTTTGTCGCTTCAATAAATGAATTCCTAATCATTATGTAGTATTTTATATTTGAAACACAACCATTCATGCTCAAAATAGCTCAGTCTCCGCTTCCTGGAGCACGAATCAAAAATGGATTCATTCCCCATCTGGTGACAAAAGCCACGGTTCTGCTCACCGGTACTGAGATTATAATCATTGGAGAACGTGGTTAATTACTGACTTTTACCGTTCTCTGATTGGGTAACATTTATAAGGATGTGCATTCAACACAACGGCAGGCGGGACCGTCTAAATAACCATCCACTACTAGATCGTGTATTTTTCTACCTTTTTCAGAATTTTATTTGAGATCTGCGGTAGTACGAGAGTACTACATATCTGATAAACACGACAGGACTTGGTAGCCAGTATATTATTTAAATCAAATATCAGCTGCTTAGCAAAATTATAAGTCTAATTTCCGGATTTTAAATCATTCGACTCTGCATTGTGACCCGAAGTAATGTTCTGATCAGATCATTTTTGGAATAAGTACATGCAATAACCATTATCAGGTTTCTTATTTGTTTCATTTTATTATAAAGTTGAATACCTTTCAATAATAACCCCATCACAACCAAACAAGAAATGTACATGGTTGGTGGCGTACTTTGCTTTATGAGGGTATAATTTACAGAAATACATGGCTACATTTCAACACTACTTTATTATCAATTGTCGTGATGCACATGTTTTGTATGTTCATAGTTTTTGTTGGAATCAATTCAACTTCACTTTTTGTTGCTTCTAAATTGAAAGTATCATGCATACGTTAGTTAGTCAATGTAGGTAGGTAGGTTTAGGTGGCTGGAGTATGCATTTAGACCAGTGTTGATTGACTGAGGTCAATCCAATTGAATGATAGCGGGAATACATTTGGAGCCTGTGATGAAGCACAATAGATTACCTATGGGAATCTCGCTGAGTTCGCATAAGCTCTCAAAAAGGCAGGCCTCTAGATGATGGCGTCGAAGAGACGCCAGGGCCAGACAGGAGCAGAGAAGGTGCGAAACGCTTTCCACTTTCTCCTCGTCTAGGCAGCTTCTGCAGAAATCATTAGCCGGAGCACCTAATCTACTGGCATGATTTCCTATGAGGCAGTGTCCTGTAATGACACCAACGATTGTACTTATGTTAGATCTGTCCAGAGAGATTATTTCTTTAGATCTTCTGAGATCTAGCTTAGGTCAGATCATTCTGGAGGTGTGGCACGTAGTGCCTCTCGCCCATCTGTTATTAATTTTATGAGTTGCCTCTTCTAAAAGCAACAATTTACAAGTTGTGAGAGGCATACCAAAGTGGCTGTGTTTAGGTAGCAATGGCTGTAAAGTAGCGAACTTGGCAAGCTCATCCGCATTGCAGTTGTCCGGAATATCTCTATGGCCTGGTACCCAACACAGGGAAATATTGAACTGATCGGCCATCTTGTCTAAAGATGAGCGACAGTTGATTACTGCTTTCGAGTTTATAGAGACCAATTCCAGAGCCCTGATAGTTGTCTGGCTGTCCGTGAAAATGAAAATATCACACGCGGATATTACATTCCATTTGAGCCAGGACAGAGCTTCACTAATCGCCATAATCTCGGCCTGAAACACGCTAAATCGGGTAAACGAAAGGAGACAGTTTAGCTCATTGGAGAAAACGCCACTGCCAACCCCATCCTGGGTCTTTGACCCATCCGTAAAGAACTGCAGGGAACCTGCATATGGGTTAGAATTGTCATTCCAAAAGTCTCTATCTGGAAACATGGTTTCAAAGTTCCTATCAGGAAAGTGTTGGGTGTGGCGTCTAGATTTCTAGTCGGGAAGTTTAGAGAACTTAGTATAGAGGAGTGACCATAAGGGGTATTGGTCCACTGGTAGGAGGCCATAAGACCATAGCATTGTTTTTTGCTAATAGTCGGCCAAAAATGTCGAGTAGGGTTAGGTTAGGTTAGGTAGATGGGTGCCCTTGCTGACATGAAGAACATATCCCGGCTCACTTAGATCACTGAGTCCATTGTGCCCAAAAAGTTTAAAACCGTGACGAATATGGTTAGGCTCAGGATAACGTTCAGGGCATCAGAAGGCGTAGTTCTCAATATACCTCTTATGCAGATGCAGGCTTGGCATTGAACTTTCCTAAGGTAATTGTAGTCTATGGCTTTGTCTAGTATAGGCCATCAGGCATGCACTCCATACAACAAAATGGGTCTTACGACGGCTACGTAGATCCAATGGATCATGTGAGATTGGAGACCCCATTTCTTGCCTATGGCTCTTTTAAATACGTAAAGATAAGCGAATGTATACTCTAAATGCTTTTAAATTGGAAATCTTACATGTGAATTTGGTCTTAAGGTTTCCTTTCTAATACAATATATTAAGTGGAAGTAAGGCAACTTGCAAGACAACTTGCATTCGATTTATTCGGATCGAGACCTGAGATTTAAAAACAGTCTTAAATGAAACAAAGGTATTCATAGGCTCGATGATGCTGTACATTGTAAAGTCGAAGGGTCAATTTGTCTCCTGGAACTTGTCCACATTTCGTTTATATCTTCTTCTTCACGTATCTTCCTCGTAGATATTACCTAAAGAAATGTCTTTCTTACGAAGAGTCGACAATCCGCACTGCAAAAGCTTATGACTACGCTCTACATGTTTCAATTCAAGACACAGAGATAATAGAGGCAAAGGATGTACCAGCGATATTTCAGGAGGCGCTACTGTTCAGGAAGGACTTAAGTATGCCTTGCTTCTCCGGAAACCAATCGTATTGTGCGTATTATTGTTCTCTTACGAGAGAAGGGGACCTACAGTTTTACGCCGACACCGAAAGAAGTTGAGAAGTCACTCGCAAGACGAGTATTGAACTTAAATTCTTGAAGGGGAGGAATGCAATTAGAAAGCTCACTTATTTGTTGAAATATTAAAAACTGTGAGAATAGGAGGTCATTACACTAATGTTCCAGTGAATTAATCGACATTGTAAATTGAAGCCAAATCAAAAGGGTTAGACAATTTTCGCACCATAACTTCCTTAAAATTGTAATGTTTGATTGCAAATGTAAGTGTATAACCCGGCAGCTGAACAAACCTGTCCCTTCAGTGTCGACACCTGGTCATCACAGAACTAGTTTACGACAGTGTATTTTTAATAAAATCCGGTATATTGTTTAAAAGAGGCTATAAACCAAAACACACCGTGCATTGTGTATTTTCGGGGTGGCCCGACACAACTGTATCAATTTTGACGGAAACAAAAATTACCAATTAAGAAATATAAAAGAAAAATAGAATTCAAGAGCCTTCCTCAAGCAAAATCACTGAATGGTCTGATTTTGAAAACCACAACAGCCACTGCATGCATCTGATCCGTTCAAGTATGGTCGTAAGAACCCTTAACTTACCACATGGTCCCTATAACACCAGCAGATATGGCGTAGTTCGTAGATACTAAGGAATATAGTCGTTAATTTGCTGTTTCTCGTGTTCTTTTCAGCCCACGCATTTATATTTTTTATCTGCAACTTAAATATGTTGTACTCCAAATACTTACAGGTGTCCGCACAAACATTTCAGTCTATAAATAAACATCCGTAAACAAAATTCTCCAAATGAATCAGAAGAGCGCCTGCGATAAGATAAGATACTCAGTTTCAAGCCATGGCTAGTGCAATCACATTGCTGAGCATGTGTTTATCTATTAAGAGCCGTCATAAATATCTCATACCACAACATCAAAAAAAGCCCGCGTACAACACTAGTATTTATCTTCAATAGTAACACTCCTTGTAATTCCTTTAAAATTTATCAAAAATTTATTGGGCTTCATACTGTCCAGATAAGTGATCACAGTAAGTTGAGATTGCTATGGTATTAACAAATTCTATTAAATCGCGTTTGATTTCACATAGACCTTCGGTTTGGAAAATATTCGAATATCGTTCTCTATCTCTACCAGCTCACGTTCGATCTCGACCTTTCGGCTACGTAACCTAAGCGTTTCAGTCGTCATTGGCATGCGATTCAATTCGTTAATTAGGGCTTTAAATCCTGAAAAAGGCAACATCTAAGTTATTGTTATCAACAAAATCATTAGATTCCATTACTTCTTTCTGCTTTCTGTAGGGCGTATTGGCGTTCTTCTTCTGAGAGTGGAACATATCCATCGGGACAGTTTCGATCTCGCATGAGTTCTCTTTGCTTCTGGAGTTCTTTTTCACGTTTCTCTCGTTCCAGGTACTTTGGTAGACGAATGTCATAGCGATCTATAGTCACAAAAATATAAGTAAATCCCTGAACTCATGCGGGAAATGCTACTCACCGCCCAGTTCATGTAGTCGCCTTGACATTCGCTTTGTATTTATCTGTGTGCTATTAGCTGTAGCTGGAAGTCTGTCCGTTTCAATCGTGAGGTTTTCAAAATTCAAATTATGATCGTTGGAATTATATTGATTGTCTGATGAACCAGTGGGGAGGCTGTCGTTTGTTTGCTTCTTTTCTTCAATCTGAAAAAGTAAATCTCTTTAGACGAATCCACTCTGGGTACATTCATTTATGAACTTACATTGTTTGTGTACAATTCCTTTTCATTATCTAAAGATGAACATCTATAAAACAAAACAAAATTGTCTCACAAATGGGTACATGGATAGATGTTTAGGTGCATACCTCTTCAAAGCCTGGTAAAGAAAATCTTCATCAAAAATATCATCTGTTTGCACTTCTCTGTTGCATGTCTCAACTCTTCTCATTTGAACACATTTCTCTGGTGACTCTGTTCGCGATGAGGTTGTTTTTTGACTTCTACTCTGGCACTCACAGGAGCAACAAGAAACAGGTCTTGCTTGTGATAGAATTGGTCGTAAATCTAGTGACTTGTGTCGCTGGCGTCTTCGTTGTTCCTCCAATTTCTTTTGCTCTTCTGCTTGTATATGCTGACGATGGGAATTCTTCTGTATATCCTTTAAATGAAGCTTATTTTCTCGTAGAAAATCACGCCTATGTGGAGCTTCTATATTCGTAAAAGAATTGTGTGTTTATGAACTCATGGTTTCTCTGGCAACTGTTCAACTTACTTGGTTGTGGAAAAACACCCTTTAAAGTCGGTAACATTTTCACTTTATTTCAATCTTTAGATATTACAATTTTATACTAATTCTATGTAGAAACAAATTTAAAACGGACGACAGAATTGAAGTCATTTTAAAAAATAAAAAAACAATCTAACAGTCGTTTGTTGTTTTTGGAAGGAAAACAAACTCGTTGAAGTGAAGGAAGTGTTCAGAAAAAACTTATGACGTTTATTATCGTGACTGATACAATCTTTTGTGATTAGTTCACAATTGCGTAAACTGGAAAACTCGTTAAGTTCATATTAGACAGGATGTTATCGAAACCATTTCAATCGCAAATTCAAACTAGAAATTAATTATTATATATATATGTATATATATACTGCGCTATTTTCGTTGTATTCACATCTTGTAAATGATCCCTGAAAATGTTGATTTGTACTCCGCGCTTTTCGTTGTAAAACGTTCTCGTCCAGTAGACTCAATACTCAAAGATTTCTCTCGAGATAAATAATAGATTTCTTTATCCAATTTCAATTTTATTTATTCCTTTTTGAGAGAAATTGGTATTATTTCGGTATTATGTTAAAGGAGGCAGCTGGCTTCATGGGAGGCGGCTCTATTACTAAACTGTCTCTTTAGTCCTAAAGAAGAACCATCGACTTAAGTGATCCCGCGTTTGATCTCTGGTGTTAAATGAGTCGTGAGAGAACCTTGCTTTTAAAATGGGTTCATTATCTATTCAAATGGAGCACCTTTATCATCATCATCATATACAACCTGACAAGCTTGTCAAAGATGTCAACAACTAACATGTTGTTTAAATTGCTCTTGACCTAAAATCGCAATAATAAAGATCTATCAAATTGTTGACAACAAGTTCCAGACGGGAGTAGTCGAAGTCAAATGGTTTCCTTTCTTCTAGATTCCAGATTTCAACTTCTCAGTATAGGCTGCTATTCGATTACCATTTTGGCAAGCATTTTTTTAGGTCAACCATTCATTAGGAATCTGTGTCTGAGCTAATAATAATAATAATGGCGGCGCTACAGTCCGAGGTGGACCTGGGCCTAGCTTCTCAGCAACCACTCGTGTTGTGGGTGCTATTGTTCTCCGACGAGTGGAGAGAACTTACTCCGACTCCCAACGGCAGGATTAAGAAGCTTTTTATAGACACTTATACTCTTTGAGCATTGTAAAAAATGTTAGGTGTTTTTCGAGATTTGAACCTTAGACCTCGAGCGTAGGAATCGACGCACCTATCCACTACGCCACAGGCTTCCAGCCATAATAACGTATTTGTGTTGTTTCCGCAGTCACTTGATTTCCTTACCCATTTCTGCGTAGAAGTCGCCACATATGATCTTTCGTTTGATAAAGTCATCAGCTTCATCGGTACGGGGTGTACGCATATGCAGCAGATGTTGCAGAATCTGCCCTGGATGAGTAACAGCAGTATTTTCATCGTGACAGTATTTTCCGCCTACTGTACTACGTAAGAATCTTTTCCAATCGGTAAACAGCTTCGAATGTGTAGAGTTCTGACATTCCAGGAGCAAATCGTATTACGCGCAATATTGTTCTTGAAGGTCCGTTCGTTTATCTGAAGCAGATAACTCTTTAATGTTTTTTTCATTTCATCTGTACGACTGTTAGACGGGATGAGGCAAAGTTGCGACCGCTGATCTTAATGGTTGTATTTCAACTTGACCTGGGCATTTGGGTTGTTGCAATCACATCTTTGCTTTGTATACACAAAGCTCTACAAGAATTGGATAATCCTCCAAAGAAGGCTATAATATCTCACTCTACATATCAAAGAATGCTGTTTTTTGTTTGAATCAACAGAATTTGTTAAAACGAATTCTTCACTACTTGGCCCTGTTTGCTCCTTCTTCCTTTTTTAAATCTCATTATTTTCCATTGTCCAGGCATCTATAGAATGCTTGGCATTATTTCTTCTTTACAGTTCCTTGAGTATATTTAGTCGTTGTATGATGTTTTTAGTTTTCAACAAGCTTACCCGTGTTCAATTTTTTACTAAACCTTTAATATATTACAGCACCTCGTCGATTGGAACAAAGCAATGGTTTTACAGATCTCAAAAATCACTCCTCATTATGACGAGTGGGTGCACAAACCAGTTGACCGGCCCCTCCGTTTATTTGGCCCATGGTACTTAGAAATGTGTACAAAAACGCCTTGGTGGGTGATACCGTTGTTTTGGGTGCCCGTGATATTTCATTGCATCAGCGACAGATTCTACGACAGCTGGCACCGATCAGAGTTTGGAGAGGTAAAAAAATGATGCACATTTACATGGCAATATAAATAATTTCTCTCTTCTCTTCCTTTCAGATATTTGCTTTGACAATTTTCTTTTTAGTGGGTGTTCTCTTTTGGACTTTACTGGAGTACTGTCTTCATCGATGGCTCTTTCATATGGAAACAAAGAAAACTCAAAGCGGGATGATATGCACCCTTCATTTCCTGCTCCACGGACTACACCATAAAGTTCCATTTGATCCGCAGCGTCTTGTATTCCCGCCTTTACCCGGAGCCGTCTTGGCCTCCATTATTTACCTACCACTTAGCTTAGTTCTCCCTAATTCAAGGGTGATTCTGGGAGGAGCACTTTTCGGATACCTATGCTACGACATGATGCACTATTACCTGCACTACGGTAGTCCAACAATGCGGCACATGTATCACATGAAACGTTACCATTATCAGCATCATTTCGCGCACCAAGATCAAGGCTTCGGGATAAGTAGCCCCCTGTGGGACCATGTCTTCAACACAGCCATTCATTTGAGAAAACTGCGATATACTTTGAAATGGAAATGAAATTTTGTATACAATTTGAAAGAAGTTATTTTATTTAAGTTATCACACACATGACTGGTTAGGGTACTCCGTAGAGTCTGCAAATGAGCTGAAGTCATTTGAAGAGAAACTTTTGCCTAGTTTTGAATTGAGGCTATATAGAGTATATGAGTGTCTAACGTTTTTGTACAGCTAATTGTTTGTGTTTTTTTCTTTTTCGTATTTTTTTATAACAATAAATGTTCGTATATAGTTTGTATATCGATGACTTGTACTCATTTCCCTTGAAGGGATCTTAGTAAGCTTTTCTGTTAGAATCCTATTATTTTTTGGCATGTGAGACGTTACTTTGTCCCGACGATACTAGTGGGTGTGCTGACAAACCGCAGGAAAAATTCAACGTCGTTATGCAAGAACAAATTGCCTCGAATTTGCCGACAGACACAACGATGACATGGCGTGAAAAAGATTCATGATGTGCGATTGTGCTCCTGAAATGTAAGAGTATTATACTCTACCACAGCAGCTCACCAATTGGAAAGTATCCTCACGCTGTAAAAGGGGTATATTACTGCGATCCAGGAAGTGCACGGGGGAGGAAAAGAAATGCTTAGAAAAAGAGAATGTGACAGTTATTAAAGCTGCCACAAAAGGTTGTACATTTTGTGTGTTTCAAACATCAGTCTCATATACGAGTATGCACATGTCCCTATGGACGAGGCTGAAGAACTCGTCAAAGAGGATGTCAACGAGCTCTTGGACCAACAATAGGAAGTTTCGACATTGGACGGCTGAGGCACCGCAAATTACCAGAACCTTTCGTCGATTCCAAAATTGTTTGAAAGTATTGTAAAAGAAAAATTATATTTTTTAGTAAAAGAGATTATTTCTAATCACCAGAACGGCTTTATGCGTTTTTTTTAATTTATCATTATTTTCGAATTTAGAAAAACAAGTCTACAAGTTGATGTACTTTACACGGACTTCTCGGAAGCCTTTGATCAAGTACATCACACTTTGCTTTTAAACAAGCTTAGGTTGGGAATTCACTCAACAATGTTAGAGTGCTTTTCCAATTACTTAACAGGGATGAAGCAATTGGTAAAGATCGGGAGTCTTAAATCTCGGGTAATAACAGTAAAATCGGGGGTGCCGCAAGGTAGTCATTTAGGTCCCTTACTATGTTTTGTTCATAAATGATGTTCATGGAGTATTTAATTACTGCGAAATTCTAACATTCGCGGATGAATTTAAATTATATTTATCGATAAATAGTATAACCAACTGCATTAAGTTTTATTCGGATATACAAAACCTAGTGGGATCGTGTAAACATAATGCCTATATCTAAATATTAAAAAATGTAAAATTTTCACGGCATACAAAATAAAATTTCCGATTGTTTATGATTATTCTGTGATGGACAATAGCAACTCTGTGGTATCTCTGTATCCAACAAAAACACACAAAATGCCAAAAATCTGGCCTTAAGAAAGGCACTCAGACTCTCCGTAACCGTCAGGGAATTTTGTTACCGATCCGCAGGGAATAGTCGATGTACTTCAGCAGTTGTTTAATGAGCACGATCAGGAGAGTGATAAGGAAATCACATCACTATTCAATGAAGTAGTCCTCCCACTCAGTATTAAAAAAGTCGACACAGTCTAAAAAATACTGAAGAACAACAAAATCTCGGGCTTAGATGGTTTGCCAGGTTTAGCTGAGTTTAACGACTTTTCGTTGTCTATGTCAACGAGTGGTGTTACCGCAAAAACGAACAGCCATGCACTTAGAGAATTTTAAATAACTTCTACCTGTCCGTCGCACTCTTTTCTCCAGAACTAGATTAAAAATACTTACGAGTAATAATCCAAAACTCATTTTGATTGGGAAGCGGGAGCAACAGAATGGGATTATTCGTGCCAAGTATTAGAGTCTAATGAGGTTTTCGTCTCTGGACATGAACTAAACTGTTGTAAATTTATCGGAAGATTTGTTTATTTTCCTTTAACAGCGTTATTTACTTTTTATGCAGACAAGGTAACAGTAATTATCTACATATACTGATTTTACAAATATTTTTTTTTATTTAAATGATCTTTTATTGTTTGTAATTGCTTGAAAAAATCGCGCGGAAGCGGACAAGCTTTACCGATGACAAGAGTTTATACGCTATCGTACTCGGGTGACAGTGATGTGCTTGGACGAATACAGAAGAGCAAAAACGGGCATAGCTAAAATGAGGATGGAACAATGTATATCTTGTTATTCAGAAAAAACGCACACCGTCAAATAATTTGCCAGAAAATCTCAACAGACCAGGGCCAGTGTAAATGTAGGTATTTTCAACCTCAGCTGCAAAGTTGATCGTATTGAGAACGCCAGCACTGGTATCAAACGCATAATCTATTTGTTTCTTTAGGTTTAAAGGGAGACTGTATTACACAGCTCTCTCCTGAAAAACCAAGCTGGCCTCATATAAGAACCTACCCATTGCAGACCTGTTTACGACGCATCCCAAAGAAAGTGGATGCAAAATCTCTTAATTGTTACGATATCTTTTCCAAGATATGTTTGCATTGATGGTGAGTAGAGGAGAAAGTGCAACCACACACAATATGGACTATACAACGGTATTGTTCTAGGTTCACGGATCCAATGCCTAACTTAGCGATAATATCTACAGTGTATGAACAGCACAGTTCCGGAGGATCCAGGGGTTAAAGCGACAGAGGATACGCTCACCAATGAAATTGATTTATGCAGAGCTATCATCAATCTTGACAGCTTTGGAAGAACAATATTCCTTTTTTTGACTTTGAACAAAAAAAAATACTTTAAGCAATTGCAAGCTGCGTTATATTATTTATGAGGAAATAAATATAAAAATGTTTAACCTTAGAACTAAGGATTATACGATTCCATTAACAGAGTCCAGCTGCAAGAGGTAGCTAGCAGCTAGGTACATACATATGAATCACCATTCCGAGTTTTCTTTTCGCTGTAGTTGCTCTAAATTCAAACGCAATAACTTATTAAGCAAGTTTAAGAGGATTTAAAAAAATATATATAAATACATATACATGTTAAGCAGAAGCGGCAGAGAATAGCTTATTCCATAATCTAAGCCTTTGCCAGTCTGCCAGCAGAAACTACAATTCAGTCAATGACTGCAGATCTAAAAGTTTAACAAAATATGATTTGGAATGCCTATCAATAAATACGTGTATGTACAGAAAAAAATTTACTTGTAGATTTTGAAAAATTGCATGATTGTTCGAGATAATTAACCGTCTACGGGTTCAATAATGAGGGAGCATCAGTCAGCAACAATGAATACTCGATAACTTCAACGGCGCACCTCAAAAGTTGTTGTAAGGATGTATATTCAATGGATGAAACTTAAAATTAATTATACTGTGAACATGTTCAGTCCAATCATATGCAGACTTCTCAATACTATTCATCCGGCAATTGAGAGAAAAGACAACATCATACATCACTCTTCTGCGATTTCTGCATCACTTGACGTAGTTGAGGGAATGAACTCTTAGGCTGTGGAGGATGTAAACGGACGCATAGATTGATAAAAGGTTCATAGAGTGACGCCCTTTCCATGGCATTCACTGTATAGTGCTTGATACGTTCACGAGCACACCAGCTATTCGCACGACTGAGTATAGCATCAACGGGATCTGGAGACGACGGTTGAGATTCAGTTTTTTTAACGGCGTTCCTTGATCGCATATTGGCCAGAACAATGATTGCAACTTCCTTCTTTTCTTTATTCTTATCGATATCCGTTTTGATGTCGTCTAACATATCAAGACTTGATGGATCGCTAGGATCGTAGACCAAAATGAAACCATCAGGGAAGTACAGATAATGACGTGGTAGTTGTGCTTTGCCCTGTAAATACATGTTGCAAACTGAAATCAGCTTTCTCCGGAATTCACAGAAGTATCACCTGTAATCCAGCCGTGTCATAGATTCGGAGGGATTCCCTGTGTCCTCTTCCAGTATCAACACTTGCTGCATATATGTCTTCAACTGTTGAATGCACTTCCTATGGCAGTGAAATTAGAAACTGAACAACTGAAATGTTGATTTTTTTGCTTACAGAATCCACTGTGATGTTTCCATAAATTAGTTGTTCGATGATGGAGGTTTTTCCAACACCTTTCATGCCACAGATGAGAACCTTTCCTACTTTACCCACTTTTGTTGTCAGCATGTTTGTTCAATTTCGATGAGATTTTCGAGATTCCTAATAACAGAGAAGTTTGTGCAAGGAATTTGTTTTCAATTTTGTATGTACCATAGATATGTGCTTAAAAGTTGACGTATGAATTTACTTTTACAGCGGCTTTTTTGTGGTTGCCAACAGTCATCAACGATTTGATTGGACTGATTTCTGGTTGCTATATTCTGAGACTGATTTGATGTACCTATCATAAAAAACATTACGGCTAAAACATCAAAAGAATATATTGAATTCTCACATAAAGTCAGGTTTCTCATACAGAATAATTAACGATATTTGTTGGTGCCACCAGATATAATTTCGAAACATAATTGACAGAGAAGGACATATAAAAATTGAATCGGTAACCAGAAATCATTGAGATACCTTCTGTAAATCCCAGTGGCAGGTAAACGGAGATTATCCTATTTTAATTAAAAGCTTAATTAAAAGCTTGGCCTCAGCGTTTTCAGGTTGTTTTATTATATTCGACGTTATTAATTTCTGGCACCCAGAACAGAGTAACGTTGAACATATTTCTTGGCTCGCGCCGTTGCGACAAACAAGTTGCATTAGATATTGAAAAAATCAGAAGGAGAACCTATATTAAGTAAATTAGTGAATGATTAAAATCAATGAAACGAATTGAATATGAGAAAGGGAGAACAAAAGAAGTGTTGGAGTAAAAGATGAATTTATCAAAATTTATAGATCGATCAACCTACTTGTTAGAAGTTATCAAGTACACTTACACAAACTGCTAATACCTGTTCGCTCCACAAAGTGGGGGTCAAAGTCATCAAATAATAATTTCATACAAACCGAAGAAATTAAATTTAACACAATAATCAAGAGTTAATGTTGTTTATTAAATTATTACAAAATTACAAACCTCTTACCCTTAAGTGTTATGCAAAGAAAAAGTATAGTATGGGAACACTAGTCGGCTGAAAGAGGAGTAAAGGATCGGTTGATCTACTACCTTCGTTGAAGGAACATTCGTGTTTATCGTTGAATAGTTCTGTTGGTTTTAAGCAAAATAGGTATATCAAACGAATTTTGTTTGTTTTTATATTCACTGGTAATTAAACCTATCTGCGTTTACATCATTCGATCTTATATTATGATTAATCAAAATGATTTATGTCCAAAAACCCGACTTGTTTGACTGTCATCGCCTTCATGTAAGCTCTTAGCAGGAAAGCATGCGCAAGTTTGTATCAAATTATTAAATATTCATTAAATAATATGAATTTTGTGTTTACTGTAAACCACATTACAGTAATATGAACCCGTTAAAAAAAAAAAACAAAATGTGTCAACATGTGAGAATAATAATCAATCACTTCTGAACACATCCCCCAAATGACTTTTGATTTGGAATTGAACAAGCCGAATGCACATGTTTTTTTCATCTGTCATTTAAAACGTGGTTTGCTTCTGCATAGTTCGGAAAATTTATCTCTCTTTACAGTCAAGAATTAACAACTTAATAAACATGGGTACTCCGGTGAAAATACAAAAGAATAAGTTTAAACAGCCATTTAAAAACAAAAATCTTCATGGAAAAAAATTCATCAAGCGCCAAAAAAACCCTGAGAAAATGTTTTTAAATAATGTAAGGAGTTTCGCAAAGAAAGGCAATTACGGACGCGGTACTGACATCGAAGAGGAAAGCTTCACATATTTCTTAAAAATTCTTGAAGCGCTCCGAAAACCTGCGCAATTTTCTTTTGAAAGAGGTAAATATGATCTCAAACCATAGGTTGTGATATTAATTGTTGTTTTCTTGTAGTTGCCATGGCTAACAACGTGTTAGAGGAAACAAAAGAAAAGGAGATTCATCTTTCATCAAATCAAGTTGTTTCGAAAGCCATAGAAGCTCTTATCGGTTTCGCAGGAGAAGAACACTTAGAGAGATTCTTCGATGTGTTTGGAGACAATTTTCGCCCAATATGTTCGGATCCATATGCTTCACATGTTTTGCAAAAAATTATCGGGGTAGCATTGCTGCGAGCTGTCGGAGAAAATAAAATAGAAGAGAATGAAGAACCTGAAGCAAAACCTTGGATGAAATCAGAACAAAACGAGGTTACAGAAGACAAGTATAATTTGGAGACGAAATTCCCCGAAAATCATAAAGAAAAGTGTGCTGCATTTGTGGAGCGTATCAGTAAGTTTCTTCTCAACAATTTAGAAGACTTCGTATCCGATGATTTTGGCAATCACTTAATTCGTACGTGCGTCTACTCACTGGGGGGTGTTTATGTCCCTAAAGGGAACCCTCAACAGGAGAATCCTGGTGGCAAGTATAAACCAAAAGCAGCAAAAAAGAAAATGTTCTTTAAAACCCCTGAAGCATGGCACGAGATCTTAAAAGAGTTCCCATCTCGATTAGAGATGTGGCCGCAGTTCCCAGAGCTGGCATACAATAAATTATCCTCTCCTTTACTGGGAGTAATTTGTGTTGCTATCTCACAAATAGAAAAAAGCGCTGTAATGCGCTTTGGGAAGAAATTATTGAAGAAAGCTTTCCTCAATGCTGATGCTGCAAAAAAATGTACGGTACAATCTGAGCAAGAGGATAAGAAGGTTGAGAAAAGTAAGGAGGATGACGAAGATAAGGAGGAAGACGAAGAAAATGAAGATGACGAAGATAAAGAGGATGAAGAGGAGAAGATAGAAAGTGGTTCAGATGAGGACAAGAATGGCGAAGAAGAACTTCCACCTGCATTCTTGAATGAAAATAGCCGGTTTCTCTTGGAAACCGTTCTATCCGTCGCGGGTCCTAAGCTATTTACTGAAATCTATAATACACTCTTTGATGGTCGCTTTGTAGAATTGGTCAAGGATAAGCGAGGTAACTTCCCCATCAGAGTTTTTCTGAACCACATCAAGGACAAAGTTTTATTTGAAAAAATTTTTGAGGAGATAGTCGGTCACTTCGGCGAGTTTCTAGGAATCGGGAACCGAGGTGTATTTGCTTCAATCTCTAGAGTTTGTCTGCGATTAAACACAAAACAGGCAGCTTTCGTTACCGCCTTGCAAAGCGCTTTGCAGTGCTCCACAGCCGACGGAGAAGATCGCCCAAAATCTTTGCTGACTTGCTTGCTTAAAGTTAAAAAGTTCGACGAACTTGCAAGCGACGAGGATGACTTCGCTAGCGTGGTGGGATCCCTAATTGTGCAAGATATTCTTCAGTTTAAGAAACCGATCGTTCTGGTGAATTGTATTCTTCAAGCTTATCCAAGGGATCTCAGCAATATTTTCCGAACACTTCATGGATCTTTCGTCGCAGACGCCTTCCTTAAAAGTGAATCAATTGGAGAGAAGTCTCGCGAAAAATTTGTTAGGCTTCTTGATGGTTTCTACATGGATTTGGCAATTTGCTGCTATGGTTCACGTGCGTTGGAAAAGATTTTCTATGCCGCCAATGAGACCCAGAAAGTAAGGATTGCTAAGGAATTAACGTCTAGAGACAACAAATTGAAAACGACACCATATGGACGTCTCATGTACAACAAGCTTAGGTTGGAAACATTCAAGCTGAGTTCAGAACAATGGAAAGCATCGTGGACGACTAAAGAGAAAAAAGAAGATACACTCACCAAGATAGTTAACAAGAAGAAGAGAACGTCGAGTACGTCTGATGAAGCGGCCGTTTCAAAAAAAAAGAAATAAATATTAATAATTTTTTTATAAGACAATAAAAATACTTATATACTTATATACTTACTTATGTGTACGTAAATGGAGTTTTTTAATTTAAGAGAATTTTTTGTGGTCAATGGGAATTTGTAGAGAGGACATCCAGACTAGACTCACCGGTAAACAGCCTCCACGACACCACGTCCGAAAACGGACTCAGGCTGGTGAGCTTTGTCACGGGGCGAAACCTTTCTGTAGCTAGCATGCGGTTCCCACAACTCAACATCTATTAAGGGACCTGACGGTCCCCGTCAACCAGATCCATCACGTTGCGATCGACGTCAGACACTCGTCCAGTATTCTTGATGTCCGAACGTTCCGAGGCGTCAACATCGACTCGGACCATTTCCTTGTTGTTGCCAAGGTAAGGACACGGATATCGAGAGAACAACGGAGTCGAGGAAGACAACCACGGTTTGAGGTCGGAAAGCTACAATCACAACAGACTGCCGGAAACTTTGCCGATCGAGTCTCCCTGAAACTCTCCGAAAGTTCGACGTCGCTTGAACTAACAATAGACTAAGAATGGAAACGTTGTCAAAAAGCCATCAGAGAAGGGTTTTAAAACACCACCAAGGAAAAACCCATGGTTTGACAACGAGAGCAGGCAGGCACATGCAGCAAAGCAAGAAGCCTACCTGGCAAAGCTGCACCGAAGAGAGCTGTTCTGTAGCTTATTGCTCATAGTGGTCATTGTTTCTAACTTCCTTCTTAAGGTGACAGAGTGTACCAAGGAACAGTTCCTTGGTCCATGTTCCAACAAAAAAACGATTTTCTCTTTCGATTCCTCTTTTTCAAGCAATTTTTCCTTTCGAAAACATATTGGGGGCGGGCAACAGGTTTGTGGTGTGCATATTGTACGCCGCAAGCCTGGTTAACGAAGCGCAACCCCCTCGGATGACCGGAAGAACACAGACAGCCTCGGATACCGCCAACACTGGTTTGCCAGGGCCCCATTCTGAGCCAGGCCTGAATGGTGGCAGTATGCGAGCGTCTGGTGGCCGGCCTGGCCCGCTCGGCAGCCGGTCGGGCTCAACCCGAAGCAGTTACGAGCAACCCGGCAGTGGCCTCGTGAGCCACTACGGGGGTGGGAGGGGGATCACGCCATGCACTAACCAGTGCATGTGAGGGTTAAAAGGCAACGGACAACGGCATCGGCTTAGGATAGGCACATGGAACGTCTCATCGCTCACAGGAAAGGATCTCGAGCTAGTTGGGGAAGCTGCCAGATATCGGTTAGATATCGTAGGCATTTCTTCGACCAAGCAAAGAGGATCTAGAACTGTGGATCTTTCGGACGGGTGGAAACTCTTCCTGTCGGGAGTGGCACCTCAAATGTCTGCACAGGAGGGAGTGGGGATGCTCACAAGTCCCAGGATGGCAGACAGGGTATTGGAGTGGATACCGTTAGGAGAGAGAGTCGGGATCTTAAAGCCCAAAGATCAACTTTGGCTCTAGTGCAGGTGTATGCACCGAATCTAGAGTCAGAGTATGCGGCTTTCCTGGATGAAGTTGATGCTGCCCTTGACAGGGTGGCTGAGATGGATTCCTTTATTCTGATGGGTGACTTCAATGCTCACGTGGGTGTGGATGTAACGACATGGGGGAGTGTGATAGGGAAGAACTGCGATCCTCATCAAAACATGAACGGAGAGAAGATGTTGGATTTTTGCTGTGCAAATGGTATGTCCATTATGAACACCTTTTCACACAAAGCCATCCATAAATAAACATGGTACCGTCGGAGTCTTCAACAGAAATCGTTGATAGATTTCTTCCATCGTGTGTGAAACGGATGATAAAGTACCTCTTCTGCCAAGGCGGAAAGCAAGAGTGGTTACACGCATACGGTGGGAGAAACTACAGAACAGTGAGGTGCAGCAACATTTTGCACGGCGCATATCCGAAGGGTTTGAGCAAATTCCAACTGTTCCATCGCATGTAGAGGACGAATGGCGTCTGTTTTCAGCAGCTGTCATTGCTTCTGCACGTGATGTTTGCGTCTTGGTGTGGCGGCTGGTGGTGAGAAAAGAACTGCGTGGTTTAAAACACCCGAAGTTCAAGAAGCCATCAAAGAGAAGAAGAAGACCTCTGTAGGTCTGGATTCTCTTGGGGAACTCTGAGTCACATGACCGGTACACTGAGGCGCGAAGAACTTGCAAATTGGCTGTGCGAGCAGCTAAAGAGCAGACTTGGAAGGAGTTCGGCGAGAAGTTGGAAAGCGACCATAGATCTGCGAAAAAGGTGTTCTGGCAAACCATTCGCCGGCTCAGAGGAAGGAAATTCAACACCATCGAAGGAGTCAAATCCAAAGATGGCGTGTTGCTTTCCAAAGAAGTGGACATCTTGCGCAGGTGGAGCGAGCACTTTTTGGAGCTGTTCAATTCCGAACAGTGCACTGAGGCTGACAGACCTGTAGTCTTGAGTAGGGCGGAGAATAGTCCAACGGTGGAGGAAGTCATTTTGGCGATTGAATCGCTAAAAGTTGGCAAATCCGTCGGTGTGGATGAAATCCGGCCAGAAATACTTAAGGCTATGGATAAAGAGGGAGTTTTATGGCTCTCTCGTGTCAGTAAGGTGGCTTGGGAACGCGGTGAGACACCTGTCGATTGGCAGACTGGGTTGATTGTCCCTCTCTTCAAAAATGGGGACAAAAAAGAGTGCTCCAACTACAGGGGCATATCCCTTTTAAGTCTCCCAGGTGAAGTCTACGCTAAGGTCTTGGAGGCGCGTTCTAGAGCTATGGTCGAATCCAGGATAGGAGATGAGCAGAATGGTACTTTAGAAGGCTTGGGAGTACGCCCAACCGATCTACAGTTGTTTTGTAGATTTGGAAAAGGCATACGACCGAGTTCCTCGAGGTAGACTCTGGAGTGTTCTGCAGGAGTATGGGATTGTTGTTTCTTTGTTAAGGGCCACTCAGTCTCTATACACAAACTGTAGTAGCTGTGTTCGGGTTAACGGTAGTAAATCAACACCTTTTACCGTGGGCGTTGGACTTCGCTAAGGGTGCGTTTTGTCACCTGTCCTTTTCATTATATATATGGACTGGATGTTACAGCGCAGTCGAGGCGAGGAATGTTTCACATTGGGAGAGTTGAGGGTAAGTCATCTTCTTTTTGCAGATGACTTAGTCATCCTCACATCCTCCCAGATAGAACTCCAGCGCGCGCTAGATAGATTTGTGGCCGTATGTGCTGATGCTGGGATGAAGGTTATCGTGGACAAATCCGAGGTTATGGTTATTTCCAGAACCCCTGTTCAATGCACTCTACATGTTAGTGGAGTCCGATTGAAACAGGTGGAGAAGTTCAAATATCTCGGGGTCTTCTTCACGAGTTATGGGAGGAATAATGCTAAGCTTTCCTGTAGGATTGGTCAAGCTGAGTCAATTTTGAAACAGCTTGGTCGATCTGTAATCAGGAAGGCCGAGCTTGGTGTCAAAGCCAAGTTAGCGGTTTTAACGCAGTATTTGTTCCAACTCTCACCTATGGTCATGAAATTTGGGTAATGACCGAAAGAATAAGATCGCGAATACAAGCTGCCGATATGAGATTTCTTCATACTGTTGTGGGAATTACTCGCCGGGATAGGGTGAGGAACTGAATGTTGGGCAGCTGCTTCTTCGAACGGAAAGGGCTGTACTTCGTTGGTTTGGTCACGTGGCACGAATGTCCCCGTCATTACGACTTCCGAGGCGTGCCTTCAATGCGATTCCATCAGGTAGGCGACCGCTTGGCAGACCTAGGACGAGATGGTTGGACCAAGTCCAAACATTCGCCTGGTTGCGCTTGGGCATAACTCCTGATGAGTTACAGTCGATGGCGGAGGATCGAGTACCCTGAAGATCTCTCGTGCATGCATTGTCCCCGCAACCCCTTTAGTGGAACCTGCGGGTCACTGAAAATGAGATGAGATGAGAAACATATTGTGGCCATTCTCTTTTTTCTAGGGTCATATAGTTTTAATAGACGGTCTCAGATTATCCTGGGCTGAATTGGGTAATAGTACATTTTTTTTTTTTAACTGGAGCACTCAGACTCAAAACTGGTCCGTTGTACTACCAGACAGCAACCTACTTTTACTGAAATTTCTTCTGTGATGAGGAGCTTACATCATCAGCTCTCACCTTATCAGCGCCGAATAACTGCCACCTGATCCGAGCAAAGGCGGGACAATGGCAGAGGAAGTGCTCTGCAGTGTCATCGTCTTCTCCACAGGCGTCACAGAGTGTTTCGTCACTTAGGCCAAGCACACTTAGGTGTTTGGCGAAGGTGTAGTGCCCCGTTAGTACGCCAATAAGTTATCTGCAGTCTTTTCTGTTAAGAGATAACAAGAAAGCCGCGGATTTCTTCCAGACGTTGGGGAGCATGCGCTTGGTCTGTCTACATCCTGGAGAGTCATGCCAACTGCGGTTGTGCTCCCGAAAAGTCCAACCATCGATGGAAGCCCTAACCACGGACGCGGGCAGTCCGCGTGGTGATCCCGTGGTGCCCAGGAACCCAGACAAGTCTTATCGAATTCAAGCTACCGATCAAATTCAGAGAAGACTTGCATTCCTGAATTATTCTGGAAGTGGTTAAAGGGTTGAGCAAGGAATTAAGCACAGCCTGGCTGTCGCTACAGACACAAATACTTCGCCCCTTCCACCTATTCTTCACAATATAGCTCGTAGCCATTAGGATCGCATAGGTTTCCGCTTGGAAAACCGACGCAAATTTATCTAACGAGGTGTGCTGTCTAAAGTTGTCGCTCTCCACGAAGGCACCAGCACCAGATCCTTCACTGGTCTTGGAGCCGTCCGTGAAAATTCGACTACATTCCTTTCCTGGCTCAGATTATAGCCAGAGCCAGTCCTGAGTACAGGGAAAGTCGACTTTGTATATTCGTCGCAGCTGGAGTACTGGTGTCCGTGCGTCAGACGGCATATCCATTAGACTGGGGTCAAAGGAGATGCGGTGCGCAAGGTCATCGAAACTCCAGTGCGAGTTGTACCAATAACCACTTCTTTTTAAACGGAAGATGGCCTTGAGAGTGCACCCCATGATATGGACATCTAGGGGGGAGATTCAGCAGGGCATCAAGAGCAGAGCCAGGCGTGCTAGGGTAGGCCCCCATGCAGCCGAGACAGACCGTTCTTTGAAGCTTGGTGAGAGCAGCAGTTACGTATTTACGCGAAATCTTATTCCACCAAACGACCGATGCATAGGAGAGAAGGGGCCTAATCATAGCCGTGTAGATCCAAACGGATCTTTTTGATGATAGACCCCAGGTTTTGCCGAAAATTCCTTTACACTGCCAGAAAACTGACAGTGAATTCGCAATTTTCATTTCAATGTGTTTTTTCAACAGAAGCTTCCTATCTTGAATGACACCCAGATACTTAGCTTCATCGGAAAAGCGGATAGTGACACCTTTTAGTACCAGTTGAGTCAAACCAGTCAATTTCCTCCTCCTCGTAAAGAGGACAACCTCGGTTTTAAGAGGGTTGACTGAAAGCCCATTTCTGGTACACCAATCGTCGATCACGTCTAGAGCTGCCTGCGCTTTTGAACACACATCCGCTAGGTATGATCCGACAGACAGAACAGGTACATCATCCGCATAGGCCTGGGCGTAGATGTTGGAACTATTAAGACCATCGAGCAGAGAGTCAACCAGCATGCACCATAGCAGAGGAGACAAGACACCACCCTGCGGGCAGCCCCTATTTACCCCCGCCATAACATACTGGCCACAGTCCGCGTCTGCAATAATTGTTCTGTTCATCAGCATTGCTTTAATCCAAAGCACTAATGATTCATCTACACCATCAAAAGTCGCATTGTCAAAAGCACCCTCTATATCAATGAAAATGCCCAGCGCGTACTCTTTCCTGTCGAGTGCACATTCAATTCTGCCAACGAGATTTTGAAGTGCAGTCTCGCAAGATTTTCCGCGCTGATAGGCATGTTGCATCTGAGACAGAGGATGAAATCGCAAAGCGGTTTTGCGCACATGAAGCTCAACCAGTCTTTCCATGCTTTTCAGCAGGAAAGAGGTTAGACTGATAGGTCTAAAGTTCTTGGCGAGTGAGTAGTCCCCCTTACCGATCTTTGGTATGAAGGCTACCCTAACTGTACGCCAAGGGGTCGGGATATAGGCGAGTGCCAAGCTGGCTGTGAAGATTCTTTTCAGAACCGGCAGCAACTTGTCTATACCCTTTTGCAACAAGGCTGGATATATGCCATCGGCACCAGGCGACTTGAAACCATCGAAGGACGCGACTGCGTATTTGATAGCTTCATCTGTCACCACGAGCGATGAAACAAACCAGCATCGTCGTGTTACATTTATCAGCTCATCCTCAGTTCCAGGGATAGGAACTGGTTTTGAGCCGGTTGTAATCCGGTTACCTGGAAAATGAGTCTCTAGCATGAGACTAAGCGTTTCAGCTTTTGACTCAGTGTAGGTACCGTCTGGTCTTCTGAGTGTTTCCATCTTGGTTGGATTGTCCCTTTTAAGAACTTTAACCAGTCTGCTGGTTTCACCGAGTGTTTCGATCTTTCCACAAAAATCCCTATAGGAGGCACTTTTCGATATCCGAATTAACCTCTTATATTCTTTTTGTTTTGATCGGTACAGGTTCCAGTCCTCTTCCAAGTCGGTCTTGAGAGATCTGTTTAGAAGTTTCCTGGTTTCCTTGCGAATTGTCTGCAGTTCTGCGTTCCACCATGGAACAGGTAATCTGCAGGGGGTATTTCTAGCTGGACACGTCAGTTCAAAACATTTGGTTAGAGTGTTGTTCAAGTCTAGAACGGTTTTCTCTGCCTTCTGTCTCGTTCTGAGCTTAGGGAGAGGTTCAATACGAGTATCTAGCTCATCCCTAAACTGTATCCAGTTGGTTTTTCTTGGATTCCTCCTCTTCAGCAAAGTTGTGGTTTCGCATTCGATTCGGAATTCAATGTACCTACGGTCTGACAGGGACACTTCCGACAGAACCCTCCAGTCTGTAATCTCCTTAATGTATCTGTTGGATAACGTTAAGTCGATTACTTCCTGTCTCCTTGTCGTAACAAAAGTTGGTTGGGAGCCAACATTGTTGATGTCCAAATCAGACGATAGTAAGAAATTCAGAAGATCATTCCCTCTCTTGTTGCATTTGCTGCTGCCCCAGAAGGTATTCTGAGCATTAGCATCACATCAGATGATTAGGCCTAATTTTCTGATTTCACAGTACTCTACGAGTTCCGATACCGCTCTTGGTGGTGGCGGCAGAACAGAATCGTAGGGGAAGTAAGCTGACGCTACGACGAAATTACGCCACATTCCATTCGCTTCGTAGCTTACAACTGCAGCAACCAAGTCTTGTCCACAGAACTGTACAAGCTTGGTTGCTGAGAGCAATTTCGGCACAATAAGACGAAGTTCTCGGTCTTTCAGACCGCTCGTGATAAAGTGGTGAAAAACCTCGCAAGTCACCAAGACCACAGATGCGATTTTTCCACACCCATGGTTCTTGAATGGATGCTATAGTACATAGATTGCAGAATGCAAATGCATCGAATGATTTTTAAGTACGCGGAATTGTTGCTACAATGCAACTGCAGAAAAGTGTTTCGATGAATTGAATACAGTTACTACAACGATTTATTTTACAATTTTTGTTAGTAACATTTTTTCCACAATATGAGTTGAACAAAAGGAAAAAGAAAAGAAATAAAACAAATATATCACATGAATTGTTTTCATACGCCCAGCGATTGATGCATTTTATTGATTTGTCCCTCTCACGATTGTTGCACAGCCCCCATTTGATGTCACAAGTGGGATTGTGACGAAATTATGAAATTTTTGCTATTGAAAATGAAGTAGCTTAAGAAGGAGCTGATAAATCAATAAAATGCATCAATCGCTGGGAACTGTGCGCGCGTCGTTATCGTTGGAGGACCAAAAGATCGAAATCAAGAAAACTTTAGAAGAACAAGAGAACCGCCTACAACAGAAACTTCTGGAGGTTAAAAGTGAAGTGAAAGTGTTAGACGAGAAGGTTCTGAGCCTAGAGACAACTGTGGATGATCTGGAAGCATCGGTGAAGGAGAAGTTTCAGTGGATAGAGAATGACATCTGTGCTCTGAAGGTGAGGGAACCATTAAGCCACTGCGTTCCAATTAAATTCAAGCCACCAGCATACGACGGAACAGCAGTCCTTAACATCTTCAGGCTACAGTTCGAAACATCTGTCGCCAGGGCACACCTAAGTGAAGAAGACAAGGCGCGTTACTCGTTGAATCGCTGAAGGGTGGGTGCGGCAGATGTACTCCAGACAATTTCAGAGAATCTCCAGGCGGACTACGAAGCAATCATGAGCTCTCTACAGCGCAAGTGTGGAAGGGAACACCGCAAGCAAGTCTTCAAGATGAACTTGAAGGGCAGAAAACAACTCAACGGTGAGTTGTTTCAAGAATTCGCAGCAGAAGTTGAGCGATTGCCACATCTGGCTTACGTCGGCTCAACATTGGAGCTCATTAAAAACACGAAAACTGATGCGTTCGTAGATGGAATAAGAGATCTGGAGACAGAGCGAACAACGTGTCATACGATGCAGAGGGATTGGCATGTGTCCAGTATACCAGAGCTCGCAAAGTGGATGTTGAGGCGAGCAATACTCAAGACAAATTTAAGGGCCGGTGCTTCGTCTGCGACAAAATCGGGCACATGGCACGCGTTTGCAGGAAACGAAGTAAACGTTCCAGGTCCTAGATACCGGCAGGACGGCAGCCAGATACGAGCGGAGATAGCTGCGGCAATAAGCCGTCGTCAAACTAAAAGGAGTCAGTTTCGAAGGGCAAAAACTGGCTCCCACAATCCTTGTTTCCCAACTTTGATGGAAGGTGAACAATTTCACTATCGACGGCATCGTTGGAAGCAAAAGGTTGATGGTTACATTGGACACAGAAGCATTACATTCGATCATAAGGAGTGATCTGGAGGAAGGAGTGAAGCCGTTGTTTGGGATAATGCTACGCACAGCGACGGGAGAGGATTCACCTATACTTGGAAAGTCAACCGAGAGTATCACCATAGGCAATACGATAGTTGAGCAAGAGTTTGTAGTGGCGGATAAAGTGGACGGTTGATCCTCGGCGTGGACTTCATGATAAGGACCGGCATTGCTTTGGACCTTAAACGGCGGATTCTTAGGTACAAGAATTCTGAGATACCATTGAATGTCGAAGAGGGCAAGTCTCCGAAGGTCAAACAAGTCGTCAGAGACCGTAGTTTGGGGAAAGATAGATGGCGATTGTGGGAACAAAAGGTGAAAAAGCTCTATATTTGCGTCAAATTTGAAAAATGAAGGCAGAACGAGCATAGTCACGCATCGAATCGACACCGGAGATGCAAAGCCGATCCGACAAGCACTGAGGAGAGTGCCCCAAGAGGAAGGAGGTTACTGAGCTAGTGGAGGAGATGCAACGGAACAATGTCATTAACCCATTAACAAGTCCATGGAGCTCGCCAGTGGTATTAGTAATTAGGCAGCAAACGTTTCTGTATGGAGTGCAGGAAGCTGAACGAGGTAACGAAGAAAGACAGTTATCCCCTGCCAAGAATAGACGATACCCTGGTAACGTTGTTAGGAGAAGTGGTTCTCTGCATTGGACCTCCAAAGTTTTAATTGTCAAGTAGAAATCGACATAACCGACAGAAAAGAAAGCTTTGAGTACCGGAGACGGCTTTGGCAATTTCTTGTAATGCTATTTGGACTGTGTAAAGCTTCAGCAACATTAGACCGGCTAGTGGAATATGTACTCAGAAGCTTACACTGGAAGACCTGCTTGGTATACCTCAACGACATCGTCGTGAAGGGAAAGGATTTCAACGACCATCTAAATAATCTGGAAGAGGTATTCCAACGCATTGCGGGAGCTGGACTCAAGCTCAGTACAAAGAAGTGTTTGCTGTTTAAAAAAGTAGGAAATAAAGTATCTCGGTCACCGGATTACTAGAGAAGGCATACACACCGACGAGGAGAAGATAGCAGCGGTAAGAGATATGGAGTTTCTTTGGACTGTGCACTTCCTACCGGGTTTTGCGAACAAATCGCATAGTTTCGACGGGCTGACGAGAAAGAACCAGCCGTTTGTGTGGAAGGAGTCGCAGGAAGCAGCGTTTCGGGAGTTGAAGAAGCTGCTCTGTTCCGCACCAATGCTCGCGTATCCAGCATTCGGTAAAACATTCATTCTGGATACGGATGCAAGCGCTTATGGAATAGGCGGTGTTCTCACCCAAGTAATTGATGGCGAAGAGAAGGTTATTGTTTATTATAATAAAATGTTAAGGCCCGAACGAAACTATTGCGTCACTAGAAGAGAGCTTGTGGTAGTGGTGGAAACATTTGCACAAGTATTTTTATGGCCAACAGTTCCACCTGAGAACGGATCATGCTGCATTAAGGTGGCTTCTCCAATTCAAGAATCCTAAAGAACAACTTGGTGGTGGATCGAAAGATTACAGAGCTACCAGCTTAATATCGAACACCGAAAAGTAGGACAATATACTCGTATGTGTGCGGACGCACTATCGTGAAGCCCTTGTGAGGTGGAGTGCAAACATTGCACAAGGGCGGAAGTTAAGGAGAACATCGTCGATGTGCGATGGTTGAGCGTCCTTCCGGAGGAGCAGTGGTCGGTGGAATAGATCCGAAGAGAGCAGAAGAACGATGCGGATCTGACAAAGACCATCGAGGTCAAGGAACGGGGAACCAGACCAACATGGGAGGAAATATCACTCGAAAGCCCTGTCCCCAAAGCCTTTTGGGCGCAGTGGCGAAGTCTACAGCTAACAAATGGTTGTTTTCATCGCGTTTGGGAAAGTGAAGACGGCGAAACGGCAAGAAACTTGATTGTGGTTACGATTATAAGTGCACAAAGGCAAAGGGACTACAGTAAAGAAGCCCTGACATCGTCCAAGAGGTCATAGAAATCCTCTTTGATATCTTCAGCCTCGTCGGTAGAGACGTGTGCACATATGAGGCTGATGTTGTAGAATCCGTTGGCGATGCGGATCACAGCTGGACAATCGCTAATTGGCATGAAGTTGATTTTTTTCCTGGATGGCAGTAATATCCGTCTTGTACTGCGTGAACATATTACCCAATTGGTGAGCTGCTCCGGGAGTATTTAGTGTCCTTACATTCCAAGAGCACACTCGCAAATCACTGTCCTTTTTCTTACCATGTTCTCGGAGGGTGTGCGTCCGTGTATCCGAGGCAATTTGCATGGGTGGGTTATTAACCCTCCGCAAAACCATCAGTCTGGTCAGAATATAGTTACGTCCTTTTGCCTAAGACGTTCGGTGCATACATTGGTTCACTTCCCAACGGTTATCCAGGGGGTGCCGCTCGGATGCTTTATGTCAACTTAACCATTCGTTGGTGACATTCCGCCAAGTTAGGTACAATCAACAACTTTGCTCTGCATGCCCAAGCCCTCCTTCTTTCTTCACTAACATGTTTCCTTTCGTAAGGTGCAGATGATTTTACGCTGATGTCGATCGCTTGCAAGGAACCCATACAAATATAACCACCTGACACTGAAGCCAGCACTTATAAAGATGTTCGGTATATATCCCTGGGATTGCCGTGTTTTTTGTCAATAAAACAGTTTCTACAAGCGAAAACCGTGAATCCTCTCTTCCGGATCATACCACGCCTTCTTGACATTTCAAATATTTGTCAACCTTTTTGTTGCTACGTGTCAAACAACTTGACATCATTGATGGAACTTCACAAATAGAAAATAATAAAAATAATATTCCAACCCAATAAAGGAACGAAAATGATTTTATCTGTGCGCGCCTGTTGGATTTATCACTTGCACACCATGTGGTAAGCCGAGATCCTCCATACGGCAACGTGAATACCTGCTCACCTAGACCACCGCAAATGACACTCGACCGACGTCCTAGCTTCCTTTCGCCAATGCGATGGATACGCTCGAACCATTTGGTGGATAATGTCAGCTGGCCTGGAAGTTGAAATGACAACGATAATCTGGTGACCATTTCGCCCATAATTCATTACTTGTGTACCTCTTATGCCACGGTAGTGAATGTGGATGCCCCTCGATGCACGACGACATGGTGTAATGTGGCACAACATCACGAATGAATGTCCATATAATTTGTCGTTCCCGGTCGATCGTCCCGGGATCTTTGCCTGTATGATGGGGAGGTGAGTTTCTCGTCTTGGATGGTATCGGCTGGGGCGAGAAGTGAAAGATGAGATTCATATCTAAACGTATATCTTGATAATCTCTCTCGTCGACTTCGGAAAGAGAATATCTGTAGATGGGTTTAAGTAAACGATTAGTTCGTGGAACATTTCGAGCATTCTAATGTGTATGTATACGCGAACGTTGAAATGTATTTGGTGACGATTTGATCATGACGTCGGACAAACTATTGTAGCCTGCTTGTCCAATCACTACCACACAAGTTGTTCAAATGATACTCAATACGCTGAAGAGTTTCACTACACAGTTTTACGTGCAGGTCGGGTTTTGCACCCGCGAATTTGCCATGTTGTTGAAAATTCAACGACGTAGTGGAAATTGCTGCGTAGGTCTGTGAAAAAATCTTTAATAAAATAATGCTGACAGCGCTACAGTCCGAGGTGGACCTGGGCCTAGCTTCTCAGCAACCACTCGTGTTGTGTGTGCTATTATTCTCTCACGAGTGGAGGGAACCTACAGTCTAATGCCGACTCCGAACGGCGAGATCGAGAAGCTTTTTCTATACAGTTATGCTCTTTAAGCATTATTTGTGGAAGATCTGCGACTGTTTTGATCATATTATCTCACTGCAGTTGGTTTCGTCTAATGGCGCAAATGAAAAATACTTTACACTTTTAAGGAGGAACATTTCAACACTTAAGTCTAATATATTTGAGTCTCTATTTTTATTTGATGTACAATGGTATTAACGTATTGGCCGCCTCCGTTTCAAAGCCAGTAAACGAATCAGTAAGGGTCGACAGGACTTCAACTTGGAGTGTGTCTCTACTGGAGCATCCTTTGGCAGAGGCAGAACTCAGCTTTGCTTAGATGATTCTGCTAGCAGTTGGTTTATCAATTCCCTGAGACCTTACTTAGTCCCAATCTTCTCCAATGTGTTCCTAACTGCGCATGGGAATACATTTTTGACGTCTCATTCCAAGTTATATTTCTTATGCTTAAGGGAGCGAAATAGCGTGTGAAGAGCTGTTTTCACAGATTTACCTCTACTCTGTTAGGATGTGGATTACTTGATCGGATCTTTTAAAAGAAGGTAATGGGTCTGATTTTTTTGGAATATACGTGAAAGCAGAAATTTTACTTTTACCTGCTTAAATTTTTAGGAGCATCTCAAAGATGGATGCAGCTCCTGAAAATAGTTTCCACCCAAGCAAGGTTTAATTCAGAGGTTTGCTGTAGTTCAGCAAGTATTATATGTATCATCAGGTCCAGTTGACTGGAATAGTTTGAAGCCCTGTATTGTTCACACAATTCTGCATTTTGGTATCAAGATGTTGGAGCTGCATGACGTAGTTATGTGTTAGGTATAACATGGTTACTATGCCACCAGCTTGGGAGATGAGTATCCAATGGATCTTAAGACATTTTTCACTAGGTGTGGTTGATTTGATCTCCCGCTTCTTGCCGTTGTTGGGGATCAAGGCACAGGTCTTTATCCCTCAAGAAGTACTTTTATTTTACTATTAAAGAAACTCCAGGAAAATCTTTTAGGTTCCTTCATTTCTAGAATGGACTAGCATTCGGAGTGAATCCGTGAAAGCAGATGTAGTACACTTTATATGAAAATACAAAAAATTCTCCCATGCGAATCTTCACTGTGAGGCATAAAAGAGTCTCATTATTGATCACAAACTCCAATGCTTCTTCTTCTTCTTCTTCTTCTTCTTAGGGCGCTACAGTCCGAGGTGGACCTGGGCCTCACTCAACATGACTCTCCAGCCAGCACGATTTTTCGCCAACTGTCTCCAGTTTCGCACACCAAGCCGACCGAGGTCCCCCTTGACTTGTGTGCATTTCTTTGTATGTGGACGTCCTCTGTTGCGTTATGCCACAGGCTCAGAGTCGAAGACTCTTCGGGCCGGAGCTAAGTTGTCCATACGCTCTACATGGCTTAGCCATCTTAGGCGTTGGATCCGTAGACGCCTGGCTAGACTCATGTCGCTGTACAGCCCATATAGTTCGTGGTTGAACCTTCACCTCCAAATGTCCTCAACGAAAACAGGACCAAAGATCGCGCGCAGAACTTTTCTTTCGAAAAGACCAAGAGACTGTTCATCCGCTTGGGATATTGTCCATGCGTCTGCGCCGTACAGCAGGACTGGGATGATCAAGGTCTTGCATAAAGTCAGCTTGGTCTTCCGAGAGGGGGCTCTACTACTCAATTGCCTTTTGAGCCCAAAAAAAACAGCGGTTGGCAAGAGTTGCCAAACTCCAATACTATGGAGCGGATAAAGTCATTAACCCACTGTACTGCTGCAAAAAGTCAATTGGATCTTAATAGGGATTATATTGAGAATACCCTTTCTCAAGATACCGACCTCCTATTACCTCAATCTCTCCGCAAGAAACTTCTTCTCACCCACGATTTCCTTCAGATCGGATAGGAAGTCCGACGCAACATTGTGCACTGCCGCCTTGACCTCTATTAAATGCCCGAGCATTTTAACATTCACCTAAGGTGAGTGCCGGGACAGTGTTACATTTCAGGAAATTATGAAGCCGACGAACTCGCCATCTATGTATATGTATACGATCAACTCTAACAATGTCAAATAGTTCGAAAACTTCGCTCTGTATTTATTCCTTATACGAGTAATAAGGTTTTTGTACCATTTTTTGTTTGCCTTTACCTGAATCCTTAAAAACATAACAAAATAATACTATTTATAAAAATATTTATAAACTGTATCAAATGTCTGTACTATAAATTGTGCGATAGACTATACATAGGTGTAGTTGTAACGAAGAATAAAAATCCAAATCTGAATAGCCTGTCATTAAGAAATTAGGAACGTGTTAACAAGAGCTAAAATACATCAGCCGACCACACACGACGGCGCGTATTTTTATACGTTTATCTACGCCCTAGAAGAGTAAAACGATCTAATAGGTAGGCGTAACATTTAAGTTAAATTGTTTGTGGAAAAGAATCCCTCGGTTCCGCTTTATATCCATTACAATCCCATTAAATAGTCTTAAGCGACAAATTTTGAACTTGTTTTGAAATACAAAAAATATTCAGTTTCAACAAATAAAATCGAAAATTTGTTGATAACGTGAAATTTTATCTTACGATAGACACGTGGTGAAGATACAATTTTAATATGTTAGATTATTTATATCAGTGTTCATAGAATCTGATATTTACGGCCTGTTTTTTGTGACTATTTAAATCAATGCAAGTTTACATGTGTGGCGAGTTAGCTGGGCAGGCAACATTTCTTGGGCTTAGGAGGACCCTATGGTACAGTGCATATGAAATTTTGATACCACTAAATTTGAAATTGTGTTGATTTTTTTTGAAAAGAGCATTCAGTAGAATTCTGATGAAAGATCTCAGACCCACTTATCTTTAAGGTCGTTTAAAACACGTTGTCTGGTCCTTTATGTTAATTGCCAAGTTTGGCTGCATGAACTCCCATCGGCAGATTGTCCGTTACGATTACAACCAAAGATGTCTCATCTAGATCTGTTTCCCAGGTTTATCACTTTGAGTTTCTTTAACTTAGTCAAATAAAGGGTGACCATAAGCTATGATAGGGATTTCTCCAATTGTTATGTTTCAAAAGCTGTCAAAGCCAATATCGAAGAAGAAATGATGATTCAACGCGGGTCAGCTGAATTGGACACCACAAACTGTTAACTGTCTAACCCGGCTAATTTTGCGGTTGGATTTCGGCCTGCATCCGTATAAGATTGTCCTGACGCAAGAATTTAAGTCGGACGTCCTTAGACAACGTCGCGAGTTCGACAAATTGGGCGCTGCAAATGTTAGCCGAAGATCTACATTTTAGCCAAAGAGTCATCTTATCGGTCGAGTCCTATGTCAAAATGCAAAATTGCCGTTATTGGATCGAACACAATCAAGTGTCGACCAAGCATTCAATGCATCCATAAAGATTGACTGTTTATGCGTTTTATGGCGGTATCATCGGCATAATTTCCTTCGAAATGAAGAAGGAGACACCGAGACACCATTACCCCTAATGGTCTCAGTTATAGAGCGATGTTCACTGACTTTTTTTTTTCTTTTTCTAACGTTCTTATCTAGTCACCCTGTATTGTTAGGATTTACCATCCATGGAAAGTGTTGTGAAATTGTCCTAAACACTTTCCTCAAGAGGGGTGATTTCTAGTGACTTTCTCATTATACTCAGAGATCCAGGCATGAGTTAGGTGCAAAGTTGTTCCAAAGTTGACTGACATTGTTCCACTGTAATGGAGAATACAGTATCGGACATAATGGCCGTGATTACGCAGTGTAACTTATGTAAATCGCTCTTACTTTGGAGTCAAAAGACAAGACCAAATTGGCTTTATACAACATCCAGATCATCCCAAAATCAGATGAAGAAGTTCTTCTTCTAATTCGTGCTATCTTTAGTTAAGCTGGCATTGATGGCGTTTGGAAACGAAGATTCAACCACGATGTATGCGGGCTGTAAAGAGTTTGACGCGGCTGATAATTTTTCCATTGTCCCTGTACTCAGCCGTTGATAATTAAAACCACTTACATACATACATATAAGTAAGGACCTCGAAAGTTTTTCAGTTCAACATTGTTCAGATCCTTAACCTTCTTATAGAAGTTTTTTTTCCAGTAGCTGTAATAGGAAGGATTTATTAGAGCTGGGCAGCACGTGGCGAATACATTCAATTTTTTATTCGTCCCTGCAACTTCTGCGGTGGTCACTGTGGGGTATATCTAGACGTATAGATTCCGGTTCTTCATTGAAAATTATCTCTTTTCGCTCAACGCCGCCATCCACAGGGCTCGAGTCGTTGGCTCAATGTCTCAATATTCAGCCATCAAGTGCTTTACAAGACTTAAAATTTTTATTAATTTCTTCTTTAGAAAATTTTGTGGCGTATTTATGTAATTTATGTAAGACTTCTCCATTTCCTAACTGTCTTTTACAAGTGCGTCTACTCTTTCGTTTGCTTGGATTCCTTTATATTCCGATACCCAACATAGAGTCATTTCCAGACGAGATTTGATGAAAATCGTTTAGTCTGCACAACTTTGGCAGTCGCGATATCAGAATACCCAACGCTACTGCTCTAATGACGGCTTAATTATCGCTGCATATGATTATCGATTGGTTCGTCAGGTAAAGCTGTTTAATCGATAGTGCCGCGTTATTTATTGTTATAGCGGTAATCTTTCGAAAATTTCACAGAAGCCTCTACTTATTCACATTCATTACATTCACTAGTACATGCTCCAACCATTCGCTCCTGTCTGAAATTCGCCTTACTCTCCTGTGCCAGGGTTGATTGCAGATTGTTCGTGTTCATGTGGGGTACTTGTCCATAGGGCTTATTGTTCCATAATCTCACTTCTCTGAGCCTCAGCCTACCGCTGCTGAAGATTTCAAAAGGCGAGAAATTATAAAATCTACGTTGTGGCTGTCGGTGTTCATCTAAATAGTCCAGTTACATCTAACCAGGTCTATTTTTGAAACTTTGTCAGGTTTGAGATATCAGATATTTCCTCAAGCGCTTGTCAGACTGTAGACCTACTACTGCTGTGTATTGGCGCTCAGTAACTAAAGACATTTTTTGGTTGAAGTCGCGGTGATCAAAAACGTATTGCAGCGCTATCCAAATAAGGACAATTAAGCACTTGATGAAAGTATAAGAACTCTTTCACGATTTCTGCTCATTTCGAATTAAAGTTTTTCAGCGCTGATTCGACGCCTGTTTTGTTTTTCGCGATCCCCCTTGGGGTCTATAGATTCATTCCATTCCCTTATAAAGGTAGGAAAAGGGAGTTGGACTGCATTGAAATCCTAAATTTGTTCGGTGCTTTCTAAGGCAGAAAATCGGGGAACGAGAACGCCTTTAGAGGTTCTTCTGTATAAAGTACAGACTTGGAGTGTATTCTCTCACACACGATTGTCTTGACTCATGGGGATCACCATCGTTTAAATAATATTCTCGCAGAAATGTTTTGCGATACCAATTTGTCTACTGATTGTTGACCGTTTAAGATTGCGTGTATCTCTTCGTTCTCTTTTCTTTCATTGGATTGTATGCTGAGTAGCGAAATACGATCAGTACGACGGATTACTGCGATGCAGACAGAACAGAAGGTTCACTGCGTACGCAATGACAGAGGCGGAGGAAAGGCACGCAACAAGGAATTTCGCGAACCCCGTGCGCGGCGGTGGAATCCGAATTCGAATCCAATTCCGACACACACTCTCTTAGTGGCGTTGCACATGACACTTCGTTGGCACATCGTAAATTATTTATTTATTATACACGTATAAGGGTTTGTTGTTGGCTAGTCACAGTCGCAGTCACCTCTGGTTGTTTTTTAACTCTCTGGTGGCATATGTATACTTCACACAGCACGCTTAGCTAACGAACAGATACTCGGTCTTAATTTTTATGAAACAGGATACTCGAGATGATCATAAATTTTCATCGAATTGGAAAATAAACTGAGAAGACGCAGGAGCGGAGGTAAAAGGAGTAGATGGAGGAGGAGAAGGAGACAATTTTATGGACAGGCGTCGAATAAACAATAAATCCAAGAAGAAATCGTAAACATTTGATGATGTCTCAGAAGGGAAAGGAACGATCTTTTCTTTCTTTTGTTTAAATTCATAGATTGATTGATTTTAATCGTTTAATGATTGGAATTCGGACTAGAGGAGATTGACTTTTGATAACATTTTTAGAGGAATTTTTTCCAGATTTTAAAAAATAATAATCCATAAAGAAATCTTAATTTTGGTCGATATCATATTACCGAGAACTGTGTGGTCTTATTGGGATGAGGGCATTCCTGTCATAGCATCAAATATCCGGCTTACTTCACGTTTATGAATTTTCTTTATGAAAAGTGATAAAGTAGGCGATATTTGCTGTCTAGTGCTGAAGCTGGTAATCACCGGTTGGCAATATTTGTTGCCACCAGCATTTAAGCCGACATCAACAACTTCTTCAAAAGTCAATTAATAATACCCTTATTCTTTTTTGTAACGGAGGACCTTAACTACAGCTGCTTTTTGGCCCTCAGATTCTGGAGGGATCTACTGTTGGAACTTATGACTTGGGCCTTTTGCTGGAGATTTAGTCTTTCTCCTTTTCTTCTTGAAATAGGTGTCTGGGATTTAAGGACACTAATGCTCAAAATGTTACTGCTAATGGCAGTTATTTGTAATTCTATGTATCGAATAGATATCCGGATACCGAATATTCGGCCTGCAGCTAGGCCGGCTAGACGAATATATTTATTCGGCCTGCAGCTTGGCTGGCTAGACGAATATTCGGCCTGCAGCTAGGCCGGATAGCCGAATATTCAGTGGCCGGATATCTGCCCAAATTAAAAGTACATATAATAGTTTGGTGGTTTGATACTCAAATCAGACCGGTACAAGTAAAAACGACTTAAACATGTTTTTTTCCTTCTCCTCCACAAGATATTCTTACTTTCTACACAGCAAAGGTTTTGTGACATTTTTGAAGAGGTTGTGGAAGACAAGTCAGATTGAGTCTTCTGCTACAAAAATACCGCCAACGAGCTTGTTTTATATCTCAAAGCAATTTGAATGGAATAATGACCCTTGGGCTTGGTGGTCAGTAGATGGAAGACAGTACCCAATTTGCCAAAACTTAGTTTTCATATCCTTGTAGCAGTGTATACAGTGACAGATTCTTTTCTGAAGCATGCATCGTATAGGAAAACAAACGTATTAAATTTTTACCCCTGAATGCAGAAAAACTAGTTTTCATTCACCATAATTTGGCTTAGTAAACTTCCAATATTAAATTGTTTTTTTTATTTTGTTGTTTTTTTTACTGAAAAAACGACTATCTGGTATTCGGCCGGATATCAAAAGGCTCCGGCCGGATATTACAAAAGAAGCCGGATAGACAGGATATCCGTCACACCTTTAAATTCTATGGTAAAACCAAAGAGGTCATCTGAAATATTGTCTAAAGAAAAGACATAATTTAGGTTTTATTCCGCAAAGCCGGCGATGGTGTCGACCAGAACTCAAAGAATTTTGGAAAAACTCTTAATCGCAACATCAGCTATTGCGATAAAGATGGGAAATAAAACAGCTATTGATGGCCGCTCTGTTTTAAAAAAAATTGTACAATATCTAAAAAATATACAATGAGTTAGTCTAAAAATTAAACGAAGACGTACATTTTTTTTGTTCAAAGATCTAGTGTTGAAAATTATAAGCTGCGCTTGATATCATGCGCAATCGAATGATTTTTGCCTTCCCAGCTACATCTAAGTCCCAGGGTGGGCCATCTAGTGTTTTTTTAAATCATAGGTTATTTTGATACTGACAGCTGTTTTCCGCTCGAAATCTTGACAGCAAGTCAGTATCATACCTCCGCGTATCGAAATGAGTCCCTTTACGCTTGAACAACGTTGGTAAATATAAACTTATTTTGAAAGCGAGTGCTGTGTAGCCCAAACGGTGAATTTTTTGAAAATAACTTTTGGCTGAAATGAAGCAGCCACCGCGACTGCTGTACGCAAGTTTGTGCAAAAAGTTCGTGAGACAACACTCATGGTCCCCGTCGTCGTACGGTGCGCACAGATGAGAATGTGGGTGCTGTGGCCGAGAGTATGAGAGTCAATTCATGAACATCAACTCGCTATCGATCTCAACAGCTCAATATTTCACGCACTAGCCTGAGGAGAATTCTGCACCAAGATCTCGGATTAACCGCTTACAAGGTCTTCAATTGAAGGTCAGCAATTGAAGGTGCCAGACCATCCGCTTCGATATCGCTTCGCGGTTTGGGCCTTAGAGCAACTTGAATTGGACAACGAATTTGGGCGAAAAATTATCTGTTTTCTTTCTGACGAGGCGCATTTTCATCTCGACGGCTACGTCAACAAACAAAATTCCCGCATCTGGGGCTCGGAAAACTCGCACGTTATTGTCGAGAAACCCATGCATCCAAAGAGAGTGAGGGTTTGGTGCGGATTGTAGAGTGATGGCATCATTGGACTACTTTTCTTCAAAAATGAGGCTGGGAACAACGTTTCGGTTAATGGTGGGTATTACAAAGCCATGTTAACCGACTTTTGTTTTTATTGAAATTGAAGACATGGATTTGGACGACCTCTGGTTCATGCAGGATGGCGCGCCATGGCGCGTGACACAAACCATATCACAATCGATCTTTTGCGCACCAAATTCCCAAATCGTGTTATCAGCCGTCTTGGCGATGTCAATTGGCCACCTCGGAGATTGCGATTTGACCTCTTTGGACTTTTTTTGGTGGGAAAACGTGAAGGACCGATGTTATGCCAACAATCCGGAAACGATTCAAGCACTTAGGCCAATATCATCCAAGCAATCCGTCAGTTACAGCCCGACATTTTCTCCAATTGTTATGTCAAAGTTGTCAGTATGATCCACCTGATCAAAATATTCTGTAGGGTTTGCCATTTCAGCATGCATCGTTTCACGCTCGCCGAACGTGCGAAAATTATTAAAAAATAATAATCGAAATTCCATCTTTGTTTTAAATACGTAACGTGAATTTAGTCGTGAGGTTGGTCATCATCATGGCGTCAGTATGCAGACAATTCGTCGCAGGAAAATTTTAAACGTTAGTACCTCTTTTGGACTTTAAACTACCAACGAGAAAGAGATTGGTGCGAAATGAAGAAAATGAAGCCGCCATAGCGACCAGTATCGAAGTTGACCCATGGGGGGATGGGGATTCAGCGCCCATCAGCTGTATTAACTCAGCTTATTTTGCGGCAAAATTTGTACCCACGTCCGTAAAATATTGTGCTGATGCAAGAATTGAAGCCGGGCGACTATAGAAAACGCTAATTGGGCACTGGAAATGACCAAGGATCAATGCATTCACAAAAATTTACTGTTTGGTGTGGTTTATGGCATGGCGACATCATCGGACCTTATTTCTTATGAAATGAGAAAGGAGACACTGTTACCGTCAGTGGTCTCAGGTGTAGAGCGGTGTTAACCAAATGTGGCTAGAGCTCGAAAACATCGGCTTATCCTAGCTGTGGTTAAGATGGTGCTACATGCTAGAAAATGAGATCACTGCCATCAGCATGCAACTGACACTAGTATTATATTTTCTCTGGAACTATGTCAAGTCCTTAGTCTACGCTAATAAAGCAACCACTCGAGGCCAATATTCGATATGCTATTGCCGGAATAACGCCGCACACATTGGGAACGAGCAATCCAAAAATTTGACTATCCGTTTGAAGTACTGGCAGCGAAGCTGAGGTGGTCATTTGAATGATACGCCATTCCATTCATAATACATAATGGCTTGAATGCAACATCAAAATTAAGCCAGAATCAGTTTTTTATCTCACACCGTTGTTATTTTATTTCAATTTCTTTTTCTATCGTTATTATCTGGTCTCGCCGTATATTTGTGTAAATTTAACCTCAACGTCTGGAATGAGTTAAACCCCTCTAATGTATGTTCTGCGCAATAACTTGTGATTGAAAACTTTATCATCTGATAGGTATTGAGAAAGCGAGCGAGTTTTGGGTTGGTCCGACTGTATCTTAAAATCTGGTGAAGTTAAACAAGTTGACAAAAAATCTTCTTGACGAATGTTTCGTGAAGACATTGCTGCGCCCGGAAGTTGAAGTTTATACAGCGAAAGTCCTAAGCTTAATGATAAAATTCTACCCTCCACAGCTCATTAACGTAAAGTTGCTCTCACGTAGTCTCGTAGTATAAAGCGAATATGCGACCCCGTAATTACATTGTATATTGTTATCAGAAAGTAAAGAGTGCCAAAAGAAAATTAAAACGGGTAAGATTCAAAGTGATACATTTCAAGCCGATTAGTGATCGCCTTCTTTTAATCCAAAGAATTTTGTGTTCACGCGTTCCATTGACAATGCTGAAGACTGCGTCATATGACTTCTTAGACGGTTTCTATGCAGACTGTTCTGGGAATGGGGTAAACTTTTTGTCGGAACTGTCAGAAAGCCTAACCTCCACGGTATGACAGCAGCTCTCGATTTAAGGAGTTTTTGGAGGCTACCAAAGAAGTACCTAATGAGTTATTCGAGATTTTTCCGTAAAAGGATCTACAACAACATGGTGATGTCCGGGTGGTCGTAGCTTGAAGTCGTCCCCTGATAAATAATATATTCATCAAATGTTCTGGGTGTTTGAACATTTAGAGGGACATATCATACAATGTACTCCACAAAACAGCATAGAAAATTGATATACGGTGACTGCGTTTACCAAATATAACAAGAGTCCGCAAAGAGCAACTAGTGAGAGATTTTTTTTATCAGAGGATTTTTGGGACGCAACTGCAGTACTCAGACTCAAAACTGGTCCGTTGTATTGCCAGGTAGCAACTTACTCCAGTGCCGTTAATTTGGTCCCTAGGGCAAATGATGACTGGACCAGACTCGATTTCACTGGGATTTGAACCTAGGACCTCTCTAACTTGGGGCAGGCACCTAACCAACTGCGACATTCAGTCGTTAATTAGAGATAGCATAACCCTTCTCCGATTAATAACGAATAATAATATGTGAATTCATTGTCGCACACCCATCAAGGTAATAGCAAAGTCTACCCTAGAATAATTCTAACGACCGAATACTGAGCTTGGACCTGCTGTCCAAAACGAATAGAATACTCACAATTTCTTACTTTAAGAATTCCGAAATAATAATAATGGCGACGCTACAGTCCGAGGTGGGACTGGGCATAGCTTCTCAGCAACCACTCGTGTTGTGCGTGCTATTGTTCTCTCACGAGTGGAAGAGGGACCTAGAGTTTAATGCGGATTTCGAACGGCGTGATTGAGAAGCTTTCTGGAATTTGAACTTAGACTGAAAGTGTATTGCATATGAGTCGAGCCACATACCCACAACGACATAGTTGACCTTACAGATATCTTTTAAAGCGATTGTAAATCAGACCCAACGCGCTAGTTTCAAACTCGTGAAAGATAAGACGAAATTAAAGTTGTCGAACAAAAACTAATCCGTCGCTTACCATCACCTAAACTTCCCCAGCTACAACTTTAATATAGTTAAGAAATCCACTAATTCGGACGCAAAGAAATGCTTCATAAACGGTACCCTCATGAAAATCTGACTAAGCACAGTTTACTTCAGTTTATTGAAAAAATTGGGAAGCCACTTAACTGGAAGAAAAAACACTTACCGTGTCAGTCATACTATTTAAAGCAGAAAGCTGGATAAAACAGTCGAAATGATTCTGGGCTTCATCTCAAGTGAGACTTTTGGACCATTCTTTGAGAAGGGCAAGATGAGCAGAAAAGAACTAAGAACGCTAGGGACTGCACAATGAAGCGTCAGCAATAAAGATCAGTCCCAGTGCCCATTTGACCGACTAACGAGAAGCCTCATCTTCAATTCCCACGCTCATTTGCAATGACATTCCAGCTATCAGCTCTTTAGACAAGGCCAATCTGCTTGCTGCGCATTTCGCGGCTCAGCGCTGCCAGATTCGACTTTGTCTCCGCCTGTACTTGAGAGCGTCGATTGTACCATGGGACAAATTCATTTCCGCACTCGTACAGTTGCAAGAGTACTTAAAGATCTCAAAGTGCATAAATCCGCTAGCCCGGACGGTATCCCCCCGATACTTCTGAAGAGGTGTTCTTCTGTGCTGGCAAAACCACTGCGTAAGCTTTTTCATCGGTCCTATTCTTCTGGTCTCTTTCCGAGTCGATGGAAAACAGCATTTGTCCAGCCGGTCCCTAAAAAGGGCAATGTCATGGAAAGGCTGATAAAACGTCAGCTTATGAAATATCTTGATTCGCGGAAGCTTCTTAATGACCGGCAGTACGGTTTCCGCCGCAACAGGTCCACTGGTGATTTGATGGCATATCTCACCGAAAAGGGGAAGCAATCCTTGCACAATGCAGGAGAAAGCAAGATCGTTGCGCTTGATATTTCTAAGGCATTTGACAGAGTCTGGCATCAAGCTCTTTTGTCGAAAATGCGTGCTTATGGTATCGATGAGTCTCTTCTTCTATGGATTAGAAATTACCTTTCGAACCGTTCAATTCAAGTCGTTTTGGATGGGTTCAAGTCTGATATCCACCAAATGAATGCTGGTGTTCCCCAAAGCTCTGTTTTGTCTCCGACTCACTTCCTCATTTTTATAAATGATCTCCTCTCTGCTACTTCTAATCCAATCCATTCCTTCGCAGATGACAGTACTCTCAGCTTTTCATATTCGTTCCAAGACTCACGTCCCTGTCTTTCGGCCGTAGAACTGGAGCGGCAGCGTATGTTAAGCACATTAAATTCCGACAGCATTATCAATTGGGGTAAAAACAATAGAGTGGAATTTAATGCTTCCAAAACTCAATGCTGTCTACTGTCTCTTAAGCGATCCCAAAACAATCAGTCAGTATCCCTGAATGACACTTGCATCGAAGAAACCGAAAAGCTTTCTATAAAAAAAAAAAACGAGAAGAAGAGGTAAATCGAATCTTTGATATACAGACTGGGAACTGCAGTGGAAAAAGACAATAACATTAGATCGCGCTTACGAAACGCTATATCTTTTGGCTCAAAATAAAATAGAATGGTATCCACTTTTGCGTTGATGGAGACCAGCAGGCGCTTCTGTGATGAGGAGCCTACATCATCAGCTCTCACCTCATCAGCGCCGAATAACTGCCACCTGATCCGAGCAAAGGCGGGACAATGGCAGAGGAAGTGCTCTGCAGTGTCATCGTCTTCTCCACAGGCGTCACAGAGGGTTTCGTCACTTAGGCCAAGCACACTTAGGTGTTTGGCGAAAGTGTAGTGCCCCGTTAGTACGCCAATAAGTTGTCTGCAGTCTTTTCTGTTAAGAGATAACAAGAAAGCCGCGGATTTCTTACAGACGTTGGGGAGCATGCGCTTGGTCTGTCTACATCCTGGAGAGTCATGCCACCTGCGGTTGTGCTCTCGAAAAGTCCAACCATCGATGGAAGCCCTAACCGAGGACGCGGGCAGTCCCAGCGTAGGTTCAGGTCCTGAGAAAGTCTCATCTGATCCTCGCCTAGCAAGTTCATCAGCGATCTCATTTCCCGTGATCCCGTGGTGCCCGGGAACCCAGACAAGTCTTACCGAATTCAATCTACCGATCAAATTCAGAGAAGACTTGCATTCCTGAACTATTCTGGAAGTGGTTAAAGGGTTGAGCAAGGCCTTAAGCACAGCTTGGCTGTCGCTACAGACACAGATACTTCGCCCCTTCCACCTATTCTTCACAATATAGCTCGTAGCCATTAGGATCGCATAGGTTTCCGCTTGGAAAACCGACGCAAATTTGCCTAACGAGGTGTGCAGTCTAAAGTTGTCGCTCTCCACGAAGGCACCAGCACCAGATCCTTCACTGGTCTTGGAGCCGTCCGTGAAAATTCGACTACATTCCTTTCCTGGCTCAGATTCTGGCCAGAGCCAGTCCTGAGTACAGGGAAAGTCGACTTTGTATGTTCGTCGCAGCTGGAGTACTGGTGTCCGTGCGTCAGACGGCATATCCATAAGACTGGGGTCAAAGGAGATGCGGTGCGCAAGGTCATCGAAACTCCAGTGCGAGTTGTACCAATAACCACTTCTTTTTAAACGGAAGATGGCCTTGAGAGTGCACCCCATGATATGGACATCTAGGGGGGGGAGATTCAGCAGGGCATCAAGAGCAGAGCCAGGCGTGCTAGGGAAGGCCCCCATGCAGCCGAGACAGACCGTTCTTTGAAGCTTGGTGAGAGCAGCAGTTACGTATTTACGCGAAAGCTTATTCCACCAAACGACCGATGCATAGGAGAGAAGGGGTCTAATCATAGCCGTGTAGATCCAAACGGTTTTTTTTGGTGATAGACCCCAGGTTTTGCCGAAAATTCCTTTACACTGCCAGAAAACTTACAGTGCCTTCGCAATTTTCGTTTCAATGTGTTTTTTCCACAGAAGCTTCCTATCTAGAATGACACCCAGATACTTAGCTTCATCGGAAAAGCGGATAGTGACACCTTTTAGTACCAGTTGAGTCGAACCAGTCAATTTCCTCCTCCTCGTAAAGAGGACAACCTCGGTTTTAAGAGGGTTGACTGAAAGCCCATTTCTGGTACACCAATCGTCGATCATGTCTAGAGCTGCCTGCGCTTTTGAACACACATCCGCTAGGCATGATCCGACAGACAGAACGGCTACATCATCCGCATAGGCCTGGGCGTAGATGTTGGAACTATTAAGAGCATCGAGCAGAGAGTCAACCAGCATGCACCATAGCAGAGGAGACAAGACACCACCCTGCGGGCAGCCCCTATTTACCCCCGCCATAACATACTGGCCACAGTCCGCGTCCGCAATAATAGTTCTGTTCATCAGCATTGCTTTAATCCAAAGCACTAATGATTCATCTACACCGTGTTCTCTGGCCGAGTTGCACATGCCATCAAAAGTCGCATTGTCAAAGGCACCCTCTATATCAATGAAAATGCCCAGCGCGTACTCTTTCCTGTCGAGTGCACATTCAATTCTGCCAACGAGATTTTGAAGCGCAGTCTCGCAAGATTTTCCGCGCTGATAGGCATGTTGCATCTGAGACAGAGGATGAAATCGCAACGCGGTTTTGCGCACGTGAAGCTCAACCAGCCTTTCCATGCTTTTCAGCAGGAAAGAGATTAGACTGATAGGTCTAAAGTTCTTGGCGAGTGAGTAGTCCCCCTTACCGATCTTTGGTTTGAAGGCTACCCTAACTGTACGCCAAGGGGTCGGGATATAGGCGAGTGCCAGGCTGGCTGTGAAGATTCTTTTCAGAACCGGCAGCAACTTGTCTATACCCTTTTGCAACAAGGCTGGATATATGCCATCGGTACCAGGCGACTTGAAACCATCGAAGGACGCGACTGCGTATTTGATAGCTTCATCTGTCACCACGAGCGATGAAACAAACCAGCATCGTCGTGTTACATTTATCAGCTCATCCTCAGTTCCAGGGATAGGAACTGGTTTTGAGCCGGTTGTAATCCGGTTATCTGGAAAATGAGTCTCTAGCATGAGACTAAGCGTTTCAGCTTTTGACTCAGTGTAGGTACCGTCTGGTCTTCTGAGTGTTTCCAGCTTGGTTGGTTTGTCCCTTTTAAGAACTTTAACCAGTCTGCTGGTTTCACCGAGTGTTTCGATCTTTCCACAAAAATCCCTATAGGAGGCACTTTTCGATATCCGAATAAGTCTCTTATATTCTTTTTGTTTTGATCGGTACAGGTTCCAGTCCTCTTCCAAGTCGGTATTGAGAGATCTATTAAGAAGTTTCCTGGTTTCCTTGCGGATTGTCTGCAGTTCTGCGTTAAACCATGGAAAAGGTGATCTGCAGGGGGTATTTCTAGCTGGACACGTCAGTTCAAAACATTTGGTTAGAGTGTTGTTCAAGTCTAGAACGGCTTTCTCTACCTTCTGTCTCGTTCTGAGCTTAGGGAGAGGTTCAATACGATTATCTAGCTCATCCCTAAACTGTATCCAGTTGGTTTTTCTTGGATTCCTCCTCTTCAGCAAAGTTGTGGTTTCGCATTCGATTCGGAATTCAATGTACCTATGGTCTGACAGGGACACTTCCGACAGAACCCTCCAGTCTGTAATCTCCTTAATGTATCTGTTGGATAACGTTAAGTCGATTACTTCCTGTCTCCTTGTCGTAACAAAAGTTGGTTGGGAGCCAACATTATTGATGTCCAAATCAGACGATAGTAAGAAATTCAGAAGATCATTCCCTCTCTTGTTGCATTTGCTGCTGCTCCAGAAGGTATTCTGAGCATTAGCATCACAGCAGATGATTAGGCCTAATTTTCTGATTTCACAGTACTCTACGAGTTCCGATACCGCTCTTGGTGGTGGCGGCAGAACAGAATCGTAGGGGAAGTAAGCTGACGCTACGACGAAATTACGCCACATTCCATTCGCTTCGTAGCTTACAACTGCAGCAACCAAGTCTTGTCCACAGAACTGTACAAGCTTGGTTGCTGAGAGAAATTTCGGCACAATAAGTCAAGTTCTCGGTCTTTCAGATCGCTCGTCATAAAGTGGTGAGAAACCTCGCAAGCCTCCAAGACCACAGATGCGATTTTTCCACACCCATGGTTCTTGAATGGATGCTATATGTAGTTTTGTTTTCACCATGGAAAGTCTGCTACATAGGAGGGCAGTAGCATCCTTGGAATGGTGAAGGTTGATCTGGGTAAAAATTATTTTGATGTTTACCGTGGTTTTCGTCCATTATCCGCACTACTTGGAAATGAAGTGGAAATTAATCCTTCCAAGATGCAGATAGGGACGGGAGTCATACCTAGAACGGATGGTCTCAACCGAAGTTTCGTCTAGACCCACAACGAGAGAAGAACCGTCCTTATTTTCCCGGTTCTTACTCTCCTTATGAGAGTAGATTTTCCACTTCTTGGTTTCGAGGCCAGGGTTCTGGATATGTAATCGCGCCAGCACATCTGCCGTTTTCCTGAGTTGCCCCGGAATCCAGCAGACAGCGAGCGTCAGTTTTGGCGGCCTGAAAACCTCAAAAGTTGTGGTTCCCAGGGGGGGGATTTTCGGCACAGATTTGCTCAGCCATTCAAGGGTTTGCTGGGTGGAGCACTTCAACACAAAGGTTCCGTTTTCCAAACCACAGCCCTCCACTTGAAAGCAAGCATTCTCTGCCGTAGCTAGCTCCCACAGTTGATCTTCGCAGTGTTTGCACTCCGCGTCGGTCATACTGTCATCATTGCCAGCTTTTCCAATTCGAAGCGCCAAAGAGGAGATAGCAGCTCTTTTGTAGGGCCGCAATTCTCGCTCCTTGCGCTCGGTTTTTTCCTTCTTCCTCTTCGCGGTTTCGCCTGCATCGGCCAATTTCCATCCACTGGAGCTACAGCCTTTGCTGGTTGTAGCACCTGCTTCATTTGGATCTTGCGCGCAGGAGGAGTCGCCAACAGGAGTTGGGATACCTCTGTTGGTGGATCTTCCCGCGTCATTCAACCTCCGTCCGCCAGAACTGCGTCCTTTGAGGGTTGCAGCACTAGTTTCATCCGGACGTTGGTTGGGGCCTCCAGAATCCTTGCCCCAGCCGTAGTCGAGAAGACTACGGGTGGATTTTCGCTGTCGCGAGTACCACCTGGAGTAGTTTCCAATCTTTGTTTATCCGTCATACTTGTTTTAACTTGTTTATCTTCAAAGTCAAGACGTTTCTGGCTTTTGGTTCGATGTCTCACCTGGGATCTTTGGAACCGAGGTTCTTTGACTCTTAAGCCCTCCCGCCACGTCAAGGCAACCAGAAAGGGAGAGGAAATGGAGATGGAGAATACTCTAAGGATTGAATAACCGCATCGGCCTGGTCAGGCTACAGATACAACTAGGGATGCAAACATCGTTCTTAAAAACATCGATGTTTGAAACATCGATAGTTCTAGGACAAACATCGATGTTAAAAAAACATCGGTATCAACAACGATACATCGATGTTTTTCCGATGTTTTATTTATATTCTACATCACACGAATTGTTGGCTATATTTACGATGTACTATACCTAAACAACAAAACATACTAGTCGTACCAGTTTCAACCCAAAAACCTTCTCCGTCTTCCGTTTCGTTGATGATTGAATTTTTACTTTGTGGCTTATCGGGCCAACGAAAAACCCAAAGTAACGTTGGAGGATTCTACGATTCGGGATTTGGGTTCCCGAGCGGGCCCTTCATGCACGTTTATATAGCGAGTCACTTGCTCAAAGACCGACCCCCGTTCCCAGCCGCACCCCGTTGGTGAACAGGCGCTAGTTTGGCTGTTGACACAAGGTCTGTCATGCTTACGCATCCAGCCAATACATGACGAAACATGAGCCCTCTCCGATTAGCCCACAGTTCCATAGGAGTTGTATACCCGGTCTCCTTCAGGGTTGCTCGATGCCCAAAGTAAACCACTTGGAGGTTCGGAGTAGGATATTAAAAAAGGAGAGGCTAAGATATGCAAAAAGTTACATTGTATTGCGCATCTCTAGCAGGTGTAGGTGTAAAAGATTACACCCCATTATTATTACAAGAATACAAGCACATTTTATATATAACACATTTTGGGAATGTTTAACGAAATGAATGAACGATGTCGATGTTTGACAATTTTGCCGTCGATGTATCGGCGATGTATCGGTTAGCAAAACATCGATGTCAACATCGATGTCTATGAACGAAACATCGATGTTTTGCAAACATCCCTAGATACAACGCCTAAGATTGCTGGACCATATAGGGGCGAATTAATGCCATAGGGGGGATCATAGATACGGTATCCCCTATAGGTAGAAAATGACTTGAGCCAACTGAAGACAATAGGCAAAACATCACTCTGGCTGGAGTAGTATGTTGGTTGACGGCACTAACTTTAGCACCACATGATGAAGAAGGACTATAATGAATGAAGAGGGCTTGATGTAGATAACTGTGAACACATTGCCCAGGACCATCACGAATGAAAAGGAGGCGGTGAATATTTGTTTCCACTCTGCAGCAGTGGAAGTAGTAAGTACTCAAAAATTGTCTTAAAACTTCATCTCCCATTTGGAATGAGACAATTCCCACGGATGCACCGCAACTTGTTTAACATTCCTTTGCCTAAATATTGCTGTACTCACAATTCCCATCTTCTTCAACTTCAAACAACATTCGACATTTCTGTTCAATTAAAAGTACATTACTCAATTTTCAAAGCAAACATTTCTGCTAATCCTAAAGAGCGAAGGTACGAACATCTTATCCTGTCTGCAGTCCTGGTTTTGCTGAGATAATTATCAAAAACAAAGTCATGCACCTTACATCCTGAGCCGGACTGAAAAGGAAAACCATACAAGCAGGCGCCTGTCAGTGTTTTCAAAGAAAAGCGAAAAGAAAATCCTTCATCTAATCGGATGAAATCATCCTTTTTGGCATTTCTGATCGTCATCGTTTGGATGAGTTTCAGCGATGCAACTGATATCATCCAAAACATTCACAAGCTCTGGTTGTTGAGCCTTTTTGAATGCACGGGGACAGGTCAGCGCTGAAATGGATACGCTTAATCCTATAATCGTTGATCGTTCGACCTACATCTGCGCAACCCACTGTTCAGGTATGTGTACCAGCTTATCCAAGACCAAATCAATCACTTTGAGTCCTTGCGCTCTCCGCACTGCAGTGCCCCCAGACCAGACCAGTGCGTGAAGTTGAACTCGGAATTCGCTTCGAGTAAATGAATGATATTTTTCACGGAGCACCCTTTGGCCGTTCCTGCGTTTATATTTAGACTGCGAGGCTGGAGGACGGGGACCCACATGTCCGCGCTGACCGTCTCGTGTGTATGTTCGTAGCCTTAAGATTAAGATTTGGAATCTTGTTGAATGATAATTTATTGCATCGAATGTCTTGGGTCTAATTGAATATTAACACCTTCGATCTGTGCGGTTGTGTTACTGGTGTTGTGGGATCTTTAATAGCCTGCAGGGATCTGATTTCACAGAAGCACGGCGCGTACCTCTGTGTCGGTTCTCCAAATTGGAAGAAAATTCAATTTGATTTAAGGTTTTCGATTTGGGAGCAGTTGTTGTGGTCTTGTTTGGTCAAGATTAGTCTTCGGGCATGAAGGTGTCAAGTCCATAAAGTGGATTCAAACAACAATGATGTAGTGTGGCAATTTAGTAAACAGAATGAAAGAACGACGTTTGTGGTCTCTGACCTTAAACAAATTAAAAGTGGTTAGTTCAATTACATTCGTATGATGACGGCAGTGTCATTGAAAAAGTCGTAAACATTTTGAAAAAGTCGTAAACCTTTTTTGACTTCTTTAATCTGGGTCTGGAGAAGATAGTGCGACAGGCAGGTGATAACATGGAAGGCACTATCTTCTACAAATCGGTCCAGTTGCTGGGTTACGTAGATGACATCGTCATTGTCGCACGTTCAAAGCGAGCTGTAGTAGAAGCATTCACGAAGATTGAAGAACAAGCTGGTCTTAGACTAAATAGGAGAAGACGATGTATATATTGTCGAGAAAAACAGCAACAAAACATCACAATTGACAACTATAATTTTGAGGTGATTAAGGAGTTTATTTTTCTCGGGGCAAACGTGAATTCCCTAAACGACATCTTGATGGAGATCGGAAGTAGAATCGCCTTTGTCTTGCTCCAAACAACTTTGGTCAAAACTCTTGACCAGAAAGACCAAAATCTTGCCCTACAAAACTCTTATCCTGCCAGTATTGCTATATGGAGCCGAAAACTGGAAGCTGGACGATAAACAGGACTGCAGAGCAAATTCTTGCCTTCGTAAGAAAAATCCTACATTGGATATTTGGTCCTGTTTGCGAGAAAGAAGAATGGAGGAAAAGATACAACCGCCAACTCAGTCGACTAAACTGGTTTGGCCACATCGAGTGATGAATACCAATGATTGACGACGTGCATTGGTGTCTAAGCATTCTTAAGAATGCCAAGGCTCCAACCTGATATAATTTAAGCTAAATTCGTTTACCTCCAAGTGGTAGCCATCGGGTACTGGTTGTAGTTCACCCGAACTCAACCTGCTAAACTTATAAGTGCGACCTCTTGTCCTAGGGGTTACAAAAAAGGAACTGGTCCTCCAGATTGGGGGGACCGTCGAGGTAACTGCCCGGCCACACTAAAAATCTTAAGTTACAAAGCAACAACAAGACTCGGAAACGGACGGAATTACTGATGACGGACCCTGCAAATGACATAAGGAGAACGATCTTCGGATCTGTACGTGAAATGTAAGATCCCTTTATAGGCCACGTGCAGCCGAACAATTAGCGGAAGCACTAGACTGCTACAAAGCAGATATCACCGCCATCTAAGAAGTGCGATGGGAAGGGCTGTCAAAAAGAGGATGAAAAACTGTGATATATACTACGATGATTGCTACAGGCATCAAAAGCAGCTCTTGTTTGGATGTGGATTCGTCGTTAGAGGCAGACTTAGGCAAGAAGTCTTATCGTTCAGGTGTGTGAACGAACGCCTTACGACAATTCGCATCAAGGCTAAATTTGCCAACATGAGCCTAATATACGCACATGCCCCCACAGAAGAGAAAGACGACGACACCAAAGACAGCACCTCCGATAGCTGATTTACGAGTAGGTTGATCGACTTTGCTGCGGGGCGAAATGTTGTAGTAGCCAGCACACATCTCAATATTCACAAGGGAACATGGAGATCTCCTGATCAATCAACCGTCAACCAGATTGATCACATTGCGATCGACGCAAGACACTCCTCCAGTATTATGGATGTCCGAACGTTTCGATGTGTCAACATCGACTCGGACCACTACCTTGTTGTAACCGAGGTAAGGCTGCGGATATTCCGAACACCGCCAAGACAAGAAAATACTGTGAGGAAGTTCGACGTCGGACGGCTATAATCGCAATTGATCGCCAAATCCTTTTCCAATTGAGTCTCCTTTAATCTCAGAAGAAGTCCTTTGCCGCCAACACCAAGTATTGAAGACCAGTGGCAACATTGCCAAAAAGCTATCAGAGATGCCGCCTTTGATGTGCTGGGTTTCACTCAGACAACACAATGAAACTCCTGGTTTGACGACAAGTGTCGGCAGGCGAATGCAGCTAAACAAGAGGCCTACAAAGCGTCACTGCAAAGAAGGACAAGAGCTGCTCGCGAGCTCTACGAGCAGAAAAGGAGAGACGAACACCGGCTTCTCAGGAGGAAAAAGAAGCAAGGAGCATGAGAAGCGCGCAATTGGTAAAATAGAGAGCTACCACTGCAGGAATGGGGTAAGGAAGTTTTACCAAAGGTCAAAGTTAACCAGCCAGGGTTATAAAGCCCGAACTGAATCCTGCAAGGACGATCAAGGGAACATCGTAGTAGAATCACAGTCGATGCTGAGGATATGGAAGAACCACTTCTGCAGACTGTATAACGGCGATGAAGAACCGAATTCCGCTGTCAGGCAGATTGAACCATTCAACCCGAATGAAAGGAACGATGTAGATCAACAATTCCGTCCCCCCGATCTGGACGAAGTGAAGATAGCTATATCTAAATTAAAGTCCAACAAAGCTGCTGGAGCTGACGGCCTAGCGGCTGAGCTTTTGAAAGCAGCAAGCGATGACTTGGTAAGGAGCATGCACCAACTCATCTGTAAAATATGGTCGGAAGTAAGCATGCCCGATGAATGGAACCTCAACATTGTTTACCCGATCCACAAAAAAGGAGACCCTCTAAAATGCGCCAACTATAGAGGCATCAGTCTTCTGAACATTGCATACAAGATCTTATCTGCCGTGTTGTGTGAACGCCTAAAGCCATTCGTCAACAACCTGGTCGGTCCACACCAGTGTGGCTTTAGGCCAGGAAAATCCACCATCGACCAATTATTCACACTGCAGCAGATCTTGGAAAAAAACAGGAACAGCAAATCGATACCCACCACCTTTTCATCCATCTTAAGGCCGCGTATGACAGCATCTATAGAGACGAGCTATACACAGATACAATGTCTAGTTTTGACATTCCTACCAAACTCGTCCGTTTGTGTAGGATTACGATGAAGAATGCACGCTGCTCCATCAAGGTTGCTAACCGAGACCTTTGATGTCAAAAAAGGATTCAGACAAGGCGACGCGCTGTCATGCGACTTCTTCAACATCATTCTTGAAAGAATTGTGCAAAACTCGCACGCCAACACCAGAGGCACAATCTTTCAGAATTCCGTCCAACTACTCGCATGCCGACATAATCGGAGGAACACAGCGTGATGTCAATGACACTTTTGTGAGTATTGCGACGAAAGCCGCAAAGATGGGTTTAACGGTAAATGAGGGCAAGACCAAGTATATGCTGTCAACCGAAAGGACACCCAACACAGACGTTTTGGACAGAACGTCACAGCAGACAGATATAACTTTGAGGTAGTCAAGGACTTTGTCTACCTAGGTACCGCTATTAATTCAGACAATGATACCAGCGCTGAAATCAAACTAAGAATAACTCTTGTTAATCGCTGCTTCTTTGAGCTAAGAAAGCAGTTGATAAACATAGCTCTCTCTCGACCTTATACTCCCAGTCCTGCTATATGGCGCAGAAGTATGGACTTTGTCAAAAGCGGATGAAGTTGCTCTTGGCTGCTTTGAGAGGAAAATTATTTGGGTGATTTTCGGACCCGTCTGCATAGAGGGTGAATGGAGGAGAAGATATAACAACGAACTGTACGAGCTGTTCAGAGACATCGACTTAGTCAGAAGGGTGAAGATCTAACGATTGAGATGGCTAGGTCATGTAGAGCGAATGGAAACCAATGCTCCGGCCTGAAAAGTCTTCGAATCCACCCCCGAGGGACGGCGCAGTAGAGGAAGACCGCGACTCAGGTGGCGCACGCAAGTGGAAAGGGACCGCAACCAACTGTGTGTGCGAAACTCGAGGCAGGCTCGAAAGATCGAGCTGTCTGGAGACGCTTGTTGGTTGAGGCCCAGGTCCACCCCGGACTATAGCGCCACATTAAATAAATAAATAAATAATGATTTGATAGTGGACATCGTGGAGAAGATTTATCTCTTAGAATACCAATTATGTGAATGTTTATTGTGATGATAATTGATTTGCTCCCCGGCTCGTGTCGCATGGTATCCACTGAGCCAACTGATTATTTCGAAACTGATTATATAAAACAAAACTCATCGGAGGGTTGAGCATACTCTACCTCCACAGACGGCGATGAATGTTTAAAGTGGTGACAAGTACTAATCTCCTTCTTTCTCTTCTTCAGTAATGTGCAGTCTACATTGAGGTAGACTTTTCCAATTTAAGTGTGCCTTTAGAATCGATCAACTTCTGGTGTTGAATGAGAAAGGGCGGATTTCGAAATCCTTCCAGCCAACGATTGTTGCCTATAATCTCACAATATTGATCTTTAATCCTTAAAGTCCTTTCTAATTTAATTTCACAGAGGAGATCCACGATTAATGTGACACCTCGATTAGCGAAGTGAGACATCTAGCGAAAGACAGTGCTAGCTGGAGAGACTTGTTTATTGAGCTCCAAGTCAACCCCAGACTGTAGCGCCATAGGGGAGAGAAGTTTGTTTGCATTTTTTGACTCATTCGTCATTAACACACATGTCTCCCTCGATACAATCAAACTCAACCAGTCTAAATAGTGACCATAACCCTGTACCCTAAAGTGAACTATAATGTCCTATTTTTGTTCGAGTCCCAGGAATCCAATTTAGCCCGAAATTATTACACTGGATTTCGATTGAACCGTGGATAAGTTTTTACGATATGTCAACATTACACTTCCATCCGTAAAGTCCATTCTCATATAATTTCAGAAAGCTATGTTGGAAAGAAATCGAACACAATTAATGTGAATGTCCTTGGACGAAAAAGCTAGGTTACGGTCGAATAGAGAGCCAGTTTGGCCTTACAGAGACTTACCTCCGGATGTTAAAGAAAATGGAGTTTGATGGAGGTAGTTCTGCGTTAGCCTCTAATTTGGTTCTGGGCAAAACTGTATTCTGCCTGTTCCGCCTAAAAAGAGCTAGTGACGCATTTTTAAATGAGTCCGTGGGGTACTTTCTTCATATCCAGTTATGATTTACATGTCGGCACCACTTATGAAAAAGGAGTAAGTGGCATAATGAGCATTTATAAATTATGCAAGTGCCTAGCCTAAGCCCCGAAATACATCGACCCTACTTCAAAGGAACAGAGAGACGGAAAAAGATGTACTCTTTGTGGTAATTGAAAATTATCAGCCTCGCTCACGAGCCATTTAAATCAATTTAACGCGTCGAACACGTTTTTTTTCTCTTTATTAAAATATACCTATTGACACCGGTGGAACATAATAAATTTGCGGTTGCGGGGCACTCTCCTGTGTCCACATTTCTTGGCCGTTTATCTTGCGTGTTCGTGCTGTAGGTACCCGGGACATTCACATACACTCACTCACCTCACACGATAACATAAGGGTCCACTTCAAGCATTTCTGGCTTTGTGAATTCTTATGCGGCAAATTGCTGCAAATTGTTGAACGAAAACCAACAATTACGAGGACATAAATCAAATGTTAACTTCTTTCATGGTGCGCACTGGGTGTCAATAAATAAAAGGAAAACGGTTGTGATTCCTCGTATGTGACCGGATCTCGATGCAAGTCACGGCCGATGAGTATGTGTTTTGTGGTGGAATGGAAACGAATTAACACCAAAAGATTGTAGTGTCGGTGTTGTTGATTGGTGTGCGGCGTTTTGGGCGATTTGTTTGGTTTATCTGTTTGCAATGGAAGTCAAGAGTTGCAAAATGCTGTGCTGTAGAGCTGTAAGCCGAACAAGAGCTTCTGTGGTTAACACTACGCGGGGGTCATTTTCTGTGTGTGCTAAAATATAGGGTAGATGTACAGAAGTTGGTTTTAATGACTTTTTTGTCGATTCAGAATCTAGTTTATTCATAATCTCGAGTATCAACCAGAATATTCAAGATCTGGGAGCGGAGATCTGGACTCATTTGGTGAACGTTGTTGAACGAAACTGTTGTGAATGGTTGCGAAATTGCAAGGAATTAAACAAAACGTCAGCGTTTTAAAAACGAAAACTTATGCTTTAGTGGACATCGAGAGATGAAACAAGAATCATCCAAACACCTTCTAAAGCTTATGAAGTCGAAGTAAAGGTTAAGGGTCAACCATAATGACCGTACAGAAACTTAAGAGAACTGAAGCAATCAAACGAATACACAAAAAATGTAATAATAATAATAGCCGCTTCGTTCAGTTTCGATAAGTTCGGACACTTTCTTAATTTCGGTAAGTTTTGGTAAGTTCGTATCACTTTCTACGTATGCAAATGTCAGTTGACAGCTAAATTCTCCTTAAGTTTCCATAAGCAATTATGGACACTTTGAAATTGGACGATGCTTCTGGTTACTTTTTGTTTGGTTATGACATAAGCTTAATTTTTTGTACGGCCATTATGGGTGGCCCTTTCATCTTGCATCGGAAATGCAGGGCCAGATTAGTGGCCGGTACTTCATCTGCGAAAAAGTAAAGAATATAACCCGAGACTGAAGAAATGTCAGGTGCTTCATTTGCAAAAAGGGAAATGAAAATGTCTGAAAGATGTCAAAAAAGTTACACGTCTCAGTGGGTAAACAAATTAATTCCTAACTGAATTTTTACCCCTACTCTTTAAAATGCGAGAAAATGTGTTCTGCCGTAAAGTAGTGATTTTATGTATAGAATAAAACAATTATTAATTATTAAAAAGTTGGTGCCATCAAAGTTTTTATTTTTTTCATGTAAATCGGGCAATCGACGCATAGAGTCCATTCATGTGTCCTGATTTCATCCTACCATACTCGTATAAGCCAATGTATGGAACCAATTAAATCGCCTTTATTGCTTTCAAGTACTTCACCAGAAAATTAATCTGTATTACTAGCTTTTTCTAATTGGCGAGAACACGATTTTTACACAATTCTTTCACGCATAGCGGCCGGAAGGCTGTCTCGAGTTCAATATTGAACCTGAGGTCGTCTTACGTTTTAGGCGTAAAAACACAAATAATCAGTTTAACCTAAAACCATAAAAACAGATCCAACGCCGTTAAATCGCATGAGCGATTCCCTCGGACTATTGCTCGAGATTACACGATAACCTAACTTCTCCTTCAATTGTTTGAACAATTGTGTGACATGTTGCACCGTGTCACTGATGTCAAGGCCATCTAATTCTGGCCAAAAATAGTCCAATATGGCACGATAACGAACTCCATTGATCGTAATATGGCGATAATTTTCATCGAGTAAACAATATGGTCCAATCACTCCTCCGGCATGTAATCCACACCGTACTGTCACTTTTTGTGGATGCTTCAATTCTAGCGTTGATGTGATATATAAAGGTGTAGGCCAAAATCGTTTTGAAATGAGAAATTCCCAATTCCTGTAAACGGCGTAGAATCCAGTGATTTTACTCATTTTGAACGGAACCACTTTAAAATATTAATATAGTGGCGCTACAATCCGGAGTAGACTTGGGCCTAGGTTCTACAATAACCACTGGTGTTGTGCCACTTATGAGTGGGGGAAGGGGTTTGGGCTTAAAAAACTTTTTCCAGAAAGTTTTAATGTTTAAAAGAGGTGGAGTCGTGAAGTTTGAAAATTGTTTGTGCTAAGAATTGAAGCTAGGCTGAAAGTCTAGTGCGTTGGAGTCGACGCACTTATCCACTTTGGCTGCTTAACACAATTCGAGCCACTAACCAAAGTAGTTCCAAAGGTACTACGTGCCTCGTTGCGAAGCAAATCTGTTCTTAACTTAATTCTAAGCGTTCATTCCGTCTAATCAGAATAAACTGTCTAACATTTAGGACCCTTATCGATATAATTACGAAACACTGTGTCATTGCCACATATACCCTAAAGCTGGGATTCCCACGCAACAACTTCTGCAAAAGCTGTAGACACGAGCACGCACAATGCCTACTCCACCCTTAGAAAAGCTCATTTGGGAGCCTACTTCTTCAAAGACTTGAATAAATTGAACAACATCTGCATCACTCAATTTAAGCGTTTCATTTGTATAGGAAATGGTTCGGGTATATCGTACTCAAAAACATTGTCCTACCTGGACCATGAGGTAGGACAATGAAGCCTATGTTGGCCCAACAGGGACTACTAGGCTGCGGTCGGCCACCTGAATTTGGCTTAACGTTTCTTGTGTAATGATTCTCATATTCCTCGTGCCTGCCTTATAGACCACATACTCAGGCTACCAAACAATTAATAGGTCTGATCTTTTAGGTTTTCGAAAGTAAGCCAGCTATTTTAAGCCTTTTTCCAACTAGTTACTAGATCATATACCGAATACCTGAAAATATCGTACTTTCTCGTAAAAGAGACCACTTCAGTGTTTTTTTCAGTTTAGAGCTACTCGTAGTTCTATAAACGTATTATGTATGTATACGTTCAAATCTCCGTCTAGTCACTCTACGACTTCGTTGCCTTATATCCGCACTTGGCCGCGATCATTACAAATATTTGACAATAAAGACAATATTTGCATAAAATTAGTTTATCACCTGTAAAATATGTAGTGACCGAAACGACTATTTCATTTCGGACTGGCCTATGCACCGAACCATCGGATATCACAAATAGTTCTGCTAAGCAAGTACTCAAATTTATCGTTGGTTCATTGTGATACCCACAGTCAGACTAATATCACTGATCTACAGCTCCAGTGATAGTCCCGTTAGTTTGATCCCAACGGCAAATGGTGACTGGACCAGATTTGAAAAACCGGATAATAGCGTATTAACTTTGCTTTGACTGGGATTTGAACCTGGGACCCCTCTAGCTTAAGGCAGGCACTTAACCAACTGCGCCATCCAGTCGTTCGCCAAAGATCTTAGCTTCTTAATAAAATTACAATAGGGTCAATTATAGGGACAACGTTACCCAGGTAACGTTCATAGGCTCTTGATTTACGCGTAATAAGGCCCTATATTGATCTAAATCAACTTATCAAGATGTACAGTTTGTTGAACACTCTTCTGGTTTCCAAAATTCGTGAAGGTGTATCCGATGGGGGCACACTTGGACGGGGATAGTGCATAATTATAATTGTTAACAACATCCCTCTTCTAGACTTTTCCTTTTCTAGTGCTTCCTTGCCCACCAGGGACGATCAATTTGGTAGGGTAGCAGCAGAGCGAATGCGACTTCATCGATACTAGAAAGCTTCAGCTTCTGGCACTTATATCGGGTAGTACATTTTGAATTGTTTCCGGATATCAGCATAGATAAAAGTCGCACTATATCCATAGTGGGCACCTGACGTTACCACGTCTCGCAGAAACCCTTCACTTCCTTGAAAACAAATGGGCCACCTAATATACGATGTGTTGTGTGACAAGTTTTTTGCCAATGTTTAATCCAAAATCTTTGTAGTCATGTTCGACCAAATAGCACCTGATATTGACGACAACGTGATTTCTATATTCATATCCAAGAAAATAAATTCTGTTGAAGCCTTGAACTCAACAATGATTTTCTGAAGATCTGCACTTGAGCCAGTTCTTTAAAATTAGTTCGCGAGGCAATAAAAAGTGTTTTAATTTGCCAATAAATATCTCGCGATGTTCGTATTTATCGTCTGGCGAACTAAACAGGCATTTTTTATGGCAAATTTGTATAATTCGTACATGGCTTTGAATCGTTTAATTAATAATACACTGCGAGACTCTACCGAACGCAGCTGTTCACAAGTTGCCACTGTGGCATTTTAAAGTTCTCGCGAGTTAATTTATAAATCCCTTATGATGAAAAATTGCTCAAAAACTATGATTTGATACCGGTTTTAACTACTTCCTATCGAAAGACTAGCATGATAAATTGTGTATTTCTGGAGGCTTTAAACTGGAAACATGGTTTTCTAGTGACAATAGATTTGACAGCTGACAGCTGATTTGTCATTTAGCTTGAAACAACGGTTGCAGCTAATGGAAGGTGGTTCATATCGGAAGTGCCCTCGATTTTACAAATGGCATCTCTCATCTCATCTCATTTTCAGTAACTCGCATGTTCCACTAAAGGGGTCGCGGGGACAATGCATGCACGAGAGATCTTCAGGCCACTCGATCCTCTGCCATCGACTGTAACTCATCAGGAGCTATGCCCAAGCGCAACCAAGTGCTTGGACTTGGTCCAACCATCTTGTCCTATTTCTGCAAAACGGTCGCCTACCTGATGGAATCGATTTCAAGGCACGCCTCGGAAGTCGTGATGACGGGGACATTCGAGCCACGTGACCTAACCAACGAAGTACAGCCCTTTCCGTTCGAAGAAGTAGCTGCCCAACATTGAGTTCCTCGCGCACTGTCGTGTTTCTCACCCTATCCCGGCGAGTAATTCCCACAACAGAACGAAGAAATCTCATCTCGACAGCTTGTATTCGCGGTCTTATTCTTTCGGTCATTACTCAAATTTCATGACCATAGGTGAGAGTTGGAACAAATATTGCGTTAAAAACCGCTAACTTGGCTTTGACACCAATCCCGGCCTTTCTGATGGCATAGAGTATCAATTCAATTTGTGAAGTAATATGTACACAAATATGTAGCGGGTTTTCCTTAAAGGACTTGACAACTTTTTTTTTTAATTAAACGTAAACCATTTGAGATATCTCGAACATTTTATTGTTGGTTTGAAGTCGTTCTAATTTCAATCACGTGCACGTTTTGCAGCGTTCGATTTGTTGAACCCAATTTTCGGTGATTCGGCCACACATTTCAATGCAAACGGCCGCTATCTCTCGTTCAAAATTGGCTCTGAGATCCTCTAACGACGCCAACTTGTTGGAATAGACCAATAATTTATAGTAGTACCATAAAAAAAAGTCTAGAATTTTCTCTGTTGACTGTAACATGACGGTCATTTTCATCAAAAAAAAAAAATGGGCCCAATGACACCACTGATTTGAAAACTACACCATACAGTTATTTTTTTGTGTCTGAAGTGAAGATTTTTACCTGACTAATAAAAAATATTCTGTTTGCTGATGAGGCCTTTTAGCCAAAAATGCGCTTCATCACTCAAGATGATTTTGCGATGAAATTGGTCATCTTCTTCCGCCATTTTATATGAGAGAGTGTTCTTGAGTTCTTGAGTTTACTTCGAAAATATTGACTCAAATTTGTTCACTAGACTATGCATTGCTTGTCTACTGGAGCGGCAATTACTACCGCTCTAAAAGTTCGTGAATTTCACCATGATGAAAATGTTGTCCTTACTGAATGTTTTGACATTGACATTTTGGTCATTGTTTTAAAGGCGCATAAACGCTATACTTTTGAAGAATGCGAAATAATCAAATTTGGTGCAACGTACATTTCGTGCAGAGGCTTTTCGTCTCTGTGGATACGTGAACAAAGACAATTTGCAGTTTTCGCGCACTGAAAGTCCGCGAGTTATGCACAAAGAGTCCATTACAACCCACTTGCTGGAGGTATTATTGAACCATTCTTTTAACGGCGAATGTCGTTGATGGCTGCAAACGTGAGAAGGAGGAGAGCGAATCTGTAGCAGGGCTTATTTATCTTTTAGAATTGCGGCAGAGGAGCTGATCAGCTGATTAACCTCTAGTCTAAAAGGATTTCTTCAAGATTAGTTCGTAACTTAGGAATTGAGGCGGTGGCGGATGAGACCTTTTTCTTAGGACCAAAGGCGGCGCTTACCACCCGAAAGAGGTTACCAACACTAAATACTCACAGACCACATGTCAATGGGTCTTAAGAAATGGACCTGGTTCCCCGTTTAGGGGTTATTCTTAGGGTTAACTTCCTACGCGTGAATTCGAACGTTCTTTGTAGTGTTGACAAACAGGCCCGAAGTCGAAGATTCTTCGACACGCAGCTTAATATTAGCTGCGTATTATTATGCTTCGTATCCACGGCTTTACGGTAAAAAGATTGAAGATCATGCCAACCCTCAAGAGTTGATTAGATACAATAAACCGAGTTTCTCTCACTCCAAACATTATCTATTTCTCTAGCCAAATATCTCGACATGCATTCGAACATGCACATGTAAGCTTTTTTTGATGCATGAAATCTTCATTTGGAATTGAGTTCTGGAGTGGAAACATCCTTAATTTACCCTATTCCAAGTTTCACACAAAACCACCTCAGTCTTGAATGTGGATATTTTGTATTTTTTCTTGAAAATAGAACCACTACCAGCACCCAGTGGGAGAATAAACCAACTTCAACATGCAGCTCCCCCGCCGTTCAACCAAAGAGACGTGAAAATTGAATGATTAACGATTCAGATGAAAATTATTAACTATTACCACACATGAGGATCCTAAAGGAGTCCACGTTCGACGTCCACAATCCCCCTCATATGCGCGGGAATGCCACGATGTTCTTTAGACATATGGAGTCATAACTTGTGCCACACGAATCCGCACTCCTTGGGCCTTATCGTGATACATCACAATTACACCGCAACTGTGTAATTAACATCAATTAGTGATAATGCTTCGATGCATGAGGTATCTGCATCGCCACCATCGTCGTCGTCATCATCATCGTCGCCGTCCCACTCATGGCACTCGTAACTTTTAGTTTGAGCTTCAACGTCGACTCCCCTTTGGGGATGACTTCAATCAATCTCCCTAACGCCTGTCTGTGTGTGAGTTGGGGGCTTACCTCTCTCACTTTGAATTTCAATTGAAATTCTCTTCGCGTAATCGTGGCCAAATCGTGTTGTGTGGAGATATATGACCGATCGGCAGGGATTCTCTGGGCTCCATTCACTTTTTCTTTCGAGGGAACCACGAAACCTCGAACCAGCCCGTCCGAGAGCGAACGGGGTCTTGTTATTGTGTGTGGATCTTGACAGGTTGCGCTGATTTATGACCAGGTGATTGAGGATATTTGTCAGATGGAATGAGGTTTTATTGTTGTCATAAATCATACTCACACAATTTCCTCGCCTCGATGGCTTATTAATTGAATTTAAGTGTGTTCGCTTTTAGGGAGCGAGTGTGAGTTGAAATTTGCATGATTTATGTGGTAGTTCGACCCCTCTAATCGAGTCCATGGAGGGGAACGAAGAACTATCCTTTCGCCATTTTCTGCTGTAGTCATCATAGAAAGCTGACGTGTGGCAATTAGCGATGAATTGTTATTGGATGATGGAATCAAGCAGTCCTAACCACTGGTGGTAACGAAATCAATCAAATATTTAACCTGTGAGTACCTTCAACTGCGCCCTTTCACGAGCACCAACATCTGCATCCGTCGCTGGTGGATACAGGTCCAGAGACCAACACACGCGTGTCTCAAGATTTATGTGAGGGCCTAAATCATTGGGAATTTATGATGGTCTGTCAAATTAATTGATGGCTTATTAGTTTTGTTTGGGTGTCCGAGATCGGGTGTTGTGCTCGGTCCATGGGTGGTTCCGTATGGGTGTTACATTACAGTCCGTTAACGGTGAGACGATGCTGTCGGACGTGAGTGTAAATAACGTGTCAGATTGGGACCAATTCATTGACAGTGTTTTGATTGCTTTTGATCGATAATCGACATCGTTTTGAAAAGGATTTGATAAGCCTCGGCGCTAATTAAGTCCATTTATATGAACACATTTAATTTACTGCTCGACTCTTGATATTAATTGCCGTCGTGAAATACAAATCAAAGAAAAGACTGAAAGAGAGATGGTATATAAAGCTGTTCAGTGGGGATGAAGTCAATTTGGAAAACTTCTAAGGACTTGAACAGATTTGTAAGAACACAACTTCAGGATGACTTGGACTGGCTTAATATCGACTCGAGATGGTGGAGAGGATATTTCTGTTAGCGAAAATCGGTAGCTTTAGAGGTGGCTTTCGAATGGTGTAATTCACAGACAGTTCAAGAGAAGACAAGGCAGAGATTTACCAGTAACAGTGTTCTAAGGTGAAAAATGTTCATGCACAAATCTTGAAAACAGAAAGTCTATGTATAATGTAACAATCCGTTAATTAGAGACGAGGAGACTTAACAGCTCCAGGCAAACATTTTGAAATAAGCTGCGAGTTCAGGAAAGCATCACCCTTTCGTCAATTTCAAGAGCGTGTATGAGAGCCTGCCAAATTCAGAGCCTGTCTATCCAACGAGAAGCAGCTCCGAGCCGCCCAAAAGAGAAATTCAACGTTATAAGTATTAGCACGACTGGAGTAGACAGAGCCTGCAGAGAGCACCTTAGTGAGAGACTCTCCCATGTATTTTCACCATGTACAAAAGTCAGCAATATGTAAAAATCAATACCGCGACGTCATCAAAGAGGTAGCCGAAATCACAGTAGGCTACCAACCACCATCTATAAAAGCCCTTGGTATAATGACGAATGCGTACAAAAGGCAAAAGGTGGCAGAACATGCACATCCTAATGCTGCAGCGCAAAGCAAGAGCAGCAAGGGAAGAGTACCGAAACAGAAGAAGGGAGGAATAAAAGAATCTGCGTAGGAAGAAAAGGGTCTACGCAACCTCCTAGCTCAAGGGTATCGATGAGTCTCGCGATAAAAACGACATACAGTTGTTCTTTAGAAGAGCCAAGCAGCTGACAGCTGACTTTAAACCTGGACTGCAGGCTCTTCGAAATAGTGAAGGAAATCCAGTCACCGAAGCGCGGCGAATAGTAGATGTACAATATTTAAGGAGCATTTCCAGCAGCTACATAATGGGCTTATCTCAAGTAGAGAGAGTGATAGGGCAAGAAGAGAACCCTCCTCCAGTCAATGAAGAAGCTATCCTCCCTCCCGGTTTTGAAGAGGTCAGCTCGGCCATCAAAAAGGTGAAGAGCAACAAAGCTCTTTTCAAACATGGTGGTTTTGGTAGGGTGCATGCACCAAATCATCAACCAAATATGGGTGGATGAAGCCATGCACGATGACTGGTCTATCAGTTCTGTATGCCCCATCTTCAAGAAAGGCGATGCTATGTCTTGCATGAACTACCGAGGCTATGCCTGCTGATTGTCACATACAATATTCTATCCAACCTACTGAACGTCTGAAACCTTTCTGCAACACACTAATCGGTACGTACCAGTGTGGGTTCCGGCACGGCAGATCGACAATCTACCAAATTTTAACACTGAGACAAATCCTGGAAAAGACCAACGAGTTTCAAGTCTCATCACCTATTTATCGACTGCAAAGCCGCAAACGACAGCATCCATCGTCTTGAGCTCTACAAGGCGATGGCCGAATTCAGGATCCCGGGAAAACTGATCCAACTATGCTCTGTCACACTGGAAAACAAGCGGTGCAATGTACAATTTTTGACCAGTTTCTCCGAACTATTCCAAAAATGCACCGGATCTCGGTAAGGAGATGCGCTGTCTTGTGACTTCTTCAATATTGTACTGGGACAGATAGTGCACAAGTCAGGCGTTAATAAAGAAGGCACTATCTTCAACATACCCATTCAATTGCTGGGCTACGCAGCAACTACTTCGGTTTGGTGAAACAAATGGGTTCAAAACTTCTAACTCAACTTCTAAACTTCATTCTCACAGCTCACAGGTTTCAGATGAAAATTAAGACCAAACCTCCGTTTCAAGGACCAAGCTATCGCGGATGCCAGAGCGCCTGGTCTGGATAACTGGAAGCAGCGTACCCGGGACCGCAGGATATAGAAGACTACCATGTCTCAAGCAGAGACCCTTATCGGGTCGGGAGCCCGCCAGATAAGTAAGTATGACAGCTTGCATAGAGACGAGAAATACAGTCCCATACCTTGTTTTGACATTTTTGCCAAACTCATCAGACTGAGCAGGATGACAATGGAGAACTCTCGCTGCTCCATCAAGGTCGGTAACGAACTCACCGAAACCTTCACCTTCACAAGTGAAAAAAGGTTTTAAACAAGGTGACGCACTGTCAACATAATGCTTGAGAAGATTTTGCAAAACTCACTGGTCAACGCAAGATGCGCGATATTCCAAAAGTCCGTACAACTGCTAGCATACGCGGACAACATTAACGTGATCCGTCAATATGGCGTTTGCTGGCATTGAAACGGGAGTGGCTGAAATGCTGGTAAAATGTGCCTGGGTATGAACGGGGACAAAACGAACTAAAGTACGCACAACATCGACAACTTGGCCAGAACGTCACAATAATAGTAATAATAATAACATAACAATAATAATAAAGGCGATGCACTTACCCACAACGCCACGGCGCCCACAACAGTATGTCACAATAGGCAGCTTTGCCTTCAAGCTAGTGAAGGCCTCAAATTTACTTCATCTACTTCGGATCAGCGGTAAACAGTACACACAATATCATTACCGAGATCGAAACGCAAAATAAATTTTGCTAATCGCCGTTTCTTTATGGTCAAGAAGCAATTAAGTAAGACTCCTTTCTCGAAAGACCAATCTGACTTTATATAAGACATTGATCATCCCAATCCTGCTTTACGGCGCAGAGGCATGGACAATATCGAAAGCGGACAAAGAAGCGCTTGGTCTGTTCGAGAGAAAAGTTTCTCGTGTGATCTTTGGTCCTGTTTGCGTTGATGGCATTTGGAAAATAAGATTCAACCACGAATGAAATCTACTGTACAGCGGCATGAGTATAGCCAGACGTCATCGGATCCAACTCCTAAGATGGTTAGGCCATGTAGAGAGCAAGGACAACGTGGCTCTGGTACGGAGAACCTTCGACTCTGGACTCTGGACTCTGGACGTCCACATCTAAGTGGAGAGGATCTCTCACCAACTTGGAGTACGTACTTGGAAACAGCTAGCAAAAGATCGACCAAGCTGGACTGTGGTCGACCACCCGGGCTGTAGTGCGACAAGATGAAGAAAAGCACCAAACAACAGTTGAAGTTCTGACGTCTAAGATGACGCATACAAATAGAATGGGAACCAACGATTAACATAGAGCGCTGCACTGGAGGCAGCTGGAGAGAGTCCATGGAATACAGGACTATTTAGCTATTATCGACTCTTTAAAAAAAAGTTATAAAAGCACTGTTAAATATTTGTTAACAATTGTTGTTGTTTTAATGAAAAGAATGAGCCTTCCGACTATAAAATATTATTTCATTCAAATTATTGTCTCAGCTGCCATGGCAGTAGGCTATCTTGTCAACCAAATGTTGGGATACATGTTCGGTGGTTGCAGCCCATATTTCACGGATAGCTTCACCAAAATTTTACAATCGTGCCAGAATCAACTTTTAATAATACCCCACAAAAAAAGCTCAAGGGCATTAAATCATAGAAACAACAAATTTGTTCATTTGTAAAATATTTTTATTAGACAAAGTGCTCGAGTTTTTGGCGATATGGAAACGACTGCCGATCCATCCGCTTTGCTGCAATGGTTCTCGATGGCACAAAGTAAAATTGCTGAGCATGCAATATTATTTCCATGAGAAATAAATGTTGTGTCAGCATGTTTCGTTTAAGAAATGTCAAGACCGATTGAATTGCTCGACATTCTGATCGGTGTAGGGTTTTTTTTTCCATTGTACTGCCATTTAGCAACCTACTCCAGTGCCATTAATTTGATCCCAACGACAAATGGTGACTGGAGCAGATTCGATATTACTGGGACTCGAACCTGGGACCACTCTAACTTGGGGCAGGCACCTAACCAACTGCGCCATCCAGTCGTTTCTCGGTGTATGGTGTATGGTTCATCTTCGGAAATGATTATTTTGTGGGGAAATTTATCATCAAATTCGAGCCCAAACCGAGAAACGAGAAAGAAGCCTCTGGTAATTTTGCTTCAATTCCTGAATCAATTGGACTTTGTAAGTAAATGGTCCGAGATATTTATGCAAAATTCCTTTCAGTGTGCAGGTTTAGGCGCACACTTTCCCCCTTTTGAGCGCACACGATGAACATGGGGAGTGTTCGTTTATTAGCCAGCACCCCAGACTTCACAAATTTGTGTACACAAGGTGGAGATGATTTTTAAAAACTCATACTGCTTTAGCAACAAATCTTCCACTTAGAAAGTGGCTATGCAATATTTTTCAATAATATTCAATCATAAATCGATCCATTTCGTACCGTTCTGTAGATTTTTTAAGCCCGTAAGAGCCGCCAAAACTACCTTTAATTCACAAAGAAACCAATAGACGACTCACCCACTCGATAAAAACAGGACTGAATGCTACAAATTTAAACCAATGCAAAATTTTCAAGGTTCAATGTTCAGGAAGCAAAAAAAGTGAAAGTATTCAAATAATCTAATTCCGAATGCTGGCAAAATTAAGATCATCATCAATAATTCATTAAATTATATGTGATAATTTGAAAGCAGTTTTTATGGTTAAAGAATAAAGTCTAATTTTGTTTATTTAATATGCCAATAATATAATTTTTGTGCAAAGCGATACATGGTTTAATTACTTTAATTTCAGCCACACACTATCTACCACTACTACTACTACTTTTACGAAGGTGAAACATACATATATGTATACGAACAGTGGACCCGTATATGTCCATGGGTGAATATATGGCTAGGACCACTTGTCGTTTTATCTTTCAAATCGAGATTGAACACTCAATTCCACTAGAAATTTAGTTCCCACCACAAGACAGGGTCCACACTACCCGTCTATTCCACTTGGGCTGAAAGTTAACAACTAGCATTCCATAAAGGTCAGACTGGAAGGCTGATCCTCGAGCGCTGTTGATGAGTCCACACAAATTCCTTACAGACGGATCAGATCAGCACTGGGTGTTATTGTCTATTCTAATAAAAGCATTTATTCTTTTCCTAGTTGTTGCTGCTCCTTCGAGGCTTCAATTAACGAGGCACTGTTCCGGCTCAAATATCAAATTGTCAAACATGCTATCATCCCTCCCTTGAAGGGAAACTTTCTATGCCGGTACAAGCTAGGTCAGATTATAATAATAATAATAATGGCGGCGCTTCAGTCCGAAGTTTCTCAATAGCCACTCGTGTTGTGCGTGCTACTGTTCTCTCACGAGTGGAGGGGACCTATAGTTTAAATCCGACTCCGAACGGAGAGATAAAGAAGCTTTTTTAGATAGTTATATTCTTTGAGCATTGTCAGTGACCTGAAAGAGGTGGAGCCGTGAACAAAATTGTAAGTTAGGTGTTTTTTTTCGAGATTCGAACCTTAAATTTCGAGCGTAGGAGTCGATGCACCTACCCATTACTCTATGGCGCCCACTAGGTCAGATTAGATTAAGTTGAAGTGGCTTCCCCATCACTAAGGGACGCAGTTAGATCAGCATAGCTCCGTTGCGCAGCTTGAGTAATAGTAACGAAGTGGAGCAAGCGATACGTGCCTCTCCAAAGACACCGAAATTGTTAAAGAAGTGGCCTTCTAAGCGCATGTGCCTTAATGAGACCAGAGCCGGACATGTATGTGAAGTACATTTTCTCTTCCTATTCGTCTAACTAGCTTCTGCAAAAGTCATTAGCAAAGTCAAAGTTTTTTGTCCTGCGCACCTGTGAGACGGTGTCCTGTGAGGGATAAGACTTTTGGAACATTGAAGATCTAATCTTGGCCAGATCAATTCAAAGATTTGACACATTGTGGCGATTTCAATCTGATGTTTTTCGTTTATTTGAGAAACAGTTTATAAGAAGCATTCCAAATTTTTCAGATAGGGACAATGTAATGGGATGCTTGGTATGTTCACCAGCTTTGCAATTCCCCGGAACATCTCTATACGCAGCACAGACATATACATGTTGAATCGTTGAATTGTCAAAAGACTTCCTTCCGAGGGATGTGAGACAGTTTATTAAAATATTCGAATTTTTAGATTCCAATTTTACGGTTGTCTCACTATTCGTTAAAGTACAAATATCACTAATTGATATTACTAAAAATATTACTAATTGCCATGATCTCAGCCTGAAACATGCTACAATGTTCAGGGAAATGAAAGGAGATGCCAATACATACATCCAGTATGGGCCATCATACCAAACAATGGCAACGAAAGGCCATTCGGTCATATGGTCGCTCTGTATGTGTGTGTGTGTGCATAGTGGCGGTTTTGAAGATAAAAACCCAATTAGCACTAAGTGCCGTTTTGAAACCACAACTCTGAAAAGAAAAGTTATGGAGGTTGTAAAGTTTTTTATTTATTTAGTTTAAAACCATTTTGTAGAGTTCCAGAACATCACTAATCTCTTGATAGTCATCTTGGATATGTCTTCGAGAGTTTCGATAAAAGATACTCCCAGAGCTCAATGTCGGGTTTCGAAGCGTTAATACGCGAACCATGCAGACACAAGCGTCTGCACCTAGCCTCTATTAACGAACTCCTACTTTCACCTCCCCGTGGTGAAATCCGGGAGCCGAGTACCCTTGACAAAAGATGGGGTAACCAACCCTCGTGGGACGTCTGGGCGGCTGCAAACGAGAGAGGGGGGAGTGTGAGTCTACTAGGGCTCATCACTCTTTTTAGGATGGCGGCGGAGGAGCTGGTCAACTGATTGGCCAACGGCGGCATCCACAACTCCAGTCAGCAGGAGCTACCTGGTTTCCATGGTAAGGTCGGGACCTTGGAATAGAGATGGCGGCGGATGAGCCCTTCTTTTAGGGCCAACGGCGGCGCTCACAGCCTGCAAGAGGCTACCGACACCGGATCCCTCCGGACCCCTTTGTCCGGGGGCTAAATAAATGAACATGTCCTCCCAGTTGGAGGTTGTGCGTGGGGTTAACTTCCTCACCACATAAAAAACGTACGAGTTCAGAAAACACAAACTGCCTCGGATATGGACGGATTTACTGTTGACGACCCTAGCAAACGGAATAAGGACAATGACTTTCGGTTCTGCACGTGGAATGTGAGGTCCCTGAACAGACCACGTGCAGCCGATGAACTCGCGGAGGCCCTAGACTGCTATAAAGCAGACGTTACCGCAATCCAGGAAGGGCGATGGGATGGGCCGGGCAAAACGAGGATGAGAAACTGCGATATCTACTACGGCGATTGTTACAGAGAGCGAAGGCAGCGATTATTTGGATGTGGATTTGTTGTTCGAGGCAGACTTAGGCAAAAAGTCTTAGGCTTTAAGTACGTAAGCGAGCGCCTCATAACAATCCGCATCAAGGCTAAATTCGGCAACATCAGCCTAATCTGCGCCCACGCCCCAACAGAGGACAAGGATGACGATAGCAAAGATGACTTCTATGATCTACTAGAAAGAACGTACGATCAATGCCCCAGCTACGACACCAAGATCGTTCTAGGAGATTTCAACGCTAAGCTGGGTAAAGAGGACATCTTTGCTAGAGTCATCGGTAAACACAGCCTGCACGACACCACGTCCGAAAACGGACTCAGGCTGGTGGACTTTGTTACGGGGCGAAACCTCTCTGTAGCTAGCACGCGGTTCCCACACCTCAACATCCATAAAGGGACCTGGCGGTCCCCTGATCATTCAACCGTCAACCAGATTGATCACGTTGCGATCGACGTCAGACACTCCTCCAGTATTCTTGATGTCCGAACGTTCCGAGGCGCCAACATCGACTCGAACCATTTCCTTGTTGTAGCCTAGGTAAGGACCCGGATATCGAGAGAACAACGGAGTCGAGGAAGACAACCACGGTTTGACGTCGAAAAGCTACAGTCGCAACAGACTGCCAGGAACTTTGCCGATCGAGTCTCCCTGAAACTCTCCGAAAGTTCGACTTCGCCTGCACTAACAATAGACGAAGAATGGAAACGTTGTCAAAGAGCCATCAGAGAAGCCGCTACTGATGTGCTGGGTTTTAAAACACCACCTAGGAAAAACCCCTGGTTTGACAACGAGTGCAGGCAGGCACATGCAGCAAAACAAGAAGCCTACCGGGCAACGCTGCATCGAACCCCGAGAGCTGTTCGTGAGCTCTACGAACAGAGAAGAAGGGAAGAAACAACTTTTATCGAATGGATATAAAGTTCGGACAGAAGCTTGCCGAGACGAAAATGGACAACTAATAGTAGATTCGCAGTCGATACTGAGAATTTGGAAAAATCATTTCTGCAGACTGTTGAACGGCGATGAGGACACAAATACCACTGTCAGGCAGAATGTTCCACTCAACACAACGGACGATGATAGAAGAGAATACCGTCCCCCCGACCTAGACGAAGTCAAGATAGCGATATCGAGACTGAAGTCTAATAAAGCTGCTGGTGCAGATAGTCTGCCCGCTGAAATGTTTAAAGCAGCTGGAGATGATCTGGTAGGGCGCATGCACCAGCTCATCTGTAAGATATGGTCGGAGGAAAGCATGCTCGATGAGTGGAATCTCAGTATCGTTTGCCCGATCCACAAGAAAGGAGACCCCTTTGACTGCGCCAACTATCGAGGGATAAGTCTCCTTAACATCGCCTATAAGGTCTTCTCTGCCGTTTTGTGTGAACGCCTGAAACCATTCGTGAACAAACTGATAGGTTCTTATCAGTGTGGTTTCAGGCCCGGGAAGTCCACCATCGATCAAATCTTCACACTGCGGCAGATCCTGGAGAAGACCCAAGAAATGCAAATTGACACACACCATTTATTTGTCGATTTCAAGGCCGCATATGACAGCGTGTATAGAGACGAGCTATACAGCGCCATGTCTAGTTTTGACATTCCTGCCAAACTCGTCAGACTGAGCAGGATTACGATGGAGAACTCTCGCTGCTCCATCAAGGTCGGTAACGAACTCACCGAGACCTTTAATGTCAAAAAACGTTTTAGACAAGGCGACGCGCTGTCATGTGATTTCTTTAACATCGTTCTTGAGAAGATCGTGCAAAACTCACTGGCCAACACAAGAGGCCAGTCGTCTACGGATCCAACGCCTATGATGGCTAGGCCATGTATAGCGTATGGACAACTTAGCTCCGGCCCGAAGAGTCTTCGACTCTGAGCCTGTGGGACAACGCAACAGAGGACGTCCACGTACAAGGTGGCGCACACAAGTCGAGGGGGACCTCGGCCGGCTTGGTGTGCGAAACTGGAGACAGCTGGCGAAAGATCGTGCTGGCTGGAGAGGCATGTTAAGTGAGGCCCAGGTCCACCTCGGACTGTAGCGCCCTAAGAAGAAGAAGAAGAGCTCGATGTCTGGCTCTTGCAAGTTCTGGACATATGCAAAGAAAGTGAAACTAGGTCTCAATTTCTGATACGACATTGGTCATTATCTGGGATGCCCAATTTGGCTGCGTATTCTCCTATTGGCCAGTGACCTGTGATGATTTCTACTAGGCTTGCGACATCGATCCGAATTTTGTGAAGGATATCCGTTGTTCTGACTATATTATAATCAGGCCAAGTTTTTATAGTTGTAGCACAGTTATTTAAACTGGCCCATCTAAGGCTGTCCATTTTCAGGAAATAAGCTGATATTCTTGCCTTGACCAACCCGAGCGGGATCGGCTCATCCATTGCGGTCGAACGATGCGGAGCGGCTTTCTCGTTCCCCAGAATGTTGCTATGCCCATGAACCCAAACTAGGGTGACGTTGCACTGTTCCTTCAGCCAAGCCAGCTCATAGCGACATTCCCTGACTAACTTTGAGGTTATGTGGGCCCACTCGATAGCCCTAATTGCAGCAGACTGTCAACATATGTATATAACTATGGTCTAGTGCTGTGGTGTGAACTTAAGATACGACAGACCTCACGAATAGCGACGATCTCCGCTTGGAAAACACTAGCATAAACTGGAAGTCTGATTGTAGTGGATATGTTAAGAGCTTCTGATTAAGCCGCCGCCGCTCCGACGCCGCGGTCCATTTTTGAGCCATCAGTGTATATGTCCACATCAAGGATGAGATTGAGACGTCCACCTTCCCATGCATCCCTAGTGGGGTAGAGTGCAGCAATGCGTGTTGCGAAGTCTAGCTTTGGGGGGTCTAATCCGTGGTGCCAACTATGAGTCCTGCCGGTAGCAGGCCCAAAACACTACTGTGGGCATGCGGTTTATCAAACCACAGCCCAGACTCTTGAGTCTAACTGTCTAACAGCACTGTGCTCTGTGGTCGCTCTACTAAGTCAGGCTCAGTAGGTTCAGCTTACTGTCTAGGATAAGACTCAGGTATTTAGCAGTTACTGGGAAAGAACAACTGGTGTAATTTGTGGATTTCGAATTTCCTGGTAAAGAGGAAGATTTAGGTCTTTTGTGAGTGGAAATTAAGGGCGTCATTAAAGCTCCTAACTTAAAGAGCAAAGATTTTGTAAAGGCACTTAGTTTTCACAATCTGGTTGAATGGTGGGTTTGTCGTTTAACAGTTCTCCCAGCTTTTAATGGTGAGCTCTTCTTTGCTAATCGATACCAAGGTTAACATAACCATTATCATCTTTTAAGGCGCCGTCGACATGTGGGTTTGTGTGTCAACCCATACGCACTTGACTTTCACAGTCTAGGTTGAAATACCAGCACAAGCAACAGTTTTGCAAAACAAAATTGTTCGCGGCTCCACCTCTTTCGAATCACTGACAATGCTTTTTTAACTGTCGAGAAAAAGCTTCTCAATACCACTGTTCGAGGTCGGGACTAAACTGTAGGTCCTGTTGTTGTCTTACATATTGTTGTTGTCTTACATATTGCACAATATTTTCTGCCCTGCATAAATCAATGATTGCACAATGATTCTCTTCTTGTTCCCGTGCCTTCGTGTTAATTCAATAACGTTCAACACGTAAATAAAGAGATATTGTGAAATATTGGCCGTACACGACATATTTTTTCAATATTGTACAATAAATCTCAAAACTATTTTGATTTTCGCAATATATTGCACAAACTCGAAATATAAGACACACACTCTCAATAATAATGAGCAATGCCAAATATTGTGCAATAACCTTGATTCTGTATGAGCCGCTTAAGGTGAATACAAAGAAGAGGTTTTTATTTACAAATGAAATGCTTAAAAATTTTGAAAAAAAAAATTTGATTTTGAATTTTGAAGCACGGTTCTGTTTTGTTTGATGTAGTATTTCCATGGTTTAAAGGACGACAAAAAAAATAACATCAACCCCGCTCTACACATGGAGTGGAAATCCTTAAATTCATCGAAACGACCTTAAACAAAAAAGCTTACTTGAAGATATTAAAGAAAAATTTGTTGTAGATTGTGGAAAAAGTTGGTCTGCCAAGGAATTACTTATATACTTACGAGTACATATCACGCATGCGACTCATGGAATGTCTGATCCTGAGCTATTGCTGTCTTTCATCAGTGACGAATATAGACACGCTGCTTCCAGTCATCAAGACCATGTTGTCTTCGCGATCAATTTGTCTGTATCTTCTCGAACCAGAAGGATCGCATTCGAAGACTCTCTTATCTGAAGCGATTATCAGAAGAAATATCGTCCAGCTTTAGGCTCCATATAACAAGATTGGTAGGATAAACGTTGTGTAGAGCATTTCCATGTCTTTCGAGTCAGGACTTTTGAGCCAAGCTGTTTCGACAAACCGTTGTAGCAGCTGTTCCCAAGGGCGATTCTACGTCAAATGTTCACCAAGATGTCGTTTCTGGAGTTCACGTTTACCCCAAAGTAGGCAAACTCCTTAACTACCTCAAAATTGTAGTTGTCGCTTGTGATGTTTCGTCCTAGATAATGGGCGACGGATCGATTTTGAATTTGTTTGCTCCTCATTTACCTTAAGACCAACTTGTTTCGCCCGTGAACTTCAATCGCAGTGAATGCTTTCACAACAGCTCACTGAGGACGCGGGACAATTTCGATGTCATCTGCAAAACCCAGTGGCTGGACCCATTTGTAGAAGATTATTGTTTACCCATCTGCCCGCCGTACTATCTTCTCCAGAACTAGATTGAAGAAATCATCGGTGTAGGTTTCAAACGGTTCGGAAATTCTGGAACCACACGATGCATCGCCTATTTTTTAGTGTGGCGCGACATCAATTGATCAATTTTTCCCGGGACCCGAATTCGGCAATTTCATCGAATAGTTCCTTGGGATGTCGTATGCGGCTTCAAAATCGATGAAGATGACGGAGTGTGAATATCTGATATATGTATAGTCGATTTGCCGGCCCGGAAGCCTCACTGGTCTGTGCCGATTAACGCGGAACAAAAGAGTTTAAGACGTTCGTACTGTGTACGCTGGACAGGATCCTGTAAGCGACATAGGATATACTTCTATAGTTTCTGCATGAGGTAAAATCGCCCTTTTAATGGATGGGCCATAAGGTGCTGATATTCCAGTCGTCGGGCATGCTTTAGTCTTCCCAATTTCTGCAGATGATCTGGTGCACGCTCCCTACCAGAACATCGCCAACAGCCTTGAAGAGCTCTTATGGCAAACCATCTGCCCCTGCGGATTTTTTGTTCTTTAGCTTTTTGATAGCTGTGCCGACGTCTTCAATGCTGGGTGGGAGAACTACTTGATCGATTGGAGGTGGGATGTCTTCTTCCCCTATTATTCTTTCCTGTCTGTTCTCATTAAAAGAAGGAATTAAACCTTTGCCAACGTGCAGAGACACACAATGTTGCCACACAAGCAGTTCGTTGGACAGTCCGAGCGGGCGAGTGGAACAAAATTACTATTAGCGACACAAAGAAGTTTGTTTGGAAATTTTTTTTTTTAAGGGCTAAATGATATTGAATAAGATATTAGATTATTTTGCAGGCGGGCTTTTTTGGGATACATTTTTCATGTTGTTTGCTTTTTTCATATACATATCCAAACGCTTGTATATTTTGTTAAATTGAGCTTTTATTTTCTGAAAAGGAATTAACTTTAAATAAATTGTTGAATAAATTGAAATAAATTGTTATTTGTTCTGTTTGAGTTTTTTTTACAATAATTTCTCTGGTACGCAGACTTTTTGGTCCAAGTATTTATTACAAAAAAAAGTCCAGATTTTTGCACACATAAAATTATTTAAAAGTTTGTTCAACTTGGATTATTACTTGTTAATGTTAACTGGCCGGCACGAACCAGTCCTCACCATTTAAACCATTTTAACATCTGGAGAGTTCAGCCATTGAAAGCGCATCTTTACCCCAGTAAGCTAGTCTGATCTTCTTCAGCTGCCCTATGCTCCAATAAGATGAATGCATCTGTCTCACTATGTTACGGTTTCAATCTAAACTTTGCTCTGACAGAATCTTCGATAATTGAAGCAAAATTCTGCACTATAGTTTGGTTACTGCATATTATGGTCGCTGCTTAGTTTGACACATTCCAAGTTTCTTAAAAGTTTTTTAACCTCTTCAAATTCAAATACACTTGAGCAGCGTATCACTTGATTGACCTCAGACCCGCTTCGAAAACCTTAAATTTGGTACTTGAGGAAAGGCCTTTTTACTGATAATGCAATTTATTGCCTTTTTCGCCTCCTTTAATTTTTTATTTTGATGAGCCGTAAAGGATACTTAAGATGTTAGTAGGACGCCAAGATATCTAAACTCCTTCAGCCCTTCTAGTTCCTGGTTTTCCCAAGTCCATTTTTCTTATTTTTAAAGTCGTCCATATACATACATTCCTGAAGATCATTACTTTGGACTTAAAGATATGAGACAGCTGTTGTTGTTGTTTTTATATAGACTTTGTATGTCCCTTAGCATTTTTGAAGACATACATACCTAAGTTGTTTAGTTTGCAGAACAACGCTTTATAAGGTTCTATCTACAAAAACGGGAACTTTACAATTTCGCTGTGTCGTCCGTCCGTCCGTCCATCTGTCTCTCAAACTTTTTCATCTCCGCGGTTTACAAAGATATCGGCATGGAAATTTGGAATTAAATGCTTTAAGCCTAGAAATAAATTTTCATGCAAGCAAATTTAAAAAGTGGAGCCATTTGGGGGTGACACCTGTATCAATGAAGTTTCCATAGATTTTGAAACAGTGACACACCCCATCGAGTGATATATCAATCAACAGACCTTTTGAAATGAGGATGAGTTTTGCTTCAACACTTCTTGATCCAAATATGCAACATACAAATTTTTTTTGTGCCCCTGCCATTAAAAGTGGCAATGGCCAGTGTTCAATAATTTAGAAAGTAATCACAGAAACTTGACTTCAATGAGTACTTTCATTTAAAACTATCATATTTCAAGCATTCTGGCCCAAATAGTTTTAGAGATATAGGCCAAAAACGGTCAATCATCGACATGCGAGTTTTGAAGATCTGAAAACGAGTTTTGTAGGTCTGATCGAATGCATTAAGAAACACTTTTTGTACACCTATGTGGTAACACATTAAAAGAAATTTTTTTTTTTTTTTTTTTTTGTCGTAGGTTTTTGTCACACTACACTGGAGCACTCAGACTCAAAACTGGTCCATTGTACTACCAGGCAGCAACCTACTTTTACTGAAATTTCCTGGTCTTCCGAAGACCAGCAGGCGCTTCTGTGATGAGGAGCCTACATCATCAGCTCTCACCTCATCAGCGCCGAATAATTGCCACCTGATCCGAGCAAAGGCGAGACAATGGCAGAGGAAGTGCTCTGCAGTGTCATCGTCTTCTCCACAGGCGTCACAGAGGGTTTCGTCACTTAGGCCAAGCACACTTAGGTGTTTGGCGAAAGTGTTGTGCCCCATTAGTACGCCAATAAGTTGTCTGCAGTCTTTTCTGTTAAGAGATAACAAGAAAGCCGCGGATTTCTTACAGACGTTGGGGAGCATGCGCTTGGTCTGTCTACATCCTGGAGAGTCATGCCACCTGCGGTTGTGCTCTCGAAAAGTCCAACCATCGATGGAAGCCCTAACCGAGGACGCGGGCAGTCCCAGCGTAGGTTCAGGTCCTGAGAAAGCCTCATCTGATCCTCGCCTAGCAAGTTCATCAGCGATCTCATTTCCCGTGATCCCGTGGTGCCCGGGAACCCAGACAAGTCTTATCGCATTCAATCTACCGATCAAATTCAGAGAAGACTTGCATTCCTGAACTATTCTGGAAGTGGTTAAAGGGTTGAGCAAGGCCTTAAGCACAGCTTGGCTGTCGCTACAGACACAAATACTTCGCCCCCTCCACCTATTCTTCACAATATAGCTCGTAGCCATTAGGATCGCATAGGTTTCCGCTTGGAAAACCGACGCAAATTTGCCTAACGAGGTGTGCAGTCTAAAGTTGTCGCTCTCCACGAAGGCACCAGCACCAGATCCTTCACTGGTCTTGGAGCCGTCCGTGAAAATTCGACTACATTCCTTTCCTGGCTCAGATTCTGGCCAGAGCCAGTCCTGAGTACAGGGAAAGTCGACTTTGTATGTTCGTCGCAGCTGGAGTACTGGTGTCCGTGCGTCAGACGGCATATCCATAAGACTGGGGTCAAAGGAGATGCGGTGCGCAAGGTCATCGAAACTCCAGTGCGAGTTGTACCAATAACCACTTCTTTTTAAACGGAAGATGGCCTTGAGAGTGCACCCCATGGTATGGACATCTAGGGGGGGGGAGATTCAGCAGGGCATCAAGAGCAGAGCCAGGCGTGCTAGGGAAGGCCCCCATGCAGCCGAGACAGACCGTTCTTTGAAGCTTGGTGAGAGCAGCAGTATTTACGTATTTACGTATTTACGCGAAAGCTTATTCCACCAAACGACCGATGCATAGGAGAGAAGGGGTCTAATCATAGCCGTGTAGATCCAAACGGATCTTTTTGGTGATAGACCCCAGGTTTTGCCGAAAATTCCTTTACACTGCCAGAAAACTGACAGTGCCTTCGCAATTTTCGTTTCAATATGTTTTTTCCACAGAAGCTTCCTATCTAGAATGACACCCAGATACTTAGCTTCATCGGAAAAGCGGATAGTGACACCTTTTAGTACCAGTTGAGTCGAACCAGTTAATTTCCTCCTCCTCGTAAAGAGGACAACCTCGGTTTTAAGAGGGTTGACTGAAAGCCCATTTCTGGTACACCAATCGTCGATCACGTCTAGAGCTGCCTGCGCTTTTGAACACACATCCGCTAGGCATGATCCGACAGACAGAACGGCTACATCATCCGCATAGGCCTGGGCGTAGATGTTGGAACTATTAAGAGCATCGAGCAGAGAGTCAACCAGCATGCACCATAGCAGAGGAGACAAGACACCACCCTGCGGGCAGCCCCTATTTACCCCCGCCATAACATACTGGCCACAGTCCGCGTCCGCAATAATAGTTCTGTTCATCAGCATTGCTTTAATCCAAAGCACTAATGATTCATCTACACCGTGTTCTCTGGCCGAGTTGCACATGCCATCAAAAGTCGCATTGTCAAAGGCACCCTCTATATCAATGAAAATGCCCAGCGCGTACTCTTTCCTGTCGAGTGCACATTCAATTCTGCCAACGAGATTTTGAAGCGCAGTCTCGCAAGATTTTCCGCGCTGATAGACATGTTGCATCTGAGACAGAGGATGAAATCGCAACGCGGTTTTGCGCACGTGAAGCTCAACCAGCCTTTCCATGCTTTTCAGCAGGAAAGAGGTTAGACTGATAGGTCTAAAGTTCTTGGCGAGTGAGTAGTCCCCCTTACCGATCTTTGGTATGAAGGCTACCCTAACTGTACGCCAAGGGGTCGGGATATAGGCGAGTGCCAGGCTGGCTGTGAAGATTCTTTTCAGAACCGGCAGCAACTTGTCTATACCCTTTTGCAACAAGGCTGGATATATGCCATCGGTACCAGGCGACTTGAAACCATCGAAGGACGCGACTGCGTATTTGATAGCTTCATCTGTCACCACGAGCGATGAAACAAACCAGCATCGTCGTGTTACATTTATCAGCTCATCCTCAGTTCCAGGGATAGGAACTGGTTTTGAGCCGGTTGTAATCCGGTTATCTGGAAAATGAGTCTCTAGCATGAGACTAAGCGTTTCAGCTTTTGACTCAGTGTAGGTACCGTCTGGTCTTCTGAGTGTTTCCAACTTGGTTGGTTTGTCCCTTTTAAGAACTTTAACCAGTCTGCTGGTTTCACCGAGTGTTTCGATCTTTCCACAAAAATCTCTATAGGAGGCACTTTTCGATATCCGAATTAACCTCTTATATTCTTTTGTTTTGATCGGTACAGGTTCCAGTCCTCTTCCAAGTCGGTCTTGAGAGATCTGTTTAGAAGTTTCCTGGTTTCCTTGCGAATTGTCTGCAGTTCTGCGTTCCACCATGGAACAGGTGATCTGCAGGGGGTATTTCTAGCTGAACACGTCAGTTCAAAACATTGGGTTAGAGTGTTGTTCAAGTCTAGAACGGCTTTCTCTACCTTCTGTCTCGTTCTGAGCTTAGGGAGAGGTTCAATACGATTACCTAGCTCATCCCTAAACTGTATCCAGTTGGTTTTTCTTGGATTCCTCCTCTTCAGCAAAGTTGTGGTTTCGCATTCGATTCGGAATTCAATGTACCTATGGTCTGACAGGGACACTTCCGACAGAACCCTCCAGTCTGTAATCTCCTTAATGTATCTGTTGGATAACGTTAAGTCGATTACTTCCTGTCTCCTTGTCGTAACAAAAGTTGGTTGGGAGCCAACATTGTTGATGTCCAAATCAGATAGTAAGAAATTCAGAAGATCATTCCCTCTCTTGTTGCATTTGCTGCTGCCCCAGAAGGTATTCTGAGCATTAGCATCACAGCAGATGATTAGGCCTAATTTTCTGATTTCACAGTACTCTACGAGTTCCGATACCGCTCTTGGTGGTGGCGGCAGAACAGAATCGTAGGGGAAGTAAGCTGACGCTACGACGAAATTACGCCACATTCCATTCGCTTCGTAGCTTACAACTGCAGCAACCAAGTCTTGTCCACAGAACTGTACAAGCTTGGTTGCTGAGAGAAATTTCGGCACAATAAGTCAAGTTCTCGGTCTTTCAGATCGCTCGTCATAAAGTGGTGAGAAACCTCGCAAGCCTCCAAGACCACAGATGCGATTTTTCCACACCCATGGTTCTTGAATGGATGCTATATGTAGTTTTGTCTTCACCATGGAAAGTCTGCTACATAGGAGGGCAGTAGCATCCTTGGAATGGTGAAGGTTGATCTGGGTAAAAATTATTTTGATGTTTACCGTGGTTTTCGTCCATTATCCGCACTACTTGGAAATGAAGTGGAAATTAATCCTTCCAAGATGCAGATAGGGACGGGAGTCATACCTAGAACGGATGGTCTCAACCGAAGTTTCGTCTAGACCCACAACGAGAGAAGAACCGTCCTTATTTTCCCGGTTCTTACTCTCCTTATGAGAGTAGATTTTCCACTTCTTGGTTTCGAGGCCAGGGTTCTGGATATGTAATCGCGCCAGCACATCTGCCGTTTTCCTGAGTTGCCCCGGAATCCAGCAGACAGCGAGCGTCAGTTTTGGCGGCCTGAAAACCTCAAAAGTTGTGGTTCCCAGGGGGGGGATTTTCGGCACAGATTTGCTCAGCCATTCAAGGGTTTGCTGGGTGGAGCACTTCAACACAAAGGTTCCGTTTTCCAAACCACAGCCCTCCACTTGAAAGCAAGCATTCTCTGCCGTAGCTAGCTCCCACAGTTGATCTTCGCAGAGTTTGCACTCCGCGTCGGTCATACTGTCATACTGTCATCATTGCCAGCTTTTCCAATTCGGAGCGCCAAAGAGGAGATAGCAGCTCTTTTGTAGGGCCGCAATTCTCGCTCCTTGCGCTCGGTTTTTTCCTTCTTCCTCTTCGCGGTTTCGCCTGCATCGGCCAATTTCCATCCAATGGAGCTACAGCCTTTGCTGGTTGTTTGAGACCTTCTTCCTCTTGATCCTGTTCGAGTCAGCAGAAGAGGAGGTAGCGTTGGCTCCAATAGACTGATCGGTTTCGGTTGGAGTTACCTCTGCCGACCTGTTTCTCTTTGCCGTCGCCACCAAGGGGTGCGACTCTCAGCACTTGCGCCTTCAACCTCCTCCGGAGTTTCTTTGCGCCGTGCGATTGTCGCTAGCCTTTTTCTTCTCTTCTTTTGACTCTTAGTCAGGGGCCCTTCAGAGACTGCCTCGTTTGGAGCCCGTTCAACCTGTTCGGCATTCCGGGTCGTACCATCAGAAGCAACACTCTGATCAGCCACTTGACTATGTGGTTGGAGATTAAGCGTATCAGGCAGAGCCTCTCCGCTACATTCTCCAACTTTCCAACTCAGTCTATCGAACTTGTCGTAGAGTGAGTGGCAGGAATCTTCGGATTGGGTACCAGCGATTCCATGGTCAGCGCCCCGGGGGGCGGAGGAGGGGGGGGGGGGGTAGTATGATGGTTGGGGCCTCCAGAATCCTTGCCCCAGCCGTAGTCGAGAAGACTACGGGTGGATTTTCGCTGTCGCGAGTACCACCTGGAGTAGTTTCCAATCTTTGTTTATCCGTCATACTTGTTTTAACTTGTTTATCGTCAAAGTCAAGACGTTTCTGGCTTTTGGTTCGATGTCTCACCTGGGATCTTTGGAACCGAGGTTCTTTGACTCTTAAGCCCTCCCGCCACGTCAAGGCAACCAGAAAGGGAGAGACATTAATAAAATGGTTTATAGACCTCCAAATATTTTATTTATATTTTCTAATAACAAAACAAAGCGGCTTAACAAATAACACAATAATAAAAATTCAATAAAATAATAACAAAAAATACTTCATCTTTTTCGCATAAGAAAAAGTGTACACTAAAAAAATAAACAACTTAAAATCAGTACTTAGTCTGTTTCCCTTTTGACTTCAAAACAGCCTCAACCAACTTTTTAGAAAATTTTTAAGAAAGAATGACAAAAAATTCCTGTCGAATTGACCAAAAATTGCCCAGACTCTTTGCTTGATATGTTCCGTTTTCGGATCTGCGTAGCCGGATAATCCCGCAAATGCTCGATCGGGTTAAGATCTGGGGTTTGCGGAGGTTGCTTTGGTGTCCAATATAACAACCATTCGTTTACTACTTTCGCCATGTGCTTTGGGTCGTTGTCTTGCAGGAAGACCCACCATCCATTCAATCCGAAATTTGTAACAGTTATAAACTTATACTACAAGCATAGTAAATAAACATGTCAATGTTGTAACTAATAACTAGTAGAAAAAATACATATATTAAATGGACACAGTTATGAGAGTACTCAGAACTCTCTCAAAAATGAGAGCTATCTTGATATTAAAACCTCGCAAATTTAACTCTTAAATAGATAATCACACGAGAGTAACTCTCAAGAGCTTACTAGCGAAAGTACAGTACTTGTAGAATGTCGAAAACATTAATGGTTCTACAACATGAACAGTTCGGAAAGATGATCGATTTTTTGTCCAATCTTTCTTCCGGGGGACTGTGTACTATGGATCAGTTTTGTTTTTAAGAAAAACGTCTAAATAAGTCTGTTGTTTTACCTCTTTTTTGTTTATTGATTTTTTTTAAATAATTTTTGTAAATACAAAATTATAGTTAATATGTCTGTTCCTGTAGAGATAATAAGGAAGCTATATATTTTAGACTGAGTTTTTTTGGGATTCAGAATTTTTTAAAACTGCCAACTCTTTTATTTTTTGTAGAGTATACAAAAAAGTTTACTACTGGAATGTTGTTCTTTTCGGCTCATTGTAAACATACGTTGAAGGATCGAACTGCAACTTCTATTTTAACACTTATCCTCAACCTATTTCCCGAAGGTATTTGGTTGTACCACATGAAATGTCAATACTTCTTTTTTATAAAATTTTATTTTGTTAAAATTTGAACCATTGACATCTATAACCTTCTTCAACCGTGATTCAAGGTCCATTATTCCTTTTTCATAGGCTCGATTTTGTGACGCTAAAAAGTTTTCGAAGTTTTCTATGACCTCTGCTCGGTTTCGAAACTTCTTTGCCGACAAAATGACGCCAGACTGCGGAAAAGGTGATAATCCGTTGGAGAAATATCAGGAGAGTACTGTGGATGGGGAAACATTTCGAATTCCAAATGTATCTGAGAAAAGAGTACGAATTTGAACCGTCGACAGCATAATATAAGAATTCCTAAACAAAAATAACTGTACTTGCAACGGACCCTAAAAGTGCCACACATCAAAAACACATACCACTTTATCTTATAAAAAAAATCACTGTGTTGTACAGATCCTCACTCGACAGCTTCTAATTGAGTACTAAGTGAAAAATCCGACATTTCATGTGGTTCAACCTAATACCAATGAATAATGAAAGCGCAACTCATCTAAAGAAACACACTTGCATGAATAAACTCAAGAAGTTACACTAATCGAGGAAACATTTTAAAAAAGTTGCACTTATAGAGACATGATGTGTTACGACTTTCGTGTTGCAAAAATCGAGAAGTTGCGCGAATTGAGGGTGCCGTTAACCGAGTTCGTACTGTATTTAATATTTTCAGGAGAATGCACGTCTTACTAACATATGAACCACCTGATATTAACCCTTTTTATTCGAATACGTAGCATTGCGTATAGCTTCACACTTTCGATTATTTCAAGTCTCATTATTTGTCAGCCTGCGAGTGTTACTATATCCCAGCATACAACTTCAAAATCGTTGACTACATGTCAATGAAAGTATGATGGGCTTAACCAGCATTACCCCCTTTCCGCCCTTTCGAATATATACATTGTTTTATATATTCCCTTTATTAAACTGTCTGCTCAACATATTCTATATTCGTACCTGCCGTCAACATAACAACTGCAACTCCATGGTATCCAGGTATTTTCGGTCATCCATGCTATGAATAAAAGTATCGAGTTACAAAAATAGGAAAAAAATAACGAAACATCTCTAATCAATCAGAAATCCTTCGCGAAGATACCTTCTTTGTGTGCCCTGCCGTCACTACAGATACGCAGCCACGAGAAAACATCAGGGAGCCATTGTTCTACTCTAGTGTGTATCTTTTAAGACCGTCACAAAAGGGACAATCATAGACAAAGATACATATTTTAATAAAGTTGATAACGAGAAGGCGAATTATTCGAGGGCGAGTAAACCGAGGAAACGGAACAAGAAAAGGGCAGTCATACATAATCAATCCCATATACAGTTTATTGGTTTTGAAGGCCTCCTTTTGCCCTACTGGTTATGGGACACTGGCCCGGTGTACCTACCTGACTATCAGGTAACTCCTAGAGAATTTGTCTTCGACGGAAGTGAGACATATTCTCCGGAAAACAATGACGATTATAATGAAGGTTGATGTTAATGGCTTGCTGACTGTCCTGCTATTGGACAAAGGATAATCTATGTCGAAGCGAGGGGACAGTTATTCAACTAGACGATAACAAGATTGGAGTACAAATTTACTTATTCGGAATTCTCAGAATGAATTTGGTTCAGTTGCGGCGTGAATGTCACATCCCTGACGTCTCCCTTAAGCAGTACCCAATTAGATTCCATTGTATGTCCTTTCATTTCACAATTACTCCCCGAGGAAACTAAATCAAAACTTTTAACAAGCTGCTTCCCTCGAAATTCCTTATTTTCCTTCACCGTCTGCATTGAAGTTTCGCGTCAGTCGCATGCAAAAGTGCAATTCTCCGAGCTCGTTGTTTGAATGGCAAGCAGCAATTGAGTTGCGAAAACAGCTGCTGCTCATTTTTTGGCCTCGCCAAAGTGAACATCAAACGGATGACTCCCTCACTTGTGTGTGTCCTTCGAACACTGTTGAGGGATACATTTGAACAGACAACAACATGAAATGGAATCGTGCTTGAAATTGGTAAAGTTATTTGTTTTGGTGATTGGTTTCGATCTCATTATTTGATAAGAAGTTTTCAAATTAGGACAAAGCCTCCCTGAAAGGAGTGACGGCAATGCAATATGGTGCAGCGTGTGTTGAGGTAGTCTCTTGAATTGCTCAAGTAGAGGAAACAGAGAAACCATTGGATGATATCGAAAATAACAAGTGACTATGTAGGAACTCATCAACCTATTTAGTCTTTAAGATTTGAAGAAGTCAGACCTTTAAGGCGAGACTTGTAACCAAAGGATGAAGTGACTCGGCCACGTCTGACAGCCTTCCTGAGCCCGTTTGGACATCGCCTCTGATGAGTTACTGTCTTTGACGGAGGATGAGGTAGTTTAGAGAACCATCGTACGCTTTACCCCCATTACCGCCAAACAAATAAGTGTGGCTGAAAATGTAATGTAGTGCAGGTTAGGTTAGGTTAGGTGTGATTGGCGGACTGCATACAAAGGGTGGGCCATCTAGTTTTTGTTTAAATCATCGGTTATTTGGACACTGACAGCTGTTTTCCGCTCAAAATCTTGACAAAAAGACAGTATCATACCTCCGCGGAACGAAATGAGTCGCTTTACGCTTGAACAACGTTGGAAGATATTGAAAACTTATTTTCAAAGTGAGTGCTGTGTAACCCAAACAGAGCGTTTTCTGAAAATAACTTTTGGCCGAAATGAAGCACCCGCCCACTGCTGTACGCAAGTTTGTGCAAAAAGTTCGTGAGACTGGTATGCTAGTGGACAACACTCATGGTCCCCGTCGTCATACCGAGGTCATACCCCGTCGTGGCCGAGAGTGTGGGACTCAATTCACGAACATCAACTCGCCATCGATCTCAACAGCTCAACATTTCACGCACTAGCCTGAGCAGAATTTAGAAGATCTCAGATTAATCGCTTACAAGGTTCAATTGACTCGCGCGACCATGCACTTCGTTATGGCTTCGCAGTTTGGGCCTTAAAGCAGTTCGAAATTGACAACGATTTTGGACGAAAAATCATCTTTTCTGACGAGGCGCATTTTCATCTCGGCGGCTAAGTTAACAAACAAAATTGCCGCATCTGTGGCTCGTAAAACTTGCACGTTATTGTCGAGAAGCCTGCATTCGAAGAGAGTGAGAGTTTGGTGCAGATTGTGGAATGGCGGCATCATTGGACCACTTTTCTTCGGAAATGAGGCTGGGAACAACGTTTGGGTCAACGGTGGGTGTTTTTTTTTTTTACTGAAATTGAAGACATAGATTTGGATGATCTCTGGTTCACGCAGGATTGCGCGCTATGCCACACAGCCCGTGGCACGATCTTTTGCGCACCACATTCCCAAATTGTATTATCAGCCGTCTTGGTAATGTAAATTGGCCGCCTCGGAACTGCGATTTGATTCCTTTGGACTTTTTTTTTGCGGGAAACCGTGAAGGATGATGTTATGCCAACAATCCGGAAGCGATTCAAGCACTTAAGGGCAATATCATCCAAGGTCGAAGCCCAATCCACCGAGACTCTCAGTGTCAAAAATGGTTTTGAACCATAGAATAATAGGCAACACGCTGTCAGTGCTCTCTTCGAGGAAGGACGCACAACATCGACGATTTGGCCAAGATGTCACTATAGTCCGCTTAACGACTTTGTCACCTCGGTTCCGAGGAAAACAGTACGAACATCGTCAGTACCAAACGCTGTTTCTTTAGGCTTAAGAGCAAGAGGCAATTGAATAATAGGGCCCTTTCACGAAAGACCAAGCTGACTTTTTGTGTTAAACCTTGATCATCCCAGTCCTGCTCTATGGCGCCGAAGTTTGTTTGAGAGAAACATTTTGCGTGCAATCGTTGTTTCTGTTTGCGTTGGTGGTTATTAAAAAAGACTCAACCACCACTGAAATTAGCCTAGCCGGACTTCTACTACGAGTAGGACTGCATGGCCCATCCATCTGTCTATACAGACCGCATGGACAACTTAGCCCCGCCTGAAGAATATTCGATTCTAAGCCTATGGGAAACAGCAAAAGAGCAGTTTCACGATTGAGATGTTGCACCCAAGAGGAGAAGGAGACAAGAATGCCACCGTGATTGCTGAAGTCGCTTGTTGGTTAAGTACACCTCGGCCTGCAGCGCTATACTAAGAAGAAATAATGTAACAACAATGAGATCCTTGGAAAAGACGCCTATTCCCACGCACTCATCCGCCTTGGATTCGTTTACGACAGCTCGCAGAAAACCATTCAACGTCTGAAATTCAGACTTCTATTCAGATTTGGAGTTCTTTCCAAGACTGGCTGAGAAATTTAAGATTGAGGTAGAAAGAGGTCGGTGTCTTAAGGAAGGAATAAGAAAAATCAACAATATTCGAGCGCTTTGTCCGGTATCCGAAACACACGTGAAATGCGGTAAGTTTAGCTACTTCTCTACGATATACGAGAATATCCAATGAAGGAAGATGGGCGAGTATGTTCAGTGCAGCAGGTGGTATAGGTTTTAGTTCTACCAAACGTAGAATTCGGTTTAGGAGTTTCTGAATTGAAATGCGACTCCGTACATTTATATAGCAAGTAGGGAATGTGCAATTATAATTCCCATTTTCATCCTTAATTTTCCTATTTAACATTATGAGATCAGATGTTCTTTTTGACTAGTGGTTTGATATGAACATTTTTGGTTGCCTATTGCCTTCGGTTGAGCATCAGTACAACTTACACAGGTGCGATTCGTTACCAAGCATTTCGTTAATGGTAGACATTGGTATGGGCTGTATGAAAGGTGTATTAGAACCTTTTTAGCGAAATGGTCAACAGATTTATTGATTAAAAGGGTGCCACTCTAAGTAAGCAAGTGTTAGCAGTAGCTGAAAACCATCTCATATAAGTTTGGATATGATTTCTTTTTTCGGTTTTTATGCGGATTTCGATAGCGTTAACTGTGTAGTTGTCATCCACTTCACCACAGCACGGATTCTGGTTTTGATATTACTTATCAGGCCTGCGACTCATGGGGGAACAGAGCCAGAGGTAATACCCCCTTCCATCGTTAACGGTCATTCTTCCAGTCATCAAGACCAAGTTGCTTTGCGTCTGCGATGACATGGTCATTATACCGGAGGTTTGGTCTTCTTCTCTTTTTTGAATTGGAAGTCTTGGACTCGAAGGCTGTCCTAGCTGGTGCATTGGTGTCCATCACTCGATGTGTTAGAACCAGTTCAGTCTACCAATTTTTGACTTCCTGACTATGTCCACATTCTACAGTTCGTAGAGTACGCGGTTGTATGTTTTCCTCCATCCAACTGTCTCGCAGACAGGACCATAGACACAACGTAGAATTTTTCTTTCGAAGGCACTTAGAATCGGCTCTGCAATTCTGCTTATCGTCCAACTTTTGGCTCAATATAACAAGGTTGGCAACGTTAGGGCTTTGTAGACCATAACTTTGGTTCTTCGTGTCAAGAGTGTTGATCCAAACTGTTTGGACAAACCGAAGTAGCAACGGTTACTAAATATTTGGAATCTACGTCGAATCACCACCAAGATGTCACTTGTGGAATTCACGTTTTACCTGAGATAGACAAACTGCTTGTAGCTGTCGAATGTGATGTTTTATCCTAGCTGATGGACGACGGGTCAATTTTAACTCGACAGCATATACTGTGTCTTCTCTCAATTTACCCTAGGCCAATTTGTTTCGCCTGTTCTCAATTGCTTCTACAACAGCTCGCTGCGAACGCTCGAAAACGTTGATGTCATCTACGATACCTAGCAGCTGGACCGATTTGCAGAAGAAAGTGGCTTCCTTGTCAACATCTGTCCGCCTCACTATCTTTCCCAGAGCCAAATTAAAGAAGTCACACAACAGCGCACCTCCGTGCTGAAATCCTGTGTGGGATTCAAACAGTTCCGATATTTTAGAACCGTACTGCACGGTGCATCGCGTGTGGTTTGCGTGGCGCGACATAAGCGGATCAATTTTCGCCGGAATCTCGAATTCGACCATATAATCGAATAGTTCCTTGCGATGGATGCTGTCTTATGGGACTTTGAAATTGATGCAGATTTGGTGCGTATCGATTTGAAATTCGATGGTATTTTTTAGAATTTGGTGAAGTGTGAAAATTTGGCCGATTTCTTCAATAGTTTTTTCGTTAAAGCGCTTTTAGATATGCCTCGTCGGTCGCAGTTATTTTCTGCTAGCACTCACTATCATACCACGGATTTATTGTCGGTGGTAGACCCTATGAAAAGTGTATCAGGACCTTTTCTAGCGAGATGATAAACAGGTTCATTGCTTAAAAGAACACCGTATCCTGATACCCAAATGAGTGTCACTCTGATTCAGCAAGTGTTAGTAGAACTGAAATCAATCTCACCGCAGTTTGGATCTGATTCTCTTTTAGGTTTTTCTTATGCGGATTTCGGAGCTCGACAGAATCGATATATCGAGACTGTGTTTCCATCAAGATGGCGCTACCTACCATACAACGACGCAACAGTCTAGCTCTAGGATCAAGTCCTAGCACAGAGAAATTAATTATTAAATTTCACGACTCCACCCTTTTCAAGTACCTAACAATGCTCTCAATCTCACCGTTTGGAGTTGACATTAAACTGTAAATGCAAACCCCTCAATTCGTGAAAAAACACCAAGTACAGGTCGACGAGTTCGGTGCCATGACATAACGCCAAGCGACATAAGGCCAAATTTTAAAACTTGGCCTTATGTCGCTTTATCAAAGTGACATAAGACCAAATTTTTGCTTTGGCCTTATGTCACTTTCACAAAGCGACATAAGGCCAATTGGCTTTATGTCGCTTTCCGCTGTATATCTGATTTAGGCTTACCTTATTAAAATATACCGTCCATTAAACATTCTGAGACATTTAAAAGAAAACGGGTAAAAAGTGAAATTCGTATGCGGCCAAACTGGGGGTTGCAGGGGGCAGCATGAACCCTCATACTTCACTTTTTACCTGTTCCCTTATACTAACTCCACTGTTCAATTTCATTTTAATTACACATAAACATGTTATTAAAAATTGTGGAATTATGACCCACTTGATGTTTATTGAAATTATTATTTGGTGTTATGTCTCAAAAAAATTTGGCGTTATGTCGCTTTGTCGAGCGACATAAGACCAAATTCTGAAATTTGGCTTTATGTCACTTTGAGAAAGAGACATAAGGCCAAATGCTAGAATTTGGCCTTATGTCGCTTGGCGTTATGTCCGGGCCCCGACGAGTTCACCTCGGACTGTCGCGCCAACGTTGTTATTATTGTTAAAGCATACATAGCAGCGGACCAAGAGGTCTCACTTGCGATACTCCAGCTTTTATGGAGTTAAACAGAAAGCATTCGCTTCAAGGTATGACTTTTAGATTGTTACAAGGATCTGACGTTTCCAGGCAGAAATTGACGTAGTTCGTGTTTCCAGCCTTTCAGTTAGACCTTGTAAGACCAATGCTGGACCAAAACTGGATCAATAGTGGAATGCTTAATTCTAAGACAGGACATTTTCCTTCTATTTAAAATTTTCAAACTATTTTGAACACATTAGACGTCATCAGAGGAGTGATATCGGTCCACTCGATTTTTTATCAGTTGATGGATTTACTGGCGGCGATACCATTTTAACTTCTACCACTGTTCCGATCTAAGGGCGCCTTTAATAAGATACACACATTGAAGAAGGTAACGCTTTACGAAATTCTCCAATGATTAAGTCGCAGTCCTTAAATTCTTTAAGTTCTCTCCTGTCTGCGAGGAAAGCGAATAGAGAAAGAAAAAGCTCTACAAAGATGTGGGTACCATTTGGAACTTGGAAGGAAAGATCCGTTGAATAAACTGGTCATGCTAAGCGTATAAACAGTCTTGATGACTGGGAGGAGCGTGCTCAGGCCGTCAGGGATGGAAGGGAGCATAATTTAGACTCAGACTCTTCATGTGTCGCTGGCCTAAGAAGTGAGTTAGTCGATTCTGTTAAAATCGTATTTATTATTAACGAGTTGCTCGGTGTAACATCCACTCTATTGGAGTTTACAGAGAGGATTTGCCCATCGAAGTCATGTAAAGATTTTCAAACTTAGACGTCCGGAGTTGGCATAAAACGGTTAGTTCCTTTGACTCGTGAAAGAGCAATAGCACGAATAACACGAATGGTTGCTACAGAAACAAGGCACAAGTCCATCTCGGACTGAAGCCCAACCCAAGAAAGAGGTTTGTCCGTCGAATGGTTTTAAAAGTTCTTTCAAGGCCGTGTGTCAATTGCTGCAAAAGCTGGATGAATATATATTAAACCATACATTTTTCAGTTGCCAAATTAAAACAAACACTTAGCTTATCGATTCATCTTCCTGCTTCTTCGCCAATTCGTCATGATTACTCCTTACTGGAGGCTCATGAGGCTTTTTGAAGTGAGTAATCAAATTCGCATTCCATTGTCAAGTTTAAGTGCTTGGCTTCAAAATGTCCTGGTATGTCAAGGAACAACCTACCTACAAACGTCTCTCTCAATCGGAATATTTTCTAATATGTATGTTTAGGTATGTAATAAGCATTCCATTGCAAAAGACATACAATTAAATTATTTTTGTGAGAAATTTGCATCGCATTTCCCAAAATATTTTCCCTGTGATTAGATAGACAGGTACGTTCATACATATTCCCATGTACCTCCATATCCATTGCTGGTTTTAATGTGGAGGCAAAGGTACAGAAAAAAAATCAGTTCAAGTGCTTACCACAAAAACCGCACTAATTTTACAAATAATTCTGTAGGCACCAAGTACCTTGCACCCTTGATATCACTTACAGTCTCTCATTATCAGACGCAAACAACATACACAAAAAAGCATCTAACAACAACCCCTCCAAAATCAAATGCGAAACAAACAAAAAAGGCCTACTAACCCATCCCCACAACCCAGCATCTCTACTCAGCATAGAAATGAAAACAAAAAAAAAACCAAAACAAAACAGAAACAATAAGAAGACAGACACGAAAAGATACAGTCAATGGCACTGTCTACCTGAGAGCACAGCCATCGCGCAAGACGATAACACCACGCGTCTGCGAAACAGCCAACCGTCTCATTGCGTTTCAAAATACCAATAAATGTATTTGAGATCTGGGACTATCACACGCCCCTTTTGCTCTTTGAATAGCAATCATCACTTGGGCGGAGTTTCGAGTTGAATCGGTCGAATCTATTGTTGCCGAGACAATGGTCACTTGAAAGGAACAGGTTTTTCCTGAAACCCAAACGGACTTGCGTTGGTGTTGGTTGGCATGGGAGCGAGAGAGAGAATTGAGAGAAAGAGAGAAATCTTGTGAATGTGTGTGTGGAATGTTTCATTCAGAGAATCCTTTCATCTTTTGTGAACACCTTGTAGGTAGGTGTGGCCAGTGTCTTAACATGTGACTATACCTATGAGTCCAATTGACTGCCTTCTGATGTGGTCGTCATGGAGACACCTCGCAGCAAAGCTTTTGGCCGAAAACCCTAGCAGAAAGTGATCTAAAAAAATAACAAAGTGTCTATGTATAATCTGCTGTAACTCCTCAACTCTGAGATACATTTATACCACCACTCAGGTGCCATACCTTCTGACATGCCATTGAATAGCTTCCCACTATCGCTGTGTTGGTGTATTGAAACATTTTCTTATTGGACACAGATACACACACGCACACCAACATGCATCCACTGTTTGAGAGGCACTGCTACGAATCGTTTTGTTTGCTTGTCCATTCATCTGCGCCCTCACTCTCAGATGAAATTCTATTCCTGATCGTATCGTATTCAGTTTCATCATTGGGTTTTAGTTTATCGTGTAACGTCTTGGCGTGAGGTCGGATTCATTGTGTATCTCTCTCTCAAGGCGAACAAAAAGCAAAATAAATACAAATTTGTCTGTTTTTTTTGTTGATATCTTTCGCTCCTTCGGTGGGATATTTTTGCTTCTGATGTATGTATCTCGAAGTTTTTCTATTGCAACGATATTTTAATATTTTATCTGGTCGTCGTATGTCCTGCCGTTTTGTATATTTTTCGATGTCGTCGTTGTCGTTGTCGCCGTCGTTTTCATCTTCTTCTTCGGCATGTGGTGATAATATTCGTCCGGTTCTCTAAGAAAAAAAAAATACAAACAAAACAAAAAAATAAGAAAAAAGAAAAAAAGATACATCTTCATGATCTTGACGTCACATTTTGGTTCTTTGTTTCGTGATCGGCCGCCGCCGTTTAGTGTGATTTATAAATAAAAAAAGATAAAACGGAATTTTCTGTTTCTCTCGTTCATTTCGTGAAAATTTTGAATGTAATCCGAATCAATACTGAGGAATAAATAAAGCTTTTTGTGGTGTTTTCATTTATCTTTTGTGTCAAACGAATCCTTTTTCTCGTTCTATTCTTTTTTTTTTGTTTTTCGATTACTACACGTGCGAACAAGATTTAAACAAAATTACTCTCCCTTACATAATTATTCCGTGTGATGTATGTGATATGCTAAAGAAGGATTACTCAATACGGTTTAGAATTTGATGAACACTTTCGAATTGGATACAACAAAAAACATCAGAGTTGGCAGAACATTGGCGGTAGTGATTCAACTTTTAAAAGTAATCATTTCTTTTATTTTTTTTTATTTCTTTTGTTTTTTTTTTGTATACATGCAATGTCAACAATTTTGGGAATTTAAGCGATTGTTTGTGGATACGAAAACCAGGAGACTAGACAATTTTTTCTTTGGATTGATAACAAAAACAAAGTAATCAAATGATGTCTGATTTCATTCCAATTCAAATTGATTTGGAGCCGCAAACAACTACTGGGAGGAAAAACCATTGATGATACTTAGATGAAAATGAATGGAGTACTTCTAAAGTTCCTTCTAATTCATCAACCTCTTGGTTGAGTATCGTAAACGATTGTCGGCCTTTTCCATCAAAGCAGTTTTAGACATTCCTTTAGAAACTCAGACCTTCAAGTAAATTAACGACATTAAGCTATGGGCAAACGTTGTTACTAACCCAATAAGAATGACACCTTCTGAATTGGCAAACGTCGTTCATCCAATCGTTGCGTTACTTGTAAATGTGACGTGAATGCATAAGTCCGCATTCCAGGCGGTGAGCTCTGAAGTTGTAAGCACCCAAACTTATACAGATTCAGCGATCGTCAACAGTTGTTTGTCAAGAAATTATTTGCTTTTTGATTTGAGCTGAGATCTTGAATCCGAGATTGCTTTTGGGAGGATTTAGTGACTCAAGAGACTCCTAAAGTTACATAGGATTGTTGTCATATCCTTGAAACTTTGATACGTTCAGCGACGAGTACAAATACGAAGAAGACGTTGATCTTCGTATCAAACTATTTAAGTTATTTTCAACAAATTCTATCATGTGGTTTTAATGAGCCTTCAGTTTTTAGTACGAACGCTTAAGAACTTAGTTAACAGAATAATGTGTCTTCATCTTCTTGGATGGAGCCCCTAATTGAACGTGGGCTTATATCTTCAAGCGTTTTCAGCTAACACACTGTCTCAAATTTTGAATCACATGTCATAAAGGAGTAATTTTCTCAAACTTAATTTTTCTTCTTAAATGACTTGCCATTAAATGTAATTACACCCTAAGTTGTGTAAGGATATTTAAAAGTTTATAGGTTCTAAGAACGCAGAAGCATAGTCTAAGTGTCCTTTTTTACGCTGTTTCGTCCTTATTCATCGAACATTACCGAGGCAAAGGTCTCGAAAGCTGTAGCATCTTTATTCTCGGCATACGTAATTTGATGGAACAAATCTTGGAAATCCGACGGGAATGTGTAATTTGACTGGTCGACATTTTAGATAAACATTCACTTTGAAGTTTGACAGACAAACATCGAAAATTCATTGAAAATAAATACAGTAGAATCTCGAAAACATGAACTGTTCTATCACATCAACAGGTCGGAAAGATGAAAGATTTGTTCCTATCTTTCTCCAGGCGACAGTCTACAATAGAACAGTTTTGTTTTTAAATAGTGTGAGTTTTTATTTTTGATATATGCATTATTTTTATGAATGGCCAAACGTTCTTCTTTAACTAAATTTCGGTACTTGAAAAAATGAACAATTCGAAAAGGTGAACAGGCCTGTTTTAGATCTGTAATTTTGGTGACGTCTGAAAAATAACATAAAAGAAGGGAAGAAATAAGGCAGTAACAAAACAGTCATAGAAAGAGTTAAGTTGATGCCTTAAAGAAATGGTTCTAAGCACAATCATGAATCTAATATTTTTATAAAAAATATTCCTCATTTCCCAGGTTAATTGTCAAATATCATTGGCAGCTGCTTTAGAACAAAGACTTCTTTATATTATTTTTTATGTCAGTTGTCGAGTTTTGACGAAAAGGATATAGAATTATTTATTTTCTGTGGGTAGTTAGGCTGTATTAGAACAACATCATAAACTGAACAAAGATCGAAAATTTTGCAATCTCTGCAAAGACTTCAAACTAGGTTCGAATCAAAACAAGGGAAAAAACTTCATTCCATTGCTTTATTTAGCCTACATTCTTAGACCAAAAACATACAGGACTAAAGTGGATTTGCCCTTACTCGTATATCAAAAGTGTACGAAACGCCCGCTTGGATTTTAACAAATCCTATTACTGTCCACGGTGCAAATGTTGTGTAATGTAATAGTGCAAAATATAAAATGAGAAACAAATTGATGATCTGTCTGGAAGTAGTTTAGTATCAACGTTCATGTTCCCATTTTGTTTTGTTTGTTTGACATGTAAAATTTGCGAACGGGAATGTCTCATTTCACTGTGAATCTCAAAAAGACCACTTAAGTCACCGAAAACTTAACGAAACAGAGCTTAATCGCATTATGGTCACGCAGTTCTATTTGCATGTAATAGCGCATTTCCTTATGTCCGTTTATGGTTGACCCTTTAAGACGTATTTCTAGATTGCCCCAAAGTTATCATAATGAATTGGAATAAACGTTTGTCAGGTTTTCATAAATTTGATTTCCCTGTTGATTCACTAAAAGACCATTGTTTTTTTGAATAGACTAAAAACTACAATAGATCACAACCTTTTACGTTTGCCGTTAAAGAAAAGAGCAGACATACATAAGTATAATTGACTAGGATTTCAATATTAAATATCCGGAACGCATTTTTATTTTCTTTTTGTCCATCCCCCAGCGAAATGTTAGGAATTTATAAACAAAATTCACGAAATTCCATTCAATTACGAAGAACTTTCACAGCCTTTTTCTAAAAAAAAGCTTTCGATGCTCCAAGAATATTTTTTAATCTGATTTATGAAATCTGTCAAATTTGTTGAATCGTACACGTTTCCTTTGTTTTGAGCTTGATTATGGAATCTTTTGTTGTTAGATACATACGTTTGATTTTTAACAATTTTACTTCTCCTTCTCCCTGAGAGAATTTTTCACCAACTTTTTGACAAACTACGAAATTTGGTTCAGAAAGCACCCGAAAAGACGTAGTTAATGACAGTCCTACTTTTCTAATAGCCATACGATGCTACACGTCGAATGTTTTATCACTTTGTTCTATATTTTCTAAATTTGTTTAAGGCGTTCAATCTGTTCCATTTGAATTTGGTTTTTTAATATTGATACTTTGTGGGCCTAATTTTATTATATGCGCAAAAAACAGATCATTTATCAAGGTCCTGATATTGTATCATGCGGATTCTGACGCGCTATTCAGTACGACATTTATTTATACATCCGATTTTGTTGTTGTTGATGATTTGAATAAAAAATAAGCAAAAAATGGAAGACGCATAAAATGCTCTTTTGATAAACTCTTCATTTTCTTCTTCGGGTACCGCTACAATCTGGGGCGAACTTTTCAGACAGTCGGAAAGGATCGCTCTAACCATCTCTAGTGCCAAGTCCCTTTCAACTTTGTACGCTAATATATCTGTGATGGCCACGTTGTTCCTTCAGTTGATTCGTTGATTTGAAAAATCTTCTGGTCGAAGCTGTGACATCTATTTTCTACATGGCTCACCGTTCTCAGTCGTTGGATTCGTGGACTACTGGCTAGTCGGGACCAAAGGTCTAATGCAGTATCTAAATTTCGCACCGATTAAGGACTTTCTCACCGTTGACATGAAATAAGGTGAAATTCGACAAAATGGGTGTACTTTAGTTTTCAAATAAAAAAAACAAGCCAAAATTCTGAGTCTAGTATTTTTCTTTAGAAAACAAAAGAAACCCAATTAAGCATTAGTTCGATTTGAGGAAGTCTACAAAATTTGGTCTAATTTTCATATCAAGCTTAAATAGCACCGTATTCTTATAATTTTCGCACGAATGGAAGGGATTTAGCGCAAACTTCATTTTGGTACATCTTTATAAAAAAATCTGTGGAATATGTTTCGTACAGATTTAAAGAGTCTTTGCATACACCCACTTACTCCATTTCCAACAATGAACCCAAGCGCATATTCCCCTCTATATGTCCCACGGTATGTTTGTCGACGCCGCCGCTATTTTCTTAATAAATCAATCAAACGGCAACAGTCCTGGAAACACTTCACTTGCGACAATACCGAAACATGCCAACGCTTGGCATTTTTTTTAAAAATACTTAGAAGATCTAATCTGTCTTCATTTTTTGGATGGCGTCAAAGTCAGAAGTGTAGATGGGCGTAGCTTCTTTAGCAGACCGAGTATGTTATGAGAGCTATTGGTATCTCACGATTAGAGGTGACCAACAAATCCGAATGGCGAGGTTTAAAAAGCTTTTCCTGACAATTATATACTCTGAACATTGTCAGTGATTGAAGAAAAATGTGGTTTCGTAAAAATGGAAGTTAGTGAGTCCATTCGGGTTTGAACCACGGAGTTTCGCTGCATTAGAGGACGCATTTACCTACTACCTACTACTACTACGGTCTACAATAGGAGTAATTCATTTAATCTACTGATCCAGTTAAGTTGGTATAAGACAATAGAAATCCATTTGGTGTAAATGTGCCTCTCTTTTAATTCAATTCGCAAGTCTGCCGACATAAGGAAGACATTTTTGCAAAAGATATTAAATGTTAAACTTGGGTTTCTTATAAGTTTCCTTAACTGCACATGGAATAGAGGAATGAAAGACTTTAGTCACCCTCTTTTACAACAAGGTCACAATTGTATCAATTTGTATCAATACGTTTATTTATGTATTTTTGGCCCGAGTTTGTTCGCGAACAAGACCTAAGTACTGACTCTTTTATTTATTAAGAACTAGGGTTACTATACTTATGTTTCTCGAGAGCTTTGAATTTGTTCATCTCCGCCGTTGTTTCGAATCGCCCTAAAACTGTAGGTAATCTACTCGTTTGGGACTATTCCATTTTTCTGTTATGTTTTGTTTCTTTTAAAAGAATTTATTCTTTATGTACAGTGATCATCAAATTCATATAATAAATTAAGTTTAAGGGACGTGAATGAATGCACGCACGTAACGATTGAGTGTCGAAAAAGGTAGGTAGGTAGTGTGTGCAGTGCGCTTAGACCAAAATAGATTCATTGTGCTGCCATGTAGATCTCCAGGAAATTAATCCACTTATCTATTTGTAGAAAACTTTTCGAAGTAGACCACTGATAGGAACAATACCTCGTTGAGGTCAAAAACGTCGTCAAGGAAGTAGGTTCGCAGGTAAAGGGGCCCACGTGTAGGTTTTCAAGTGTATGTTCCCAGATGTAAACGTTTAATGCACACTGGAGTCGGACAGGGAAACTAAGAATCAAGGCAAGAGTTCTTCTTGAGCTTTAGTTGTTGAATAATTATATTATTTTTAGCTATCGTGGGGGAATACTTTTTGGACTACTTTGACTTAAGCACCAACACGGGAATGGGGAAATAAATACATACCTATTTAGACCCCTGTTTTCATTTATATATTTTGCTGACACAAATATTTAGTTTTATTAATAATCGTTTTAGATCATGCATCAATTCAAATACATGTTGGTTTCTGCAGCATAATCAATTCAATATCACAAAAAATTAATGATCAATAACTAACGCAACAGAGGGTGTCCACGTCTAAGATGGTGCACCCAAGAGAAGAGGGACCGCAAGCCAGTTGGAGTGCGCAATTGGCGACAGCTAGCAAAACATCGTGCTAGCGGGCGAAGTTTGTTGGTTGAGGCCTAGGTTCACACCGGACTGTAGCGCCTCAATGAGAAGAAGAAGAAGAAGAATATGTCACAGTAGCTCAAAATTCCACGAATTTCAGGTCTTAATAAAAATCTTTTCTACGTGACGTTTCAAAATCTCAACTTCTTACAAACACAGACCTTGACATTTCCTTGCTCCGAATTGAAAGAAAAAAACTTTCCTCCTGCTCTCTCTGTTTTCAAAAATAACAACAATTTATTTTATAAATACGTTTCCCTCTAAAACATATTCGTAAGATTCACATGAAATCGGATACTATTAGTCATGCTAAAGTTCAGTTAGGATAAGCGCCACACACCATGTTTGTGTGGAAAACTAGTTTTGTCTTCCTAGTTCAGTTCAGTGCCCACATTGTGGTTAAAGATGCTCATTTCACGTGACATTGTGTCAATAAATCTCTTCGAGATAATGCAAAATTCATCCCGCCTACATCTGATTTTTTTTCTATTTTTGGAAAGGGTATTTATGCAATACTATGTTTTACACAAGCCGAACGGCGATGAGAAATTAGTTGAAATTCCGTCGGAAATGAGGGCAGCATGAGGTTTTCTTTTTTTTGTGGGATCTTGAGATGGATGCTTGGGTCAGATTAGGTTTGCTAATATTGATTGTCAGCTCACTTAGCCTCTTCGTAAGTCCTTTGTCATATCACATTAACCGGAAAAGTCATTGTGTCCGCGCCAATGGCTATCGTACGCTCGAAGTCTACGTCCGATTACCGAAAACGAAACGACGTTCATATTTTCACGGCTCCACTTCTTTCGGGTCACTGACAATCCTCAAAGAGTATAACTGTCCACAAAACGCTTTTCAAACTTCGCCGTTCGGAGTCGACATAAAACTTTAGGCCGCCCCCTCCATTTTTGAGAGAACAATAGCACAACAACACGTACGTTTGCTGTAAAAGCTAGGCCCAAGTTATTATTATTCTCCTTATAGAAGTCATTGTAATGGGTCCCCATTCTTCTTACATGATTGCCTATCAGGCAGTGACCAGTGATGACAGTATTCACTTCTGTTTTGTTTTCTCTGTCTTCTCTGTTTTACAAATAGGAGGTCTTTTTGATTTTAGATTCCAGCCAAGTTGGTCTTAATGTTCTGCAAGGCTCTACTTAATTCCATCTGTGGTTTTGTCCCTTATGGTATCTGCTAGTAACTACAATGCCTTTTCTCTCACTACAGGGTATTTTTTCGAACACATTGACAGTAAGAAAGCTGCCTTTTCAAATGTTATTAGTTATGCTTGAAAAACACTGCAATGATTTGGCAGACGAAGTCCTGTTAGCGACCCCCATCATGCGTCTTTGATTCAATTCTAAAGATCTCCAGAGCATACAATTCATGCATGTATTCTCATTTACTCTCCAAGCTAAACACATATGTGATCAGGTACCTAATTGAAATTGAATTTATACCATACACATTTTGAAAATTTCACTACGACTTCCCAATGTGACCGCGTCATTATACCACTGATCACTTATTGTTGTCACAAATTCGGCCAATCAAAAACTGACAGTTCAGTATTGAATATTCATTTGACATTCAGAACCCGAAATATTTTATAATTCAACTGACTTCTTTTGTTTTCATGAAAACCTGATAATCAAGCACATCTATCTATCTCCTGATTTTAAAATCAATAAAAAACCTATCGACGGTAGTTGTCACTTTTAATTTAAGTTGATCCTAATCCGACACAAATTAACGCTAAGATTACAATCTTTGACATATTTCTAATTTATTATTGGTTCGAGTTCATTGGGTTTCGGTAGACATTTACTCCTTTTGCCTACCTGCATCTTAACCAAAGAGCTATGACATATCTGAATTTACCTCCTAGTTCAACCAGTATGTCAGTTAAAAACGAACAAAATTCACACCTAATAACAGCTATTAGGTTCGAAAAAAGATACTTGTATGTGTTTGAGATGAAAGGCGTATCCGAGTGAAATTAACATATCCATCACAATCTATTAAATGACCACATTTATCTATATCACGCCTTTGTCGAAAAATAATATATTTATTTAAATTCAATTAATTTGTTTCAAAACAGTATGTATCCAAACTAATTTGCATAACAAAAGCCAAGCAAACTCGTACTTTGACCTCAATGGCATTTTATTTTTATACTAGTGTTCTTGATAAATTTTCTTAATACAAAATTTCAGAAGATATGGATTCGAATTCGATGTGATTGAGGAAAAAATAAAGATTCTAATTCAACATACACGTGCTCCTTATCGAGCAGTTTATCTAATTTGTTATGTCTGTATCACCTACATCCACTAGAATGTCCTGAGGTAGACAAATAAATAAACTGAAATAGTGTTCATATTTTATTCTTTTTTTTTATTTTGACGACACGGAAAATATTCGTGAAGCACCTTCTGACACCCAAGCAGTAACAAGTGGCAAACATTAGGCATTTGCAGTTTTCAATTAGGCATACTATCTATCTAAAGCAATGGCTGCTAAATCCATTCAAAAAGATAACAAATTGCTCGCCTGAAGCTGTGGATAATAAATTGTTTCTCGCTCACACGGATACGTTCATACATGCGTATGGCAGTGGTTTCATTCATTTAATTTTGCAGCACACGGTGACAAGAGATTAATTCAACGCGTCCCGCAAAGTTATTCAGTCCCAAAAATAAAATAGATACACAAATCGCACACCACTCTGTAAACAATAGCTTCGCAGCTGTGGTATTAATTTAATTACTGGTGCATATTTCTGCGTCAAATCGCTATTAGTGCAGTCCAATTTTAGCAAGATGCAACCTTTATATGCCTCAGAATCTGCGCGTACACGCTACTATGTCATCTTGGCATTTGATCAACATTTATCATTTTTGATATTTTTGTTTTGCTTTTTTGTCTGTCACGCTGATGGTAATGCTGTCACTGATGCTGCTGGCGCGAAATGCTGCACAGTTTGCAACAAACTTAAGAATTAGACCATAATGAAGTATGAACTGAGAGAAGTACTCTTGAGTGTGTGAATGAATGCGTCTGAAACGTTTAAGAGACTGAACATTTGTTCGCTTAGCGAAGGCAGTTGCAAGCAACCCTTGTGTCATTAGGTGTCATTAGGTTTCAAGACAATTTCATTTAAGCGCTTGTAAGCTTATTTGGCTTTCACTTGTGTGGCAAATCGTGGTCAATGGAACGATGACTTTCAATTTGTTTCATCGCTTGCCTGTAGTTGCGTGACGCGAAGTATGATGTTCGCAATACGACTACCTGATAATCTAGTACGGCTACTGACTGTATACTGAAAAATTCAACGCATTTATAAATTTAATATTATTCAACGAAAGTAACACATAACATGCACATACTAATTAAGTTTCAGTTGAAATTATAAATACATCCCAACAACAATTTTCTCTGCTGCGTGTGGCCTGTGCATTAAAATCAAACTAATCACCGTCTTAATTGGATATACAAGCACTTAATGTTTGCTGGTCTTGAAAGATTAGATTTGTTTCATTTCAAAGCACGGTGGAAACCTGAATACATTTGTATTTTAAAACGTCAATTTAGGTTTCTTGCGCCTATTTGTTCAGTCAAGGGATCTCTCTGGTGATCACTTAATGATTGCACAAGCAGTACTGCATTAATCACCTAATAGTCTAGGAAGTTTACCTTTTTGAGGATCTGCAGAGCTTGCTGCTATCTGTCCAAATATAGATGTTCTTCTACTATCAACAACGTGAATAGTACCTTCTCACTGCCTCCTTAGTTGCACATATATTACTTATAGATTATAACTTTCAACTTAGCATTTGTACATGCATTTGTGTTTTTTTTTCATTTCTGTTAAGCACCAAATTGTGATATAGCCACCCGGATTCAAGCTCTCCTTTGCTCTATTCATCCAGCAGGTAATATAATTTAGGCCTCAAATTACTCCCTTCTGTGCTCAATTCCAATTCAAATTTGTGTCGGCTTTCCAAGCGGAAACCTATGCGATCCTAATGGCCACGAACTATGTTGTGAAGAATAGGTGGAAGGGGCGAAGTATCTGTGTCTGTAGCGACAGCCAAGCTGTGCTTAAGGCCTTGCTCAACCCTTCAAACACTTCCAGGATAGTTCAGGAATGCAAGTCTTCTCGGCAGTTTAAATTCGCTAAGACTTGTCTGGGTCACGGCCTCACGGGTCACCGCGGGATCACAGGAAATGAGATAGTCGATGAACTTGCTAGGCGAGGATCAGCGGACGTATTCTCAGGACCTGAACCTGCGCTAGGACTGCCTGCGTCCTTGGTTAGGGCTTCCATCGATGGGTGAACCTCTCGAGAGCACAACCGCAGGTGGTATGACTCCAGAATGTAGACAGAGCAAGCGCATACTCCCCCACATCTGTAAGAAATCCGCGGCTTTCCTGTTATCTCTTAATAGAAAAGACTGCAGACAACTAACCGTAACGGGCCACTACTCCTTCGCCAAACACTTAAATGTGCTTGGTCTAAGCGACAGAACCCTCTTCGACGCCTGTGTAAAAGACGATGAAACTGAAGAGCACTTCCTCTGCCACTGTCCCGCCTTTGCTCGTATCAGGTGACAGTTATTTGGTGCTGATGAGGTGAGAGCTGATGATGTAGGCTCCTCATCACAGAAGCGCCTGCTGTTTTATCTTCGGAAGACCATGAAATTCCATTAAAAGTAGGTTGCTAAATACTCAATGTAGGGTTCTAAAAACCTCCGACATTAAAAAAAAAATGCTCAATTCCACTGGTTAACTAATCCTTGTTGTCCTCCCAGTGCAACATGTTGATTTCCTCATATCTATGACCACGCTAGAAAGAAAATGTGTTATTATTGTAGATTTTAGCGTTTTGTGGGTCCGCCTTGGTATCCAGCTACACATTTTCAATTACTCTTCAAAGCCTTTTTAAAGCTGGAAAATTTAAAATTTAAGCAAAACACTTACAAATTAGGCAAATAAGATGAAGTTTAATGATTTCGTGGCGTTGTGGGTATGTGCGTCGACCCCTACGAACTAGACTTTTCAGTCTAGCTTAAAATCTTAGCACGAGCAACAATTTTTCAAAAACAAAAACGTTCGCGACTCCACCAGTGGTTGCTGAGAAGCTAGGTCCAAGTACACCTCGGAGTGTAGCGCTTATTATTATTATTATAATAATAGTCGGTAGGTTAGGTTAGGTTATAGGCTCCTAGACCAGCGAAAAATTATACAGAAAAAACGCTGGGAGGAAGCAGGGAATAAAGAGTTTCGGTTGTTCCTTTGTTTTGTTTTCGGTCCGATTTTCATTCTGTAAATTAATGACCTTGACTTTATAAAAAAACACTTTATAAAATACTCTCATCTATCAGTTTATGCCTACGACATGCACATTTTTAAGGACATGTCTACCCCTACTGATGCGCACGCATTTTAAATGGATTTTAACAGTTTTTCGACTTGGTGTACAAACAACTTTCTTGTACATATACATATAAATCGCCAATCTATTACATATTCTCGTAAGCCCTTTTCGGCTGCCCCTCGGACCTATTATATTGGCGACGAGCGGGTAATAGAGAACTTAATTTTTGAGCCCACATTATGCTAATTATGCTTTCTGTTTAGTGAAACAGTGGTCGAAAGATGTCTCGAACCCTTACGTAACGAAGTCCCTCTAATGTACTTATTAGACCTATTCTTGAATACGCTAGTCAAGTCTGGTCTCCCTATCGGAATACGCAAACGTATCGAATTAAGGGTGTCCAACGGCGATGGACCTCTCTTCCATCTCAAGTTCCATCGTACTAATTACGGTCGTAACGAATTTATGACGGGAATGTTACGGATAACAAATTAAATCTAAAACACGTTTGATTTTCATACTAACAAGAGCACTCTTGGTAATGCCCATTACCCATTTAGATCTTCTTTGCATCCATTGCGCCGTCACTAAGCGTTATTTGCAACACCAGTTCCTCGTTCGCCGAAAAACTATACCTAAGAGTTACCACTCGTATTCTTAGTGATTCGCTCCACTAAGATATATATGTATTTCACTATGGTAACCTTCGAGGTTACAGCCGATTTGCTCCTTTTAGGAACTTAATCATGTCTTGGATTTTTGACAATTTTTCTAAGGTTTTGAGTAAGTATTTGCCAATTTTAGTTTCTGCAAGAGCTGGAGTTTCCTCGTCCCTGTAGCTATTACAAAAGTCGCTGTAGGGAGCTCCCATACTTCTTGCACGTGTGCCCGGCCAGAACTAGATAAAAACGGACAGCTTTTTTCCAAGTCACTAAAATATGTAGCCGTCGGGAAACCACAATTACTCATTAAATTCGCACATGCCTTTGGATCATTCTGCCTAAACAACAGATGTTTACATGATGTTAACATCTATCTTCAATCTGTGATGTGGTTTCTCTATGAACCAAGATTTGTGAACGTGAAACGCAGCGATCTCTGCCCAATCTAACCTAATCTCTGTACTGAACTTATAAGGATCTTGAGAGTAACATTTCCACACCATAAACCATAACTGACGACTGGCGAATTCCCATTGATTCATAGGACACCCACATATCCTTTGACAGTAAGCAACTTAATGCCTTTGCTATTGTTGTAAATCGTCCAAGAATTTGCGAATACCAAAAACCAAACCGTCTGAGGCTCTCATAAATTAAGTATTAAATTCTCTGTCCTTATTATTTCAACAATAATAAAAAAATGCATAAACAAATAACGATTAAAAAGCAAATCAATGGATGGAAAAAAAAGTTCATTCATTTCATCTTAATGATGTTCGTGCGGATGTATTCTTGCCTCGCCAACATCCTTGGCGTTCTGTAAGTAAATACATAAAATAAATTAAATAAATAAATATCAAATATAAAATACCGAGCAATTTAAGCTGAGAAGGCGAAAACCGAGGGCGACCGCCGAGTAGATACCACCTAGGCGTTTGCAAACGAGCTCCAAGCGATCGAGTATTTCAGCTCGCGTGCTCTCTCACATTGAAGTATGAGATGAAATTTTAGAGAAACAAAAACTCGAACGAACACATTTGGCCAGTAGCCAAATGTATCTTCCCCCGCGTGGCGAAGTGGAAGAAAAAAATTGAATACATCCATATATCTGTAAACATATGAGTGTATATGAGTACTTGTTGCTTTTTTTCTCCATCTCTCTCTGCATCTAAATAAAAAAAGATCGAATGTAAAAAATGAATTTTCCACAACGCGTAATGTTATTGATGGCATATTTTTCTCATTCAACTGGAAATGAAATTCACTTAACAGCGAACATTTTCGCAAATGGATATCCGTTCAAATGATTATTTATTTATTAATTTGATGTTTTGTTTTGTTTGTTAATGCTCACAATTCATGAGATACTCGAAGTTGTTTATTTCATTGAAAAAAAAACTTAGGACCGTCGTGCACACATAGATATCTATCGAGGTATCTTCCTCGTTTTCAGCAGTGGATATTCACAGTCGCGCAGTTGTTGCCCATTCATCATATCGTTTATGCCAGTAGTGCTATGAGTTTACATTTCCAATGTGTGGGTGGAAATGAAAGTTTATCTTCTGCGCAGATTGATACCTACAGCATAGAGGAAAGATTCTTTTTATATATTCATCTGTCCATCACCTACCGCAAATAAAATTAAAACAAAAAAATGCTTATGGAGGCGTTTCTGAATTAATTGTAAACCAAAAAGAGAAAGAAACAAATAATTAATTGACATAATTAAGCCAAATAGGCAGATATCGGCTAGCAAATGTTCATGCACAAGATACTTTTTCTTACGCTTTACCTACGGATTCATTTTTGATAATTTAATATTGTTTTGTGTGCGCTATTTTTGGGGTGACGCTTAGCTTGGCATCGTAATGCAAATAAATAGATTTTACTTAAGTGTTTGTACTTAGATGGTGAGACTTTTAAGGTGAACTTTCTTTGTGCATTTATCTGGTATGAATTCCGAACACAGCCGAATGAAATCTCTTTCGGAAAACTGAACTTCCTTAATGACGATTCGGTGAGTTAGTATTTGGTGGTGTCGAATTTCCAGCTCCTATTTCCGTCACTAAATACGGACATACTAATGTTGAGCATAAATGTTTATGTACACTGAGCGAAATTTTTATAGAAACAAGTTGAATATGTTTTGCTAATTATTTAGATGAACGAAAACATTTTATCAAAAAGATAATTTTGTAGCACAAAAATATACACATTTTTCGGGTTCTTTATGTCAGTTTAAAAACCTACATTCAGTTGTTCGTTTTACCGTCTTTCTCAATACTCTCTAATCCTTAAAATGTTCATTCACCACATTGTCGTAAAGTGAGCATGTTCAACAAGCCTATAATGATTTAACTATGTGGCACAAATTCAAAAACAAATCCGTAATGTAATCAGAGCTACTCAGATCAAGCTGGAACCAAAAAGGCCACATACACATGGTTTTGACATTAGGCGACTTAAAAGAGAGGTTTAACCAGATTAAAAGGTTTCTGACAGTAATCAAGCCTGACCAGGGCCTCCACTTTTTAGATTTTAATGATCGCAGAGTGGAGATACAGTTTTCCTGATTTAAGATTAATTCAGATTTTCTCTTGACTGGTCCCTGGTATAATGAGGGAATAACCAATGTAAAATAAAATTATGTGCATGTGTCATTTAATAGTCAAAATTATCATAAAATCTGTGACTATCTTGAAAATTAATTTGATTTCAATATTATTATCGCTCTTATCCTCTTGTGCGGTGTTATTGTATGAAGAATGGAATATGGTCAGAATAACAAAAACCTTCTTAATTCCTTTTCAAATAACTGTGACCTTGTCCTTTCTTATTATAACTATTTTAAATTTAAAATCTTTCAAATTAATTTATTTTTGCAAAACGACAAACTGAGGAATAATTTTAAATGAATACTCTGGAGTTGTATTTAGAAATTCGACAAGTGGTTATATTTCTTCAGCACATAGTGGACTTCAGAGGAAACGTTTACTCAAAAAAAGGATCACTTCACTAGATCCTTTATTAAAAATATCATTGAGGTCATTAAAAATGGTTTGGTATGGGCGTGTTGCTTAGTGATGTACTAAAGTGAAAGTTTCTCAAGACGAGGTAAGAAATTTAAGCAAACCGAGTTGCAACCAAGTCGGCTAACTCGGTTTCTGACAAAATTAGTCGCACCATTGAATAAACAGAAACACGAAGCAGAACCGAAACCGAATAGATTAGCTTAGAGTTTCCGTGTTTGGTCAGTAAATTAGATTTAAGAGCAATAGGTCAGTTAGTTAATCTAGTTTTAAGTATTTTTGTCTAGGGTGTGAGGATCATGCATTTTTGAATAAAAATACACAAAAAAAAAACCGAAACCGAACTTCAGCTAGGTACTAAATCCGGTGTGTATAAAGATAGGTTGCTTTCAGGAATTCAGCCGCAGTATGTTCGTAGCCCTGAAATACTCAGACCTGAAGAAAACTGCCTATCAAATAAGCAGATTATCAAATAATGCTGCAGCTCTGTTCATTTCCTGCAGATTTATTTTTTTGATTATTCTGCCTGCACAATACAACAAACGTCAAACGGAAAAAAAAATTTCTCGATTTCAATTCTTTTTTTCTATTGTCCAAATATTCAGCGGCCGGTTAAAGTTATTGGCTGCAAACATTATCATTTTGTTTGCACATAGGCTGCTGCTGTAGCGTCTGAATTTTTTAAAGCACTGAATATTATCTGTCTGCGCAATGTCTTGATTTATTTTAACCAACCGAAAACCTCGATTTGATAAAAATAAAACTTAGTTCCACTAGGTTTGACCCGATTAATGAACTCTACTTAACACATCACTAATGTTGCTTGGTTCTTGCTTGTGCTGCCCAACTGCGAAGAAAGTGGATAAGTGTTCTTCATTCATTACTGTCCTTGAAACTACCATGAAATCTGGAGAATTCCGAGTTTGGGCGCATGGTTTCTGATCAGATCTTACGATCTCTTCTCTAAATCTTTTAAGTAGAGTTATCTTTTGTGTTTCTTCTTTTGCGGGTTGGCTAGTTAGATACATTGTACCAGTGAGTTATTAAAGGGGGAGAGCCTTCTAGCTGGCTCACTTGCTCCTTCATAAGCTTTAAAATTACTGTTCAGCATTTGACAAAGGATAACTTTGAAATGAGGACAAAACTGTTCGAGAGCCAAATGGCTTTACTTGACCAGTGCATAGGATATTGTAACTGATTTGATGGCCTTGATTGGCGCTCAAATGCCTATATACGAGTAGGTAGCGATATTCGGAGTTTTTGTCTTGCTGCTGTGCTAAGCCGGAGGCAGGACTGTAGTGTCCTTTATTCAATTTTTTTTATATCCAGATAACTTTAGATTCGGTTTATATCTGATATCCGTATTGGGTCTCACCACACGAGTTAATAAGAGGGATTCTTTCCTCTTCCACCTTATATTTGCAACCTCGGCGAAAGTCACTGAGTATTAAGGTTCTAATTCCTGATATCCCCTCTGATAACTCAGGGTGTGTGGTAAAGATTCAGTGATAGACACATTTGCTTCGTGATAACTTTTCTGGGATTGTTGAAATTTTATAGAGCTTTATTGACAATCCTCTCCATTCCGATGGAGTCAGACAAGGTCTGACGGCAGGGGTATAATTGGAACGTCACTATTAAATGTTAAAATCCTTGACCATATCGTTAAGAGATAATTATATATTTAGACCAGTCTTTTAACATCAATATGCATATTCCTCCAACTATTGAATTAGTCGTTATGAGGGATGCCTAGACCCATTGCATGAGTGCATATTGCATATCGTCCGGACAGCTTCCTCATTAACTACTTGAGACTGAGGCTGAACGTTGATAATGACCCCATTTTTTTTTAAATGCGCCAAGCGGCATAACTGCTGATGTCGTTTGCTGCTTTTGGTCAGTAGACAGCATTCAATTGAGGAAAATATGAAAACAGAAGTTTGGCGAGTGGGTCCCCAGCAGAAATGGTTTGAAATCATTCTTCCAGTTAGGGCCTCGCCACGATTATTTTGTGTTTTATTTTATTTTAAATTTCTTTAAATATTTTTTGTTCGTTCAAAAGTCTAAAATTTTAGAAGTAATCTTCATTTTTCCCCATACTGTATGTTCTTCTTTATAGTCATCGTAGGCTCTTCTGTACTATTCAATGTAATGTTCCATTTAGTAGATTTGATTGGTTTTTGGGTTTTTTTTACATCGGGTTTTAGAAAAATTCGTACTTTTTCGACTTCGGTTATAACAGTATACGAACGGCGCCTTCGCTAATGCTTCAGCTCTTCTTTCAACACATGTTTTCCTCTTCTACTTTGTGGCGCAACAGTCCGAGGTGGATTTGGGCGCAGCTTCTACTCGAAGCTTTTCTACTTCCCGGTTACTTAGTCCTTTCTATTCATCTTTCCCCTCGGCTTGTATAGCGCTAATGTTGGACTTCTATATATCTTAACTGCATCTTAAATATGGCTACAATAATGTATGTTAAATCTGAAGAGGTTTGTAGTCTTAATGACCAATATTCAGTGCAAAATATTTTAGTGATTTAACTTATCCACATCAGTAATATGTCGGCCTACTGCTAATTGATTAATAAAAATGTGTTCTAAAATATAAATAATTTGAAAAGACTTATTTAGTAATTTCCCTAGTTTTTCTAAATTTATTATAAGATCTACTCCTTTTATATATGTTCTTATAAGATAATTTCTCAGAAAAAGAGATTTCTACAAAAAATTCGTGGTGATAAAATGAAAGATTCGAAAATATTTGACATTGTTTTCAACAATAAAATAAAATGAATTTAACATTTTTCAAACATCCGCATTATTGGGTGACAAATTGAATGTTTGTATCGTGTATTTATAACCATTTCGCTCGGTGTATCAGCTCATTGACGTATATGCCACCACACAGAACCCCAACATTCATCAGATCCAAATATTGCTCCCATTCCAAATAGACTGCGGCCTGTGAAACTTTAACATTCACATCCCTCAAGACACCTCCACCAGACGTCCGTTCCATCTAACACAGTATCTAATTTTGTAATAAAATCCCAAATGGTATCGAATGTGTGGCGGCGTGAATGATGCCTCATCTCTCCTCCTCGTTGAAGTTGAAGAAGAAAAAAACGAAAAAAAAAGAAAAGATTTTACGACACAAATCGGACTAGGAATATATGCTTCTCCCAGTCGTATACCCAACGTAGCACGTAGTATTTTCATTACGTCTCAACGGGAGCAGGAATATCGAATGTGTTTTCAGATTGAAACTCTATGAGATCGTATGTTCCGTGTAATTTTAGAATTCTTGGTAATATAGGAAGTTTTATTTTTAAAAAATAAACCAAAGTTTTTCAGCATCATCCAAAGCAGCAACAGCAACAGCAGCAGCAGCAGCGTATATACTCGAATTAACGAGTCTTCTTTGAAAAAATAGAAGGAACAAATATATGAAAAAAAAATACGGATATATCCACACACTAGACTGAATTAGGTGCCCGCGTTGTGCCCACTCAAAAACAGAAATCATCTCTTGCTCTCTGTGGATATTGGAAATTCTTTTTGAAAAACAGCTCATTTACCCCATTCTGGGGCTAATTTGTAATTGTGAAATTCCTTCTCTTTCTAGGGGACACTAGGAGGTCACATGCTGGAGAATGTTAATTATAAATAAAATTCCGTTGTAATAAATCTTTCAAAAATGCTGGTAATAACCATCAGCCTCCTAGAGAGTTGTTTACACTTCGATATGTATTTTGTTTTTTGTAAAGTAATTCTCGAATGCATTTTATGTGTTGAACCGAATGGGTTTCATGTCCGGAGTAAGGGTGGTTGATAAAGGAACTTTAGTGCTGTAATTTTTTATTTGTGCAATTGAATACAAATTTATTGTTTGGTTAGAGTGCTGAAATTAGTAAAAGAGTTTATGCTTAACGCTTAAATGAGGCTTGATGAATATTTGTTGTGGCCTTCGTGTGCTAAAGCAGTGAATAAGCTCATCAATCTAAGAACTATCTCTACAAGTGCTACGCCGAGTTCTTGTTGTCTTAACTTCTTATTGTCTTGATAAACAAATATTTTAACGTCTGTCTGCTTTTCTTTTGGTTTATCTCTGGTTTATTTCTATAGACTGTCGACTGTGCATATGCCCACACAGACTAGTCCAGAGGTGTCACATTGTCTAAGAGTCAAATTTCCTGGCACATGTCGCAGGATGATGATCTCTCAAATGTCTTCGACAATAAATTGAATGATTCGTGTATTTGGCATGTACGAGTATATATGGCATGTAGCGTCGTCTGGTTAAAAATATAGCAAAAAAAAAACAAAAAATCAGCGATGATTGATCTCTATTGATCACAGCGCTCTTTGGTTCTTATGATATATGGCCCAATGTGTCGACCAGCCCATAAAGAACACCAGCAGTCAAATATTTGTAGATGTAACGGCGTCTCCCGAAAGGACTTTGAATTTCCTTCGCTCCAGATCTTCTAATTTCGTTTATTTACGTAGCAATTTAACCAAAAGTAAGCCACGCTGAACAATAAGTGTGTTAAAAAAAATAAGATTATTATCAATGATTAGCCCCTGGCGCAAAAAATTACGCATTGTAACAAGCTGCCACTTGTCGTTCGATTGCTAAGCACTATTGTGAAGGAGACTGCAGATACTGGACCATAACTTATTTGACGAGCTGAAAGATCTAAATAAGATTAAGATCTGAAAAGCCTCCAGAGGTTCATACAAAAATCTAGGTGGTTTCAATTACCAATGGAATATGTTCTTATGGTGGTATTCTACTTTCACTAAATCTAAATCAAAATCTAAATCTATTTCAAGTAGGCCGCTTATCTACCTAGTCTGTTTCACCCTCGTTTACCGCTTAATAACTTTTATCCGCTTCAGTTAAATTGCAGCAGAAGCTTATTGAAATCTGTCTGTGTTCGTCCAATCACTCCAACGACTTGTGCTAGTAATTGTGTGTCTATTTTCATATTCGTATCTCTAAAGTTAACCAGTGAGTTTGGTGCGATCTTCTCAAACTCATTGTAAAATAATCTAAATAAACCACGTTTACCACATTAACCAAAATCCTTAGACATAAAAGAGCTCGGTGAGTTAGAGTTCGTTACCGACTTTAATGGGGTGACATTATAGGGAAGTCAAAACTAAATATGTTGCTGTATAGCTTGTTTTTATGCAGATTGTCATATGCAGTGTTTAACAAAAATGCTGCGGTTGATTGGTTTGACATTGTGGATCTTTTGTAGATTCTTCTACATTGTTTCCTACTCGCACCAGAAGTCTGGAAATCGAAGGTAATCTTAGTCGAATACTTACATTTCTTGCATTCGATGTGATCAAATAAGTCAGTCAGTGGGTTTTTTGCGACTGAGCTATGATGCCACTATAGTCTGCGGTGAACCTGGGCCTCAACCAACAAGTCTGACCGGAGCGGGAACGATCTTTAGCCAGCTGACTACATTTTTTACATTTTTGAATTAGATTTATTTGTGAAGATGGATGAACCAAATTGTGAATACGTCGAGGCAGAAAACAATCCAAATTTTAAACCTACAACTCCTCAACTCTCAATCCGATAAGTAATTTTGTTTGAAGCCCTTCCTGCCCAACTATTTGTCCCAATTCATCCTTTTCGCTGCTTTCCAATAGGTACGCGACCAAAACAAACGCATGTGCATCTTGTTCTATTTTCTTTTTAATTTGTTTAATATTTTAAAATTTTTCAACAAACACTGCACTTCGCTCAGTGCAGACTTAAAAAATAAACAATTTTTAATTTAACCTGACAACATAGTCAGACAAAGAATTGCCAACCAAAAGGGACAAAATCTGGCAAAAAGGTAGGCTACTAATGTCAGTTAACTTGCAGCTCATTGTCATAACATTGTTAGACCTGATAATATTGTTAGATTTGGCAATCGTCTGAACATAGCTTTACGTCTGAGCTTTGCTTCTTGGCTTAGCTCACAAATGTCTCCTCCATATCGCCATCCAAAAACACAATCTTTTCAAGAAGGATTTTACATAAAATTCTTCTTACTACTTTGACTTTGACTCTGGAAAATAATGCTACAGAAGATGACTACGATTAGTGGTTTCAAGTTTATGTAGACTTTGACTAAGTAAATTTCAGATGAGGTGAAAGTAAAAGTGCTTTAGCATCTCGTTAAGAAACAGTCGGCCACTTTAAGGGCGATCTTTAAGCAAACATTTTTTTGTTTCCAGTGGAGCTGTCAGAACAAATGATGGTATGCTTATACTACATAGTGCTTGAGCTTCCATAATCGCCATTATTTCCACTTCCAAGACAGTCAAAAATTCGGACAGGCGTCTAGAAATAGGGAATGGGGAAAGAATGCGCTGTTGTTCTGCATTTTACATAAGGTTTCTGATCGTTGAGATTAATTAATGGAAAGGTCCACTATCCATAAGTTTTATTAACTACGCGTGCAAAACTAGATATAAACGAACTAAAGAAAGCAAAAGATGGTGTAAGATAAAGAGGCTGTTTTGGCTAAGGTTAAAGTTCACCATGGCCCTTCGTGAAAACAAAAAATAATCAATTTGTTTGTACTAGGGACGCAAAAAGTTGTGTTATGGATTAATAATATTAATAATATTCTCTTCAAAAGAAATCAAACACCTTCCCATTTAAAGTCACCAGCTGTACTTGACTGTACTTGAACTCTAGTGGAAGACAGTTGGATAACAGGGGATATAAAAAATAAATTTGTTCACGGCCTCTTGTCCACGAATTTAAAAAAAATTGTGATGATAAAATGACAAACTACCTCTGGTATCAAATTAAAAAAAAATCAACGTCCTACACAAGTTAATTATAACATTTGATCGTTTGACTAGAATTTCATTGAAACAACAAAATTCTGAGTTTATGTATAGGAATATAAATAAATTATAAATATCAGCGAAAATACTTTATTTTTGTTTGTAAATCCTTCATCACTCTTCGAGCAACAATTAGCCTTTGAAAATATTTAAAAATCGCACAAAAATGAATATTTTTAGTTCAATGACAACTAAAGCAACCCACACGTCAGAAGTCTACTCATATTAATTGTGCAAAAGATACACGCCACAAAACATGACCAACTGATAAGTCAAATACGTTCAAAAACGTTCACGACAAATTGGCGTTTTCCACTTGAAAACCGTACCACACACTCAAAGCACGCGAAAAGGTCATCATTTGTGCAACACAAAGGCTGACTGACGTCTGATGTGGCACATCAAAAAAATATGACATTTCTCAAATTAAATTAACCGCCTGAGATGTGTACAACGTACTAAACGCTCAATAGATTTGAAATAGTTTTAAAAATACATTTTGTTTTTCGAAAATCACATTTTCACATTTACATAGGTTTTTTTCTGGCCGAGAATACATGCAAAAATCAATTTTTCTATTTACAGACAATGGCATCACTGTGCAGAAAACCAATGCAGAAAGTGCTTGTGAGTTGAAGCGCAACTTACCCGTGTATCTAGGGGACAAGGAGAGAATGTGCATTGCATTGTTTTGTAGAGCAAATCTAGAATCTTGTAGTATTAGAAAGTTGTAAAGTGAATTGGACATCGTAAAATGCTCCAGCACCCCGCGACAGATTTCTACGATCTAGCCGCAGCCAATGCGGCCGTGATAAGCAGTCGACAAACCCCGCCATACAGTCCGACGGGCTTGTCAATTGCACAGCACAACAACAATAACAACAGTACAAGCAATAACAACAATAATAACACGAGCAACAATAATAACACTGGTGGCGGTGGATTGGACATTTTAAGTCAAAATGGATCGGTTGGCGGCGGCGGAGGTGGCGGTCTTCTTGGCAGCGGTACAAATACTAGTGGCGGCAACAGTTCTGGCGGAGGTCGTGAATCGTTGCCCAGTTTTGGGTTTACACAGGAGCAAGTGGCGTGCGTTTGTGAGGTAAGCTCTCTCTCTACGAACGAGGGGATGATTTGGTTAGAATATTTTGTTGCTTTTGTTTTATGGTGTCTTTATTTTTATTGACGATTTAGTAGACAGTGGGCAGGTGACATTTGAATTAGTTATTCAGCGGTTTCTTGTGATTGGGCACATGGGTCCTATGATTATGCATGAGTGATTTATTTTAAAAGTGAAACTCAATCAGTTACATAATTGGTTGACTAAGTACAGCGAGTAAACCAAATTTGATAGAAATTTTCCAAATTTTGGTTAAGGAGCATTTATTTTTGTTGAGCTTGAGAGGATATCTTAGAAAATAATCGTTTGGCTAATTGAAGGAGAACGGACACAATCACTGGTTTGGTACAAAAATTGTTTAATAAAAAAAATTGAGAGATATTTAATATTTTCTGACAAATCTTCTTCTTATCCTAAAAAATTTGATCCTGAATACCAAAGTTCGATTTCACGGGACTGACACAAGTTTTTTTATTTATTCAAATGTAGCACTGCAAGAGATGCTTGGTCTAATGATCCATAACCTTGATGAAGTTATTTTGTTATTTTCTTGCTTCTCAATCTTCATCCACTCGAAGCAATGCTGTCAAAATATAAACAGTGCGACCTCAATAAAAGTAACCCTCGATACGTGCAACACCTTAAATCTTACCATTGTTGACTCAGTAATTGCAACTCCTCAAAAAAAGGTGACTCGATAAAAGCAACTACTGTCTCATGAACTCTTATTTCGTTCGCTATTTAGATATTTTCATAAGGGACCAAATCTTCAAAGACCGTGAAATAGTTTAGCATTGTTTACTGATTTGTTTCAAGAGGTATTCGCTATTGATTGTTCAGAAGACATAAACGATACGTACTGAAAATGAAGCCGATCTGGAAACGACTTGCAGCAATCCGGGAGCAGAAGAAATCGAAAAAGATGACTAAAAAAGGGTGAAGAATCCCGCCTGCCAAGATTTAAAGCAAAGGCTGCAATTCAAGCACAAAACATTGGTCTGTTTACCTGTGCAAGACACTTTTTTTAATTATTCTTAGGCGGGTAACTTTTTGTCTCATTTTTGGCACCTAACGACTATTGCAACAAACTCAATAAAAGCAACTGCCTAAATTTCTATTATTTGTTTTTATTGAGGTCGCACTGCATTTTTTTTTTAAAACCGAATTTGATTTTGTTTGCGTACTCAGATTCAAAACTAGGTCCACAGTCATCGGCCGAAAGTTTTCCTCCTAAATCAAAGTCTAAATATGTAATAAGCTTGAGTAGACCACAACCGTCAAATTGCACAGGTCTTCTAATAATGTATGGCAGTGTCCTGATGGGCGTGGGCGCCGTGGCGTAGTGGATAGGTGCGTCGACTGCTACGCTCGAGATCGTCAGTTCGAATCTCGAAAAAAACATCAAACATGTTTTCACGGCTCCACCTCTTTCGAGTCACTGACAATGCTCAAAGAGTATAACTGTCCAGAAAAAAGCTTCTCAATCTCGCCGTTCGGCATTAAACTGTAGGTCCCCTCCGCTCGTGAGAGAACAATAGCACGCACAACACGAGTGGTTGCTGAGAAGCTAGGCCCAGGTCCACCTCGGACTGTAGCGCCGCCATTATTATTCAATTCAATTCAATTCAATTATTATTATAATGTCCTGATGTGAATAAAGTATTCATTAACTCCACATTGAATAAAAAATACACCATGCGCCTTTGCAAAAACATTGGCCACAATTGTCCAAAAACAGAGTTTTTTAAGTTCGTGGATCCTTCAACATGGATCGACCCTAAACATAAATCCTATCTTGTTAGAGAATTGTTGCTACATGATGGGTCAAACCCTGTCAGAAAATGACACAGATTTTACAAATGGCATCGAATGCTAATTTGAGTTTGATATGTGTGAGATGAACGCTTTACTCCAATTGTCAGTGATGCAATGGTGCAATGTGCACCTTGTGCCTCGATACCATTTCCACCTGTGTGGATAGATACGTAAACAAATAAAATTTTGCATTTCTCTGACCCTCAAAACTCACGAGTAATGGCTACCCAAACTCACTGCATAGTTAACGCTGAAGGAGTAATTTGGACAATTTGGAAATCGCGGGTCACTCTTGATGGTGAATATACAGCTTAATGGTTTTTTATGCCTGAATTAAATAATTTGGGTCAGCAGAGCATTTGGCTTCAGCAGAACAGAGAAACGACGCCTATGGCAAGAGACATAACCGACATTCTAAAGGAGCCGTTTCCCGTTTACTTCTGATATCGCGTTTTGACGATTCTAAACGGCCCGGAAAATAATCCGACCTGACAGCCCCTGACTTCTTCCATGTTCTTATTTAAAATCAGCAGATTATGTAAACAAGCCACAAAATCTGGCAACCATCAAGTCATCTCTTCCGAAGTTCTGAAGACAAGTTCTGAAATATTTTTAATTACCCAAATGGTAACAAAAAATTGCGGTGCTCGCTTAAAGGTTATAACTTTTATGGAAAAAAACGTATTCGTCTCCAAAGTAAAAACAATAGTATTGAAGCGCTTCAATCCGGGGTGGACTTGGGCCTAGCTTCTATTGCAACCACTCGTTGCTATTGTTATCTCACGAAGGGAGGGAACCTATGGTTCCTGAGACTAGTATGCTAGTGGACAACACTGAGAATGTGGCTACTGTGGCCGAGAGTGTGAACATCAACTCGCCATCGATAGCTCAACATTTCACGCACTAGCCTGAGCAGCATTCTGCACAAATATCTCGGATTCTTCGCTTACAAAGTCCAATTGACTCAGTGCGTGACAATCCGCTTCTTTATCGTTTAGCAGTTTGGGCCTTAGAGCAGCTTAAACTGGACAACGATTTCGGGCGAACGAACGAAATCATCTTTTCTGACGAGGCACATTTTTATCTCGGCGGCTACGTTAACAAACAAAACTTGCCGCATTTGGGGTCGGAAAACCCGTACGTTATTGTCGAGAAACCAATGCATCCAGACAGAGAGTGGCAGTTTGGTGCGGATTGTGGAGTGGACCATTTTTCTTCGAAAATGAGGCTTGGAACAATGTTTTGGTCAACGGGTCAATGGGCGTTACAGATCCATGTTTACCGACTTTTTTTTACTGAAATTGAAGACATGGATTTGGACGACCTTTGGTTCACCCCCATGCCACACCCCATGCCACAATCGATCTTTTGCGCACCAAATTCCCAAATCGTGTTATCAGCTGTCTTGGCGATGTCAATTGGCCGCACCGAGCTACGATTGGACCCCTTTTTTACTTTTTTTTAGTGTGAAACGTGAAAGACCGTTGTTATGCCAACAAATCGGAAACGATTCAAGCACTTAAGGCCAATATCATCCAAGCAATCCGTGGGCTATAGTCCGAAACCATCAACAAGGTCTTGGAGAATTGGGGTGACAGAATGCGCTATTGCGAAGCCAGCCGAGGTAACCACTTGAACAACGTTGTATTTCATAATTAATGGGAATGCTTATTCTTACTTTTTAAGCCATTATTTTGTTAATTTTATTGCATTTAAAAAAAAACTTGTATTTAGCCCATTCTCTTTGAACATTGTCAATGACTCGAAAGAGATGAAATCGATAAAATATAAAAGTTGTTTTTCGGTAACCGAACCTAGACTTTGAGCATTGATAGACATAACCTTGGAAAATATGGTTATTAATAATTGTTCACCTTGTATATCATACCCCAAAACAATAATTGAACATGTAGAACGGCAAATACGGAGAAACGGGAAATAACTCTAGGAAATACCTGACGAGATAATAATTATAATAACGGCGCTACAGTCCGAGGTGGACCTGGGCCTAGCTTCTCAGCAACCACTTGTGTTGTGCGTGATATTGTTCTTTCACGAGTGGAGGGAAATTACAGTTTTAATGCCGACTCCGAACGGCGAGATTGAGAAGCTTTTTTCTGGACAGTTATACTCTTTGAGCATTGTCAGTGACTTGAAAGAGGTGAAGCCGTGAAAAAAATGTTTGGTGTTTTTTTCGGGAATCGAACCGACAACATCGAGCGTAGGAGTCGACGCACCTACCCACTACGCCACGGCGCCCACCTGACGAGATTCCTTAACCAAAGAATGCTCCCAAGCAATACAAGAAATATTATTGAATCCATGTCTCTGCGTCCAATGCGTTAAAGTTCAATGGAAATCGCTTTATTTCGTCGAATCGACGAAGTGAATTTTCAAATGAACCGTTTCTTTAAACTCTAGTATCCTTAACCCTAAAATTTGTAAGTTAAATTCCTGCACGTATTAAAAAAATAAGAATTCGTTTTTCACAAGTAATGAAATTATTTATCTAAGTAAAATTAAAATTAAATTTGTCCATTTGTTTAATTTTACAACTACAAATGACAGAGGCGTTCGTCGATTCGACGAGGGATGACCAACCACGTTTAGATCAAACATAGTTAATTTTAAAGTATATTTTTTAACTTTAATTTGATGCCAACATACCTTGCCTAGGTTATCATAGATTTTAATAGATTTTACTTGATGATTGTACACTTACTTTTGACTCTGACTGAACACTCTGTGTACTCTCTAGAGATGTTACTCTATTTGTACTGCCAGCCAGACATTATTTTGATTATGCTGAACCCATCTTCTGACGATGGGGATGTTCCAATTTGATCAAAGTTTTTAATCTGAATTCATGCACATGTGATACAAGTACATCGTGAAGAAAATTCGGGAGCAATGGAGGCCTAAGTATATAAGGTTTGAATTTTGAAAACTTTAACACATTCGGCTGATAAGCATGCAAAGTCCATACTTCCCCCACATTTTCATACTTTCTGGTTTTTTTTTCGAATTTGCCTATAACACTTTTAATGGAGGACTCATTCCTGGAGATACGACCTGTGGAACCCCATGCGGACAGTTGATGTTGAAATTTGTTTTTGACGTCTTTTCCATTTCTTTAAAACTCAAGCGATTTTCTGAACAAAACAGTTTGCCTCTTTCTCAGTTTATTAAAAAAATGCATCATGTACTTAATTCGCCATCATTTCGAGTGTATCCCCTATTTCGCTCTTCCATTGTTCCGCAAACTAGGATTCAACGATTCTCCGGGCTGAAGCTGTGTTTTACATACGCTCTATATATATGTACAGTTCGTGTTTGAACTTTTAATCATCATCAAAGTAAACGGAATTAAAATTAACCGCACTATAAGGCTTTGGAGATATTGACAATCTTAAGATCAGATGAAGAAGCACTTGGTCTTTTTGAGAGAAATGTTCTGAGTTCAATATTTTGTCCTGTTCGCGTGGATTGCATTTGCAGAAGAAGATTCAACCAACTGAACATTCAGAACTGTGTGGGCTGCCAGGCGTCTGCGGATCCAAAGTCTAAGATGGTTAGGCTATGTAGAGCGCATGGACAATACTGCTTCGGCCCGGAGAGTCCCGGCTTTCGTGTCCATGGGACAAAGCAATGGAGGACGCCCACGAATATGATGGATCACACTAATGAAGAAGGACCTCACTCACAGCTGTCCAAACATCGTGCCAGGTGGAGAGGCTTGTGGGTTGAGGCCCAGGTTCAATCCGGACTGCAGTGACATCAGAAGTAATATAAGTCAAATTGTCAACTTTGTCAACTTTTGATGATGTCCATGTCCATTTGTGTTGCAAAGCAGGACTGGGATGATTGGAGTTTTAGTATATAAAGGCAACTAAGCCTGACTAATAGCTTTGGTAAATCTAAATACAAAGCGGCCTGCAAAAATAATTCTGAGTTTAATAACTGTACTGATGTGGCTTGTTCTGCTAACTCCAGAGGATCAACTGAGTCTTTTATTAGCCTGAAATTATTGCTGACCATTCAAATCAAGTCGTTAATGTGTGATCTTCAGAAATATATATGCCTCATTGACTGATCTTCGTGCTTGCGATCACGTCAATGTCATTAGCTTAGCTATTTTTTGCACGGATATTTGGAATATCGCCTAAAATTGTCTTCTCCTTCCTTAAATTTTCCGCCGTTTGAACCAAATGTCGCCGGCTAACCAGAAACCGGATTGTTCGTTTTTTTTTCCAGCACTATCTAGTAATGAATTTCAGGGGGTCACTGTCGAAACAAATAATATTTCTAATCAGATCGTACACATAGTAACTATCATTGTTAACACAACACATCTCCAACAGGTCCTTCAACAAGCTGGTAACATTGAAAGACTAGGACGATTTCTTTGGTCATTACCACAATGTGATAAATTGCAGCTGAACGAGTCTGTGCTTAAAGCAAAGGCAGTTGTTGCATTCCATAGAGGACAATACAAAGAACTGTATAGACTCCTAGAACATCATCAGTTCTCCCCTCATAACCACGCTAAATTACAAGCTTTATGGCTGAAAGGTAAATATCTGTCAAAAAATAAAAAAGTAAAAAAAAAAACACCTGTACTACTGCAACAGGAACATCAAAACTTTTTATCTTGTATGCATACGAATAACAAATTTATTTTCCCTCATCCCTTCTTTTCGTTCCATCATGTAGCGCATTATATTGAAGCCGAAAAACTGCGCGGAAGACCTCTAGGTGCTGTTGGTAAATATCGTGTCCGTCGTAAATTTCCACTGCCACGCACAATTTGGGACGGTGAGGAAACAAGCTACTGCTTTAAGGTGAGTCCTGTACATATTATTGAGGGAGTTGAGTGCATACATTACACACGGCTCTGATCGTAAGGGTGAATCCATGAAAACCATATGAATGTTTTGGTGAATTGTATAATATTACTTTGGGACGTTTTGGAGGTTTTCGGGTTAAATAATGAGGGGAATGTTTTTTTAACTTTGAAATTAAAAACACCCTTGGTAGTGAGGTGTGTGAGAAATGCCTTCGATGTGGGCGCGTTTGCTGTCAATGTTCGTTTAGTTTGAGTGCATCGTGCAAATCTGCAACTTCGTTCAGTTAATAATGACATTAATTCATACGGGTTTGCTTATCATCGCAGATATATTTTGCAAATAAGGTCAATGTCTGCCTGCGGCAGACATAAAGACATAAAAAAGAACTAGTGATTCAGCTGTAACTGCATCAATTGTTGTTAAGGTCTTGGCTTCCTTGATGCTTCATTAGGGGTACCACTTCTTATCGAGTGAAGGTTAATAATTGTTTGTCAATTGGAACGTCGTCGCGTGTCGGCATTAAACTGTTTAAAACTTCTTTGCATATAAGATAAGTTTAAGACCGTGCAATGACTGCATCTGCAGGTGTACGAGTATCTGTAAACAGTACTGATAAAAAGTTTTGAAACATATCGTAACTTCTACTCATAAATATAAAACATTACAAAGAAATTCATTTCTACACATCCTTTTCTCCAAGATAAACCAGCTGGAAAAGTAACCATTCGAAGGCCTGTCTTCCTGTCGTCCTTCAAAAAACGGGAATTTTTCGAATCATATTCTTAATAGATGCTTGATTTAATCGATGTATGAAATTTCCAAATTTGTTTGCTTTCTTTTAGCTTTGAAAAGTATATTGACATAATTAAATTTCCATACGCAAAAAACGATCGTGAAGTATAAAGCTTTAGATCACGTTAAATCAACCAACATCTGATGGCATCGTTTTTGCTTGTTGTAAAGTTGGTCGATGGGGAAAAATCAAAAAGAATGAACCAAATATTCTCTACCTACTGTAAGGGGTGGGTGAACATTGTACAGAGTGACTAAATAAGAACAAAATTGAATAAAACAAGCAGCGGTGTGACATATAAAATTGGTTCTAGTTTTATTTTAAAGCTACATCCAAGCCGTAATGTATGGAATCACATCATTCAAATGACCGCCTCGACTTCGCTGGCAGTGCTTAATGCTATCGATCTTATATATGCGACGTTATTTCGGCAATAGCGTCTCGAATGTTGGCCTCGAGCTCGTCTAAATTGGTTGGCTTGTTAGCGTAGACAGACCAAGGACTTGAGGTGGGTAAAGAGTAAATAATCGAGTAGTGTCAAGTCGCATGATTGCGGCTGCCAATTGATAAACGCTCGCCGTGAGATGACCCAGTCGTCAAATTTTTCCTCCACAGCTTCGTAGTGCGTCGCGTCCCTTGTATGGCAAGTAGCGCCGTCTTATTGGAACCACAGCTCGCACATCGCTCTATACCTGATACCATTGACGGTAAAAGTGTCTCCTTCCTTATTTCGAAAGATGCTCCAAACTGTCCATCTTTGTGGATCAATTAATGCTTGGTCGAGCACTTGTGAATTGTGTTCGATCCAATTTTGTTTATTCAAATAGGCGCTTAGCTAAAAATATGCCTCGTCTGAGAAGATGACTTTTTGGTCAAAATCCGGATGCCCGGACAAGATTTCCAGTGCCCATTTAGCGAACTCATACCATTGTCTGTGGTCGTCAGGTTGCAATTCATGCGTCAGCACAGTCTTATACGGATGCAGGCACAAATTCAACCGCGAAATAAGCCCAGTTGATTCTCAGGCAATTCCTATTCGATATTTCTAGATGTTCTTCGATATACGTCGCTACGACGGCTATGTTTTGTTCATTTAGAACAAATCTGTCTGGTTGGTCGCATAAGGTCAAAATGAGTGTACTCAGGCTCATACTTTTTCACGACGAATTGCTTTCACACTGAACACATGATGACGACCGACCTCACGACGAAATTCACATTGCCTATTTACAACTGAGCCGAAATTGAATGCAATAGGCACGAATCGACCAAAAGGTGACCTCATCATAATCCTTTGACAAATCGCCAAAAATTAGGGGAACTTAGTTCGGATATTAACACAACTTACGTATAGTTCCAATAGTGGCAAGATTTTCCAAAGATCCTTAAAGTTATGCCGTTTTCGGAAAATAATTCACACGGCCGACATGAGTAAGCGATGCAGAGCTCACTGCTACCTAAGAATGGACAGTTCTAGTATTGAGATTGTAAAAGACTTCGTACATCTCGTTCATTCGTTCATACATCCCGTCTAATGTCATAGCTTAAATATCAGTGTAAATACGAAACACAGCTAAGCACTTGCCAATCCCTGTTTCTTTAGTCTCAACAGACAATTGAATGAATTGAGAAGAACGACCATTTTTTGGCTTTATATTGCAAGTTCAAGTTCAATACTTGAAAAGTCCTGCGAATCTTGCAATTTTGCCATCAGCAGAAGAGTGGACGTCTACGGATCCTACAGAATCTTTGATTCTAAGAGGACGACGATGATTAACCTGAAGACAAGGGTTAAATTCACTCGAAATTGTAAAGGACGTTCTTCGTTGCGGTGTCCCACAGCCTCAGAGTCGAAGAATCTTCGGGCCAGAGCTACGATGTCAAAGGACCGTATTCGTTGAGTTCGCGGGCACTTCGTTAAATGCTCATGTCGCTATACACTGGAAAGTTCGAGATATAATTATTTTCCAATCGCCATCCATGCAAATAGGACCAAAGAATACATACGATTGGCAGCTCTTCATTTATTAAATAAATCAAAGGCTTACGGACTTCTAACTCATTTAATACGTGATTAAATCAAAAAATAAATGCATTTGCTTTACCTGCCCGACTAGAATCTCTTTTCCATTAACTTGTTACGCTCAGTGTTTGCAACAAGTGAAGACGTTGTTGGTCAAGACAAACTTTGTTATATTTTCTTTTTTTGCAACATAACGCAAACATTCGCAGCTCACGGTTTCAACACTGTCAAAGCCATCAGTTGCCACCGCAACAAAAATACGACCAATGACCTCTTCGCCCACTGGTCACTGTATGTCTCAGCACTCAGTGACACAATCAAGATCATAGACCTTTCTATGCGAAGCCAAATGCTCCACAACGACATCTAGCAACGACAGTGTAGTTAAGTCAGTTTCCGGTTCCATCACTCTGTCGGATAGCATTTATGAGCGCATGGGTTTTGGTGGCTCTTCAATTTTATTGCTATTGACGCTCTCGTTTTTTCTGTTATTCCTCTCGCCAATGTCATAATGTCGTATGTCGTCCAAGTTGCATTAAGGCCTGTTAATCACACGAGCGTTACGCCGCTGCAGTATTTATTTTATCTTCCGTTTTTAATTGACGCTGTAATGGTGTTTTAATGGCATGCACTGCATGTATTCACTCGTAGAGCAAAGGGATTCTGAAATTTGATGCCTCGTCATGTGGTCGTTTTGGGACACAGACACACAGTTTTTTTTTCGTTGTTGGTAGTTTCCTTGATGTTCTTACAAATTTGTCATCATCCAAATGAGTTTGTTAAATATAATCTCCATCTCTATCTTCTATTCTTTTTTTTAGGAAAAATCCAGATCAGTTCTACGCGACTGGTACGCGCATAACCCTTATCCATCGCCGCGGGAGAAACGCGAACTTGCAGAGGCTACTGGACTGACAACCACACAGGTAAGTCAAATATGTCAAAATACAGCGCACACACAAAGAAGAGACAAGTTACCGATAGCCTCAGCGGGGTGTCCATTTGTCGAATTGGAAATTAGGGTCATATCTGAAACTTCAGGAATGACATATCAACAGTGTTTGTGTCATTTAATTATCATAACGAGTTGAGATGTTTTTTTTTTTCCTTTTGGAAAGATGATGAATTTGTTCGTTTCGAACTCTTAATGGCTACGATTCAATCAAAGTCTGCAAAAAAACCAAAAGATTCGAAGGCTGAATGGAGGGCTATGCATTGCTAATGTTTTTAATTTGTGAATGAAAATGTATTTATGACAAAAGAATGTATTTATGATTCAAGCGATAACCGATACCAATTTATGAAGGCAATGTTTGAAGTTTGGGCCTGTTCTGATGCCGCAAAACTGTGACATGGTAATAATCGAATGCTATTTTTGTCCCTACAATGAATTTGATAAATCTGTTCGACGATAACTCTTTGAATGTATGCAGAGTAGTCAATTATTCGTGAGTTTAAAACGTTTTGATGCGAAAATGTGGCTAATGATTCATGGAATTACGTCATAGTGATAGAAGCATACAACTTAGATATAAAAGGTGGCGCATAGGAAACGTTGGGATTTATTTGACGAATAACATTTTTCTTTCTGACATTATTTATAGTAGGTTTATACCGCACCCAAATTCAACATTTCGGCTAGTTTCTGCATTTCAGCCCAAATACATTGCATTTCGCCATACATTTCCTGCATTCTGGAATATTGCATTCCAGCGAAATGCAGAATTTCGTCGTTGCACGTTGTTCGTCAGCACGTCTTACAATGACATTTCAGCCCGCTGACATAAACAAAAACCAGCTGTTTTCCCATTAGTTGAGAGCTTCGAGTTTCAACGCGAACTCTATACCTCTATATTGAGTCAGCAATATATTTAATATGTCCGAATTAGCACTTAAATTCATTTTAAAATTAGTATAACAAACTAAAAATTATTCAACCACTTCTGATTTCCAATCAGAAAAAAATATCCAATAATCAATTCTGACAATAGCTGTCATTTTTTGTCAGTGGGAACGCAAAATTGCATTTCGAAAATTTTTTCCTGAAATGTTGAATTTGGGTGCGGTGTAAACGTACTATTAACCTTGGCATGTATTTATATGTTTTAAAGATAATATCTCTCGAATGGTGCCCATTGTTTGTTTCGACATGGTTCTTCTTTCTGGAAAGTATTTGCCAGTTTCAAGTTGATACTGACCATTATCACAATCCACAGGCGACATCCTTTACTGTGTGATAATCATTCTATCAACCGACTTCTAATTGCACTCTTCTGGTGATAGTTTACCCCTTTTTGACGACTCCGGCTTTCATCCGTTTATTGACGATCTTGCAAAGAATACGGTTGTGCCACTCGCTTTAAATAAACATGACCGTTATAGTTTTAGGGGTAAAAACTGCTTTTCTTTGATTTATCTTTCTTCTCTTCTTCTTCTCTAGTACTATTGAAGAATTAGATGCTTTACATCCTGTTAACTCTTTCCTAGCTGTTTCTAGTCCGGAACTGGGATAAATTACGGCACAGAACCGTGGATACTATCAAAAATTGCGTGAAGAAGCTCATAGCTTGCGATCTTTTCCGTTGACGACGACTATAGGATTATAGGATCGACATGAGTCTAGACAGCCGTCTTCGAATCCAGCGTCAAAATTTGTTCAACGAATCTTCGGCTAAGACTGCTACAGAAATGCTACAGAGGACGATGCCTCAAACCAGCAACATATTTCACTAGCTGCGTTCTGTTTCTCACACCAAGTTGCTTGAGAATGAATGCAACATCGAACGGAAGCGAAGTTTATTCAGGCTGGAGTTTATTCATACACTCTATATGCTATGTAATCAAACAACCTGATAGAGGAATATGACTCAGTAACTTAAGCGACCCTTATAGGGTCAATCGATTGACACCAATCATGTTTGTGAAAATGTACCAGTATACGTCACACACTTTTTGATTGATGTTACTAACAAAGTTAGTTTGAGTTTGCATGATGATCGTCATGCTGATTGATCTGTGTAAGGGTTGGATTGACGGATTTATTTAAATGAGTTTTTTGTCGCGGGAAGCAAGACTGTTTAAGGGGTAACTTCAACCCACGCATACGCGGTGCTTGATGTTAATCGATTGACCGTGTAAGGGCCGCTTTAAACATTTCTCACCGTGTTGACAAGAATCTTCTTCTTTCTAATTGACAACAAATTATTATCAAATTAGCTTAATCGTTTCTTGTTTTGTGTTCTTCTCTGCCATTGAATCCGAGATGTTGAAAACATGTTACGCTGGCTATCTTTCCACAGCTCATTGGCTACCACAGTAGGATGAAAAAACCGAGGTCTAAAGGCGACCATTGCACTAGACCGATACTTGCACACAATTATGTGCTTTTTAACATTTGAAAGCTTACGAACATTTATACCATACGGCTTATGATCACCGACTTTCAAGTAATCGTCAAGCATGAAGAGATCGAAAATTCATATAATTGGTAGCCGTAGTCCTATTTATTGTTGACTGTAAACTACTTAATATTTTTTAGCTTTAACTGGTAATTAATTTAAAAATTACTCTGTATTCCATAAACTTCACCTGTTCACTTTGAAAGATGTTTAAGAATGCTGCTAACAAAATAAATTGTTTTCATTCCAGGTTTCTAATTGGTTCAAAAATCGACGACAGCGAGACCGTGCTGCCGAGCACAAAGAGTAAGTTTAATTTTTTTTATTTTATTTATATTTTAATTTTCAAAGAATTGCAAGTAAAAACATTTTCCATTGTTTTATTCCCGGACCCCTTTTAACCTATATCTAGAGTACCTCAGAGTCTAAGTGGTCCTCTAGTTTATATTTTGTCTCTTAATATTTGAAAACTACAGCCTTGGCCAAATGTATTAGGCACCCTTTCAGATTCGTTACATCGTCAAAGCAAAAAAATTAATGAAATTCAAACTAATTACTTCCGATAAGTGTTTTGGCAGCAAAGACGAAAAGGTAAGGGTGCCTAATACATTAAGCCAAGGCTGTATTATTTTGTTGTCAACTTTGATGATGTGAAACTCTCCTGACACATTTCATCTCCGATCAACCAATCCCAATTTTAAGTTAAATAAAGAACAAAATTCAAGCTTGAGCTAAATGTCAGTACCTAATCAGTTAATGCCTTCTCCAAACGGCGAGGTTGAGAAACTTTTTCTAGACAGTAATACTCTTTGAGCATTGTTAGTGACTCGAACGCACATACATACATATCCACGCCACGGAGCCCATAGTACGTGCTTCATCTAATATTTCCGTAAGGCTCCAGCAGTTTCTAAAACCCATTGGATGTGTGACGAGACCGAGTTTTCTAGATCTATTTTTCACGTGATCTGAGTTCGATCTTTGACAAAGAACTAAATTCACTCGCGCTTGATTTACACCTCTCTCAACTCAACTTTACCTTAAACTTTTTCTTCTACACGTTAAGTTTTACTTCCACTGGCATACATCATAAAATCTTTAGTTGTTAAGTGCAGCAAATTCGTTTCCTTACTACCACCTTCTTTCTATTCTTTCCCTGCTATCATAGTCCAGTCTTAAAGTTATGGTTTAAAACAGGTTAGGAAAGGTTAATGCTTAACTTGGGTCATATTTTAATTCAAATTTTGTTAACATCATCTAATTTTAGAAATTTGCAATCTCTTGGCCTTTTTGAAGTATTCATTGACACAGTGACCTAAATTAGCCTAAATGGCTGCCAACCTGCAAACCAGAAGCAAAATAAATCTCCATTTCAAACAGTGAACTCTTTTATGAGTGCAATTTGCAATTAGTTTCTCTAAACTGGAGAGAATCTTCTTCTTCTTTTTCGAGTGGCGCTACAGTCCGGAGTGGACTTGGATCAAGCTTTTTTGCAATCTCTCGTATTGAGCGTGACTCAGAATGCCGAAGTTTAAGACGCATCTCTTGATAGTTATAGTCACTGAGCATGTCGCTGACTGAACGTTATGCCCAGAATCGAAACAGGGACTAAACCTAACCTAACCTAACCTACAAGACCCTGATTAATCCCATCATACGCAGAGATGTTGACAGTATCCAAACCGATTGAAGAAGCACTTGGTTCATTCAAGAGAAAAATTCTGATTGCAATATTTGGGTTGATGTTGCTTATAAGACTGTACGGACTTTAAAATGTCATGAGCCCAGCCGTCTTCGAACCCAGCGCCTAAGGTGTCAAGGTCAACCACTCAGCTTCAGTCAAAAGAATCTTAGATTCCAAGCATGTGGGACAAGGCCATGAGGATTGCCACGATTGAGGAGGTGCACAGAGTTTAAAGATATCAATTAAACTAGCTAGCAAAAAATTGCGTTAACAGGAATGGTGTGTTGAATGAGGCCCGAACTTTGCCGGTCTATAACGTCGAAAGGAATAAGTTCCTCTGTTAAATATGTCTTTTAACAAATTCGTGAAATATACATATCTGCATCATCAAAGAACTTTTCAGTACAAACCATGGGAAATAAGGAAATTTCTGATTTTATTTTAGGCACACATTAGGCTTTAAATTCACTTGTCAGGCATGTGCTCCCATCGTTAAAGCTTTCTTTTAAAAATGCTCCCTGCAATATGATTTATTTGAGTTTAAGTTGCAATTAAACTCACCGAACACTTCAGACAAAACAAGAGGCAATCTAGTCAAAAGTGATCTTTGATGTCAAATTCTTGGACGTTTGCTTCCCTTTCATCTTCATTTTTCAACTCAAAATCATGCCGAAAGTATGTCGCCCCCTTTTCGAAAATTTATATGCATATCAATCTTTTACAGATGTTTTTGTATTAGCTTTGAGATTATCTGTGATTCTAAGAATAACTACAAGGTAAATCAAAACGTATATCTTAGAAATCTGCAACAAACAATGTCGTTGACAGTGCTTTGAGCTTCCTACCTTTTTGCACAAAATATTGCACACATGTACAGAATTTTGGATCTAAGACGAAGTATTCTGTGCCAAAAATATTCTTTATGAACACAGGCACAAATCATTTGGAAAATTATGAGTTTTAATGGGAAAACATTTCGCTAAATCATCGAATCATCAAAGCGGCAAACTCTGCATCCTTGACCGAATGACCGCTAAATAAATAAAACAAAAAGAACCAACCGATTCTTCAGAGACACACATGCATCTCCGTTCATCTTCCTTCACAAGACCAAATGTACGTGTTTAATTTTCTTGCCACTTTACTGCCTCTTAGTCGAGACTTTCCCTTCTTTCTTCCTCTCGCTGGTTGTGTGCGTGAGTCTTCGGCACATTATTTCCATCTGTGCCTTGAATAAACATAATTAAGATATCGGCCAGTGATAAGTGCGGTTTATTTTAAAACAGACGGATGTAGGCGCACACATTGCAGACGACGATGCGATGTCCCGAAAAAAATCAAACCGAAAGTCAATATTGTGATGTCAAAAGTGAAGAGGATACAGATGACTTACTGCTTCAGTGAGCATGCATCCTGGCCGAATGAAGATTTCTGATGAATGCACAACGAGCTACCACATTGTGGCTTGATAAATCCTTTTTACTTTTTTGTTTTGTTTTTTCCTTGCCAATAAAGAGTTCCTTATACACATCTTTTAACACATGTGCGTCCATCTAAAGTTTTTGCATGTGGATAATGTTTTTAAGGCGACACAAGTATCCAGCTTGTGACAAATTCCTACATCAGTTTTATCTCCAGTTTGGACATGGGAGACTCGGCGAGGCTATTTTTGTTAACATGCAAACAACCAGTTCTTCACAAAAGAGCAAAGCTGGATTAAGAGAGTTTTCTTGAGAGCCGTTGCATTTTAAGGAAATGAGTTTAAGACTATTCGAAAGACTACTTTTTGGCATAGCTTAGGAAAACCGACTTTAGGCATGAGATCTTCTAAAAAAATTACTAACTTTCTTTGGTTGTCCCTACAGTCCAGAATCGATTTAGGCTTAAACACAACTATTCTTATCGTCTTTGTTATCTTAGGATTGGAGGAGACCTAATGTTTTATACAGAATCCGAACAGCGAACGGCGAATGTTTAAGAAGCGTTATTACATTTAATATTTCCTAGAACTCCAATATAAGACAGCTATTTCGAACATTTAAGGCAGAATTTCTCGAAATTTGCAAATGATGTTGGCTGAAATATTTGCTTATTAGTCCGAATAGATTAAATACGTCAACTATGCCAACAGAAAATTGTCTACTGATTTGATTTGACACTACTTGGAAGACCACTGCACAGCCTTCTTTGGAGATAATGATGTAATCGAACGTTATATGTACTGACTGGGTAATTTTGCCAGCAGCATTTAATGTAGAATCATCGTGTTGTAACCATATATCATACAGACGCACTTTGGAAACAAAAGGACATTGTTCGTGGCTCTGTACCGGGCGCCATTTAATAATAATAATAGTGGTGCAGCCCGAAGGGGACTTGGGCCTAGCTTTTCAGCAACCACTCGTGTTGTGCGTACTATTGTTCTCTCAGGAGTGGACGGGACCTACGGTTTGATGCCGACTCCGAATAACGAGATTGAGAAGCTTTTTCTAGACATTTATACTCTTTGAGAATTGTCAGTGACTTGAAGGAGGTTGAGCCGTGTAAAATTTTTTTGAAAAGTTGTTGCTTGTTCTTGGATTTGGACTTAGACTGGAAAGCGTAGACGTCGACGCACGTCCCCACAACGGCACGGCGTCCATCGGGCGCCATTTTCGATGGCATTCAAAATTTCACCCCTTTTGTAGATATAGGGTCCGATGACGCACCTGCTCGTGAACTGGAGAAAGGAACTCAAAGATTCACGATAATCATTTAAGCTGATTTTTCGAAATATCCCCTGACGTCGACCGTTGGAAATTGACTTCGACGTTGATGATTTGATTCTCTCCTTCTAGTTCTGTTACCGTAAGGCTACCTAGCCTATGATTTCATAGAGATCGTATTTTGGCTTATATTTCGAATCATGGTCGAACGAAGGTTTTGTTTGCGGTCCGAGGAAGATAAATCTGTCATAAGTCTTTGGAAAGCCTATGGTTTTAACAAATATTCTAATAGAAAGACTTCCAATTTCATCACAACTGAGAAAGGCCTGAAAGGCGTTCAATGACAATTACACTACTTAGGCACTGCCGTAAAATGAGGATTGATATTGGCCACTGCCTCTCCAATGATTCATTTGCTGTCTTAAAAAAATATTAATCGATTATATTATTCTACCTTAAGTTATAAACTGTACGCCGTGGCCGTGTGGGTTCGTGTGTCGACCCATGCGCATTAGACTTTCACAGTCTAGGTTCGAATACAAGTTCAGACAAACAATTTTTCAAAAAAAAATTGTTCACGGTTCCACCTCTTTCGAGTCACTGACAATGCTCAAAGAGTATAACTGTCTAGAAAATGCTTCTCAATCTCGCCGTTCGGAGTCGGCATTAAACTGTAGGTCCCCTCCACTCGTGAGAGAACAATAGCACGCACAACACGAGTGGTTGCTGAGAAGCTAGGCCCATGTCCACTTCGGACTGTAGCGCCGCCATTATTATTATTTATTATATAAGTTATAAAATTTGAAGCACTCAATGGCATCCAATTTGCTTTCACGTTGAGATGTTTAGACCGCTTCTATACAAAATATAAATACAAAAAGAGCATACAATGAAGGCGCAACCATAAAGTGGGGGTAATTGTATACGCCCTTCGCCGAGCCCAGGCACATTATCTATCAAAGGTCCATGGTACTGACGCATGAAAACTGCTATAAAACTGCTAATAAAAGTCAGTTAAAGAAGTAGACTCGTAAGTGCTGGCGTCTAAAAGAGGCAAGACTCGGACAGGTGAGAATCCGATTGAAAGCACTTTCCTCCTTTTCAAACGAACACTTGAGATGGATCTAAGTCTTCTTACATGTGTACCCATTATATTATGTTCTTGAGGGAGAGCAATATTAGGAATTTAGCGTTTTTTTACAAAACTTTGCAAGTTTCGAAAACCAAACCAAACTGAGTATGTTGTTTTCAAAAACTTAAAAATAACACGCTTTGATGTTGCTCAGAAGTTCTTGTGTACTCTACTTTTTTAATTCATTTGTCGCAGTTATACCAAATAAAGACTTTTATTCAGAACGGACAGATCATCTCTTAGGACTCCCAACGGTGTTATAACAGAAGACTGTGTCATTGCCACACATACCTTAATATTGGGACAGCCACAACGACTTCTGGAGATGCTGCATATGTAACGCCCTTTCCACCCGCAGGAAAATGAAATAAATGAAATGAAATACCCGATCCGCGTGGTACCACAATGGGTCTATGTTGGCTTAAATAATACTGCCTTACCTAACCTAACCTACCAACTAAAAATAATACCAAGCTTCTCACTAACCATCGCCATCCTCTCTTACTCGTGCGTTCCGTTTACAATCGACACCTTACCAACCAACTCTTCTTAGAATTCGCCTTGACATCCTATTGTCTGCAGCGAATGTCCACAGTTCCACGTCAATGAATTACTTTTGATTCCTGCATAAGATCTGATAAAAGCCATGAAAATTTTATTTTTAAATCTACCATGAGACAGGCTGTGAATGAATAGAGCCACACTTAGACAATTCGCAGGTCAAACTTTTTCCGAATACTAAATGAGCACTTCCGAGACAGCAATGAGCGATGGGGATGATTGATGTTTATGTTACTTAGCCTCCTAAGATTATATGCTCTCAAGTGGATTTTTGGAATTTGTACTGAATATAAATTTTGCATTGCTATTCCTTACACTTTATCACGTCGGGACCAAATTCGCTTTAGTCTTCAGTTGCAAAGACCTACTGTACAGACAGTAAGGACCATGAGAGTAGGAGCCTGTCATTACATATACATATATGTAATTAAGATTTTTCATAACAAACTGACTTTTGTCTTCTTTTAAGGGCTTCTGAGTAAACGACGGTCCATTGCACCGATTCCCAATCGCAATTTCATCGATATCCGAAGTACATATAGATGGAGCCAAAAAAATCAATGAAACATGCCTGCGGTATATCACAGATATCCGCAGAGACTACCCTTTTGAACCCAGCCAAACGAAGCAACCTATCTGACTCTTAATGAACAACCAACAGTCTAAACACATTTTCTTCCCTCGCCCACCATCACTTTTGCACTTTGCTTGACAATCAAATGATATCCGATTACCAATTTCACTTTCATCGAAAAAATTAAAACGTTATAACGATTGCATTTGTCTTATTTTATCTAACTTCTCCGAAATCTCCATCTTCATCGCTTCTAACCCCAACTTCCAACATCCATTGTTTCGAAATGTTCCCCACGTACATACAAGGGCATCTCAGAGTTCCCTATGTCTTCCCTGTGATGCCCTAAGAGCTGATGGCAACTCCAAGGAAGAGTGTCATATTACCAACCAAAAGAAAAAAAATATTAATGTTGTTCCCTTTGGTATATCTCTCCAAAGGGAACAACCCTGGAAGCAATAATAATCACCTTTTCTCAGTCACTGAACGGTGACGATGGCAACCAAGAGGCCCCAAAGCAGAAACCCAAATTCATTGTAAACACGTGAACGACAAGCCAAAATTGAGTTCACTGGACCAAATTATGAGAAAAGGTTCCTCCTCTCAGGCCACGGTCTTAAGCGGATTAGATTATCACATTATCACAGTTTTCTTCTGGTCCCTTCTTCCTATTCTGTTGGAAAATAAAGTATTTTGTTTTTTTTTGTGTTGAAATTCTAGAAATCGGATATGGCGCCTAATTTTATTTTGCATACGAAAACGTTACACATAACCTAAGCTTTTCGGTTTTACGAGGCAATAGTTGAATATAGAAAATTAAATGTTCGACTGATTGATTTTTATGACCCTTGGACGTAAAACTACGGTTTCATTGGTCAATTTGTTGGATAGTCATCATTTTGTTGTTGATGTTGTGTGGAAAAGCGCGTGGGGTTTCACAGACCACACCGGTAGATTTTTATGATTAAGAACTTGATTTTGTTGATTTTTAGTGAGTTTTGAACAAGTATCGTGTTGAATATCAGATTTCCTTGACTATAAAGTTCTTTTGATACAAAACCGGTTGATAACTGTGTGTCAATCAAAACCAATAAAGTTTAAACGACGCCTTTAAGAGATTGAAAATGCCCTTAAAACGTTTTTGTAGCGGCCGTTAAATATGTTAAATTCGGAATGACCTGTGAAATGTATCGTTGACTTTTGTGGGTTAACTTGTTGACTTTCTTATGCGGCGCCGAGTTAGTGAGTCTTAAATTTAATTGGACTAGGAAATGTTAGGTGTAAGCAATAAATGGACTTAAGGTGCATTTTTGAGCCATGTTCAGGGTGTTGTGTGTGCCAGACATCCGTTTTCTCTGCTGGATGTCCGTCTGGATTCGGCGGAGACTTTTCAGCTTTAAGTGATGTCTTATAGAAACCATTCGCCTGATGCCCTTAATATCTATAAAAGAAAATTTGCTTTAAGCCCTAATGCCATTCTAGCGAAAGTATGGTTCAGGACTTTAGTGAGCCAGTAATAAGAAGTAAACAAGGAAAATATTGGCTTAGAAAAAATTCTCTAACTTCTCAGCGATCTTACTTCAGCTTCCAGCAAATTAAATTAAACAAGTTTGATATATCTCTAAATAAATTTTCCGTCCAACCTGTTGGCAAAACATCATCTTACCACCGGACTGAGACCAACAAAGTAGCCCAACCTTCCTTTACGCCTTCTTAGGATGAAACATCATTCGAAGAAAATTCAGTTGTGGCAAATTCGCTTTTACTTTCTCATTCATTCGACCACATGACGAATATTTGTACCGTTCCGAATTTCAAAAGAAAATCAAACCCGAATCGTTGACTTGAAACATGAAACTGAAAACTTTTTGCTTAATAAGTGATTTACGGAACGCACCCCTTTCTACACTTGTTTGGCGTTTTGAATTTCACAACAAAAGACAAGTAAACTATTTACTCTCGCATCGAATCCGAATATTACAATTGTTTTGTTTGGGTTTTTTTTTTGTTTGTGTAAGCTTAGTTTTCAGTAAGGCCACCGCATACGGCCAACAGAACACATCTTATACCGGGAAAAAAGTGATGTGTAATTCAATATTTTCGGCTAAATGCCATTCGCCGCGTAGTCATTTCGAATTTGTACACATAGTGGATATGTAAATCAGGGTATCCGGGTATGCAAGGCGCACATTAACAGGATATCAATGTCCGAACGAGATGAATGGTTCTCTTTTTCTGACGGGGAATGATAGGTCATTCCTCATTAAATTATACTTTTGGCGCGCTCTTCAACATTGACTTATTTAATTCAAATTAATGCTGGTATTGTCTTAAATTAACTTATTTCAATGTTTCTTCTACCATTTTAAAGAGTATCAAGTGTCGGTTTTTTATAGAGGACAATAGTTTCCTCGAGTCTTAAAGGCGCTAAGTCGCTGATTATTTCGATAAGTTAGTCCGTTAACAATTGATACTCTATAGAACCAATCAATCCATCTGCTTACCTTTCAAAAGCTAGCATGTTGGTACGGGTGCTTCGAAGGGATGGACTACAGTGTCGATTAGTAGTGTGTTTGGAGCATTGCCTGGACCATCTGGTGTGGGTGCTATTAGGCGGTACCACTCGGAATTGAGATAACGCTAAATAACGCCTTGAGTTTTGAGTCCAAGTAGTAAATCACAGCATGTGTTAATCCTTACCACTTGGTTGTGACACTCGTTTGAATACTGGAAAAGGACTACAGCTACTCCATTTATTTCATAGCTGTTTATTTCAAACACTTACCGCAGTTTGGGCTAAAGCCAAAGCCAGTACAATTCTCTCATACGAATGCCAGGTGGATGGTCACAAAGTTTCTGTGATGCCTAACTACCCTTGTTCTCAGATAACGGTCTCTATTTAAGCTGCATAAGTAAAAGGAAATTTAAGATATATGGTGGATAAGTCATCATAAGTCATATCATGAGCTGCATGTGAAGCATTCATTCTGGTATAAGCTTATTCTTATTCTATTTACTAGACTTATTACCAGGTCTCTTATGTCATAAATAATTCTGGGAAAACAAGTTTGAAAGCATCCCTTAGACCTAACCCCATAGTGACAAAATGTTGCTTTGCTTACGAACTTTCTCTGACATATACAGTCAGCATCCAAAGTGATTTCAAAGTCATTTGCTGAGAGTTTACCCTTCTATTTAAAATTAAATTCAAATGATCTCCGCCAGACATCGTTACCTTAAATAAAAGTTCTGAAATCATACTTCAAAATTAGCTGAAGAGGCTCCACCTCTTTGGAGTCACTGACAATGCTCAAAGAGTATAACTGTCTAGAAAAAGCTTCTCAATCTCGCCGTTCGGAGTCGGCATTAAACTGTAGGTCCCCTCCGCTCGTGACAGAACAATAGCACGCACAACACGAGTGGTTGCTCAGAAGCTAGGCCCAGGTCCACCTCGGACTGTAGCACCGCCATTATTATTATTATTATATATACATACAGGGTGGACCAAATGCAAGTTTCTTTAAAAATGCAATAAAACATTTTTTTCCATGTATTATGGCTTTATTAGTAAGAACAAACATTCCCATTAATCATGAAGTACAACGTCGTTCAAGTGGCTGCCTCGACAGACTTCGCAAGAGCTCATTCTGCAACCTTGTGATATGGGGTGATGATATTGCTTTAAGTACTTGAATCGTTTCGGGATTGTTGGCATAACATCGGTTCCCTACAAAAAAAAGTCCAAAGGGGTCAAATCGCAGCTCCGAGGCGACCAAATGATCACCCCAAAACGGCTAACGGCTCTGTAACACCCACCGTTGACCAAAACGTTGTTCCCAGCCCCATTTTCGAAGAAAAATGGTCCAATGATGCCACCAATCCACCATCCGCACCAAACTGTGGACATTGGCTTCTCAATAATAAGGTGCGGGTTTTCCGAGCCACAGATGCGGCAATTTTGTTTCTGAACGTAGCCGACGAAAAGATGATTTTTTACCCAAAATCGTTGTCCAATTCAAGCTGTTCTAAGGCCCAAACTACTAAGCGATAACGAAGCGCGCTGAGTCAATTGGACTCTGTAAGCGAAGAATCCGAGTTCCGTGTGCAGAACTCCCCTCAGGCTAGTGCGTAAAATGTTGAGCTGTTGAGATCGATGGCGAGTTGATGCTCGTGAATTGAGTCTCACACTTTCGGCCACAGCAGCCACTGTTTGTGCTACACAGCACTTTAAAAATAAGTTTTCAATATTTCCCAACGTTGTGCAAGCGTAAAGGGACTCATTTGGATCCGCGGAGGTTGATATACCGACTTGCTGTCAAGATTTCGAGCGGGAAACAGCTGTCAGTGTAAAAATAATCTATGATTTGAAAAAGATGGCCTAAAAGATGGCCTAAAAGATGACTAGATGGCCCACCCTGTATATATGTAAATATGCAAGAAAAAAAGACGTTTTAATCCTTTTAAGACCCAACAAAATTAGAAAAGTTACATAACATATACAAACTATGTACACACTCGTATATTTCATTTGCTTTGAAACGCTAACTTCAATAGCCTCTTTTGAAGATTATCGTCAAGTAGTCGGCATTAGCTTTTAGGTGGTAGACATTAGCCTTTTGAGATAGACTTATCGATATGGATTGCAAAAAATGGTAGTTGTTAAGGAAAGATTAAAATTAATTAAAAGTGTTGCACGATTTCGCACTCCTCCTGGTTTTAGCTATGAACTTTAGCAGAGACATGGGTTTAAATTTAGGAGCATTAAACGCCTTAAACTTCGAAACATTTTCAATTTATTAATTTGACAAGAAACTTCTTGACATAAAGGTAATATCTATTTCATTCACAACGGGTTTTTAAAGCAAATATGGACGCAGGTTTACGTTGATGGCATTTGGAGGAGAAGTTTCAACCACGAAATATATAGGCTGTACAGCGACATGAGTATAGCCAGGCGTCTACGGATCCAACGCCTAAGATGGTTAGGCCATGTAGAGCGCATGAACAAATTAGCTCCGACCCGAAGAGTCTTCGACTCTAAGCCTGTGGCATAACGCAACAGAGGACGTGCACATACAAGGAAACGCACACAAGTCAAGGGGGACCTCGGCCCACTTGGTATGTGGAACAGCTGGCGAAAGATCGTGCTGCCTGGCATGTTGGCATGTTGGGTGAGGCCCAGGTCCACCTCGGACTGTAGCGCCCTAAGAAAAAGAAGAAGAAGGACGCAGGTTTGAAGAAATTAGATATTTCAATACTCCTAAACAACTTCAATCGGGTCGACCTTTAAAGGCCTTGTGGGGGACTTCTACAATGTGCAATACTATGCAGTATTTTTGGGCCACAAAAGTTTAGTCCGGATAGTCAAACTGCAATTAAAACCTTGAATTCTGTCGCATTCCTCTCAGAGAGGAATGCTGAAACCATTACTGGTGACTGTTATTGAAAAATGTTTAAAAACTTTTTTGCCGGAATTGGATCAATCAGTCCTACACAACTGCCTTACAGTCTTTACAAGGTTTCAGTTTTAAGGCATTTTATGCTCAAATAGAGTTCATGTTGCATTCTTTAAAAAAAAAATTGGCCTAGCGATCTAGTTTCTTCTTAAGCTATGATAAGAGTGATCTTGGGCTTGATCACTGGGCTGATAATGCTTGTAGTATTGAAGCTGCCGAACCTAAGTACATGAATTCTTTTCATGTGTAAAGTTTTTGTTCACCCGACGATAGCAAGATTCTTTTTTGATATTTTCATTTGTGCTAGTCATTTTAGGCTTACTCTGAATGATTTATTCTTCTTGAGGCCGAGTTCGTGGGCGCCGTGGTGTAGTGGGTAGGTGCGTCGACTCCTACGCTCGAGGTCTAAGGTTCGAATCTCGAAATAAACATCTAACATTTTTTCGATTCACTGACAATGCTCAAAGAGTATAACTGTCTAGAAAAAACTTCTCAAAATCTCCGTTCGGAGTCGGCATTAAACTATAGGTCCCCTACACTCATGAGAGAACAATAGCACGCACAATACGAGTGGTTGCTGAGAAGCTAGGCCCAGGTCCACCTCAAACTGTAGCGCCGCCATTATTATTATTATTATTATGAGTCCCAAGTTCACCCGGACTGTAGCGCCGCAAGATAATGAAGAAGAACAGTGGACATTTATGTCACAAAGTGTTGGCTGTCGTAAGCCATGCGCATAAATGTCGCTTGGCACTAAGTGCTTGATGTAGCCAACATGTCTTCCGGTCTGTCGAACTATCGAACAATAATCAACTCTTTCTATAATTTAAATTTTCCTCCTTACCCCAGAAAACCCACTAATTTACTGCAAAAATAAAACATTCCTCTCCAACACTTCATGTTAATTAAGCGCCCAATCTCGCCACACAACAATGTACAGACTTATCTAAAATACACCATCACGGTACATTCTACAATCCAATTGTTTATCGGATTATAAAATTAAATACTTATCATAAAAATAATCCCGATTGCCCGAGGCACCTCTCCTGCTTCCAGTGTCCAGACCTCATCGCATGTGTACGATCAGTACCCTCTTTAATATTTATCTTCAGAAGACGATTAAAATCCAGCTTATGGTTCTCCTCCTCTCGATCCGTCCGTCCGTCGTGCGTCGGTTCGTTCTACCACGGCACTTTGAATTCTTTGCTCGTTAAATAGCTCCGACCTCAATGTGGTCTCAGCCCTTGTGTCCACACGAAAGATGCTGATGGAAAAAGAAAAACAAAACAAACGAAAAATAAAAAGAAAAACAATAATCAACGAACTAGCTAATCAGCATATGCGAAGTACACATCGCTCCAGAAGGCACAAATTAAAACAAAATATTCAGCAGTTCGGCATCAGCACCACCAGCCGCGTCACCACACCGAGAAGAGGTTACAAAAAAGTCACATTAATCGCATTAGCGGCTTTCCGGCGAGTGGAGATGTCGTTTCTGTGTCATAGCCCGAATGCCAGGGTGAACAGAATCCAAGTCAAGACTAAATCGCGCGAACTACATCCTCATACACACCAGCAGAGCATATTCGACTTCATGTTACGATTCACGAATCGGCACCGGTAGGGCCGGGATGGCATTTGTTGATTGTTTTTGGCGAAGTTGCACTGGTCGTGTGGCCTTCTTCAGGGTAACATGGTTTGGAATTGTGTTTTGCAAATTGTTATGCGAATTAGTCGGATGTAAGGAAGATACATCAACACGGGAATAAAGGATTCTTTTGAAGACGATTCTATGCAAACCGGAAATGGCTTGCGCCAAGTTTGTAACAATGACTTCGCGGGCTTATTTTAGACGAATCAAAGTCACGAGTGTGTTCTTCATCTAGCATTGAACTATCATTGTGGAGCTATGGGTCAGGTGGCCACTGAAGCAATTTAAAATTAGAGCGTTGTTTCTAATGGTCACTGCTTTCGCCGATATGTCGTTCAAATAATTTTACTATTTTCAGCATTCAGGGCGCGTGGTCTGTTTCAATTGTAGAAAGCTGTTTTCTGGAGGGAATATCATGGTCTTAGCAAGTATTTTTTATCCATTTTCTATTAGAAGGTTTAATATTTGTCTGCTTGTGAAGTAGTTGTAATAAATATGAAACTTTTAGTTCATTCGCCGATGTCACCAAACATTGTCTATTGCCAAGAGCCAATTGGCTAGACATACCCTCCAGTCCCAGTTCTGCTTAATGGCAGTCTCACTCTTGCTTCCCGCAGAGGAATCGACAAATTCCAAATTGGACTTACTCTTTACGAGGAAAACAATATACACTCTCTTCGACCACTCTCTCACTGAATGAGACAATGCTGACAAGCACTGATAATATGTTACAAAACTCTGGGGTCTAGTCATAAGCAAAAGATTAGGCTGGAAACTCAATATCTTTGAATGGATCAAGAAGGCCATAAGATGTAAATAGGGACTACTGCCAAGCATTGCGTACTGCCTATTCGCATCGGTACTTAATCAAGTTGGTAGCCTACTCTGGATAAAGTTGATAGATCGGCAAGTATATGAATCAGCGGTGAATTAGAAACTACTCCGTCTACTACAGTGATCACTACTTTTCCACATTCCTCCTTGGATTCCTATCGACTGTTTCGTTTCTGTGAAAAAAATAGGCCAATGACAGTTTAGCCGAAAACGCTCAAACCATCATGCAAATGTGTTTCAAGGATCTCGTACGTATTCTGCGTTCCCTAATTATGGGAATTTTGCTTGAGAAAGGCGTATGTAATGGGATTCTTCGGCCAACAAAATTTACTTCCAAAAACCAGGTTCAGTGTCTACCATTCGAGCTACCATTTGGCCGTATTCCATTTGACGTTTCATTTCATTTCAAAATACGCAACACATGTAGGTTCTCATCAACACTCTCTTTTACCTCTGCAACCAGTATATTGGAAAGTATTGCGCGTATTGAGGTGTAATGCACTTTTTCTATATCCCACCACATTAATCCAACCAGTGGTGCACTCGCATTCATCTTCCTGTTACACATTCCCGTGCCATTCATGAAATAAGTCCCACAAAGCTACCATCACCGAGAGTTAATTTGTTACACGTCAAAAATATAGAAGACCTAAAACTAAATTACGGATACATTGCTCGACTTCCCTTGAACGTTATATCCAAGCACCATCGAGCAATGGTCAGATTTGCAATTCCTTGTTACTTTTACATGGGTCATCCCTTTAACAGGGACCGGAGCAAGAGAGGGAATCATAACCAGTAACGCCTTAGAATTGAAATCTATGTCGCAAGCCAGATTAAGCGTAGATCATAGGCTAAATCCAGAGTTAGAGCCAGACCAGCAAACTGCCAGAAATGTTGATGCGAACATAATAACAAATGATTAACTTAATTCACAGACTTGACTACAAATAGCGTCAAGACCATGCCCGAAGGCAATTTAGATGATATTCTTATACATTTACACCAATGGATCATCAAGAAGGCCTATCCTAGTATTGATACGGATCACCTCGTCACACGCTGTGAAGTTTGTTGAGCATCCATTGGAGTTCCATATATTACCATTAAATCTATTTTCCAAAATTGTTCCTTTTCTTAAATTGAATACAGTTGTGCGTGACAAATCTTCCAAGATAGACAGTTTTTCTAGGAAGAGCGAGAGAGGCATAATTTTTATTGACTTACTCACTAGAAGTACCTTAGTTTAATCTTTGATTACGGTTCTTCTCCTGTTCGGAGGCGCTTGTACACCTACCTAAAGTAGGCAAGCAAGAATCCTTTCATGCCCCAACAATCGATTAATGGGCAATAAAAAAAACTGACCGACGTGGAGTTATGGGGAAAACCCAAGATTGTCACCCACTCTTCAACTATTTTCCTTGCTTGTGTAGACTTTCAACTTAAAGGTGTACGACACTTTATGGGAATGTAATTTAGTCTAAGGACAAAGGCAACACGAACGCACACATCTCCGAACTCCTTGTCAAACGTGTTTGTCCTTCTTTCCACACTTAACTTCACATTCTTTTCATTTTAATTACCCCCTTACCTCATCCATAAAAGCGACCACGAAACACCTCATTGCATCTGTAAATGTCAGTAATAAATTTCAATTTGAAATTATTGTGATCGTCCCAGTGAAATGCAACCACAAATCTCTCTTACATCTCTTCCAGTTCCTATGGCTTATAAGTTATTATCCAACGTTTAAGCCTCTGGTCTCCTCTCTTTCGTATCATTCCTTTGGTTTCCTTCAAAGATTTTAACTGATTTCGTTTTCGATATCCCCTCGATAAAAACAAAGGTTGAACGCAAATATCTCAGGTAGGCTCAGTCAACGTGTAACCGGCAGAAGTCATCTTCACTTGACCACCACCACTGACTGGAGCCGAAGCAGTGTTGTCAGTACCACCAGTCGATGCATCTCGCAATGAATTGTGCGTTTTGCGCTTTAGCTCACACACAGAACCAACCGAGACCATAATCAAATGAAAATTTATGATCAACACCTATGAGATGATGATGAGATAAAATAAGAAAAAAAAATACAAAAAAAACAACATCTAAAACAAAAAGAGAATCGAGAAAGAAAAACAAAATTTAATCTCTCTTACGCACTACCGAGAAATTTGTTATCTCCCCACCACCGCGCAGTCTCCATCGCCGCCACCACCACCGTTCACCAATTCCCAGTTCCAAGTTCCAAGTTCCAAGTCCCCAGTTCCCTTATTTGTCCCATTTTTATTGTATGGCAGGCATCGCCGAAGAGAGGTGGAGGCTGCGCGATGCGATGGAGACACAGATCCCTCTGCGTGGTCTTATTTCATTCCCACTGTGTGGTGTACGGTGTCTGAGCCTCATTTGTACGTGTTATACGGGTATTTTATTACCCGATCCAAGTCCGATTTCAAATGAACAAACGTTAAGGGATCTGTGAATCTTCCACCTGTGTTAGCGCAGTTCCAGATAGAAATGTCCCCCCATGTTAACACACAGAGAGAGCAAAAGAGAGACAGAGAGAGATGAAATAACGAATACGAGATCTTCGATCGAAATTCCAAGATAACATTTTTGACAAATTATCGGGGTTTCCTCGGGATTGTGATCGCGTGCGCGATCTCTGCTGGAGAATGAAGCGCACACCTTACAAAACCAGCGTGAACAAAAGAGTGACAATGACGACTGCAGTTGGACGAACCACCGGGCTAGAGGATGATGAATTGTTGTTTTGGATATCCCTGCTGTTGTGGGTTCCTAGACTTGTCTATTAGATTGTGAATAAATATGCGCCAGGTGGCATTTTTCTTTGAAATAATATGCACCAGCTGAGTTGATCGTTCATTCAATTTTCATGATTACTGATCTCCATTGAGTATGTTATCAATTGACTTGATGTACGCGCCACAATTTGAAACTTGATAAAGATGAAAATACAGACTACTGGAGAGATGACACAATATTCAACGTTGAGTGATGGTGTCTCATCGGGAATGATTTATCGCAATCTTGGGCGTGGGAGGAGGGCATTTTTTTGTTATAGAAATTTCCCATGGCCAGTAAAGTCTGGGGAAGAAGAATATGTCAGATTGAGTAAGTGAAGCACCTAGTTTCATGGATAAATGACAGAATTGCAAAAATTCAAATGCTTTGCTTAAAGACTTGTTTTACAAATTGCCAACATCGTTTACAACTGAGAATTGATTTGCGCTCTGTTTGATTCGACATTTAAAAAATTGTTTGCCGTAAATTCGGTCACTGAACCTCAAACGAGATTGCCCTTGATCCTCATGTTTAATCCAAAATATTGGTCAGCGATGAGGCAAATTATTGGTTGAGTGACTACGTCAACAATTAAAATTATCGCATTCGGAGCGAGGAAACCCCACAGATCATTATCGAGATGTCTTAACATTCACAAAAAGTCATTGTTTGGTGAGCTTTATAGGCTGGTGGAATGGTTGGTTCATATTTTGTTTTTCTTTTTATGATGCTGGCAATGAAGATACTTTTCGTCTGCTTTTAAATTGACTGACTTAAAGTGGATGAGCTGTGTTCTCAACAAGACGGCTTGACATGCCACACACAGCGAGTGACACAATGAATTTATTGAAGGAAACGTTCGATGAGCGCATAATTGCGCGTAATCAGGTCAGTGAATTGACCTCTAGGATTGTGTGATTTGTGACCTTTGGGTAATTTTTATCTGGAAATGTAAATTTGCTAGTTCCAGCAACGAATGCTTTAGAAGCCAGCATTCTTTTTTAAATATCAAAGAATTTTTTTACACCAAATTAGTGAGAACACGTTGCGGTTATTAGGGAAAATAGGGGGAGACAAATGGAGTTACCTATGAGCCGAGGTTTGGAATTTATGCGTATTTTATTATATTATAAGAGGCAAATCGAGCTTAACAAAGCATTCCACATTAGAGTGGCTCGTAGTGAACAAAATATCTGAACTTAAGTGTAGGCTTGAAAATAATCTAGAGGTAAACTGATGGGTCTTACTTCCGAAATGAAAATTGCGAGTGAAATTTAAAAAGGAAGGTCACTTCTTTTTCATCTTTGAATGGCGTTACAGTACGAGGCGGATTTGGCCATACCTTCTATAGCCACCACAGTGCGTGGTATTGTTGTATCAGGGGTGGAGGAGTCTTACATTTTAGATTTCTGCCGGATTCGAATATCTAAGTTTATGAAGCTTTATAAGACAGATATTTTGAGCATTGTGAGTTACACGAGAGATGTCGTGGCGCAAAAGTAATAATTGGTGTGTGACTGGGATTTGATCCACGGACCTTCGGTGTTTCAAGTCGACGCACTCACCAATAATGAAATGGCAGCCACTAGGACATTATTAGTGGTAAGCGACTCTAAAAAAAAACAGGCAATTTTCTTTCGAAGTTTCAAGGACTTAAAATGCTCTCAATTGCTCTTGAACACCATGAGTTTGACCGTGCGCGATTTTATCCTATCCTAGAGATGCTGATAGGTTTTTAAGATAAGAGGGGTATCAGAGCATTATTTACATCGTTTGAGTTTTTGGCGACCGCAGATATATGATCCTGCTAACTGACATTGTTGTGGTCGCCGTGGCCGTGTGAGTTCGTGCGTCGACCCATGCGCATTTGAATTTTACAGTCTAGGTTCAAATCCAAGTTCGGACAAACAATTTTTCAAAAAAATTGTTTACGGTTCCACCTCTTTCGAGTCACTGACAATGCTCAAAGAGTATAACTGTCTAGATAAAGCTTCTCAATCTCGCCGTTCGGAACTCGTGAGAGAACAGTAGCACGCACAACACGAGTGGTTGCTGAGAAGCTAGGCCCAGGTCCACCTCGGACTGTAGCGCCGCCAATATTATTATTATTATTATATTATTAACTGACATTGTTGTTGACACACACACACACAGTCAAGGTTTGAAGATGGAAACATCAAGAATGTATGTATAAATTGCTGGGCGTAAAAGTAGAACTAGCATTTTGATAACTTTCCTTCTTCATGGTGGGTACTAGGTAAAAGCTGTTGTTTACTGAAAATCTGAAGACACTCATTGCGCCTTTTCTCCAAACTTCCCAAACTCGGCATACCAGTTTCCTTATACGTTCTATATGCATGTTGCTTTTGTTCGGGGTATGCAACGTTGCGCGTGGTTAGTGCCTTTCTTTAACTCCTTTCCCTTTTTCACGTGGCATTACAGTCCGGGTGAAGCTAGGTCTCAACTAACAAGCCTCTCCAACTAACATGATCTCTTGCCAGCTATTTTCCAACCATGTTGGTAGAAGTCGCTTTTGTCCCCTGCTAAGTTGCCCAAGTTGGATCCAAAGACGACGAGGCTTAGCCACACTAGGAGGTGGATCCGTAGATGACTTTTCAAACCAGGATGCTGCAGCGTTCATGCAAACTGGGCCAGAGATAGTAGGCAGTGCCTTCCTCTCAAACCGACAAATAATTTCCTCATCTGCTTTTGATAAAGTACATGCTTCCGAATTATAGATCCATTCGAACGCGGAAACAAAAGTAAGCACAACATTGGTAGCAGAATCATGAATTGATTGATGCGATTTTATACAAATAAAAAGGAAAATAAGAACTAATCAAGACATATTTTACTATTTACGTCAACTCAACGGTAATGTTGACTAAAACTATGAACTCCCTTAAGACAGCTTTTTTTTTAAGGAATCCCTTCCGTGCACAAACGAATTCCTTATGGTAGCTTGCATCAAAACGAAAGAAGCCCTTCAATGTCATCGAACACGGAGTCACCTTCTCCTTCTGTTTGTGGTTGTCTCTTTCATCTGAATTTTATCCAGATTGGTATTCACCTTAACTTTATCTTCACACCCCTGCCCATAGTAACAAGGCCTATTCTTTTTTTGCTTCTTCTCTCTCTCTCTCTCTCTCTCTCTCTGCCTCTCCCTCTCCCTCTCTCTGCATATTTTCATATGAATGAATGTATGCTTATGTGTACCATAATTTTGTGTGGCTATCTGTCAATGTTTTAAGGCCAATGCGCAATAATATTATAACAAAAAAGAAAACGCAGAATAACCAAACAAATCAAATCAGAAAATACCAGAAAAAAAATAATAAAAAAATAAAAAATAAATTACTAAAACCGTTTGCAAGTTCCTATTGAAGGGGTATTTATCCATCCGAAAGGGTACACACTCACACCGTCACACATCTCACAAAGGCTGTGAACTAACAAATGATGAAAGAAAAAAAGAACAATTTTCTTGAAATTCGATACCTTCTCTGGATTCTCTCCACTATACCATAATAATGGGGTATTAATGTACATATACCAACGACAACGATGAACGACGAACGACGAACGACGTCGACGGGCGATTACAACGATGAAGGCAGCAACAACGATGACGATGATGACGACATGAACCAACCAAATAGGAGGGGCACATCGAGGGGTACTGACTGGAAAGTATGAAACCACTACATACACACCTTCACATGCATACACATCGTTAAGGTTGCGAAAATTAAAGCGTATCGTGGAGTATCTGTCACATAATTATCATACTTAGCCCCCGAGTTGCAAGCGTTTGCTTGAGCGTGTGTACATCAACGGGGAGTCAACTCTGTAAATGGGTACAGTAAGGAGGTACACTTCTTGCAGAAGGAATGTACTCGTACTCACACACGTGTACGGGAAAACTATACATAACTGTTTGGTCTTGCCATGAAAACAAAAGACCGTCAAGTTAACAACCCCTTTCTGTCATTCTCTGCTTATTCTTAGCCCTAGCAAAGAATTGGTAGGATTGTATAGTGCACATCCGGAACTGGCCAATTGTGTTAGTTGGGAATGGTGAAATGACTTTCACATTGAGTAGCTGACGAAGTGCAGATCCAAGAGATTGAAGTACATGCGAGCACTTGAATTGTTTGGCTTCCTTTGGTTTGTTGCCCTTTTTTTTGTGTGTATACTCGTACTCGAAAAGGGTGTCATTGTACAGCTTGAGAGTGTTTCTTTTATTTTTCTTCCCCTGCACCAATGTCAAGAACGTTCTGATTGTTGTTTTAAGGGCTACATTGCGGAGCGTTTTTACGAAGCTGTTTCATTGTCATTAAGGGTGTTAAATGATTAGCAGATTAAAATCATTTTAAAACACTGATTGATGATTTGTGTTGTAAGATATTTGAGGATACCGTTAGCAGATCCTCTTTTGAGGGCATACACTAATGACTGAACGTAAGTTGTTCATTAATTTTACGGAAAATTTTATGTTAGATTCAATGTACTTCATCTTCCAGGGATGTCTAGAACCTGTTAATACGCAACATCTTAAAGAACAGTCGAATTATGCGTTTTATTTGGACGCTCGACGTACATTTCCCCATTTTTACTAAACCAATTCACAGTTGTTTGATGTCAAAAATGAGGTTGTGGTTGTTTTCTGATTGAATTTTGTTGTTGGCAAGAACTGTCTTATTGTCTTAAAAAATAGTTTAAATAGATTCCTTGGCTAAAACGCGTCCAATATGACGTGCAATTTTCCAAGTGGTATAACCTTATAAAATTCCCAATTTTATAACTGTACATACTTTTGTTGAATGGAACATCGCTCAAAAAGATCCAACTTTAGCTTCAGCTCATTGACTAAATGTTATTGTGTATTTTACTTGTTGATAGTCAACGTTGTAGCTAGTGTCCTAGTTTATTTATTACCCCTGTGCCCTTTCTAAACTGAAATGTGCAGTGTGAATTCCGGAGAAAACTGATTTCCTGAACCCAGATAACCTCTATCAGGGATTCATCAAAGACTTTTTACTGATTGTTCAACCAGAATGAATTTTACTTAATCCGTCTGGAATTCGCACAGAAGCAGGTTGTCGATGGAATATATCAACCTGCCATTCATTGGAGATCCATGGCGGAATGGATTCTCGAAGAAAAATGAAGTAATAGTGACGTTCAAAACCGCTAAAACTCCCACTTGTCGTTCTTAATAATCTAATCTCAATATGTAGCACAAGTCGAAGAAATATGTGGACACAGTGTATAATCCGCAAAATAGTCACAAACGCCCAGAAACCGTCTGCTAGTGTTACACTTGCATTTGGTTTAAGTTGCATATGAACATTCTATATGAATACTGAAAAGATTTACTGTTTTTTTTTTTTAACAATTGGGCAAAACAAACTCGTCAATTTTTTTTTTATCTGAACAGGATGTGCTCTAGGATAGGAGTAAGAATTATTTCATGAAATGATGAGTTAAGAAGTTAGAACCTGCATCGGCGTGACAAGAAATACCTTCTTTGATTGTAACTGCCTTCTGCCAGAGCACGCCGTTTTACTCTGGTTGTTTAGGTTTGTTTAACTTGTAAAGGGCGAAAAATATTTTTTGTCTCAAAAAATCTGAAGAAAAAATAAAAAGAGTCAAAAGTGTTTTCTAAAAAGTCGGATCATAGTCTCTATGTGTCAATTGCGACTAAAAACACATAGTGGCAATACTCGTCCCAGGATCTTCGAAATTGTAAATTCAATCCTCACAGCGGTTCGCAGGAAATTATGAATAATTGTAGGCAGCACTTTCAACAGCTGCTAAACGATTTAAATCACAAACATCAAGAGAGCAGCAAGAAGAGTCAACACCTGTCAATGAAATTGTAGAAATAAACTAGGATTGCTTTCATACCAAAGATCGATAAGGGGGACTACTTACTCGCCTAGAACTTTATTAGACCAATCAGTCTAACTTCCTTACTGCTGAAAAACATGGAAAGTTTTTTCGAGCTTCACGTGCGCAAAACCGCTTTGCAAATTCATCCTCTGTCTCAGATGGAACATGCCTATCAGCGCGGAAAATCTTGCGAGACTGCACTTCAAAATCTCGTTGGCAGAATTGAATGCACTCGACAGGAAAGAGTACGCGCCGGGCATTTTCATCGATATAGAGGGTGCTTTTGACAATGCGATTTTTGATGTCATGTGTAACTCGGCCAGAGAACACGGTGTAGATGAATCATTAGTGCTGTGAATGAATAGAACTATAATTGCGGACGCGGATTGTGGCCAGTATGTTATGTCTCCTCTGCTATGGTGCATGCTGGTTGACTCTCTGCTCGATGCTCTCAATAGTTCTAACATCTACGCCCAGGCATATGCAGATGATATAGCTATACTGTCTGTCGGATCATGCCTACCGACTGTGTGTTCAAACGCGCAGGAAGCTCTAGACGTGATCGACGATTGGTGTACTTGAAATGGGCTTTCAGTCAACCCTCTTAAAAAGTTGTTCTCTTCACGAGGAAGAGGAAATTGACTGGTTTAACTCAAATAGTACTAAAAAGTGTCACTATCCGCTTTTCCGATGAAGCTAAATATCTGAGTGTCATCCTAGATAGCAAGCTTCTGTGGAAAAAAACATATCGAAACGAAAATTGCGAAGGTACTAAAGAACAACAAGGTTTTTAAAAGCTGGCGGGGTTCTTTTAATAACCAGATCATATGAATATCAAATCTAGAAAGAGGAAAGCAACTGTTATATCAGCTCCATCTAAAAGCGATCCTTTATTTTTCTCCAATTAACTGCCTACCCCTTCTTAAGTCTTCTACAATATTCTATCCTGTGTAGTGTGAGTATATAAACTTTTCCAAGTCAAATAAAAGACCAGGTACTTATTTTACATATAGAAGTACAAAATACAAATTTCCGATAATGTTGCAATACAAAATAAGGCCTAAGCAAGTTCTAAAGCGATATCTACTACCCCTTCACCAATTTAAGAGCCGCATCCAACAGAAAACCAACAAATTAGCCCATTGGGCATTTGATTATGTCTGCAAAATGGGTGATTGGAGGAGAAGATAAGATTGCGACCTAAACGAACTGAACCAATGTGATATTCACATTAATCCTAACATCGGGATTAGAAATTAAAACACAAAGCTTTCAACATCGTTCTTTGAAAACCGTATAAGCTTGCAAAAAATAAAATTTTAAAATAGTAGAGCAGAGGCAAGAGAGGCCTTGCGTTAAAAACTTAACTCTGAAATGATGATAAGTTTCCTTTCCTTCCATTTTCGATTGAGTCAGTGTTGCTTAGAAATTATTAAAATCTTAGGGAAAGATGTGTCACTATTTCTTTAATACGTGCTCTAAAGCCAAATGACATTTTCTACATTCTGTCATTGGATTGTTTTACAAACTGTAATCTTTAAGAAGCAACTTCGTATAACATTTCATCACGATCAGCCTATTCTGAGTACCAAAGTCATTTTCTTTTGTTTATTTTCATTCTCTTAAGCGATCCCCACAATCGATGTGATACATTTTTGAATCGAATACAACAAACGTAGAACACTCTGTCACCTAAGGCACATCGCAAATTACACTACGCATGAAAAATTGCAACCAGCTTTAGCAACAAACTTCGGTTCAATGAATAACCAACCGAAAGCCACCAAACAACTTCAATGCCAATCAAACAGCAATGCCACCAGCTCTGAGTTGGTTTGCTGCGCTTCTGCTGCTATCTCATCCGTGATAATTATGATAAGACCCGTCTATAAATATTTTAACATGTGCATAGTTGCCTCCCTGTATGTGTACTCACATTCGTCCATACACTTGTATGCACTCGTAGTTTGTGTGCATGGATGTGTGTATCTCAGAAGACCGCTTCATTCAATTTTACAAATATCGAATATCAAATTACCGACACAGTCCAGGGCGGCCGACAGGGCACGATGGAACGCCAGCCAGCCAGCAAGCTAGCAAGCCAGCCAGTGTGCCTCTTTTTGCTGGTAGTGGCTTGGCTTGTGTATCCTAATGGTAGAGTTGGTGTGGCCATAATTTTTGTGGTGCGATTTTTACGGAGAGTATCTTCATCATTGGCATGTTTACCGTCTGTGGTGGTCGATTCAAGTTTACTGTGCACGTCTCGTTCTGCCACTATCGCCACCACCACCACCACCATCATCATCATCATCATCGCCATCAGCGATCACAATAAAATGCGATGTGTGCACAGAATGTGCCATAACAACGGATAAAAAAATGACTATTGTATATAAAATTACACCATTATTCGATAGGATCCTAATTGTTGATATTTTAAAAATTGAAAACGTCTGACAATTTGATATAGGACTCAGCAAATACTTTAACATTTAAAGGATTATAAATCTGACTTTAAATGATGTTCAAAAATTGTTTTGTCTTCTATTCACTATTTGTCATTTTGATAGCTGGCTGAGGGTACTTACGTTCTGCAAAGTCTCAAATACCGACGGCTTTTTGAAAGAAAGGCATAAAAACTTAGCAAGATTTACATGCTTTTATGATTTAATTCCTCTCTTTTTCTTTGGATATCGCTACATTTCGAGGGGGAGTTGGGCCTTGCTTCGGTTGGTATTGTGCGACCTGCAGTTTTATTCCGACTGCGAACGGGGAACGAAGTTTGAGAAGCTTTCCTTGACAGTTATACTCGTCGAGTGTTGTCAGTGATTGCAAAGGGTGTGGTCTAAGGAATTTTAAAGTTGGTTCGTTCGGGATCGAACAATGCACCTTGAACATAACAGTCAACGCATTACCCAATACCCCAATAAAACGGCATAATTAAGATATGCCCCTTTATCTAACTAATAAATACAAATATCTATATGTATTCAAGGCAGAGTATTCAACTTAATGTTTTGAATGGATGTGCTGTTGTACTTATATGGTAAAGGACGAATTTGGCCACTAAACTCATAAAAAAATATGTTCGATACCTTGAAAGGAGCTAAACTAACCTGAATCAGTATCGTCCTTTTAAAGTTTCGTGGTACAATGGCTGTTTCGAAAATTCTATTAAATTCACTTGTAAGCGCAGCGAAAAATTGAAAAGAACTGTTCTTGTAAAATTCGAAAGGGATTCGATCATCACCTGGAGCTTTCCTTGCGTTAGAAGAATCGACTATACTTCTTACTTCGGTCAAAGTAAATGGTGAATCTAAGAGATCATGCGTAAAAAATGGCGCTGCATATTGCGGTAATGGAGAAAACTGTGGAGTATTGAGCTATTCCTAATGCTATTCCTCAACTCTAACACTTGCAAGGTCGACGAGATCATATTAGTCCTTCCCGTAGCAATTTTAGCTGCCTTCCAAAATTCTCCTACAGATATTGAAGAGTTAAGGACTGCTATGATTTGTTTGCTTATGCATAGAGTTCTTTGGAACAGGTGGTATTTTCTTTACTTAGTCGTCTTGGTATTGCAAATATGTACATGTATATGTATTCAAAGTAGAGTATTCAACTAAGCAAAACTGACCTGAATCAGTAGAAGTTAAAAGGAGGATTAAATCAACCCCTGCTAGGAACGGGCGTATATACAGTATGGAAATAAGTTTCTATCCATACATGGATATGTCATTTAGCCATGTGGTTTCTCTCTCTCTCTCTCTCTCTCTCTCGGAATATAGCATTTTTCCGCCAGAAGGTTGCTAACGGCTGATCTACTTCTAGACAGCCATTCGACACTTTCAATTTCAATTTCTGTACAATCCTGGGCCTCAAGCAACAAGTCAGCTAGTCTTCAGACTCGTACCTCAAGTTGGTTGAGGTCCGTCTCCACTTGTTTGCGGCACCTCAATTGTGGACTTTGGGGTTGGATCCGCCCATACAATTCGTGGTTGAACCTCTCTTCCAATCACCATGATCGCAAAAAGGATCTATGATAAGAATCATCTTCATCCGATTTGGATTTAGCCCATTCCACTACACCGTAGAGTGGAACTGTTCCAGTTAGCGATCAGATCTAGACACACTTCTTGCATTTTTTCAATACTACAAATAACACCAGAGACAGCTATTGCGTCTTTTCTCAAAATACTTTTCGCTAGCTTAAGCTTGTTAGAGGAATCTTAATATCGAAATGTGCGAGCTGTACATGGTTAAGCGTCAGGTTCTTCTTCTTTGTATGACGCCGCAGTCATGGCGGTGGACCTGGGTCTCAACCAACATGCCTCTCCAGCTATGACCGATCCTTTGCTAGTCTCGTAGCTAGTCTAGTATCTTTAGTATACCAAGTTGGTTGAGATACCTATCAACTGGTGGGCGCCATCTTAGAAATGACCGTCCTCTGTTGCTTTGTCCAACTGAGTCAGAGTCAAAGATTCTTCAGGCCGGAGCTAACTTGTCCATGTTTCTATTAAGCCCATATAGTTCGTGGACCAAAGACCGTACACAGAACTTTGCTCTCAAGACCAAAACATTCTTGTTCATGCATCTGACCCGTAGAGCAATCCAGGGGTGATCAATGTCTTATACCAAATTAATTTGGTTTTTCGAGAGAGGGTTCTATTTGTCAATTCACTTTTGAGCCCATAAAAACAGCCGAGCCGAGGTAGATAAAACCCTTCACTACCTCGAGGTTATAGCTGCTTATTGTGACGTTATTGCCAAGTAGTCGATGTTGTGCTCTCCTTAGCCGCTTCTGTTCAATGCCAGCAAAAGACTCATTAACGGCTTGCTGTGTTCGCTGTGTTCATCAATGTCATCCGCTTATGCTAACAGTTGTACGGACTTTTGACAGATCGTGCCCCTTGCATCAACTTAGTACAGATTTTATGTTTGAGATGAATAGGCCACGTGTAGCATGGCCTCAAAAATTCGCAAATACACCTAATGTGATGCACGCAAATATAAAAGAGATCACAACCAACTTTGTGTGCAGCATTTTAAGCACGTAGCAAATCAAATCGTGCTGATGGATATTTTTCTTAATGGTTTAAAAAAAAAACAAAGAAAACTTATTCAAAAAATAATAATAATACAGACAGGATTTAAGAATGGATCGTAGAAGGGAAGTGGTAATCCTTCGGACGAAGGTGCTGCTGATTTCAATAATGTCAAATTTGAAACTAATGGATGTTATTTTTAGAAGTTTAATTTTTAACTTGGCAGCACTGTTCGTAGTGAGAGTCGACGGGCAACTGGTTGGTCTATTTTCGGTATACTCTTTCATTTCACTACAAATATACTTAGGGCACAGAAAAGCTTACAAGTTGTGCGAACTTCTTTTTAAAATCATGTTTAAGTTGGCGAAACTTAACGGGTTTATGTGTCGACCCGTACACACTAGACTTTCTAGTTTAGTTTCAAATCCCAGTTCAGACAAACAATTTTTCAAAGAAAATTGTTTCGAGTCACCGATAATGCTCAACGAGTATAGATGTCTAGAAAAAGCTTCCCAATCTCGCCGTTCGGAGTCGGCATTAAGCTGTAGGTCCCCTCCACTCGTGAGAGAACAATAGCACGCACAACACGAGCGGCTGCTGAGAAACTGGACCCAGGTCAAGCTCAGACTTTAGCTTTATTTGTCCAACGACGAAGCTCTTCTTTTTAAATGAGCACGTTAGTAAAACAGACTTCATCTCGCACATCTTCGAACCGCTTCAGCTCGCGGAATGAGGCAAGAAATTAGAATTCTAAATAATCTGATATCACACCTCTTGACTATTTCCTGTGGGGATATGCAAAGTCGCTGTTTATAATGCTAAACTAAAATAAATATGATAAATTAAAGAGGCTTTGTACCACCTAAAAGCCGAAATTCAAAGAGCTGTGGCCGATAAACGGCCTCATGTAAATATATTGGACATTTGGACTTTCAGATTGTGCTTCATTCGAAGCATGGGCGGCTGGCATATGTCAGAAACCATATTTAAAACATAATGATAAAAAATATAACTAACATCGGACGCACACCTAAAAAAGTTAGGAAAGAAAAGCGACAGGGAAAAGAAAGCAGTAAGTCAAGAATTCAACACTTGATATGTACTGTTCATAACACCAACCATCCCTACCACAAATTTTAGGCGTTATTAGAAGATGATCTCAGGCTTCAACACGAGCTAACTGTAATACCTAGTGTCGACGCCTTATGAAGCCCAAACCTCATGAAAGAACTCCTGTTTTTTTGAAACGGTAAACACCTTGACCGATCATTTTTTACCTCCTCCGACTATATCTCGTGAGGTTCCCAGATTGGCTTGAAGCACAACTTCATTTTTTAAAACTACACCAATAAACCTCAATGTCCCAATTTCTACTGATGTTTCCTGCTACATATTGCCCACCTCAAATTCAACTCAACCACAATTCCAACAAGCTGTCGAATTAAAATTGTTGCACTCATTTCAACAACATTTACAATTCCCCATGGAGCTGGCACAACCCCTGACTTTGTGAACCAGTAAACAAAAACATCTCAATTTATCGCACATAATCCCAGGAAAATACATTCAACGATCGTTGCCACTTAACCAAAATTTATTGACACCAACAGCAGCATCGGAGCACACTTTTGGTACAACAACAGTCTCGTATGACATCTCGTGTGTTTTCACCGTATTCCCCAAAGTGAAAAATCGTAAATCCTCTCGAGACTGTCCCCTTCAAAAAGTACAGCAACAACCGCAACCGGATATCCCTTGGTTGAAGTCATGAAATTTTGAAAAACTCCCCCGGGATTATCAACGGCCGCCAATTTGGATCAATTACAAAGGAGACCGGAGATAATGAAAAGTTTTACAAGAAAATTTATTAAATTTATTAACCACACCAACTGATGTAGCTTTTTTTTGTTTTCTTTTTTCAAAGGAAAAGTAGGATATGGTTGCCTATTTTTATGAGATTGTGCGTATTGGCCGGAATTCCGAATTCATTTTTGTGGCCAGCAGCAAGCTCGAGCTATAGATACACGCAGTCTTCTATACTTCCTACTTACCCACAGAGCAGAGAGCGAGAGAATGAGATACATACAGGCACGCACATTTGCTACTTACTCTGCTACTCCCCGCAAACATTTACACTAGTCATTTTGGTTTTGGGCTGAAAGCCTGCCTGCCTGCATGCAGCACCGTCTGTCTGAGTTTGTCAAATAGCAACCGATGTGTGCATGTTTGAGATGAAATTCGATACTTTTCATACAAACAAGGGACAGAACTGCCGTTGCCGTTGCCGTAATAGCTTCCCTCCTTCGTTGCTTTTGCTTCTGCTGCTTCTGCTGCTGCTCCTTTGTGTATGTGTATGGGGAGTGTGCAAGTGGCTAGATAGGGTACACTGTGCACGAGCACACACAGCTTGTGTTTGCGGAGAAAGACAAAAAAACACAAACATAATGGAAATGGAACGCATTTACCTCACAAATACATAGCGACTGTATCTATCCATGATGTAGATACACGTTTATGGAGGGCATATACGGAATTTATGGTTGTGTGTATGGCCGTGAAGAGTTTGGGAAGCCCTGATTGTTTTTGATGTAATATTCTGGTCGGTCAAAAATTAGAAATGTGTGTCAACATGTTGGTCAGAAATAAAAAAATATTGCTTTTGTTGATCTGCTGTTTTTTTGATATTGCTTTTGTATCGACTAACCAAAATTAGAATTTCCTTGTGTGACAATTGAAGTGTTTCAGAAAATTATTAAACGAGAGTTTAATGAAGTACATTAAGGTCTTTTTGAACATTTTTTCTTTGTCCTCACATAAGAATGTAGACCGATTTGGAGATAGTTGTTAAAGATAGGTTAGTAGTAGTATCAGTCTACTTCAAAAGAGAGTCAAATTGAGGCCAGTCACTGGCCTTATCACTTCTGTGAGAATAGAGAGCTTTCAAGGCAATCAATAAAATTTCTGATAAAGTAAACTCCTAAATGCAAGAACAGTCTGATATTCAGTTTCTAATGACACTTACCATAGTGCCAATGTTTGATCTCTTGAGAGAGAGCAAACTTTTAGAGCGGTGTGGATCCTCCTTTGGCTGTCACCGATATACAGTGGATCAATAAAGAACACGGACACTTACTTAACTTGGTACAGAGCCACCACCATGTTATACCGTGGCTTTTAATTTTTTCATTTGGTGTTCGCCCCACGCAAGATTGACCATGGAATCTAAATAAACTAAATTTACTCCAATCTGAGATTGATTGATTCCAAAAAGGAGAAAAATCATAAAGTTTCTAGGTTTTTGCGAGTTGAACAATATTACTATCAAAAAGTAAAAAGGTGAGTGTCCGAGTTGTTTATTGATCCGCTGTAGTTTTCTTATGATTGCAGGGGAACTACATTTTTTTACGAAACTCAGAGGCCTTTTCTTCACTTATACTCTCTATAGTTCTACTTAGCATACTAAAGATACTTAACTTATACAGATAAAAAGCCTTGAATTAAAGGTCAGTCTGCTGGACCGTACTGTCCATCAAATTCAGCATGATGAAAAAAAAAAGAATATTTCACAGGTGAGGAGGAACTTGCACACGCGACTAAAGAATGTCTGCAGAGAAACAAAAGACCAACGAAAAAACGCGATAGTTGAAAGTCCTGAAACATCTGCATCAGTAAGGGTGGATATGGATGGATGGATGGATGAATGATAAGAAGACAACCACTGCCTTGAAGAGACAGTCTTTACCATCTCCAGTAGACACAATTCGTGGTTTTAAGAAACCCAAAAATAAACGTGCAAGTTCACATCATACAATAATTACAATTGAAAAATAAATTATGGAGGGAGGCGACACTGATCAGCTTAAATGAGTTTGCAATTACACTCAAACGCAAATAAAGCCATTAGACCCACAGTATACCGACAAAAAAGTATACTCTCTGACCATTATTAGAGACTCTTGAGAGGTTGTGTCGTAATGTATCCTGGATCAAAGACAAATTCTTGCGAAAATCTCTTAAAAGAAGAACAAATCTACTTGACCACTTTTTTATTATTTACTCCACTTAAACCTTTGAATCTCTCCCTTGTAGAAAAATCTAAACTTTATTTCACTGATTCTACCTCGGCAAATTGTGACCATAATCCTTATAATAAGTCTTGATTTTCGTTTAAATAAACATCCTATGTTACCGCTATTGAGATACACCATTAATAAAAAAAAACTTTATATTTTGTTTACTTTTAGTGGTACTTCAGATAAACAACTTCAGGACTCATCGAGTGATTCCGAAATGGAAGGACCCAATTCAATGTTGCAACAACATTCACAATCCTCCGCTCAGTCGTCACAGCACAACACAACCAGTCACCTGCAACAACAGCAGCAGCAACAGCTATCCCCAGCGAACCACCACCACTCGACAACGTCCCATCATGGTCATGGACTTCATACGACCACAGGATCTACAGGTGGTAGTGGCGGTGGTGGCTCATCTGGGTCCGCAGCGGACCTTCATCAGCAGCAACAACAGCAGCATCATCATCATCACCACCATCACGCCAGTGGCGGTGGTCACTCGAATAACAATCTGTCAGCGATTAGTAATCTAAATGCATCTCTTGTGGGTGTGGCATCCAGCGGTGGTACGTTGGCAGGCGCTGCTGCCGGACCCGGTGGAGGCCTGTCACTTTCGTCCGCGCAAAAAGCTGGGGTGGGCCATCAAATGGCGCCCCTCTCAGTAGCGTATTCGCATCTGCACAGTGTGATGGGCTCGATGCCACTATACGATATGAGCGAATACCAGCACTTATGATTTTAAATTTCATTTTTCCGTTTCCGTTTTAAGTTTTACGTTTACGATTTCTTTCGTTTTATCCTGATAAAAAACAATTATTATTATTTATCGTGTACATACTTAACTAGGGGGATATTTATTTTTATTTTCTTTTTGTTTTTTTTTTTACGTAAATGTATCTAGGACTATTAAATGTTATTTTTATATATTTTGTTTTGCAATATTTAAAGAGAATTTGTAGAATGTACTAGTATTTAATTCTGATTCACTGCACATTTTGATGGAAGTTGAGTACAGGAATTGGAATAGCAATATTGCGCAACTATCTTATAAAAACGCGGTTACAAATTTATGTATCCGCATGACGATTTCCACGTGAGCTATTGTACATATGAAAGTCAGGTTAGAGACGACGAGAAAACGATGGAAGCCAGAAACTGATGATATTATGCAATTAGAGAAGCGATGTATCGAACTTTGCAATTAATGAAACATAAAAAAGAAACAAATAAAAATAAAAAAAAAATATTTAATTGAATTAAGCTAAGATATTAAATTATTATTTAACTGTCAAATATGAAAAGAAATAAATAATTAGAAAACCTAAGATGACGGAAATTTTATTAATGATGAACGGATTTTCAACTACTCGGCCGGTCAAGGACTTTCATTTTCATACTCTGCCGACAAAGTACGGACAGTTACGCAGGCGCACTTGCACCAAGTTACGGACATTGTAATACTAAGAGTCTCAAGTTCAATTCATTGGAAGTTGTAATAGAGGGATTAAGCTAATTGATGCGTATTTTATGCAGAGTGCATCAAAATCCAAGTAGTAAAATTAAATAACATGGCTTTATGCAGTAAGCACCGGACACTGTCCAACACTGTCTAAGCATCGCCCACAGGAACTTCTGCAGAAGCTGTAGAGGCAAGAAAGAAATAAAATATATTCGCCATCTTCTCTGCTGTTACCCAGAGTTACATGTGTCCATCAACACAGCTACATAGCTGGAGAGCAACATGCATGCGGCTGATAACATTGACTCACAGCATAGGTTGGAGTGTGTTCTGTTACCATGCTGTGGCATCATTTGTACAGCGGATTGAAAACAACTCCATGTGCATACATGTTCCTGCTGTTGTTAGGCAGTTCTGTTGATGGACACATGTAACTCCAGGTGCCGAATTAGGAAATAGTGAGTTTTGCTGAATACACGAAAAAATATGTACACAGGCTTATTTCGGCTCCGCAGAATTGAGATCTTACCTCATGTCGTGTACACATTTGAAGAAGTTAATCTACACTGTTTTTGGCTGTCTGATGCCATGGGCGTTATACTCACTTGACTGTACTCCACTTGATATATTCGGTCGACAACTAGCAACTAGCACCACTCTACGTCCCCTGACGTCTTCCCAGTGGACCAACACTCCTTATGGTCACTCCTCAATGCTAATTCTTTAAACGCCCCAATACTTTGCAGGATTCCTGCAATTCTTTACGAATGGGTCCAAAACCAAGGATGGGGCTGGCAGTGAAATTTTCTCCACCGAACTCAACATCAGAAAAACAAGACTACTGGATGGCGCAATTTGTTAAGTTGAGTTCCCGAAATAAGAGGGGTCCCAGGTTCGAATCGCAGTTAAAATAATGTTAATATGGTTTTATCCGGTTTTTCAAATCTAGTCCAGTCACCATTTGCCGTTGGGATCAAATTAACGGCACTATCACTGGATCGGTCGATCAGTGGTAGTAGTCTGACTGGGTATCACAATGGATCAACAGGGTCTAAGTGTGCTGGTGAATTCATAAGCAGCCCCCTAATAAGTGAAGCTCTGTCCTGGCTCAAATGGAATGTAATATTCGCTCGTGAAATATTTGATTTTTCACGGACAGACACGCAACTGTCAGAGCTTTGGAATTGGTCTCATTAAACTCCAGAATAGTCATTAACTGTCGTTCATCTTTAGACAAAATGGCCGATCAGTTCAATATTCGCCTGTGTTGGGTACCAGGCCACAGAGGCATTCCGAGCAACTGTAAAGCTGATAAACTTGCCGAATTCGCTACCTCCCTTCCCTTATTAGCGAAACACAGCTGCATGGGTATGCTCCCTATGATTTGTAAGTTGTTGCTACTAGCAGACGCAACTTACAAAACAAACAACAGATGGGAGAAAGGCACTACGTGCCACACCTGCAGAATGATCTGGGCCAAGCTAGACCTCAAAAGATCTAAAGAATTAATCTCATAAAATAATCAAAAATCTAATCAGTAAAATCATCGGGACACTGCCTCATAGGAGATCACAACAGAAGACTAGGAATTCTGGATAATGATTTTTGCAGAAGCTGCCTAGATGGGGAGGAAGTGGAGACCATTCCACATCTCCTCTGAACCTGCCGGCCCTGGCGTCCCTTCGACGCCTACATCTGGGGGCCTTCTTCTTTGATAGCATTTGCGAACTTAGTGAGGTTCCGATAAGGAATCTATTGCGCTACATCTTGAACTCCAAATGGTTTGCCGCAACAGAACAATTGGGTTGACGAGTGGCAGCACAATGGATCAATACGGGTCTAAGTGCACACTTTGCTTACTTACTTTATTGGCGGGCTCTCGACCCGTTAAAGGTCTCTGCCTGTGACACGGCAGCCTTCCATGGTCCGGGCACGCTGCTACCAAGCGCTCTGGCATCCGCGATAGCTTGGTCTTTGAAACGGAGGTTCGGTCTTCCTTTTCTTCTCGAACCTGTGGGCTGTTATTCGAAGATAATCTGTGCTGGAGCGTTATTGTCCATTCGCTTGATGTGGCTGAGTCAGTGTAGTCGTCATTTTTTGGCTTTTTGGACTACATCCACACCTTTGTACAGCTCGTAGAGTTCGCGGTTGTATCTTCTTCTCCATTCGCCCTCCTCGCATACGGGACCGAAAATTGGACGGAGAATTTTTTTCTCAAAAGTACCCAAAATGTGCTCTGCTTTCCTGTTTTTTGTTCAATACTCGTCTCCATATAGTAGAACTGGCTGGATAAGTGTTTTGTATACCATGCATTTTGTCTCTCAAGTTAGGAGTTTTGAACCCACTTGTTTCGCCAAACCGAAGTATCAGCGGTTTCCTAGGGTAAGTCTTCGTCGAATCTCCACTAGGGTGTCATTCGTTAGGTTGATATTTACTCCGACGTATGTAAACTCCTTAACCACCTCGAAATTCTTGTTGCCAACAGTTAGAGGGGTCCCAGGTTCGAATCCCAGTGAAATCGATTTTGGTCCAGTAACCATTTGCAGTTGGGGTCAAATTAACGGCACTGGAGTAGGTTGCTACTTGGCAGTACAATAGACCAGTTTTGAGTCTGAGTGCTCCAGTAGTGTTTCAAAATCCTCCGCAAAATAAAAAAATAAACTCGTTTCCCCTCTTCTTCAATGGCCGTTAAAGCTTCTATAGCGGCTCGCTGGGAGCGACTTATGATGTCAATGTCGTCTGCGTAGGCCAGCAAAGAACGGATTTGCTGAAGATAGTGCCTTCTGTATTGACGCCTGCCTTGTGCACTATCTGTTCCAGTACAAGGTTGAAAAAGTCATACGAGAGCGCATCTCCTTGCTGAAATCCGCTACATGTTTCGAATAGTTCGGAGGAACTGTCCCCAAATTGCACATTGCACCGCTTCTTTTCCAGTGTGGCAACAGTTGGATCAGTTTTCCCGGGATCCCGAATTCGGCCATCGCCTTGTAGACCTGAAGACGATGGATGCTGTCGTATGGATAGGTGAAAAATAGGTGATGAGTTTCGACTTGAAATTGAAATAGTGTGTTGCTAAAAGGTTTCAGACGTTCACACAGTACGGTGGATAGAATGTTGTATGGGACATTCAGCAGGGCTATGCCTCGGTAGTTCTTGCACGACATAGGATCGTCTTTCTTGAAGATGGGGCATATAGAGCTGATAGTCCAGTCATCGGGCATGGCTTTATCCATCCATACTTGGTTGATGATTTGATGCATGCACCCTAGCAAAACATCACAACCATGTTTGAAAAGTTCCGCTGGGAGGCCATCAGAGCCGGCGGCTTTGTTGCTCTTCAGCTTTTTAATGGCCGAGCTGACCTCTTCAAAACTGGGAGGGGGGATGGCTTCTTCATTGACTGGAGGTGGTGGTTCTCTTCTTGCCCTATCACAGTTTCTACTTATACCCATTAAGAAGCTGCTGGAAATGCTCCTTAAATACATTTACTATTACCCGTGACTAGGTAGGTAGGTAAAAGTGGCGGTGGACATACAGATCCTGTTTGTCGCACCCAATTAACGCCATGAAAGCGCCGTTTTGATACCACATCCTATGGGATACCTAATTTTTGAGAAGGGGTGAAAAGGAGTCAGATTTGCCTAAAGTTTTTTAAAACCACTTTGTGGAATTTATGGAGGCTAGCAGACTATGAATGTTTGTCTACGAGAGGTTTTTAGGAGTGTTAAAGAAGGCTTTGCCCAGAGTGCGTTGTCTGACACTAGCTAGAGCCAGACATTTGCACAGAAAGTGCTCGGGGGTTTCTGGCTCAATTTCCACCCGGCAGCTGCGGCAGTGTGAGTTAAATGGTATGCCTAGTCTTTCAGCATGCCTGCCAACAGCTCACTGTCCAGTACAGACCGCTTTAATTCTGGATATGTTTCTTCTACTGTCGTTGAGCAGGTCTATTGTTCTTTTTTGGTTGTAGTTGAGCCATAAGCTTCTGGATAGGACACATGTTTCCAGCTTGGTCCATCTTTCCTTGGCGATCTTAAGGAGGTGATTGTAGATATTATTTATTCCGAAGAATAATAGAGCCTGGACTTGTTCCACAACGAGACTGTCGAGTTCGGATCCTTGTCAGGCTAGCTCGTCTGCTGCTTCGTTTCCTCTTATACTCGTGTGCCTGGGAACCCAGAACAAAGAGACCGGGCTCCGCTCACCTTCAATGGATAGTTCCTTGCAGCAGCAATCCACTAGTTTTGACGTTGTAGTTATGGATGTTAGAGTCTTGATAGCAGCTTGACTGTCTGAAAAAATTTCTATCCGCTATGCTGGTTCTGTTCTGTTCTTGATTTCAAGACACGCATCATATATTGCTAGCACTTTTGCCTGGAAAATGCTTGTAAAGCTTGGTAGCTTCAGTGACTTTGATATCTTGGGGGCTTCGGAGAAGATTCCAGAGCCCACACTAGAGCCCATCTTCGATCCGTCTGTGAAGATGGCTATGTCAAGGGGTTGGATGACTATATCGCTTGACCAATCAGTTCTAGTTGGAAAGTATGCCCTATGAAATTTAGCTTTGGGATAAGGTAGTCAGTATGACTCAGTATCGCCTGTTGTGATAGTGAGCTAAGGATGTTAAAATGTCCATAAGTTCTGTTGTTCCAGCAGTTTGACTCTCGGAGTCTAAGTGCGCTGCATGAGGCCATGAACGTTGTGTGTAGATCTGGAGGTAGAAGGTGCAAAATAACTGTAAGCGCGTCTGTCGCAGTTGTTCTTAGGGCGCCAGTGACTCCTATACATGCAGTTCTTTGTACCTTGTTTAGTTTTGTGATGTTGTACGCTTTGGCTAAAGCAGGCCACCAGACTAAGGAGCCGTAGACAAGAATACGACGTATCACAGCAGTATACACCCAAAGTGTTACCTTCGGTCGTAGTCCCCAGCTTTTGCCAAAAGTTTTGTTGCAAGCGTATAAGGCTATGCATGCCTTTTTAACTCTTTGCTCTAAATTAGTTTTCCAATTTAGTTTTGGGTCAAGAATGGTGCCTAAATACCTGGCAGTTGAAGACAGAGTGAGGGTTTGATTGGCTAGTCTAGGAAGGGGAAACTTTGGAATTGTTGTTTTCGTCGTAAAAAGCATCAATTCGATTTAGCTTGGGTTTGTATTTAGTCCGTAACTAGTAGCCCACCTATTAACCTTTTGCAACGCCCCCTCCATGTTTTCACTAATCACTGGGAGGAACCGGCCTGATACTAAAATCATAACGTCGTCCGCATACGCAACGACCTTGATTTCTTCCTGGTCTAGTTATTTTAATAGGTTGTTAATAACTAGTATCCATAAGAATGGGGAGATAACGCCTCCCTCTAGTTACATACTTTGTTACATACCCGTGACTAGATTTCCTTCACTACTTCAAAGAGTATACGTCCCAGACAGCTGTCAGCCGCTTGGCTCTTCGAAAAAATAACCGAATGTCGTTTCTATCGCGAGACTCCTCGATACCCTTGAGCTAGGAGGCTGCGTAGGCCCTTTTCTTCTTACGCAGGATCTTTTTTTCCTCTCTTCTTCTGTTTCGGTTCTCTTCCCTTGCTGCTCTTGTTTTGCGCTGTTAGCAAGTGTGCATGTTCTGTCACCTTTTGCCTTTTGTAAGCATTCCTCATCATACCAAGGGTTCTTTAGAGGTGGTGGTAGAGCTCACTTTAGGCACTTCAAACCAAAACGTGGCTGTGCGTTGAATGCACACTCGGGCGAAAAACCCACGTTTGCGACATTTGGCCTGGGTCTAATAAGAGCAGATAATAGGCGAAAACATATTTGGCGTGCTGAAAGATCTGCATAAAATTGAGCTTAAATTCCTCCTGAGTGGTGGTCTAAAAAGTCTCCGATCTAACAAAAATATAACACACTTTTTCAATATTTTTATTTTATTTTTCAACATAGTCTGCTTGTAAGTCTACGAACTTCTACCAGCGATGCTATTTTATCTCTTCTCTCTCTACTCGGGATATTTGTCTGAGAAATGCATGTTTACTACTCATTTAAAGAAAATCTCTGTCGAAATTTTCAGATTAGGAAAGAAAAGGTTTCTTTGGGCTGGATTTGATAAATAAGGAAGGGGGCCAATCAGTTCACAACGAAATTCGCGGAATTTGTGAGAGGACTCAATGTCTTGGTAAAACAGCAAACATGGCACCCATCACCCAAACAGCATTCTTCGCTTGAGCTGTTTCCGTCAGTGGTAACACTTTTTGGAAGCCCTGAACTTTCATTCTCTCCAAATCTAGTACGGCCACGTTCGAATTCAGCGCTCCAAATCTTCACAATGGTAAATGGTGGTGTAGAGTCTCCGTTAACGGTATTCAACTCATTTCTGATTTTTGTAGTCAATACCTTTCAAAAGCAAATATCGAACAGTCATCAATAATTGATTTAATAATAAAATACAAATTTAATAAAATGTTTAGATCGACTAACTCAAACGATTGTATGTAAATCAGAAACTGCACATCCACCATTTTGTTTGAGTATCTTTCATAAGTGGCGCAACCACATTCTTTAGCTTGTATTGACGAATGTTGCCCTCTTCACATTTACGTCAGAAAGTCTTCAGATCACCCTTGTACCACCCTAAATCTCACGGTGGTAGTTTATTTCTGCTAATCCACTTAATCCAATTAATGATGTCTTAAGAAATAAAATTATTTCAAAACGTGGGATTATTTCGTGAAGAGGTAAAGGAGTCACTTCAGGCCAAGAGATTGCGGTGTTATAAGTATTTACTCTCAATTTTTATCCACCAAACCTTGTTAATGCAGTCCGTCACCAGCCGTCTAGAATAGAGTAACATTTCATTAAAATGGCTTATGACTGCGGCTCACTTGAACCAACAGATTGGGTTTAAATGAAGATACCGTCGTTTATTTTCCGTATGAGTTTTTTTTACAGATTAAAGTATAAATCTCAAGGGGGTTTCAGATCTTCAAGCTCAAAGAACATTTTTACCTAGTGTTTGCCTTTTCGTCCCTTTCCTTCTATCAGTGGTAGCATTTTACGCAGCTCCATAGCTGAGGATAGCCAGAGGATAATAATGGTCTTTGAAGATTAAGTTGGTTAACGTAGGCTGCTGTGAATCATGTATGCCTATAACTTTTTCTTATCTTCCATAACTTGGCACAAACTTAAAAATAAACCACCACGCATTACACATTGTTCCAAAAACAGATATATTTCAACATTTTAACTAATATCTTCTCAAGTTTCATAATTATCATTCCCGTGAGAAAGTTCCTTCGAGATAATGAATTTGGACAAAAGCACGTGTTGTGTGTTTGTGCGCGACTTAACTCACAACAGCCACCCGCTCCATTATCCATTTAACTGAATAACAACCGACTTCGAGGATACACATAGCCACAGGTTTCTAAAGTAACCACATCATTATTTCCATTATCCGTCCACGGATTATATTTACACCAGTAATTTTCTGATCGAAATATACTCAGCAGCCAACGCGTGGCCGACCGAACAACCCCCTAGTGATTTTAGTTTTTTCTTCTCTCTGTTCAACAGGCGAAGTCGTGGTGAATGGCAATTCGCATCCCTCAAATTATAATGAGATTATCCGTGATATTTTACTTGAGGGTTGCACTTGATTTGATACACATATTCCATCTCGTCTCCCAGCAAATCGAACGTGTGCAAGAGCGTGCACTACCTACCTGTCAAAGAATGCTTGAATGAGCAGGTATGAATGGTTGCACTAAAAAAGGCTTAGGCTACTTAATGATAAATACTGCATTCATGAATGCATAGAGGACAGTCAAAATTGTCTTTTGACGCTTAGCCTATAAAGGAGACAATCATCATTCAAAATTAATTCTTTAAAACTCTCTCAACTCTCTCTTGATGACACATTCTGAAAGCAGGAAATGCTCTTCACAAAAAGATCTATCTACAAATTGTCCTGCTTATCCCTTGTATGATTGTTACATTCATTGGTTTTCCTCGAAAAAGAGAGCATTACTGAAAAAGAGATGGCAATCGCAACTATTTTTTGTTGAAAAATCCCAAATGATAATTTCTAAAGTGAAAATACTCCAGCTGAGCGAAAAGGAATCAGAATGATTCCTGATTCCTTGTTCAAATGGGGAGACGATGAACTTTGGAGTATTTGCTATTATTTTCTTAATCCCGTTTTGCAAATTATTAATCTATTTTCAATGTGGTTTTACGAAAAACTGCAGTTTCCGACTTAAGACCTTTTTTTCCTTCCTTCGGAAGACCAGGCAATTTCAGTAAAAGTAGGTTGCTGCCTGGTAGTACAATGGACCAGTCTTGAGTCTGAGTGCTCCAGTGTAGTGTGACAAAAACCTACGACAAAAAAAAAAAATAATTTTTTTCCTAACACCAAAGAATTGTTTTTTTTTTGCAGATTATAATCGAGTTTTTGGAATTTTGCAAAACAACGCGTTAAAATTATCAACTTCAATTGTTATGACGCGGCGATCAGCTCCCACAATCTTCATGATTAGGAGTTTGGTCAGCCGTTTTGAGGAACGGGGTTCAGTGGCCGGCCGTCCTGGTAGAAGTGCTCATCGAAATATTCGCACTGAACAAATCGTGGAATCCGTCCGGAAGTGTTGTAAAAATCCATCTCTCTCAAATCATTGTCGTTCAATTGGGCATTTCCAGAACAACATTGCGAAGGATTTTAAATTTGGATATTAGGATGTACCCATATAAAATTCAAATTGACTACAATACGTTGTTTGTTTAACACAAAATTATATTTTAAATATTGTCGCATGAAGAGTTTCTTTATTCTCAGTTCACAAGCCCCTTTAATTCGTATTTTTATTTTATCCACCTTGGTTAATCGAAATCTCCATAATTCGTAACCTGCGGTAATTCGTAAATTGCCATTTCGAAATATCGGGACTCGACTGTTAACGATTTTCGGAGCTTCCTACAAAACAATGATCACCAACTTTTTACGGCCAATGGAGCAGCAGCCTAAATTGTGGGTCCAATAAGATGGGGCGAATGGACACACTGCTAGGCAAAGTATGAACCTGTTGCTTGAAATTTTTGGCAAACTTTTGATTTCAAAAAATTAAGATTTCTCTCAGCCACCACGCTCATAAGATTTAACTGCCATCCACGGACCTTTGGTGCTGTGGTCTACGCACTTACTACGTCACAGCGAAAAATAACTTTTTAGTCACACAGTATTTTTATTTTAATAAGGCTGAGTATAGTACCAAGGATAAAGCAGCCAATTAAAGAGATTGGCAATGCTGTCAAAAAGGCACCACAGAATCCGCTTTTGATATTCCGAGTTTCACGAGAAGCCTACAAAGTAACGTCAGACGTAACGAAAGACAAGACCTGCTTGTTAGCTCTACTAACAAAAAAGAAGATAAGAGACCAGTCTCCTTAGAAAGAATAAGAAGGATATTCGAGGGGACGAACGAAAAATGGCAGAAATGATTTCCGAAAGTAGCACTGCATTCTGGATTTATTTTACAAACTGTTATGACGGCCAAACCAAAATACTGAACCAGACAACATTTTCCGTTTAACCTGTATGATAATCTATGAGAATATCGTTCCCCGATATGAACGAGGTCAAGAAAGCACCATTTCGGAACCTTTTATGAAACTTTTATAAATGTACGAAATAAAAAAGTGTGACAGACACGACAAACGGACGGATGGACCGACACATCGAAATTATAAAGGTTCCGTTTTTGTAGACGGAACCTTAAAAATGAGTTAAAAGTTGCAACTTGAAGTGAGTTTACCAAATCGGAAGATGGTGTTTTTAAGGTGTAAGTATTTTTTAAAGATGCCGATGAATGTATGCAATGTGTTAGCTCTTGATAGTTTGAAATTTGATTTATTTTACGATCGTTGATTTGGTCGATAACCTTGAAAGCATTTGAAGAAGGATCTAGACTGCTTAAATTGTTTCTTAAATTCTCGTTGAGTTCTATCCTAAAGCACCTTATGCGTGCCGATAATTCTATGTGGTTTGGGTTAGTTTGAACACCAAAGCGATGGAAGATCCTTTTCAGTTTTCGTTTCCAATGTTTACTGCTCTTAAACAGGTTGGTAGTGTGAATAGAAATGTTTAACCAATTTGAGTTTAGGGTTATATTTTCAGTATGAGTTGTGATGCAGTGAAATAAAAATGAATCAAGTTATAAATTTCCGCATTTGATAGTTTTCTTTCAGTAGATATATCTAGGTGAATGAGGTCAGAACATAGAGATTTGTTTAAATTACTCCAGTTAGTGTTATTGAAACTATTGAAAGTATGTGGGAAATCAATAAGGTTCAACACATGTTGCATTTGGATGCACATAAAAATTGAAAAGTGGTCAGAAAAAGGGTTCGATGCCAGGCAGGCAATATTTTCTGCACTTTTCTCAAATCTCCTTCCCTGTTCAAGTTGATTTCTTAGTCAACAGTCTTATGACACCAATACAACAAGCAGAGAAAGCTTGTGTCTTACCGCACAAGAAAAAACAGAAACGTACAATTTCTGAAGATATTACTTTTCCTGCTTACTAATTTGGTGTCAGACTCAACTTTGCACCAAATATACGGAATTAAAAAGTATATTTTACAAAAACCCTGTGCAAAAGAGTCAGCGGGTCTATACTCCTTGACATTGAAAAAAACATTCGACACTGTATGGCATGATGCACTCATTTATCAAATGTTTCGCTAGAACTTTTCAATCGAAGTCATCAAAATTATGAAGAACATTTAAAAAAATGTTAAATCAAAATAAACAGAAGCAACCTGGTTTACCAATCGCAGAAAATCATGCTATATGCCGAATGCATAAATAATTTAAAATTGGATTCTACAGAAATTGAGTGGTCCGACAATTGTAAATATCTGGGCGTAACCCTAGATAACAAGCTTACGTTCAGGTACCATTGACAAAATGAACATAACTATTAGAGTCCTGCAGAAGCTCGCAACTTAACTCTAAAAACAAGCTATTACTTTTCAAAACCATCTTTCAATCCATATTACTGTATGGACCTCCAGTTTGGCATGACTGTGCTAAAACACATATGTACAGTGAGCGTCAAAAGTGAGTAAACAGCAATTTTGCTAAAGTTCATCTCCTTTTTAAAATGTACTCACATAAGTTACATCAAAGCCTCATACATCAAATTAAAGCCCCCAAATCATACTATAAAATACACTATATTTTATTTTATAAAACACAAACATAAATTAACAAGTTCATTTTATAAGAAAAATGGCTTAAAAACAAGCGTCAAAAGTGAGTAAACAACAGATTAATTTTAATGAAATAATAATCAAAATAATGTGAAAACAAGAAATCAGTACTTTGTTTGTCCACCTTTTGATTTTATGACTTCTTTAAGTCTGCGTGGCATGGAGGCTACGAGTTTATGTAATGATGGGTTTACAAATCAACTACTCCGCCATTTGCTCCATATACTCCATATACCATAGTTAATTTGATTACCACAAAAATAAATGAATATTCTGAAAATGTGGACGCCGTGGCTGTGTGGGTTTGTGCGTAGACTTTCACGGTTTAGGTTAAAATCCAAGATCAGACAAAAAATTGTTCACGACTCCACCTTTTTCGAGTAACTGACAGTGCTTAAAGAGTATAACTGTATAGAAAAATCTTCTCAATCTTGTGCGGATGTTCTTAGAATTTCGTTTGTTCATAATAATGAATTGTTTGTTTTATTACTGACCACTGTATGACAGGTCTTCTTCTCAAACCACTAATTGGAAAGATTTCAAGTTCAAAGAACAAAGTAGTGAGAATAAATTACACTAGACTGAAAAATACATGAGTTCTGGGATGATGTTTATTCATGTTATGATGTCTCATTTGCGTATACAAAATTCATTGATTGTCTTATGAATTACGTTTCTAATTGTTTCTCTTCAGTCCTTATAAGAAACCAAATTAAAGGCTTAACCCTGGATCTCCAGGGTTTTACTAAACAAAGAAATGTTACAAAAATCTCTCATTAGGAAATGAATATAAAAGATTGAGTGTAGAACTGAAGAAGGAGATTCCAATTTGTCGTGATAACTATTATCGTAATCGTTTTAATTCTGTTTCTGGAAACCTCCGAAATGAATGGAAATTAGTGAACCGTCTTTTATGCAAATCTTCATTTACTAAAAAACCAAGTCATATGCGTCACTTTAATTATATAGTTTCAGACAATTTAAGTATTACTAATGCGTTCAATGAATATTTCACTAGTATAGCTGTCCGTCTTCAGATAACTCCTCTTATGACTGCTCTTCCACCTTTAGATGTTCTGAGCCTCTTCAATGCAATAGCTTAATTTTTAACCCTATAACACCTCTGGAAATGTTAAAAGCTATACACTGTCTAAAAAATACTAATTCTGATGGTGTTACAAGTATGCTTCTAAAGAATGTTTCATACTTTGTAGTCGATGTTCTAACAGACATCTTTTCTTTCATTTCCATTGCCATTTCACTTCTACCTTTATTAAGTAAGGTTTTCGAAAACAAAAGATTAGAATTTTTAAATTTCTTAATAATAACAACTATTTCAGTCCTAATACATTTGGCTTTCGAGAAGTCAAATCGACTGAAGATGCCTATATAATTCTGTGCCCAAACAATGTCTAATCTTGAGAACAAAAAGTGTACTGCTGCTTTGATATTACATTGGTAAACCACAATCTTCTGTTACGGAAATTAGAAAAAGCTGGTTTCCGCTTATGCTTAACTGGTTCAAGAACTATTTCAAAAATATAGCTCAAAAAGTTAAGTTAGATGACACAAGGAGCGACAGAAAAGTGCTTAACTTGGGTGTACCACAAGGCTCTAAATTTCAAAGGCTCACCTACAGCCTTTGCGGATGACATAGGTTTTACTTATGGCACGAGCAGTCCCTTGGATCTTGTTGCTGACATTATTTATGATTTGAGTTTATTGAGAAGTTGGTTTGCGAATCATAATCTGGTAATAAGCTCAAAAACGAGAATAATGTTTTTCAATTTGTCATCATGCGGAAATTTTAAAGCGTATTTTCATTTTCATGCTCCTGATTGTCAGAAATTCAAATTATCCAACTGCAGCTGTTCACAAGTTTGTTGTTCATCCACTTTTAGTAATAAAGAAAAATGTAGTGATAACTGTTTTCAAATCGAGATAGTACACGAATTTAAATATCTTGGTCTTGTTATCGATACCAATATGAGTTTTTCGAAACACACTGAATCGCTGAGGAGATATTTTCCTTACACGCTTAGACATTTATATTATTTACAAAAAGTATGTTCCACAAATCTTTTAAAAAGAATCCAAACTATTTTAGTTCTGCAAAAACATGTTTTGAGAAAGATATGTTGAAAACCTTTTAGACATCCTACTTTTTCTTTATTTTGTAACCTGAAAGTCCTTCCTGTTCGTCACTTGTATTGTTTTAAGGTGTTGAAAACATTCTTCATAATCTGGTAACGGCAATTTTCGTCTAATTTTAAATTATAATCTACGTGGTAATTTTTCAAATATGGTAACCGTTATTTTTGCCCGCACTACTGCTTATCGTAATTTGTACAGGGTTTTTTTCATGTCCATATTCCATCAGAGTTCTTTATTACTTTTACAAATAAAACATAGAATGCCTCAACTTATTTTTAGTTTTATATAATTTATTTATGCTATTTCTAAGTTTTTATTTATGAATTGTTAAATGAATCGAAATTATTATATGGAAATAAATTAAAAATGAAATAATGAATAGAATGTAATTTTTGTATTTACCTACATATTTATTATATAAAAGCAGTTTTATTTTAGTTGTAAAGGAACTGTTCCTAACTCTCTACACATCAATTTCTTATTATATTATTGTAAATTCTGCTACTGAATAAACTGAATAGGATTGAAAAAATTGGTTTCATTAGAGTTACTTATAGGCTCCATACATAGGGTGACGGGAATTGAGGTCACCATCTAAAACAATATAACCGAATTCACTTAAACGTAAACTGATACTTACGCTAAAGGCTTAGAAGTCAGATGTTTGGAGAAAACTTCTGGTAAAACCAGGTGGAGTTCTGCACTAGAATTTCCTTCCCTCTACCACCCCTGTTCTGATAAAGTCATACTTGTTGGAGCGACATCTGCTCTAATTATTCGTAATGAGTGTTTCCTTAATTAACATGGGGGTTCGTGAAGCTTCTTTTAAAAAGTGATCAATTGCAATATTTTTTTAATCGTTAGAGGAGATAATTTTGGCTATAAAAATGGTTGAGTTCATGGAGAAAAAGAGGTGAGGGAAAGCATAAACAAAAAGTACGTATGCGCCTTTTTGACATTTTTATCTAAATGTCTATATTTAGTCCAAAAGGCATTCATTTTTAGATAAAAATATCTATAGGTACCCCGAATAGTCTTATGCATTCCGTAAAGAAATCAGGAACTTTCCGCTAGGAAGTACTTTGATGGTAGAAGGAGGATAATTCTGAACTTTGCTGAAATCTCTTCCTGCATCAGCAAGCAAAGAATTCCGAGGAGGTGTGTTTGTTCACCGTGCCAATCACGGAGGTGTTGTAGGATCCGGATTAATTTCCCTTCCTCTTCTGGCGACTGTAGGGATGTTTGGGTGGATCCTCTTCGTCTTTATCCACGGATAGGATTGGGAATTTATTATATTTGAACGAGTTCATAGCAATTTTTTTGGTTCACATTGACGAGCAAAAAGGACGGAAGCAAACTTAAATCACAGAGCACGTGTGTTCACTTTGAGATCACAATTACTTGTATGGTTTAAGGAAGATTTGACATTTCGCAGCTTACTTGTCGATCTCGAATACACAAGCTAAGTGTTTTATCAACCCATTTAGCATTCCTCGAAACGATTCATTCGCAAAGACTGATTATTGAGTCTTCGCTTTGCAATGCTGTCGCGTATTGAAACATTAATCTTTTTACTCTATTTTGCTGTCCAGGACAATCGATCGGATGAGAAAATAAGAGTATCTACTGTTATCATCAAACAGTAACTTAAAAGGAAATAACTTAAATAATCTAAATATATAAACCCAATTTGTTTTAGTTACACCATTTATAACTCAGGAACAGCTGGACCGATTTCTATGACTTTTTGAATGTGTCACCGCCCCTGCATTAAGAAATTATAAATATCAAAATATCGATTAATGTGCAAACTCCAAGGTATCAAAGATTTAACATTTTGAAGATTATCATTTCCCCACATATCTTGTATGCTGAGATCGACCACTCAAGAGGAGTTTCAATGGTATCTCTAACATTAATTTCAACCCCTAACTACCCAACAACAATGTACGAGTACATACAACAGGCATAAGCAATGATTGGGTATGATGCGAGGGATTTTCGGTGTATTTAATGTACTTAGAGTACACTCACGAAAAAAGTGGTGTAAGCGCATATAGCCTTCATAAGGGATAATTGTGTTCACTATTTTGTAATTTCGTCTCGACGAGCTCGGCCCAAATATCATTGCAAACCACAAAAATAACAATTGTTTGAGTGAACGAGCAATTCTTGCGGCAAAGAACAAACGATACTTAAAGGATGTTCAAAGGTGAGAAAGTCCTCATTCCGAGAATTCCGATGGTCCCAACCGATATGCCATTCGAATTTAAACGAATTCAATTGGCGCAGTTGGTTAAGTATCTGCTCTAAGTTAGACGGGTCCCTGGTTCGAATCCCAGTAAAAGCAAAGTTAATACACTTTTATCCGGTTTCTCAAATCTGGTCAAGTCACCATTTGCCGTTGGAGTCAAATTAAGGCCACTATCACTGGTGCGATCGATCAGTGGTAGTAGTCTGAATGTGGGTATCACAATGGACCAACATGGTCTAAGTCATTGAGTGTTAGTGGCCTGAATCTAGAAAATTAATGTTTCTCTCACGGTCAATTGTGAGAAAAAATTCACGTTCGGCAAACCATCTGCTTTGTTCGTTCTCGCCCCTGAAAATAAAACAAAAAATGTTGTATATCGCAAGGTGCTTCAATGAAGGGAATCGACCCGAGTGCAACCCATTCAGCCAATAGCTTAACAAAAAATAGTGCAACAATGATCCGCGAATCATTACGATTCACTTCAATAAATCACATGTCTTGCTGCCATATGAATTACATTAATATCTTAAAATATATTTCGATCTAATTTTTGTTAACACAACACACATTAATTCATCATCAAATTAATTCGAGGGAAATATCATGAAGGCTATTGGATTTATGTACATTTTGGTATCGAGAGAACCAGCCCATTAATAGCAGCCTTGTTTGGTTTATAAAGAAAGGTAAGGGTAATTTTAATAATGAATTATACGCGCTTTACCACGAAACGGTTTTAATCGGACCTTCACAAATTCGTCATCAAAGATGTCTAGAATACATGAACTCTACAGCTCCAACTCGAATAATATTTCTCTTCATCAGTTTTAGTTTATAAATGCAAATGCCAACATTTCACAGACGTAATTTTTTTAATTATAATTTAAACTTAAACTGCTGTAAAGCATCACCAAATTGTTCATATCATCTAATTTTTTGTTGGTGTTCATAAATTTGTTTATTATGCATATTAAATTCCAACGCAATAATTATTTGATTCATGTTTAGCAACATAATTTTCTGATTTATTTATTTTTTTAATTAGACGGAGATTTCCTTATGTTTACCAAACATAAAACAATTTGTAAAAAAGCTACTTTCTTATGTTAGCAATTCAGGTCTGGTCTCATGCAAAATTCTTTTATATAACCAGGTCCTAGTTTAGTTAGACCAATTAAACTTATGACTAGAGAACCAGCATTGTCATATTCTAATTTTTTCCAGAAAAAGTCCGTATTTTTTTCGTCGCCAAATAACGACACGCAGTTGCTTTGATACGAGTCTTTTTTAACATATGTACATGTTGAAAGTGGATTTTCGGCGAATCAACCCATCTCCATCCAATTTGTGAAAAATCGTAATCTCTCTCTCTCACTTGCTTTCGAACACGAGCTCGAATAATTGTTGATAGCCGTTTTTTGTTCCGATATTATTGCCATCCTATTTCACTGTGTTCCTTGATCTATTTTAAGCTCATAGTAAAGAAGACCTTAATTCATGTCCGAAACAAAAACCTTCTGAACTTATCTACTTCACCTCAGGTGACAGTAACAGTCCGAGGTGGACTTGGTAGTAGCTTTTACAGCAGCCACTCGTTTTGTGCGTTCTATTGTTCAATCACGAATGGAGATTCCCTTTTAGTTTATATCCGAATCAGTGTTGGCAGAATTTCCCCACGAATCAGAGAATTCGTAAGGAATTCTGGTCTAAAAATTGTTAAAAGGGAAAAGGGTAAATCTATTGTCTGATAGAACAAAATATAAGGAAAGTAAAACAAAATTTAACTCACTCCTAACTAAATACCAAAGTGGTAAAAAAAAACAGAATATTATGATTTGTTTAAAAGTATGCTTAAATTGTCGAGGCTACCACTGGATGTAAATGAATTAATTTTTAGAAGTTCATGAGTTCATTCATCAGACTTCATGAAAGTTTGTCAAACCACTTGGAGCCAATACTCAAAACTATTAAGACGGAGGCCGTTGTCTTCAATATAAAGGCTACTAGTCAAAGAAGAGACGATCACCAGAATGTTCTGCGTAACCTCAAAAAAAGGTAAACAAGAAAGAGAATGCAGCCGGATAGACCCATTGACTAAATTACAACGACAGTATGAACGAAAGCGATTCAGGAGAAAAGGTCTATAGGCATTAGTTCCCTCGGTTAAAGAAGAAGATCGAACTCTGCTCACTGATCGTCCCTTCCGGGATCTTGGAAACAAATGGGTTCTGTCTTTCACTAAGCAACATCGTGTCGTTTATTCAAAAGCTGTTGTTAATCGAAAATTAGGTGTTGGGAATCCATAGGGAATTTCATTAGAAAAGGGGAATTTTAAGCTCGATAATGGAGAGTTTTGCTTTAAGTATCTGGCAGCACTGCTCCGAATGCGAATGTTTGAGAAGTTTTCGTTGGCACTCAAATTCTCTGAGCATTGTCAGTAATATGAAAGAGGCAGTTAAGTTAATTTAAAAGTTGTTTTGGTCAGGACCGAATCATGGTGGTCACATGACATACATGTACATACATACATACAAAACCTCACAAAATTTGGCATACACCGAAAACAGAAAAATATTTTTGTTTTTTTTTTCTTCCTGAAAAAATGAATTTATTAAAGAAAAGAAAATGTAGTTTCAATAATATCTAATTAAAAAAAAAAAAAATGATAAAAACAACATGTTAAACAAACTGATTATTTTTTAGTGAAAGAAGAAAGTGCCTATTTTTAAGGCACAAAATTGAGCATACACTGAGAAAAAGCTAAAAGTTAATTCAAGCTAGGACTAAAACACAAAATAAAAAACGGCAAAAAATTAAATCTCAGTTACGAGTATCACTTTTTCCAGCATCTGCGACAGCTTTTAATCGCCAGGGTATTTTTTTTACAAGTTTTTCCGTAAAAGATGACAAAGTTCTTTAACAAAGCTTCTTGGATTTGTAATTTTAGCTTCTGCTTATAAGAGAAGGGGCATTCTTTAAGTAGCAGTTTTATCTCATGCCATAGATGTTTAATCAGGTTTAGATCATTCGATTTTGGAGGTGTTTGAATTTGCTTTTGGGTTTATATAAAGCAACCATTCGCGTACTAAGTAGGAGGTGTGCTTCGGATCATTTTCTTTTTAAAAACAATAATCCTAAGTAATGGTGGGCGCCGTGGCGTAGTGGGTAGGTGCGTCGACTCCTACGCTCGAGGTCGTCAGTTCGAATCTCGAAAAAAACATCAAACATTTTTCCACGGCTCCACCTCTTTCGAGTCACTGACAATACTCAAAGAGTATAACTGTCTAGAAAAAAGCGTGAGAGAACAATAGCACGCACAACAGAGTGGTTGCTGAGAAGCTAGGCCCAGGTCCACCTCGGACTGTAGCGCCGCCATTATTATTATTATATTATTATTATAATCCTAAGTGGCTGTTTACAAACGACTGTGACTGGACTGGGATCAATTGCAATCAATGTTTTCACTCAGTAATGTTGTACCGAGAATTGAGTAATGCTCTCTCTTTTAAATTCGTATTTTCCATGAACGACGGATAAAAACAATTTTTGCTTAGATGCAGCACCAATGTAGTACTACATGTATGTAGTGGTAAAAACATTAAAAATGCATTTAAATCGTCCCTGTGATCAATTTTAATAAAATGCCACGCAGCATGCGTGAGGTGTTGCTCGATCAATGATCACCAAAATATGAGGAAAACATGTCAAAAACGGAACGAATAGGGATGAAAACAGATTTGCTTCACCCGAGAATTGAAAGTGGATCTTCGGATGAAGGAGGCTGTTTTGCGGGGCATCGACCCCATCTCCCATCAAGCCATCGTATATTGTGTCTCCGGAAATCCTGCCTTTTTCCGCTTATGTAATCACCCCCTAAGGCAGGCTTAATTTTTCTGCGGAACTCCAACGTTAAATTCACTTAGAAATATTCAAATACCCAATTTTTTCCATGGGATCCTCTATGAATTCGAAGTTCCCGCATACATTTCAACCCATACAAAACCAAAACATAATATAACCTCCTCCTTGATTTATGGAGGAGCTTTGTTCAAGCGCTGTGTTTAGTCCTTTCCACACAACTCGCATATCACCTGATCCAAATTATTTATTGTTGTTTAATTCGAAAACATAACAAATTTCTCAATATCTTCCTGAGTGATTTAGAATTGCCTAGTAAACTTTATTCTCTACAATTTTCTTTGTTCTGATAAGTGCATGCTCAATTTTGTGAGATATTGTACTCGTATATGCTCCTATAACTTTAAGGCAAACAATATGTTAAATTTTGGAGTAAGAAGTTAATTTTGATTATTTATATAATGCCTAAACTGAACTGATTCATATATTTTGGAAAACACTGCGTGCCAGCAGCTTGAATTAAATTAAATTTAAAGCTCCATTAAACAAAGAATATCCTTCTTTACCATCTTTTTCGAATATAGCGCTATAATCTATGGTTCTAAGCTCAACGAATAAATTTTTCAATCTACAAACTGTATTAACTTGTTGTTTCTAGTTTTTTACACTCAACCAGCGTGCACTAGAACATTATTCCTAGTCGTCCTTGTGTGTGATCGGAGTCAAAAAAATGTCGGGCCAAAAAAGCATTTTTAATTCACTTTAAGTAGACTGATCCCCTGTTTTCCTGAAACAAAAATGTATACTGAGTTAATATCGCGTTCAACAGGGATTGGTAGCTCCCGGCTCCAAGGTGTACTCACGAGATACAAAAAATAGCAATATAACTGTGGATGATGTACCAAGAAAGCTACATAGATGAAGAATATTACATTCCTCAAGCTCCTTCTTTTGTTCTTCTAGCTTTTCAATGATCGTGTCATATTTTCGTAAATGAAAGCACTTTAACTCTTCCTAAGGTAAGGGGAAAAGTTCGGTCCCACCTAACAAGCTTAGTTAATTAGTTCGAGGTTTTTCTATATGCCAACAGTGTCGCAAGAAAAGGTTTTTAGGCCTTTTCCAAATAGCAAGTCCCACCAAAGCTTTCTACTGGCTCAAATGTAATATAACAATATCACTTGAAATGAAATGATTTTCAACCAGAAATAGTTACGTTCAAATCAGATCACCTAAAGTTATCGGTAAAAGGGTGTTTTTTTTTTGATGTTTTAATTTTGAATTTCAAGCCATTTTTCAGCAACAAGCTATTTGGGAGCTAACACTTTATTTTCATTCTACTATACTCTAGCGTTTTTTGTGTCGAACCTTCGGTTAATGAGCCAAAAATTATTGCTCTTGATGCCTATTTTCACCCAAAACGTAGAAAGGATACATAATAATATAAATTTGGTGGCGTCTGCAGTATTGTTCGAACGGCGAGGTTGAGAAACTTTTTCTAGACAGTTACAGACAGAGGATTGTCAGTAACTCGAAGGAGGAGGGACCGAACATTTTATGTTGAAATTGTTGTTTGTTATGTAATTTGAAAGAGAGTACGTTGTTTACATTGCTCTGATTTTTGAACAAACGTACGATTATTAGCACAACGCAGTATTTCGGGGTGTACCATTGTGTGTTGAAAGTTAAACCTCACTCGACGGTAACATCAAGACTGGATTGTGTTTCAGGCAAACCTGTAATAGTTTTAAACGAAATTTATTAATATTTCTAGCGTTTTAAACTTTCAGAAAATTGGATGTGAAGAGTGTTTTTAAAATTCTAAAAAGAGGACTTTTTTATTTTATATATGTATTGTATGTATTATTTATTTTCAATGATTTCACAAAATAAAAGGGGAGAAAAACCTGCAATTAAATTGTATATTCTATAATTTCGAGAAAAAGTAAGTCACATTGGTGATTTTTCGACTTATAACCTCCGTACTATGATTCTAATTTTAAAAATTAAAGCAACGATCAACGACCAGTTTGAATTTATCTAGTTAAGAATGGTTCTCCTTCTACATCTCTCTCATACGGTCTTTTAAAAAAAAATTGATTTGAATCTAAAATACCAAAACACCCACCCAAACGTCTCCCATTTGTTCCATATTTCGTAGTACAAACCAGGTGCATAAACACAAATAATCGTTAAAACACATTGACTCTTTTCTGAAAGTGTTACACTGAACGCAACTTCGAATAAGATCTCCAAGCACGATGGTTCAGAAATTTGCTAATGAATAAGAATATGTGAGGCAATGAATGCGTTCACTTGATATGAATGTAATTTTGATGTACATTGTTGATTTGACAGATTTGATAGAATTTTTCCAAGTCGTATCATACTCTTTATTATTGTGATTTTATTATAGCTTATATATTCCAGGTAATAATTATGTCATCTAAGTCATTAATCATTTGCTCAATTTGCATTCGCTCAGAGAAATCATGAACAAATTCCATTTGAATCACCAATTTCTTATTGCCCGTCGATAATACAGTGTGAATTTGAACACTGCCTCCAGTGCAACTACCGACTTTTTCTTATTTCATATCCCATGACATTTCATGACAATTTCGCCAATCATACCTACCAACTGAAGCAAAATAGAATTTCCCGAAAAGTCATCACTATTCATCTCGTTCTGTCCTACGAGCATTTGTCGCAACAGCATTCTATCTATTGCCACTGCCATCGTCGTAACTGCCCGCTGGTTTCAGGTGGTAATCCTACATCTCATTTTCCCATACACAAAGTCCGAGAAAATATCGTTCGTGTCTCCGCTCCGTCGTCGTCGTCGGAGAGCAAAAATGAAATAAGCCAACAATGGCCCCAAATCGTGCGACTAACTAAACCAAATTAAACACAAGGTTCCGCTCTAATTCGTGAATCCGTCGATATCATTTAATTCCACTTCAAAACTGTGATTGTTAAATGTGAATTTCCAAAAGTGAATAATTTCTTAGGAAAATTCCAAAAAAAGGTCTAGATTTTTTTTCTTTTCATCTTTCTCTTGCACACGAATAGCAAATCCCCCTCTTCATATATATGAATATATACACGTACACACGTTGTGCTCCTGTAAGTGTGTGCAAGGTTTTTGACATTTTCCTTTGATTTTTTTTTCTTACGTGACGACACGACGAAATCTCAACGGCATTGACAAATCTCCCCAATATAAAAAAACGTCAAATATTGCAAAAAAAAAAAAATAACGAAAAATACAAAAGAGGGAAGAAGGAATCAAATCAGTCAGACCAAGTTAAATAAAAAAAGAGAAGAAAATTAATTTTTCCATCCATCCGCGGTCGTCTGCTCCGCACAGCACACAGTGCTTCTTAAGTAGTTTTATATAGTAAAATTTTGCCACAATTCATTGTTTACCATGAATCCTTTCCCACGCAATAATTGAATAATTCCCTGATACTGGTGGTTGTGTGAATTAAAGAATGCAAATGCAAGTGTGTTCAGTGAAAAAAAGGCAACTCAAAATGAGCCCGATATAAACGCAATATTTTAGAGAAAAAAAAATATATAATTCGTTTTTTTTTTTAGTTTTTTTGGAGGTTAGGTGTCTTGTGAAAGTTTTTGCTTCCCCTCTCCTTTATAAGCACGCATACAATTACAAATACAGATTGAACGCATGCAGCGGTAGCAAAAGCAATAGCAATAGCAATACGCACACACAAAAGTCCAGTCCAGTCGTGTCGTTGTTTCTCAACTGCGGGGGGGAAATTCTCCGCGCGTACATATACGCAACATATGTTAACTTACTGTCGTAGTAGTGGAAGTGGTGGTGGTGATTATTATTCCTGCTGTCAGCCTGCGTCAACATTGCATGCAACAACAACAAAAACAACACCATCAGCAACAGCAGTAGCACGAAAAGCATCAGCAGCAACAGCAACAGCGCCAGCAACAAATACAACAAACGTAAAATCATTTAAAACAACACCAACAACAACAACACAAATCGAAAAAGTAAAAATCGAATTAACAGACGATCAAACTAGAAGTATTGGTGAAGGTATCAAGAACAGAAAAGTTGAAAAAAGCGGCAATTTAGATCAACTCAAAAGACCACTATATCAACAGCAGTTAATAACAAAAAGATTCTTAAGCCTGCATCGAGATTATGTTATTCTAGTGATCGCACTGATAATCGTCACCTTAAATCAGAACAAACAAAGTTTCGATAGAGACATTTGTCTTTGCCAGGAGCATCATAACACCAGTCATCAGGACTTGAAGCAATTCATACTAAAGGTGCTTAAGCGGTCATCCCAGCGGTCTTCTCATCACGAAAAGTCACTTCCATTTACGAAAATTCCACGTAAATCAGCAACAACGAATCCGTCAACGTCTCGAAAGCATTATATAAGTCGTGGATCTACTGGTCCATCATCTGGTCATACAACAACAGGCGTTGGGGGAGCAAGTGGCTCAGGTGCTACTACGGGCGGCAATAACTACTATCAATATTCAACAGCAACAGCTTCATCATTATCATCAACAGCTAACGGCAACAGCAATAACAACAGTACAGGAGCGATGATGATGACAAAACAGAAGACCACCCTGGCCGATCGATTAAATATCGGGAGTGAAGTTAGAGAATTAAAATTGGGCTGCACATTTAATTCAAAAAATACAACGACTGCATTTCATACGATAAAATGTAAGCGAAACACGTACAATCCAACCCGATCCCCACAGATCATAGAATCACCATCAAACGGAGAAGTTCTTGTGTGATTTGAGAGTTCAGTGAGAATTCCTATAGTTTGTTGTCGATGGATTGATCGATCTGTGGGTCTTCGTAGCAAACAAAAATACAAATACAAATAATACACAAAATTGGATATGAAAGATACATATGTATGTTTTCTGCTTTTAGATGATTTTAAGCCAGCTAGTGTGGATGTTAACAGGGTAGCTGACGTCGATATCGGCTCAAATAATCAAGTTACTGTTACCGTGCCAAATTTAGGTGAGTACTCATTAACATAGCCATTGTTTTATTTCAACGGATTTGCATAATGGGTTTTCTTTTTTCCATTACTTGAAAGTGACAGGTGTAGTGAACATTAAAGTGAAGAAATTATTTTTTTTGCCCGAATCACGTGCTTTCCCATTCCCAGAAATTCGAATGAGGAGCATTCAAATTATAAACTCGCAGAACTTTTTACTGCTAATTTGCATCGCACATATTTCCTTGAAATGCCATTTACTGATGAATAATGAGATATCCTATCAAAATGATCGAACTCTTAATTGAAGCACCACTCAAAATGTTTTGCATCATAAGATCGAGATGAGGTCTGTAGACGTTGCCAGGTCATGCTGTACACAATTGTGGTTGGCTATCACGAAATGGTTTATTTCCCTTTTATTTAAGAATGAACTTGTTGACCCCACAAATCGTATGGAAATATAAAATCTTGTTCGACAACTAATTCTAACCTAACTTCATTCGTGACTTCACGTATGTGTTTACAATCCAAAATCAATTTTCACTTATCATATGCACACCTCCGTACAAAATTATTCGCACAAAACGTCATTTTTTAATGAAGCAACATTTAACCAATTTATTATTCATTTATAAAGAATGCACTCACAAGAAGCAAAATAGGAATAAGCTAGGATATTAGGGATTTTGCTTGGATCTTCGTGTTGCGTTGAATAATCTTTTGCCTTTGTAATGTCTTTTAACCGCTTTGGCGTGGTAGATATTAGTTTTTTCTAATGAAATCTGGGTTATTGTTATTTTTAATCATTATTTGTGAGTTATATGAACCAAAACAATTCTTTGCAAGCAATTCCTTTTTCATTGGACTATATCTTAGGGATTTGGAAGAAGCCATATCGTTCATGGGTTAATGCAGCAAACATTTGCTTACACGTTAAGATATAATTTACCTCATTTTCGAATAAATTGAGAGAGAGGAAACATCACTTAAAGAGTATCAAAGTGTGTCGCTAATTGTAACCAAAGATAGTTTAATGAATGAATAAGTGTTAAAAAAGAGTTCCAGTTTTTTATGATAGCCAATACTTATTTTGTCGATAACAAGTAACATCTCATGGCCGGAGGAAAGCATGCCCGATGAGTGGAATGCCTGTGTCGTTTACCCGAATCACAAGACAGGAGGCCGCTTTCACTGCCCCAACTTTCGAGGTATAACTCTCCTAAATAACACGTATAAGATCTTGTCTGTAGGCATCAATCTGATAGGTTCTTATCATTGTGGTTTCAAGACAGAAGAGTCCACAATAGATCAAACCTTGGAGAACTTCCGCTGCTCCATCGAATTCGAGACTATCAATGTGAAAGAAGGGTTTAGAGAAAGCGACGCGCTATCATGTGACTTTTTCAATGTCATTCTTGAGACGATTGTGTAAAATTCACTGGCAACCACTAGAGGCAGGATGTTCCAAAAGCCCACACAAGTGATGGGATACGCGGATGACATTGACGTGATTGGTTGAACACAGCGAGCCGTCGATGAGGCGTTTGCTGGCATTGAAACAAAAGCATAAAAGTAGGCCAGACGGTAAACGATGGTAAAACGAGGAATATGCTGGCATCGATAAAGAACGCACAACATCGACAACTTGGGCAGAACATCATAATTGGCAGCTATAACTTCAAGGTAGTGAATGACTTCGTCTACCTGGGCTCTGCTGTAAACAGTATAAACAACATCAGTACCGAGATCAAACACAAAATAACTCTTGCAGAACGCTGTTTCTTGGCACCCCTCAAATGGACATTTTAGCAGCGGAGCCCTCTTGAAAGACCAAGTTCACTTTGTACAAGACATTGATCATCCCAGTCCTGATCTACGACGCAGAAGTAAGGACAATATCGAAGGCGAATAAAGAAGCTGTTGGTCTCTTTAAGAGAAAGGTTCTTCGTACAATCTTTGGTCCTGTTTGAGTTGATGCTAATTCGAGAAGAAGATTAAACCACGAAATATACGGGCTGTACAACGACATAACTAGCAAGGCACCTACAGATCCAAGGCCTAATATGACTAGGCCATGTAGAGCGCATAGACAACTTAGCTCTGTTCCGAATAATCTTCGACTCTTTGCCTGTGAGACAATGCAACAGGAACCTCAACCAGCTTGATGTTCGCAGCTAGCAAGAGATGGTGAGGCTTGTTTGTTGTGGCCTATGTCCACCCCGGACTGTATGGCTGCAAGAAGAGGAAGTAGAAGAAGCTAGGACTTAAATGGATTTTTGATTTAATGTAGATTTAATTTGCCTTTGATTGTATTTTTTCCACCACAAGATTCTTTGATAATTTCGAAACTCGAGAACAATTACTGTATATCACAAGCCTCCTTTTTGACAGGTTCTAAGATTAAGTTTTTGCTGAGAAGCTAGGCCCAAGTCCACCTCGGACTGTAGCACCGCCATTATTATTATCATATTAAGATTAAGTTTATCGACTTGGGCAAATCTGGTTGGACAAATAATTTTGTAATGATGCGGAACGGATTATCATACTTTTCTTACAAGAAGATTTGAAAAAAATCTTCCATGATTTTTCTCTTTTCCTATAAGATCCCCTTATCGAAATTTTTAAACGTCGCTCGGTACTAATTGTTTTTTAAATAAGCTTTTAAGAAACACAATTTATAAGCGGTATGTTGGAGTGTCATAGATGACGTAAACTTGAGCATTTACTCGTGCAGTGATATAATATGGTAGATAGTTTGTTATATCTTCGCTTTTATTGTACACGCAACGTTTCTGAAAATGTTTTAGTTTAGAAAGGCGTCTATTCAGTAAAACAGGTCAGAATGTTTGTCTTAATGCTTTTCCGTTGTGGGTTGTGTGCTTTTCCGTCCATCCCATGACTTATTGGAAGTGCTGTGGAAGTTTTACGCAGCAAATTCTTCGCCCTACATCTATTCTTATCTCTATGCACGCTGTCATATGTGGCCTTGAAATCGCATTGCATTTCTTGGGTCCACGGTGGACTTCCCTGGCCTGAAACCACACTGATACGGACCAATCAGACTGGTAACGAAAGGTTTCATGCGTTTACACAGAATGGCAGAAAAGACCTTATAGGCGATGTTGAGGAGATTTATCCCTCGATAGTTGGCGCAGTCAAAGGGGTCTCCTTTCTTGTTAACAGTATTTACGTTATTTTATTTCTGGTTAGAAGTATATATGTTTTCGTCTTTTCCGTGAACTACTTCGTCAACCATTTAGTCAGCGAAACATCCGTCATTGCATTCGTTTAATGCTTCCGGCTGAAATTTCATTCACTTCTTTTCCAAGATATGTGCATATTGACTAGAATATCACCTAAAATGTTGCTTTTATAAAGATAAGCCAAGTAGACCTTAAAAAAACTTGATCTATGAACCAAGTAGACCTTAAATAAAACTTGATCTACTCGAGCTTCCACACTGCATATGCAACTAGCACTAACCTACATTTCACCACACCAGTTGGATAAACACCAACTTTCATTTTGGTTGGTGATTTATAACTGGCTTGGAAAGCCTTTCAAGCATCGCTGCTCAAATTCGTCATAAAACTGAAGGTCTGCCCACTTGTGTGGGAATGTAAAACTCAGACTTATAATAAATTCTTGCTGATCATGTCATTTAGTTGTATAGCATATTCAATTAAACTTTGGAGTAGTGCGAGTATGTTGGATGATTTACTCCAGATTCATGGTAGTGAATATGCATATTTGATGACTACAACTCTTGCAAATCTGTCGCAACCACGGGAATATGATTTATATGCAAATTTTTGTTTCATAAAAAAATGAAACAAGATAATACATTAATAGAAAGGTTTGGCCTTGCAGGGTTTGTGCACCTTAGAATTAACTTTATACTATTTACGAAGGCTAAATGCTTATATAGAAATTGAATAAACAGTTATCAGCTGTCAGTTGTCGACTTTCGGAAACAGATAATATTCTTTACTTTTTCTGCTGCCGAAATTTTACAACAGTCCGTGCTGGACCTGGCCCTAGCAATCATTCGTGTTGTGCGTGGTATTGTTCTCTCACTAGTGAAGGCGGCCCACAGTTCAATGCCGACTCCGAACGTGGAGATTGTCTGTGACTCAAAAAAGGTGAGACCGTGAAAATTCTAGTGCGACGCACTTACCCACAACTCCACATCGCACAATACGAAATTCAGCATAGGAAAAAATCAACAAACGTTCAAAAGTTCAAAGTCCCTGAGCTCTTCCTAGCCCTACTGAGTAAGTTGATGAAACAAACATTCATCAAAGACAATCAACTGATAACAACTTACAAGTCTATTCCTCATTTCACTTAGTATCTAGAATAAATACTTTTCATATTTGAATTGTTGCTGAACTGTGATTACTGCCACGATCACACGAATGAAATTGCATTAATACATGATTCTTTTGTTGAACAACGATTTATATAGACTGCAGTTCTTTGGATTGCATACGTTTGATAAGATTGATAGCCAAATTACGGCTTTCGAAATATTGATAGGCCTATTGCGTAAGGAAAAATTTAATCTTGGGTAATGGGTTGTAAGAAGTGATTGTGGTTTTGGTAAACTAAAACACCGATAGAGAAGGTACTAGTAGAATGTTATGTATTGTTGTATGTAATAGAACTCTGTTTAGAAGTGGTTGATTAATCTAGATCTAGCTTTATGGCGTCAATCTTGATTAGCAGAAAAGCAAAAGTAATTCCGATATTGACCACAGTATAATTATTTTCGTGGAAATATTCGGGTTGTTACAACTTCATTCAGCAGGCCTCGTTCATCTTTTCTCATCTCATCTCATATCATCTTCAGTGACCCGCATGTTTCACTAAAGGGGTCGCGGGGGCAATGCATGCACGATCTCCAGGCTACTCGATCCTCCGCCATCGACTTTAACTCATCAGAAGCTACGCCCAAGTCTGCCAAGCGGTCGCCTGCCTGGTGAAATCGCATTCAAAGCAAGCATCGGATGTCATGATGATGGGGACATTCATGCCACGTGACTAAACCATCGAAGCATAGGCCTTTCCGTTCCAAGAAGCAGCTGCCCAACATTGAGATTCGCGCGCGCTTTTCTCACCCTTTCCCGGCGAGTAATTCTCAGAACATCACGAAGAAATAAAAATCGCTAATTTGGCTAATTTGGGACACAAAGCTTGGCCTTCCTGATGACGATCGACTAAGCTGTTTCAAAATTGACTTCGCTTGACCAATCCTATAGGAAAGCACAGCATTATTCCTATCATCACGTGAAGAAGACCCCGAGATACTTAAACTTCTCCACCTGTTTCAATGAGTGCATTGAACATTGCGCTGTAACATCCAGTCCATATATATAATGAAAAGCAGAGGTGACAAGACGCACCCTTGGCGAAGTCCAACACACACAGTGAAAGGTGTTTATTTACTACCGTTAACCCGAACACAGTTGCTACAGTTTGTGCATAGAGACCGAATGGCCCTCAACAAAGAACCATCAATCCTCCTGCAGAACACTCCAGAGTCGAGGAACTCGGTCGTAGGCCTCAACATTTAAAAAAATGTTAAAAGATAAAAAAATAAGAGGTAAAAAGATGGAATAATTTAGACGTTTTTCTTTTTAAAAAACTGCTCTATAGTAGACTGTCGCCCAAAAGAAAGATGGGAAAAAATCGCGCATACTGTTCATGTTATAGAACCGTTCATGTTTTCGAGTTTCTACTGTATTTGCTCCATTTCAAGTTACTAAGATAAAATTTCTTGTCTCAATACCGGCCCAGAATTCAGTCTGCCTCTTTTGCGATGGAGACTACGATGCGATTATACTCTTGGCGAACACTTGCTATGTTCTGTTGTTCGAACACTTGTCATGGCTGAAACGTTGTGGTCATTGTATTATTTGCCGGACTACATTCATTCTTTGAATTAAAGTCGAATTCAGAATTTTGTCCAAACGTCAGACGCTGTTTGATTTAGCGTTAAGTGCAGTAGGCATAATAACCGGCTGCTACCTGTTAGGCACACATGCATGAAAAATGAAGTATAGTCGAACCCCATATCAAAGACATGACTAAGATCCTAATAAAAAAAAAATGGCTATAGCACAGAAGCTGATCATAGCAGATCACCATCAGACGAGCCACTAGGACTCTTGGGTATGATTTTGGTAGACGTGGAACTGATGTCTGAACTACGAGCTAATGACAAGACAATAGACCCAATCAGGGTCTAAGTAGGTCACGGTATTTTCTTACCTTAGCAAAAGATAACCTAGAGTCTTAAGTTTTATATAGTTGGACCCGCACTTCACCGGACCTCTATCTTCATTTGAGATGTTTATGTTTACTCCGAGTGGGACGAATTGTTTAAATGAGTCAAAGTTGGAGCAGTGATTATTTTATTAATGAATGACGGTCCTGTTTTTAAACTAAAGGGTGTTTAAATTGTATTTAATTGTATGCGGTGTAGCAACCATTATAACTAGACTAAGGTACGAACGATTTATTTAATATAAGGCTAACTAATATAATAATCGGACTGACAAATTGATAACAGGTGTAAAATATTGTTTGTTTTGTTTGGAATCGAATGTAGGCCTTCAGCATAAAGTCGAAGCACTAACCGTCTATGCCAAGGCGACAAAAGGAACAAACTCATGGCCGCCTTCAATGATTATTTGAAAATTAAATTCTTTGAAAACTATTTCGTCGCCGTTAGTTCAACCTACAGTTCTATTTCTAGGGAAAGAGATGCACTAAGCTTAATTTTTGTCCTAATCTTAGTCCGTGCATCAAGAACAGCAATTTCGTTATTCAATTAAATTTTTATAATAGGTTAAGATCTTTAATACATAGTGTTGGAGAGGTAATTAGCACGGTCTTGAAAAGTATTATTTTAAATATATTTTTGTAAGCTTTTAGATCATGTAAATATGGCGACGCGGCGTGGAGGTTATGTGCACTAGACTTTAAGGTTCTTAGCACACACATTTCTTAGCACACGTCTCCGCTTCTTTCGAGTCAGTGAAAAAACTCAGAGAATATAACTTCACAATCTCTTCGTTCGTAGTTGGAATTAAACTGTGTCCGTTCCACTCGTTAGAGAACAATAATACGCACAACACAAGTGGTTGCTGAGAAGCCAGACCTAAGTCCGCTTCGAACTGTATCGCCACATTATAATTATTATATTATGCCATATCAGGGCACCACAATGAATCCCAATAAACCTAAGTGAGACGTGGGTTGTCCTCATTCTGTATGTCTGACCTGTCAGACAATATATAATAATAATAATAATAATAATGCCGCTACAGTCCGAGGTGGACCTGGACCTAGCTTCTCAGCAACCACTCGTGTTGTGCGTGCTATTGGTTTCTTACGAGTGGAAGGCACTTACAGTTTAATGCCGACTCCGAACGGGGAGATTGAGAAGCTTTTTCTAGACAGTTATACTCTTTGGGCATTGTCAGTGATTCAAAAGAGATAGAGCCGTGAACATTTTTTTTAATTGTTTATCTGAACTGGGATTTGAACCTATACTTGAAAGTCTAGTGCGTATAGGTCGACGCCCAAACCCACACGGCAACGGCGCGGCGCCCACTTCAGACAATACTCAACATCAATGTTAAAATAAAAAAATGTTCAGGCTATCCTAATTAGAAGATGAATCTATTCGTCCTTCAATGCAAAGTAAAAAGAAAATAAAACAAATTCAACGAGAAATACCAATCGCTTTTAAAACCTGTGACTTCCTCAAACTTAGACTGTATCTTTGCACCTTTGTACAGCAGTTTTTAAATCTTATCTGTTTCACCTTTAGTAACTCTTGAACATGAACCTTTCAGATGAAAAATCTCACAAACTTCTCGCCAGCAACTAACTATTTGACATTGATCTTTTACATTGCTTTAAAATAACAATAAGTGTCCCCATTACAGCGAAGAAATAATTTTTCCTCGAAATAAATTGCGACAATTACCAATTCCAAAACTGGACACTTTGTGAATGAGTGCATTTAGAAAAGAAAGAAGAAGAAAGGTGTGAAATTAGGTTTACTTAGCGGCAATATTTCTTCCTGTCAGGTCAAGTAACTTTAAAAAAAACAAATTCAATATAAGCTTTCTTATTTTAGCTGCCTAACGACTTCTCGAATAAGAGAAATCTTATAAAGTATGTGTTACCGGAAATATGCACAAAATAAGCTTCGATATGGTAGTGATGTGCTTAAAAACAAAAACAGAGAATTGCAAACACTAAGCAATTTTCATTGAAATAGTGTTGAATTGCATAAACTTCTGTTCGGTAACTTTCCACAAATGGAAAATGAAAATGTCTCTTGTTACATAATAAATTCAACTTCGCCATCATAAACATTCTAATAAGACGCACAAGTGTTTCGTGCCGATAATGAGGTTTGGGTCTCACCCAAATGACGAGAAATCGTGTGATATATTTATGCAAACGTATCAAAAATGTACTACTCCCACCTACAACATTCATGCAATGTGCGCCTGTTGGATTTTTTTTGATTTTATATCCGCTGAGTGTCTTGTGAGATATGTATATTTCTTTTTTTTCTATAATTATTGCCCATGATACTGTCTGGTGTATTGCTTGAATGTTGTTGTTTTGCGTGCATATATATGTACATATGAACGAACTCTTTATCCACCTTGGTGCGATGTCTATTTTTAAAATATCTATTATTACATGATAAAATCAAATAGCTTTACAACGTGGCGTATATATTTCTATACGTTCATATTTCACCTTAATCAAGACTATCCTCGGATGAGGAAGAGAAGCCGGTCACGAGGATGACGGAAAAGTGAATTGTGGGTCGAGAGTGGTCCAGAAATATATGTGAATTCAATTCGGCTACAGAAATGTGCTTGAATATACGTACAAGTATATTGACATGTATTGACGGAATATGTTCCTTGCTGTCGTAGGGTTGTGACAGCTGTGTCACAATGTGATGATATTAACGAATGCAAATGGTGGGGGGTGGCAACCCAGAAAAGAACATCAACAGCTTTCGTCACTTGTATAGTTTATGTTGCGGTAGTTTCACTTGATGCTCATTTCTCTGCAATACCAATTTGAGATAATTCTATTCAAGGGTAAGTTGTTATTTTTATTAGTTTTAGTTTGAGCTGTGAGATATTGTATCGGAAAATAGAAATGCGTTTAATAACTTTCAAACCATCCTGTCACTTTTGACAGTTCTTCAAACCCGAATGAGTTTCAGAGAACATGCAAAATTGTCGTGTCTGAAGGAAAGATAAATCCACAAATGACTCATAAAACTCAATTAGACCTATAAAAGTACAAAAGTTTAGTGTGAACTTTGCGTTGATGATGACTGATCCTTATGTTTCCTAAAAAGTTCGGAGCAAGTCTCTCCGTCAATGGCGAATGCAATCGGACAATGATCAGTGACGTAAATGTAGACGAAAACGTTAACTCAAGAACTAAAGCCATCGATCATATGAAGCTATATACTGTGAGCGTCAAAAGAAAGTATACGCCAATGTGGTAATACATTAAAAGACCAATAAAATGGGTTCCAGACCTCCGATTTTGGAAACTATTGATGTTTTGAAAAGGGTTTTTTATTTTCTAATAACAAAACAAAATGGCTTGACAAATAAAACAAAAATAAAAATTCAATAAAAAAAATAACAAAAAATAATTAATTTTTTTCACGTCAAAAAAAGTGTACACTAAACAAACAAAATAAATAACTCAAAATTAGTACTTAGTCTGTTTCCCTTCCGACTTTAAAACAGCTTCCAGTCGTCTTTCAATTTTTTTGAATTCGTTTTTTTTTTTTTTATTCAATTCGACAGGAATTTGTTGCCATTCGTCCTTTAAAATTAACTTCAACTACTCCTTGCTTAGTGATTTCCCTTTTCGGATCTGCGTATCCAAATAATCCCACAAATACTGGATCGGGTCAAGGTCTGGTCTGGAGATTTTCGGATCTAATAATAATAATAATGGCGGCGCTACAGTCCGAGGTGGACCTGGGCCTAGCTTCTTAGCAACCACTCGTGTTGTGCGTGCTATTGTTCTCTCACAAGTGGATGGGACCTACAGTTTAATGCCGACTCCGAACGGCGAGATTGAGAAGCTTTTTCTAGACAGTTATACTCTTTGAGCATTGTCAGTGGCTCGAAAGAGGTGAAGCCGTTAACAATATTTTTTTTAACAATTGTTTGTCTGATCTTGGAATCGACCCTAGACTGTGAAAGTCTAATGCGCATGGGTCGAAGCACGAACCCAGACGACCACGGCGCCCACATTTTTCGGATCTGCGTATCCAAATAATCCCACAAATGCTAGATCGGGTCAAGGTCTGGAGATTGCGAAGGATTATCCAGTTGCTTTAGTGCCCGAAATAACAACCATTCTTTTACTAATTTCGCCGTGTGCTTTGGGTCGTTGTCCTCTTGGAAGACCCATGATGCATTTAATCCTGATTTTGCAACACTTGGAGGTAAATTTTCTCTTAAAATGTGTTAATTATAATAATGGCGGCCCTACAGTCGGAGGTGGACCTGGGCCTAGCTTCTCAGCAACCACTCGTGTTGTCCGTGCTATTGTTCTCACACGAGTTTAGGGGACCTACAGTTTAATAACTTCCCACAACACTTTGCCTAAGGCGTCTTAAAACATTTCAGTTTACAAACTCATCCGCTGCCCAACACAAAGCCTTGTTAAAAATTTGAAAAAACGAGCGGAAAAGACATTCCCCTCAAACCAATGACTATTGATTGTATGTATTGACTGATTAGTATAAAAGATAATTACACGACGATATGTTTTACAAAATTTCATCTTGCATCTTGCCCAAATTTTGCAGTTATTTGAAGTAGACATTGTTGTTCACGTTTTAAAGATGCCAGTTGTTTTTAATCCTGTCGAGTGCCTACTGAATGTCAGTACGTAAGTATAAAGTGTAGTTTACATGAACCGTGATCTGCGATTGCGATTTTTTAGAAATATTAATTTTTCTCCAAGTATCAACAAAATTTATATTTTTTTGCTATGCCACAAGGGTCGCCCTTAATTACCGAGTTTTTTTTTTATTGAAAAACTCAAATACTCAAAAATAACTCAAAAAAATTTAGTTTAAATATCAAGATACACAGTTTTCTTCTGCGATTCAAACATTCCATTTGCGATTCGTCAAACTGAGATCGCCACAAAGTGCAGTCGCATTGCACACATTTGCGAAAAAATAAATCGCGGATTTGATATTCGCGAAAAATTGTGTAAGAAAATTGCCTATAGTATGGTATGTACGCCACTAAAGAAATTCTCTTGTAAATGAAGTATCCAAATTTGTGATCTTCGCTACTCGCAAGTCGCAGATTGCGTTTCATATGTATGATACTTAAGTCAAATTATGGTCTCCGATAATCCGCATTGAATGCACGAAAGAAATAAGATACTTTCAACGATAATTTTTGGTGTTGAGTCTAAGGAGGAAAGATAATTGATACATTCTTATAAGGATAGTTCTGGCAAAGCATTCAGTGTGACTGGTGAGTGTTACGTAATCATAAAAAAATTATTTTCTGGCTTGCACGATCTTACGCTCGTTGCCTCCAGTTTCACAGGCCAAGTTTAATTAATGTTCCCTATCTTTTGTAGCATTCATGACCGGATTCACTATTTCTTCTGCTTTAAGCTTTGTTTTGTAACTGTCCTTACCACGCCAAGTGTAGGATCTGTAGACTAATTTTCTGTACACACCATATAGTTCATGGTTTCTTTCCTCTTTAAAATTACCCCTTACGCAAAGGAAGACTCAAGTGGGAATTTCGAGATTTTTCGTTTAATCTCAGTTTGGATATCATTTGTACTGATCTGTTGCAACATTTCTTGAAATATTTAGCTTTCAGTTCAGTTGGGTGTCAATAATGTATTATCCCAGCTAATTTATTGTAGGAACAGTTATCATAGCAACAAAGTGAAAAAGTAAATAAAGAAAAGTTCGTGTGGTCACATGTCACAATCTACAATACTTTAGATTAGATATTATTATCGCTACCTTTCTAGTCCTTTTGTCTTTAAATACAAGAAACTTATACACACTACTTTGTAGTACAAGTGGTCAAGAAAGTAAAAGAACTCGCCGCCATAGATAAGTGCAATAATGATAGCAAACGTATGAATTCATGTTTGAAAACATGTGCAATACTTTAATCAGTCTCATTAACCGCTTTTCATTTTTATTAATGTAAGCGCTTTCGATGGTAGATGCTTCCCCCACATTTAATGATTTGACCTCTCTTTATTCGACCAGTTATTTTTTATTTCGTTTCTGTGCCGCAATAATTATCCCATAAGTGGGTATAACATTTATAAAGATTTTAGCTTCTGTCTCAAACCAAACAAAATTATCTTCACGCTTCCTATTGCCACACCTGCGCCTGTCAACAAGAATGTCATCGTTCTCTCGGCTCTTGTCATTTCATTCAATTTTGTCCCTGCTTAGAGAGAATTCCACAATCATATCAACGCTTGTCTTCTTTTGCCGATTGAAAAAAAATGAAACAAAACCAAATGAATGATAATAAATTCAAAGAAAATATACACAACACCACTGCAATATTCGCTCACTACAGTCAAACAAAAAAACTGATAATCAAAAGTTATTTAACATGAATACAAAAGCCTGCGTTTGTGAATAACCCAAATTTATACAAAAACAAAAATAAAGAAGTGGTAACCAATTGGTCAGCAGACTTATCCGAATTTTGGATTTATCTTTTAAGAACACAACGTGTTACCTAGATCTATTTGTTTGTATTATGTGTATACGTACACTACAATAAAACGGTGAAATAAACTTCAACACTGATACAAAAACGATGTTTGCACAAGTGATAATCTACAGAAACCGTGCTAGTGTGTCAGAAAATTATTTGATTTACATTTCAGTGCACCTGTGTACAAATTGAAAAAAGATCGTTTCTATTATAAACAAAAATCACGCTTTGGTTTATTAATTAGTTTAAAATGATTATTCATTATGATAGTAAATCGGCAGGGGTTTTTTTTTGGGGCACACATGCGTGAAAGTAAATCAATAGCGATCGTATTTGAAAATTCATTGTTGTCTTGGGAAATAAATTTTTTATTTTATTTCTCTATTTTTTCTACTTCAAATTACTTGTACAGATATAAGAGTACACTGAGTTTGAAAAGTCTTCGAACCAATTTTCTCATTGTTCATGATCGGAAACATTAAATTAATCAGTAAATAATCTTAAAAATGTGCCCTGAATCTAATGTTCTAAGACGCTACAGGAATTGTAGTAAGGAGGATACTCGACACCTCGAATGATTTGTGACGAATTTTTGTTGTGTAAATAAGTCAGTGACTTGATGAAAGATGCCGCTCGGATTGTATAGGGGAATTTTTTTGAGCATAGGCAAAAGAATTAAATAGATCTCTCATACACTTACCTTTTTACAGCGATCGGAAGAACTTTAGTTTGTAAGATTTGCCCAAAATGGAAAAAAGTGAGTTTCGTTTTTTAATAAAGCATTATTTTTTACGCGGTAAAACCTTTAAAGAAATTGAAGACAGACTTAAAACATATTGTGGACATTCTGTTTCCTCGCATGGAATGGTACACAAGTGGTTCATTGAATTTCGTTGCGGTCGTACGAGCACAAAAGCGCCCAGGATGTCCAAATGAAGTCACAACGGAAGAAATTATGAACAAAATCCACGATATTGCATTGGACGATGGCTGTATCAAGCCCCGTGAGCTAGCCATGATAGGAATTTCAAATGATACCGTTATTCCAATCCTGCATGAAAAAACTATCGGCAAGATGGTTGCTGCGGGTGTAGATTACGAAACAGAATTAGGAACTCTTCAAGTGTACTTCAAGCGAATTCTTAAGGCTTGTCGGAACAGTTTATGAATCCTGAACACACCAGAAATAAAGGAATAAACGGTTTCCGCAGCAAAAGAACCACTGGTGATTTGCCGGTATATCTCACGGAAAAGGGGAACCAATGTTTGCAGAATTTAGGCGAAAGCAAGATCGTTGCGCTTAGCTTTTCAAAAATATTTGACAGTTTGGTATTAGGCTCTTGAGTTGAAAGTTTGTGCTTGTGGTATCGATGAATCCCTTCTTCCATGGATCAGAAATTACCTTTCGAACTGTTCACCAAATAAATGCTGGAGTTTCACCGATCCTCTTCCCCATTTTTAAAATTGATTATCTCACTTTTCTGCTACTTCTAGTCTACATTATTTATTTGCTGACGACTCTCAGCTTTTTATATTCGCTCCAAGACTTGCGCCCTTGTCCATTGGCCGTAGAATTGAAACTGCAGCGTACGTTAAGCACATTGAATTCGAACCTTAACAGCACAATCAATTGCAATTCAATGCTTCTGAAAATCAAAGCTAAACTTAACTTAAAGCGCTCTTTCCATCTAATCAGAATGAAAAGGCCAGCCCTCAGAACTCTCCTCATTACATGACTATGTACCATCTGTGCACATGCCTCTAAATTGTCATAATAATCTACTGGGAGTCTATTTCCTTCACGACTTCAACGAGTTGAAGAGCATCAGCATCACGCTTAAACGCTTTATGACAGGCACCAACTGTTTTACTTTTCTGGATAAGAGAATAGATGTGGTAACACAATGGGCCTGCGTTGGCCTATGTGAGACTAAGTCCACATCATTTTCATTCGGTTGCAATGTGAGTAAAGGGAATAACCCGAAAGTAACATAACAGATGGCAGCTGTTTAAATAAGTTGCGGACTTGTTGGTTTGGAAGTTGTCACTACTAGAGATTTACAAAATGTCGTTAGTCTGACAACTGATGTCTGGTGCAATATGGAATGGCCTAAGTGTCCGGATTTCGACCCGAACGGAAACCTCTTAGAATTTGTTGATACGTGAGTAGTATGTGATATCTGCAAATCTAAGACAATTCTTTACCAACATTTAAAAGTCAAGTCTTTTAAAAATTGAAATAAAAGGTGCGCAGCAGCCATTAAAAATAATGATTCCGCGATCAAGTATTGATTGTTTTTGTGCGAATTTTGAATAGGGTTGCTTTAGTTTTGGCTAACTAAATGATGATAGATCAATTAAGAGACTATTTCTTAGGTTGACTTCTTGCGTTGACTATGTATGTACATATGTAATTATGTGGTCAATACAATCGGTAATGATTGTGAAAAAAACTCGTTTTACTTGAGTTCGCCAACGTAAAAATTTATAGTTCAACAATTGTCCAACTCAAAAGGAAAATGACATGTCATTTATTCAAAAACTGGATTCACGTGATTTCAAGTCGATTCTACTTACAGTGGCTAGTGAAGTGATTCTTGTTAGAGTCGCAAAACGCACACGAATAATAGCATCAAGCAATATGAAATTTAATTATCATCACTTATTGTTTTGATGGATATAGCATGTGTGTGCTTGTGTACGAGAATATAATGAAATTGTAAGTAGTTATGCGGGCGTTAATTATTTTGTTTACCTAGGCTTCGCTAACGATACTAAATATTACACCTTTGCTAGTGCAAAAAAAGAACGATTTGCTTATTGCGATTATGTCGTAACAAATTATTGACATTAGTGGTGCCAATTTTCACAGTCAAGTAAACTATTTTTAATGAAAATAAGCTTATGGAGAAGTAATGGTCGTGAAAATTTGTGTGAAAAACCTATACACTCTGATATTTATGCATTCCTACACATTCCTAACCAAAACAATTCTCAAATACGTGATTCGTGGAATGGTCTGATAAGATCGTCACGATGGAAGCTTATTTTCGACTTATAGGGATTACGACATTTTCACAGGCTCGTCATCATCAAACGGATGTGCAAGATGCCCTTTCAATGAGTCAGAATAAATGAGCTTGCTGTCAGATTATACATTTCACTTACTGGACGATTAACAGTGTTCTTACCATTCACTTTGAAAGAACGTTATCCCTGATTTGCTCCTCCACCGTAGGTTTTATTTCACAAGTACACTTCCCAAGAGATTATGTATCATGTTTAAGGTTAAGTTGAATGTGTACTTCAATTAGAAATAAATGCAGCTTTGTATTTACAGCCATGTTGCCTCTCTTTTTCTTGTGAAAAGCAGGACATCCTTTCAATGTCCTATAATTCTGTAATAAAGTTAATGATCTGGACTATGGATTCTTTATATCTATTCATTGTTTTGCGTCGGAAATGTTCTTTTGATGAACGTTGTCAAATTTCTTAGAGGTAGACTGAACGTCTTTGTCCGAAGTAGCACGTACATCACGTGCACCACGTACACCAAGCGATGTAAGACCAACCAAAAAAGATTAAAGCTTTTCAAAAAATGCATACTAGGCTACACTTTGATTAAAAAACAGTGCAACACTTGGGCAACCCGTTAAAAAAGTTTTATCACTTTCGTCTAAAAGAAGCAAGGATCGTACAAAAAAAATTTTTCTCTATTTGAATGAAGTTGCATCCGAAAATTGTTCATCTGTCTACGTCATTAAATGTGACCTAAAGAAAAATGGATTTTTGTAATTATTTTCCAGAAACAAAATAAATGAGTGATTTCATGTTCGATTTCTCCGCTGGATTTACATGGTTTAGTACGACCCCGAACCGCATATTACGAAGTTTTGGTAAAGTAATCGCTGGTGGACATAATATTCTGATTACAGCGAATTTCTCTTCGGTTGTTGCATAAAGTTATTTGCATCATAATCGTGGCCATAAATTACTTGGGATATGTCTTCAGTCACGATATTGATATCCTGACCTCGTCCAGATCGGTACGATGAAATTCTCTTCTATTATCGTCAAAATTGAGTGAAGTATTCTGCCTCGCAGCAGTATTTGTATATTCATCTACGTCTGCAGAAATGATTCTTACAAATTTTCAGTATCGAATGCAACTGTACTTCAAGTTGTCCATCCTTGTTTCGTCAGGCTCGTTATGACTGCACATTATATCCATTCGATAAAAGTTTCATCCTCTAGTGGACCTTATTCTTGTTACAGCACCCCTCCATCTCCTCGATCGGGCACGCCTTTCTCTTGTTCTTTGAACAGCTTTCGTAGTTCGACGCAGCGAAGCTTTGTAGGCTTCTTGCTTTGCTCCATGTGCCTACTTCCAATCGTCAAACTGCTCTTTTCTCTAACGATTTCTGCACATTTCGTATGAACGAGGTGTCGTATGTAGATTGTAGATCGATCGATCCACCTTCCCTGCACATGTGTGACTCAGGTGTCTTAAATACGTTGACGCTTTGGGGTCTTCTTATTCAACACTCCTCGTGATCCCTGTGGTTCCCACAAGTGCAGAAACTTCTCCTAACGAACCCACGTAACAGCCCAACCTTTCCTTGGTCCAGGTGATTACTTCCTACATGGGAAATAGTCATTTTCACATACCAACTCGGCAACATTTCTTCGGAACCCGTTTACACGAACAAAGTTGTACTTCCTGTGTCTTACGTACGTTATAATTTTATTTTGTATATCTAATTTCCTTGTTGTAAATTAGCATTCGATTTCCAACTCACGCTCATTGTCCACTTAGCAACAAAAGATTCAAGTCTTCTAGTTAGACTAGGTGCCCGCGTGCAGTTCTGAAGTTAACCACTTGTCCAACTATTTTATTTTTGTTTTTGCAGAATTACCGCAGACGTTCTGTATAATTTTGCTTAAATGAATTTTTTAATAGCTTAAGTAGTGTTTCCGGGAAGAACGAAAACCACGAAGAACTTTAACTTCGCACCACCAACGTTTGGAGTTGGCATAAAAATTCCTTCATTCGTGTGAAAAGAGTAGTAGGCACGGGTGCTTAAAGAAGCGAGACAAAGACTTATTTTGGTTTATATCTGCTATAAGTAGTCTTCGCTAGGCAAATTTGTTTACGATGTCTGAAATGACAGGCGTTAAACATAAAAATATCTCACGTTTGTTCCCTTACCGGACACATCAAGGCTGTAAACAACATCTCTATGATTAATTGCAAAAGTACACTTGTCTAATTTCCAATTCATCATAATTTTTCTACTTTTAGGTATCATGGTAATTTGTATTTTTTAAATACTTTCATTTCGTATACTTGTGAATTTCCTAAAGCTTATAATACTGTTTTTCGAATGCACATTTTCGTAACACCGGCTATTGACCCTACATGAAAATAAAGTTTCCTTACTCTAATCACGTAGACTCAACTCTCACCAATGTCTAGTTTTCATTTTGCCATTAACAACAAACGGTGTACACCTAAAATGTCAAGATCGTTTTCGATCTTTCTTTTCCAAACACTTAACTCAATGAGTGATCATTAAACCGTTTCTTTTGTCTGGCATACTGTTCAGAAAATCCATATGGGTTTTAAATCATCGCTCACTCACACACACGATCACGTATATTCATACAGAGATTTCTTTACCGCGAATCAAGTCCAGCGGTTCTTTTGAAACTAATTAATGTGCAATTGTTCTGAGTCACTTATTTATTCATTCAAAGAACTCCAAAATGACCTTATTACAGCACCTTCATTTAATTCTTAACATTTCTTCAGGCGAATCGTATGCAATTCAATGTATATTTATGAACATACATTTTGTCCATTCATAAGGTTTCAGTGTTCAACAGGAACTCAATTTCATTGCAATGCTATAGGAAAACTGGGGAATCCTTTTAGTCGTTTATTCTTCTCACAGTTGGACACGTGGGTGCTTTTGTTTGAAGGAAGTTGACTAATGGGACAATGAAGGAAAAACAGACCGATATGTAAATGGCTAAACCGCAAAAGTTGAAAAAATCAATCGATACTCTTTAAGGTAGAACAAAGTTGATTTTCATAACACGCAGTAGGAAGTTGGTATAGTTGTAGTTGTTTAGTTCATTGATTTATTACACAACGAAATGTTATTTTATTATTGTTTGTTTGTTTTATTTTAAACATCAGCACTATACAAACTGCTCTGTTCCTTTAAGGATCTTAAGAGTAATGCAGAAAAGACACTGCGTAGCTTGTGAAGTTCGTTTGTGCAAGAGCATTTTCACAATTACGCTTACGAATCCAATCAATTTAACTCTTTCCTTTTGTCTCCTTACATAACCCCGTGCCCATTTTCGTCCATCACTACCGAATTGCACTGCCTGATAACACACATAAGGTGAATTCCAAGTAATAAGATAAGTTAAAGGCATTTATGAGAATAATTATTAGACGCCAACGGAGAATCATAAGTTTCGTATAAATTTATAGCAGCTTACTGCCATTGCTGACTCAATCTTTCAGCAAATGTGTGATGAATATGGATGGACAACCGCGACACGGTTAAGTTTGGTTAGTTTTTTTTTTTATAATTTCTTAAATATTTTATCTTTATTATGTAAATAGCTTATTCTCGACCACAAAAATATATTTCCTAACACACAAACATCTGGTGGGCGAAATGCCTGAGAATTTTTAATTGAAAACAGTTAACTCTGCGCCATAGCACACCACGTTATCTATTAAGTAGATATCGGCTGTTGAACACCTATGTGGAATATACCAATGGGTGAATGAAATTAACTAAACGTTATCAGAGGAACTAAGGAGAGTGTCTTCTCAGTTCTCGAGTTCTGGAGACAATACTTCTTTGATCAAGAAGATATCAATAACAGATGCAAAAACTGATAACTTGTTTCTCGACATATATATATAAGGTTCTTGAATCTTCTCCACGGTTATCCAATTTATGATTCCGAAAGTAAATTTAAATGAAACACGTTTACGATTTAGATTTCGATCGAATATTTGTTTTAATATATTGATTTGATGGTTCAAAAGTCATTCATTGGAATTCATGCAGGGCTCGATTCTGATAAGGCAATTTGTCGATCACTTTTTGACATAAGTTGGACAATAACTTAGCCATTACTTGGCAAACATTTGTTTTAAAGGCTTCAAAAATGTACGGATGGTATGCATAAATACGATCTTTCGCATAGCTCCACAAATAGAAACGCAACAGTGACAAATCACACGATCTCGATGGCCAGTTCACATCACCAAACGGCGAAATAACTCGTCCGGAAAATGTTTCTTGCAATAAACTCAAAAGGATTCGTGATGTGTGAAACATACATCTTTTACATACATATCTTCGATTTGAGAACAAAGGTATTGGTTATACCGATGAGAATTGACGGTGACGGTTACACTTTCCCCATTTTCGAAAAACCAAAATATGTACCACCGATACCACCAGACCATATTGCACTCTATTTAGTGACTTTTTCTGAATGCAATGACTTTTCGACAGTTATAATAGGAATAATGGTGTCACTACAGTCCGCGGTGGACTTAGGTCTAGCTTCTCAGCAGCCACACGTATTGTGCGTGCTATTAGTCTCTCACGAGTTGAAGGGACGTACAGTTTAATGCTGACTCTAAACGGCGAGATTGAAAAGCTTTTTTAGACGGTATACTCTTTGAGCATTGTCAGTGAATCGAAAGAGCAGTGAACATTTTTCTTAATTGTGTCTGTTTCTGGTCTACTTGCACATTAACCTACCTAACCATATCCTTTACTAACTAGAAACATAGTGACCTGGGAGTGAAGCTTCCAAATTTCTACACAAAAGTCATGAATTAGAATAAATTCTGTAAGCTGGAACATTTCTGTCCACATGTTCGGCGTGTCCGAGTATTTTTTGTCGATGAAATTTTGACTTCCTTAGCTTGCAATCCAGAAACGGCTTAAGTGTTTTAATTTTTTTTTAATAGTTGCTTCAACAAAACGAATTAATGATACATCTTTATTCGGCGATAGCTCACACCAGAATAAATACAATTTTTACAGTAATTGGTGGATTGTGGCGCTTACCGTTTTCTAACTAATTCCAAAGAGGGAATGATGTGGATGCGTTCAAATAAACGAGAGATGATTTCTTTGTTTTGTAAATGTTATAATTTAGTTAAATGAATTATTGCTACAGGGCCATCCAATTCTGAACTTATATCCAGGCCGGTTAATATTTAGTTTAAAGTTTGGCATTTTAAAATGTGGATTAGTAACCGCAGAACACATTAAATTTGGGAAAACAGAAATGATTCTGTAGTAGGTACGTTTCTCGCATTATACATAACCGTATTATAGGCAAAACTGTTACAGACTTGATCTGTTACAAAAGTCTTAAGAGTCGAAATGCACACTCTGTTGAAAGTATAGCTTCTGTTAGTGAAAGTGTTGAAGATGATCAAATCTATCGACTTCACGGCAGGACAGCGTTTGAGATTGGCTTACGGACATTTTTCCACGTATATTGAATTTAATTTTGAATTGAAACTCTTATATTTTTCACGAAATATGTTCTTCAGCGATGAGACGCATAAATCCACATGTAACTTTCGAAAAGGTGGGCGCGTGGAGTTGTGGGTATGTGCGTCGAACCCAATGCACTAGACCCGGTCATCTGCCTGCTACTTTAGGCGGCGTCCAGGGAAAACTACACGCGTTGGATCTCAACGCCAGAAGAGATGAACTGAAAATCAACATCACCAAGACAAAACTGATAAGAATCAACTCAAGATAAAATGCACCTCTTCTGCTAGACGGAAAACCAATCGAGGATGTCAACAAATTTTTTTGTGCAAAGATGAAGGTGCAGAAACTGATGTCATGCCTCGTATAGACAAGGCCCGCCATACTTATTACTCGCTTGACAACGTCTGGAGGTCCTAATAGCTCTCCACCTCTCTTAAGCTTTTGATATTCAATTCCAACCGCCACCACATCTTCGCAAGTCTTTGTCAACAAATCCTTGAGACAAAACCTAAAAGTCTTTTGACTGGTATGGATCAGGAACGAAAAGCTGAAAAAGCAGAGCTTCACAGAAACCCATTGCAGCAGAGATTCAAAGTGTCGAAAGTGGAGTTGGATAGGCCAAACCCTGTGTAAACCTGAAACGTTTACTGCAAGGATGGCCCTTACTTGGAACCCACAAGAAATGTGTAGTCGAGGTCGTCCACGCTTAACGTGGAGGCGGACCGTTTAGAAAGAGTATCGGCAGGCCGAGAAATCCAGAGTCGCGTGGAGACGGTTCCCTGAATCCTTGTTACCGCTATGTGCTCCGTATTAGCAATACATCATAATATGCAAGCAAATGTGTTGTATTTTGGGTTTGTATATTTTGAGGTTTAAATAGACCCGAGCTGGTTCATTGTACTACCACATGGGTTATTCATGGTTTAATCCACTTGTCCACTTGGGTAATCCAATTGGAGCTTTCTATCAAGCCCAGTAGATATCTAATGGATACAGCCCTAAGGTCACAAATGTTTGCATTTGAGTGACGCTAGAGCAAGGCATGTGCCATGTGCAGAAGATGTCTGAATCCTTTTCTACTTCTTCCTCGTCTAGGCAACTTCTATAGAATAAAATGAACTGGGGTTCCAAGTCTTCTGGTATTACTGCGTAGTAGACAGTATCCCGCGATAACACCTGTCATGATGATGAAATCATCATTTAAGATCGGTTGGGATCTAACTTAAGCCAGATCACTTTAACCTGCACAGACGAATGTTGAACTTTGTGCGCGATTGGAATTCTTGACTCGCTTTGTATGGAGAAATTTAATACAATTAGGATTCCAGTGGATTTCGAATGGTTCCAATATCGTGTACAGAGATGAACGAAAGATTATAATAACTTTAGAGAGGCTAGTCTCTTTGATAGCTGCCTAACTTTCTTACGAATTACTTTAGTTATCCCACTTTTTTTTATGGCATAAAGTGTACAACACATACAATTTTAACTTGTTGTACAGAGATATGGTAAAAGTAAGTTACTGCTATAATATAAATACAATTGTTTAAAATAATATCACATAATTTTTCAAATTCAAAAGGAAAAGCCACTAAAAACCTTCTTTAAACTACAGAAAAGCTATCATGTCCTCACTGAACACTGTTAGATCTATGTTTACAGTCAGTCTCAAAAGTGAGTGATCAGTCAGTCATCCACTAAATTAAAATTCACCGGAATGAGTTAGGACAGACATGGATGCATCAATTTAAAGCTTCAAAGTCATACCTTAAAGTGTATGGCAGTCGTAAGCATTAAAAAATGAATCAATATTATAAGAGAAAAGTATTAAAAATCGCTGTGTACATAATGATTGTAAGATATAATGGCCCGTTTTCGTTGAACACTTATAGGCACTTTTGAACAGATACGAAAATTGAGAATAGTGATGTAGGCTAACAAAGTACGATTTTATAAACATATAATTATTTTAGAGCTGGATGTTTACTCACTTTTGACGCATGTTTTTAGCCCTTTCTTTTTTGAATTGAATGAAGTGTTTTGTGCTTAATGTTATGTTGAATAAAATATAGAGTATTTGGGGTATGACTTTAGAGCTTTTTTTGAGGTAAACATGTCTGGTGCAGATCATCCTAGTCAATTTAAATTTAAATAAAAAACTTTCAGCTAATGACTGTTCACTCACTTTTGGTCGCCAATACAATATTATCCCGATATTCCGCCGAAAATATCATCGGTTACATCAAATTCAAACTCACATATCTTTAAAGTCCCCGTTGAACCTTACCCGACAATTTTATTTTATCTGATCTAACAAAGACCTGTGAAATACTTATTCTAAATTATACATAATTTCAACAGTTTGAATCAAACCAAACCGAAAATGCCCTATGAAATATAAAAACCTATTCATAATGGCAATGATTCCACACAAAAATAAATCCAGACGCACATTTTCTCACATTGAACTACAAAAAAAACATCCTTAATGCAATTGGCAGTTTCATAAAGAGATTTGTGAAGTCAATGTCCTCACCACTTCATCACCATCACCCTTGAGAGTCAATCGGTTTACACATACTGCACACGCCAAATAACAATCTGTTTCATCCGGTTGTGTGACACACCCTTCTTCCTCATTTACTAAAGAAAGAGCAACTAGCCAGATGCAACTTTATTTAGTCGACTCACCCTTAACCGTGTGATGATTATGGACTTTCAGAAAATCTTAAATTCATTAAGTTCTTAAGTGTTTCCAACAGAATCTGAATAAGAAAAATAAAAGCTGGTCTATGGACTCGACATTCATTGAATAAACCTGTTAAGTAGTCTGCAGAAAGGTTTAGATACTTCCAAAAGTCGCGTTGTATCGTATTGTATTTCTCTGATTTGAAACAAATTGTATTTAATTCCTGTTTAATCAGTGTACCTGTTGGACATTGCACCATTTTCTGAGGCAATGACGGACGTGTTTGGTGAGTTACACACTACTGGGTTTTATAATTCAAATTTTTCCATTGTAGGAAATTCTTGCACCGGTTCAATTCACAGTCCTTGACCCCTTTGTGTACGATTTAGTTGCGTGCTTGCCAAACCTACAAGGTGTGTATGCAATACTCCAATTTTTTCTTCTTTTGTTTAAGCAGCAAAACATGCTGAAGAGCATGTACACACATGTAGCTTTAAAATGAAAATTAAACCTTGAGATGATTCACCACTACATTGACATAATTTCACATAATTAAATTCTTGATTGTACGCGGTCTAAGTCAACATGCAAATCAATATCCTCCATTTCTGGCCTCGCAATGTTTTGACGTTTTAACGTTATTAATTGAAAGTTGTCTTGATTAAGATAGACTTGCGAGTTGACCGGCATTCAAAAAGAGAAAAAAAAGCATCCGGGAGAGAAACCTGTCATAAGTGAAAAAAAAATGATATGAGAAAATAAGACCGTCCACGTCTCCTCTGAATGTTGTACAGTGTTGAGTCTTATAGATTGAAGAACGCGAAATATCGAAGGGCGAGCACCAAAAAGTGATTGCTTAAGAAAACAACTGGTTGTAGCGAGAAAAACAGCCTTTCCTCTCGTAATAAACACTTAGATATAAGTTGATATGAACATACATATGCATAGATTCATATAAAATTCATGTATGTATGTTTGTATGCTGATGTACGTATATTTTTTCATTGCCAAAAGTAGTCTAGCAACAGGCCTCTCAAAGCATATATATAAGTTTTGGTGTTTTATTTTTTTTCCTCTCTTTAATCCCCCTCTTCCTGGTCCATGCATACAATCAATCGACAGACCGGTTCCCTGAAACTCTGAGCACTGTGCAAGATCTACAATAGCAACAGTAAAAACAATAATGGGGGTAAAGACACAAACCAAACCAACAAGTTAAACGAAACCACATACCACCACCCAATTTATGTAAATCAACAAGAAAAATAAAATCAAGAAGGTACCAGCAACAATTTTCTGTTGTTGCTGCTGCGATTTTTTTTTTGTTATTGTTACTTGTTTGTTTTTAATTGGTTTCTGAAAATTAAGACGCGACAAGTTAAAAATGATTGTTATATTCAGATAAAAAGCATACAAAATAAATGTTTACACGGAACCAATTCAATCGCAACCGTCGAATCGAATGCCACACGTATGTGCCTTCGAATACCTGGTCATACTAGAATATTGGTTGGAACTGATCATCAGTATTGTTGTTGAATCTGCAAATGAACTGAATCACACTCACTCTCTTTCCAGTGGTTGATCGCTGTTTTTCTCTTTCTCTCCCCCTCTTTCTCTTTCTGTTAATTAACAATTCAAATTGTCACGCATTGCCCCAAATTCCTTTGATACATTATACGCACACAACAGGTTCGCGTTTATCAATTATAAAGTGGCGTCCGATATAATGAACATCAATTGACATGATCGCAGAATATAAAAAAAAATTAAAATTGTAAAAAAAACACTATTCTAAGAAATAGGAGAAAGTTTTTTTTCTGTTTAAATAAGAAGGAAAAGCACATGTTGAACTCTCTTTGAATGGTAATGGCATTTAAGTTTGTTTTCTTATGTCGGTGCACGGTGCGATTGATTGCGACGTACTGTGATGTACTCAAGTAGTACATAGAAAATGGTGTTCAGACATGTAGTTTGTTATGCTGTACATGTGCTCCACCGGGTCTGAGATTCTATATTCACGCTTTTAACACTAATATTACGTGATTAATTCACTTTTTTTTTTTGTATGCAACGTGAAATTAGTTAGCTTGGATTTTAGATCTTGGCTTTGTAGACATCAAGTTTTTTTAATTGAAGCATATTTAATGACTAAATGCATTGTCTTTTGAATCAAATAATTTTAAATTCTTGTAAATTATTGGGACTTGGCTTAGGAAGTTATATAAGTTTAAGTGATCACCGGTTAATTTTTGGCAGCAATTTGTTGTTCCCTTCAAATGAAACTAATTTTTCGCGTAAGGCATCATAAAATACTATCCTCTTCATGAATGTATAGTAAAACCTGTCGAGTTGGGCAGAATATTTTTGCACGAAGAAAGTTTTCTAATGCCGGCTCTAAACGGCGAGATTGATGAGCTTTTTCTAAGCAGTTACACTCTTTGAGCTCTGCGAGTTACTCGAAAAAGGTAGATTTTTTGAAAAATGTTAGCTTGTTCTGGCATTTGAACCTAGTCTTGAAAGTCTAGTGCGTTGTGGTCGATGTACATACCCATAACGCCAAGTCGACCACTTAAAAAAATGATTTCGAAGCGAAAAAATAAAAGAAAAACTTTTACGATTCTGAAACATTGACGCTCCCCCTCGAGTGATATATGTATCAATCGACACATTTTTTTGAAATGAGGTGGAGGTTTGGTTTAACAGTTTTTCATCAAAAATACCATTTTAAATATGTAGAGCTCCAATTTTTTTTTATGTGTCCTTTCCTGCCATTTGTAAACCAAAATTTTTAAAAAACTGAAAAAATTACAAAAACTCGTGTTCATTGAGTACTTTCATTTAAAATAATTTCAAGCATTCTGGCCCTAACAGTTTTCGAGATATTGGCCAAAAACGGTCAACTATCGACATGCGAGTTTTGAGGATTTGAAAACACAGTTTAGTAGGTCTGATCAAATGCATAAAGAAATGATAAATATCAAAGTATCGATTTATCTGAAAATTTTGATATATCTAAGATTTAAAATGATAAATATTTTCATTTTCACACATAAATTTCACGTTGAGAGTGTTATCTCTTAGATCGATTTCAACCCCTAAATGACCAACAGAAATGCACACACACACACACCGCAGGCATGGGCAGTGATTGGGTATGATGGAAGGGATTTTCTGTGTTGGATGAACTTGGATAGAAATAAAGGTTTATGTATGGATGGATGTTTGTTCGTTTGGTTGTATGAATGTAGTAATGAATAGTTGATTTGGGTTGTAGTTAGAAGAAAATTCAACTGTAATAGTCTGGAGGTGTCATCTGATATTCAGAAATCATCTATCAATATTATGCGATGGAATTTTCCCCGTGAGAGTACAACTCGCAACTCGCACCTAAAGTAAGGTCTCAACATTTCCTTGTTCTTATTTTTTTGCACAGCACTGTATATAGGAGTATATCCTCGGAATCACTAGCTAGTACTATAAAATTTTTTGGTACGCTGTTTTTGCCCAGTAAAATGAATATGATATATATATTTTTAAAAACTATTTTTTCCTTTTTATTAGTTTACTTAATGGATAAACATTTTAGAACAAATTATTCGTGATGTCCTCCATTTGCTTTCCAGCAACGAGGAAGTTGGTCTGGCCACTTATCAACTGCAGTACGTAGCACATCCATTGGTAAATTATTCACTGCTCAAATAAGCGCGCGTTCAAAGATTCAATGTTTTGGTGTCGCCCAGCACAATCCGTTGTTTCTTAAACGGACCATAATTTATAGTGTAGCATTCCTCCGTGTATTTGCAACGTTATTTTTTAGCCATGTTTGTCTCGTTTTTGCTTTATATGGGGGTCTTGCTGGAAAGTCCACGGATTATCTGCGAATAATATTGTGTTAAGAGGCTTGACAACGTTCTTAAAAACATGCGTTTGGCAAACTTTCGCTGAGGTTTTAACACCTTTTTCGCTGAAATTTTGCAGGCCGATTACGTCTACACAATTTTCGAACTTGGCCATTCCATGATTGCAGACAATTGAGATTAAAATTTATAACGCGGAAACTTTCCATAAATGTCACTTGTCAAAAAGCAATTAAGTTCAATAGGGTGCGATCTATTATTTTTAAGATGCAATGAGTTAATTTAGTGTACCAAAACATTTGCTAGAACTACTTAAATATTTCGTGAGTTCCGGAACCGTATTGGAACAAATATCTGGAGATGTAGTAGAAGCATATTTTATTGGTCTACTTCAGATTCAATTCAATATTTTTTTTTACAAATTTGATTTTGGACATTGCCGTCAGCCGAAGAAAAGAGGGAATTCATTTAATTTTTTAATGTCATAATTTAAGTTTTGTTAGTTGCATTGCTTAAAGGTTTTGTTTACTATTAGTTGTCGATATTTAAATGCAGCCTTAAGATAACTACTCAACTTTTGGAGACGCCATTAAGAGCACATGTTTACCCCAGCAAGCTCGTCTTATCTCCGTTTATGTAGGACAAAGTTGACTAAAAGTGAGTACATCTTCTCTCGTTTGGGAGTTGCATAGGCTGCGTTCCTCATTTCCGCCGCTTATATGACGACTGAAGTTCCGCCGAAGAAGTTCGCCTCTTGTCTTGAAGCTGTTAAAAATTATATCCATGCTGAATTGATTATTAAAGTAATTCTTAGTAACAAGATCGAAGTTGAGTAAGCAATTTCCCCAATTTATTACGTTTTCAATCTGAACTTTGATCTGGTAGACTCTTCGATTTTGGATCAGAAACGATCGCTAAAATTCTGCACTATGGTTCAATAACTACGAGTACATATGATGATCGCTGCTGAGCTTGCTGCACTTGTTAAAAAAATTGCTGCTTCCAATGAGCCACATATTTTGCGGGGATGTTTGATAAACGGTAGTTTGGGAATTTCATATACATACATATATGTATTATAGAAAATGCAATATTAATGTTAAGATATAGAGCAGAGATAAGCCAGTTCTCAATAACAGTATTTGTAGAGTTTGTTTTAAACATCATCTGCAACATTGTTGGAACATTTGTCAGAAGGACGATGTTGTCCGCGTACGAAAGGAAATTTATCGGAAACAATTCCGTCTGTTGAAAAGGATACAGAAATAATGATGGGCTGATGAGACAACCTGGTTTTGCTCCCATTTGGAAAGTGAACCCGTTGGACACATTGTGTCCATTCTAGACAGCTGCTTTATTGTTCCCATAAGACTTTGTACGACCCATAGAACCTTTGAAGACACACCTTGTAGAACTGGAGATGTATTGCCTGTGGAACATCCACGACTGAGGTGCAGAAGGATATCAACCGACTTGTTGTCCGAAGACAGTAGGAAAAATTGCAATTGTAGTTGTAAAGAAAAGTATTGCACATAAGCTGAACATGTCCCAGTCACGTCAGGCTTAACCCATGTAGATGCCAATGCCACAAACTTTTATGTCGAATTTCCCAAAATACCTATCAATTCAAACACGACCAAAAACCGAAAACCATTAAGAAGAGATGAAATGGTAAAATGTTTGCACTAACCTAACTTCTTACTGAACTGAACAGAGTTGGTTAGAATATTAAAGGAAGTTTACCGAGTCCTACGAAAGAATAAACTTACTACTCAGTTGTACATTGAGCTAGCTGCAATTGGCAAGCAAAATTCCGGATTTGGTATCTATGCCGATGTTAATTGTTTTATCACCGTTCACTTCTTCGGGTGGCGCTCCAATCCCGGGTGAACTTAGGTTTAGACTCTGTAACAAACATCACTCACGAGTGGAGGGCAACTACAGTTTTATATCGACACCGAACGGCGAAATTGGAAAAGCTTTACTTGATAGTACTCTCTGAGCATTGTTAGTGACTCTAGAAAGGTCCTTTAATGCATAGCGACCACAGACTAGGGCAGTGGCAGAGGTAGTGAGGAATATCCTCTTCTTCCTCATCATCCTACGTACTTTGTCACTGCTGAGTCCCATTTTTATGATATGTTTCTTTAGACGATTTTGGGCGCCGTGGCGTAGTGGGTAGGTGCGTCGACTCCTACGCTCGAGGTCGTCGGTTCGAATCTCGAAAAAAAAAACATCAAACATTTTTTTACGGCTCCGCCTCTTTCGAGTCACTGGCAATGCTCAAAGAGTATAACTGTCTAGAAAAAGCTTCTCAATCTCGCCGTTCACTTGTGAGAGAACAATAGCACGCACAACACGAGTGGTTGCTGAGAAGCTAGGCCCAGGTCCACCTCGGACTGTAGCGCCGCCATTAGTATTATTCTTTAGACGATTATGACTAGTGAGAGCTCCAACTACCATCGTCGGCAACCTTTTTTACGCACTGAAGGAGTTCGTCGGTTTCACCTCGATAATATCCAGGCCATAGTGTCCGATGGGTCTCGCTGGGCGTTAAGGAGCACCACCTTATGTTATGCAAATTTTTCTTTAAATTGATTAGAGGCAAATTGGTCCACAGCCTAGATTTTTCAAATGCTGTGAGCTTAAGAGCCGCCTTCAGTTCTTTGCGACATCATGCGACTAGCTTGCACTGTATTTCATTACTAGCAAGGACAATTAAAAAAACCGTGTTCATTGCTTCAATATGTCTCGGATTATCGTGCCTTAAGTACTGACTTTACCAAACTTTACCCAAATTACGAGACATAGTATTTCGAAATTCATATTCGATAATATAATCGCAGTAGCACACTTTTTTTGCGCACATTATTCAAATTTTCTTTTGCTTTTGTAAATTACAAAATAAAAAAACTTTGCAGTCCTGCATTTCCAAAGAGGCGCACTATTTTGATAGAAGCATCTTGAACCTTGAACAAATCGCAAAAAAAAACCAAAACTTGCAGTGTAAGGTGTTCATTCTTCGAGCCTACAGCCTTTCCCCAAGCCATATATTTGAGATGAACTGGTGATACATCATTCCTTCCATAAGACCGCTATCTCCCCGCTATCATCAGGTTTGCTCCCGCCATAACAGTTTACTTCTTCTATTGCTTTTCCGTTAGCCCCAGGTTCACCGTAGAGAGTAGCTTTGTAGTCATCTTATTTCGAGAAGTACAGAATGCATTTATTGTAAAACCGGCAATTTCTTTGATGCTAGGTAAAGGTACATTAGTAAAATCCCTTCTGGGGACTGCATAACAATACTCCTGAATTGTTTTGGTGAGTCGTTTAGGGTGACGAGTGTCGCTAAATTTTGAGGTTGAATATCTCAGCCGCCAAAGCAAGGAGATCTTACTGGCTTAGTACCATTGTAGTACTCTTTTTGTAAAAAAAACTATTCACTAAAAAACGGTTACTTCATAAATTCACTGTGACCATTGCCTGTTTATCACAATCCTATATCTGATGATACATACAAAATCCAACTAGATTCTTAAGTAACAGTTTTATATTTTGCACCTTCCTTTAGAAGTTATCGAACATTTTTCAGCAAAAGAGAAAGCGTAACTGGTCAATTCTTATTGCATTAAAATATAAATTACTTTATTTTGTTGCTTTTCCAAATAATAGTTTAGAGAGTCCGAAAAATTGTATTTTTCAAAGAAAATGAGTATGCAATATCTTGATATTCTTTAAGCCCAAGCATTACTTTCTCGAAGCAAAATTTATACTTTATAATAATTTAAACTTGTTTTCTTATTTTCAGAAAGTTCCGGTGTGCCTCATACAGTTTATAAGGGAAATCACAAAAAATATACAAAAGAATGCTTAATTATATTCGATAAAAAGACAGGTGATATGACATTAGAAAAATTAAATCACAATATACAGGTTAAGAAAACGCGGTAAGTACCATATTGCCTTTGGCATATAATCCAATTACTTGTACCTTTGGGACCACTTCCTCAATCAACATCTTTTTGCTACTTTTTCTCGTAAAGGAGTGAAATGACAAACAAAACTGTTGGACCACCTCAGAAATTAGAAAATAGCACAATGAGAGTTTCCTCGAAAACTAAAGTTTCTACTGGTAGTAGAAAAAACCATATAAGTAATAATGAATCTCAATAAAAATTGATCTTTACTAAAATTGAGTAAACATTTTGCAGTTGGTTATGTCCCACGCAATTCACCAATGCAACAAGGATCATCGCCATCGACAGCCCCTGTTCATAAGAGTCCACAATCAGCTCCAGCGTAAGTTCCTTCATAACAAACATATAATCCTTTCAAAGAGTGTTTCAATAATTGTTGTTATTTTGTTTCAGATGGAATGCAAATAACGCTCAAGCAACACTACCAAGCATTCCAATGATAATCGATGACGATGATGGGTTAATGTTTCCAGGCACTGGAAGCACTGGGCCAGGCAGCGTAAGTTCAACTGCAAATTTATCGTCCTCATCATCGGCGTCGAGCCACAATAATTCTGGTGATTTTCATATGCCGCAACATCAGCAAAAACAATCGAAAAATCAATCGCACTACAATCAGCCACAACAACAAAAGCACCACAATCAACGGCATCAGCAACAATCGCAACAACAGCAATGGCATCAGCAACTGCAGCATCAGCAACAGCAACAGCAGCAGCAGCAGCAACAACAACAACAGCAGCAAATACAGCAGCCAAGTCCATCACAACAGCAATATCATAATCAAAATAACCGAATGTATCATAATTCTAACAGTAATAATTCCAATGTAATTGGGATGGGCAACCTTGGTAACTGCAGACCGAGCAATAGTAGTATAGGTGCAGATCAGACGGCATCACAGGTGCTGGCTAGTTCTGCTGCGGCACTGGAACAGGTGGGTTATATTTTACATCATTTAATAATCTAACACAAGTCTTCACATATTTCATAATTTCAAAAAACGTAGCTGATATTTCGAACCAAGCAGTTGATTTTTAATCACAGTTTTTGTGGATTTGGAACCATCCGAATTTCCAAATTTGATTATTTGGAATCATTTAGTTTTATACTATCGTACCGGGGATGCTACGCTACACGCCCTTTTGGGTGATGTGTCACTCCTTTTTTCAGTGGATCTGATTTAATTTTTCTCGACGCCCTTTACATATGTGTGTTCCAAATTGCATTAATTTAACGTCGAATATTTGCTGAAATATGCTAGCGGAAAGGTGTAAGGAGGGAGGACGGAGATATAGCCTACCAACGATTTCTGATCGATACTAACACAGTTTCAAGTGCCGAAAAGATCCGATAAGTCCGCAATTAAATCCCTGAACTCGGTAACATTTTATTCCAAGATTTCCTTGAGCTGCTAGATGAGATATCTGAGAATTTTAACATGAACCACATGAGGGTGTCCGGACACTGTAACATTCCAAGAAACTGCAAACCCAATGAAGTCAACAGACGAGGAATAGTCTCATCACTTCCACCTTGTGGGGAGTTTCCGCACATGCCTTTTGCTTATCTAAACATCTTCTATAACTTACAACAATAAGAACCACAAGTCCGTGGTGCGTCATTGCACAGCAAATCTAACTTAACTTCAAGTGCTCATTCTGCACTCACAACTCTCATCGGTATCATTACAGGACACTGTGCCTTCGGTACACATGCCACTAGGCTGATACTCCCATATAACTACTTCTGCTGAAACTCCAAAACCGGGTAGGAGAAGGGGACTGTAATCCATATTCTCTGCAATTGTATTGCTCTCTCCCATATATAGAAAGCTCATCTGGGAGCCTATTTTTCTGACGACTTGAATGAACTGAACAGCATCATTATCAGTCACCTTAAGCACTTCATAGTAAGCCTGTGCCTGTGTTGGCCGAAGTGAGGCTGAAGTCTGCAATCAGCCACTTGAAGCTAACCTAATATACTGTCCTTGGCCTTCAACTACGCCTACGCGGCATCGCGTTAGATTTCTGAAAATGCTCTTTAGTTTTCCACAGCTTTTGCTCAACTGCCGTGTTTTACTCTCCACAGTACTTCATCGTCGAGATAAACCTAAGTGTTATTCAACAACTCTCTTCAAGTAGTAAGGTTCTTCGCTAGTTGTTTCCAAAGTATCGCAAGAAGTTGCTTTAGGTCGCTTTCGCTTGTGGGTTCTACCTAATTTATTGTCGACCTTTGTTGCATTGTTCTTGTTAGTTTAAACAGACTCGACTTATGTCGCTATACAGTTCTTATACTTCGTAGTTGGAACTTTTCATATTGCCATTTACCCAAAAACGACTAAAGATCACAAACGAAACTGTTCTCTTCAATAGACCGATGGTATTTATTTCAAGAAAATTATTTGAAGTGCATTTCTTTGCTACTATCACATCGTTTTTCAGTGTTTTTTACTCAACGAAACGTGTGCCGAGTTAACCATCGATCAGAAACATTACGTCGTCATATAGACTGATCTCTTAAATAGCTTAAAATAGCGGTATAAATGCCTCGCATAATCTGTTAGTAGTAAGAACATCATATTTACGCAACTAGACTTTCGATAACCAAACACACACACATTTATATGCGCTTTAAATCTTTAAACCAATAAACACTTCCATGGAAGAAGAAGACGGTTGACATGGAATTTTAGTGTCGGAACTGGGTGCACTCTAAGGTACTTAGTTCCAGGGTCAAAGAAATGTGTTTCAAGAGGTCACAGATCGTAAATAAAGATGCAATTTCTTCGAAGTAGTTTTGATCTTTCACATTTAACATCCGCAAATTACATCAATGTCGACGAGGGTTTTAATTTTTGAAGATTTCTCGAATTAATAACTTGTAGAAATGAGTTAAGTAGGTAAATGCAACGACATTGGTTCGATTCGAAACTATGCTATCTATCTATATCTCTCTGTGACTATGCTTCGAGATTATTACTGTGTTGGAATCACGTTTGGAGTCGACTGTAGAATTTAATGTTCGTGTGAGAACAATATCAACCAAAGCACAATTGGCTTCTAAAGAAACTAGAACTGTTTAATGATCTTATTTTGTATACTTTTGTGGCCGAAGAGTGGTAGTGAGTTAATGCCCACAAGACTTTCAATCAGAATAGCTGCCCAAAAAAGGCTTTCCAATCTCGCCGCTCGATGTCGGCATTAAACAGTAGGTCCCCTCCACTCGTGAGAGAAAAATAGCACGCACAACACGAGTGGTAGTAGAAACTAGGAAAACCTCGGACTGTGGCCCATAATGTATATGTTTATATATTTTATGTATTAAAATAACATAAAGAAATATAAAAAATTGAATAAAATAATTGTATAATTTTGTGAAAATAGGAAATTGGTGTCTTAAGCTCTTCGGATTCAAGTTCAGAGTCAGATTCAAGTGGCAGCGATAGCGGATCAGATTCGGATGACAGCAACGAAGAGTACTCAGTAAACTCGCAACAACTGCAACAGCCGCTACAACATCAACTTCCTAATCTCCAAGCCACCGTACCGCCACAGCAACAGCAATCACAACAGTCCAGTGGTTATGCGAACGGTGGCTTTCCCAACGTACTGCACGACGACTTACAACTATCCGAATCAAATTCATCTGATTCATCAGACGATGATGATGATTGAATTCAATAAATCAACTATAAACCTACTATTCAAAGCGACCACTATTAACTAACTACATTCAAACAAAAAATGGAGAGAAAACAAAAGAAACTGCAGCAGAAAAACGAATAGAATATTTATATATATATATATTTGTATAAGAAGAAACTGAATCAAAAAGATAAAAAACACAAGTATTTAAACTCTATTTCTCTCAACAAAAAAATCATAAACAAAATAAAAACATAACAAAGGGATGACCTCCATTTTATTGTAAAGAAAACTGAAAGAAAAAAACAAAACAGATAACACATCCAATTGTAATGAGAGTGAAAGGAAAACCTCTTGATTATTTTTAGTTAATTATATTATTTGATTTCAATTTTATTAAAACAATATATATATAGAATTGTATGTAATAGAGAATATGCCCCTAAACAAATATGCCTTTTAAACACATAAAAAAAAACAAAACAAAAAATATATTATATAAACGTAATTTTAAACAAAAAAACAAAACAAGATGGATTAAAAAGAAACAAACAAAAAAGAGGAGAACACCAGTAACAAACAGTTATGTTTCCTGAATTTCAGCGAAAAGTGGTTTCTTTTCAGAATAAACTAAAACCAAAAACAAATGAAGTTATTTTGTAAATTCTATTTCTCATTCGCACACACACACACAACACTCACACACACAGCAAATGTATGTATGAATGTACATTTCAACTACTTCCTTTAGTCAAATGAATTCTTTTGTAAATTTATTTTTTAATTGTACAGAACACAATAATAAAGTTTAAAGAGAGTATTTAGAATCATTCGAAATCATCATCGACTCAAGAGCAAATAAATGTAAATGTGCACACGCGAAACATAGAAAATTGTGTAGGGAAGAAAAACATTGCACACGGATGGTACGGTACGAAAATGTTTTTCTGTTTGTTTGTTTTGAATACCCACCCAGTGGCCGCCACACTCAAATTGTTCTAAACCGCTAGACGAAACAAAATCAAAAAGACATTAAAATAATAGTTGTTATGTGTAATATGAAAAAGGAGAGACTCATAAGTTAATCAGGTTTATATAAGATTCTCTGCTTGAATTAAAAAAAGGCTTGCATTAGATGCCAAAACATTTATTTGCTTAGCTTCGATCAGAAAAATCTCAAATGATTCCTTCTCTAACGCTGAGATGTATATAAATTTTGAAAAACAAAAAAAAAAATTAAACGTCAGATTCAGTTTCTGCGTATCGTGTTCAAGCTCAATTTCTGTTGCTTTAGTGCTTCTTTCTTCTTTCTGTCTTTAATCTGAACAATCTCCTTTTTAATCTACTCCTATTTAACTAACTTAAGATCATTAATTATTTAAAAGAAAAACAAAAACAAAAAACAAAGCAAAGCAAATACATATAAACAAAATGAAATTCTGAAAAATTGTGCCTGTAATTTAAGAAGACCAAAAAGAAAAAAAAGAAAATTATAAGATGAAAAAAATATTAAATTTGAAACAAAATTTGTAAGCCTGGAGTTTGCTCACAAAGGAAATCTTGTGTCCAAAAATTTGATAGGAAAAGAATTAACTTCACCAAACACACAAATATACACTCATTAAAATGCAATGACAACTCTTGGATAAACTCATTTGGACTATGGACTCGGATATTTTCTAAATTATACATAAATTATTGAAAAAAAAAATAAAAATTACAAAACAAACAAAAGCCTAGTTAAAACATTTTGTTCTTATGTTTGAATTGCTATTTGAATATAACTCCATAAAGTTATTTTTGTACGTAATCATCTTCCGAATGCACTTATGATTTCGACTCTTTCTCTTTTCTCTAATTGAGTTGAGGTATGTTTGCTTGTTTTCCTGTTTTCTTGTTATATGTAAATATAACTTTTTTAGAACAATTTTGAATGAATCAGAGTGTAAAGAACTGCAAAAAGGTAATAAAAACAAATTTAAATTCAAATAACTATTTTTCTATTAGGAAATTATCAATCAAAGCAATTACTAGAAGCAAAGCAAAACAAAAACCATGTGAATTTGTTGTTCGTATTAATAAAAAAAATGCAAAACGCCACTACACAGAAATGAAACGTATATAAATAGAAAGCGAAATAAAACAACATAAAAACCAATAACCACCCAAAACGAAAGAGATACATATTTATCATGCAGACCAATCAATCGGTCGTAGATCGTTTTCCTTAGACATTTTGTTGCAGACTTCTATGCAAAATCGATTTTGTTTGTTTCCTTGTGACTGTATATTTTTTCTTTTGTGATTGAAAAAACGCTAAAAAAAACTCTTTCGTTTGTGTCTGTATTCATTGCTACACAATTCATTCACCGCCGCCCTCCAGCTGGAGACAATTATGATACAAATTTCTTAAGGAAATTAATAAGAAATGAATATAAAAACAAAAAAAAACAAATACGAGTAGGTTAATTCAATTGATTATATATATATAAACTATTATTTTTATTACTATTAATTTTTTTTTCTTGTTTGTTTTTTATTTTTATTATTATTGCTGATGATTATTATTCTAATATGAATATATGTTGATATGATTATAATTAAACTGAAAACAAAAAACTATGCATAAAAACTGATAACAGGCAAAAGAAACCCTTAGAAAAATAATATATTATGTAAAAATATGAAAAAAAATGAAAATGGAAAAATACAAAAATACTTGATGCAAATTAAAAATTTTTTTATTCTTTTATGAATCTTACATACTTATCTTACATACTTACAATGCATCTACATGCATGTGATGCTCTACAGCTTGAACAACAGTGTCGGGCAAAACAATAACACCAAATAGTCTGTATAGACATTTTGCTTTCTTTGAACTTGAGATATTTTAACAATTTTTTTATTCAAATAGTTTCACTTTTTTATAAACAAAAACTCAATTCCACCAGATTCCTACAAACAAAAATTATTAAAAAAGAGTGAACATGCCCTAAAAATTGCCAAGACAAAACTAAAGCACATATTTAAGTAAACATTTTTTAAATCCGGATGATAATATTTTTGTAACTATCCATCGCTTTTGATAATCGCCGAACATCTTCAAGGCACAGAATCAAAAAAGTGCTGATAACAGTCACATGAATCCTTTTTGACGACATTTCAGGTTTAACAAAAGGGGCTCGTTATTTGGGCGGCGGATCTATAATTTCTATAGATTATCTATGGGATTTGAGATAAGACGATTAAAAAATCCCACTTAACAGGCAAACTTCACTCAGAGAGAGAAACTTTTCTGCAATGTAAGAGGTGTGTTTTGGATCATTGTTGCATTGAAAGATCCATTTGAATGGCTTTTCTTCTGCGCAGGGCAATATCACGTTCTGTGATACATCACTGTATACAAAATGATCTATTATGTCTTAAATGTTGTAAATTTGAAACCACATTCCGTAGATTCATTCTATCTACACTTTGGGCTTCGTACATGTCTTAAGCCGTCTAAGCCCGTCATGTTAAACTTCAATTCATCTGAAAAATTTCAAAAATAGGACTCAAAAGTCAAAAGTTCTCTATTTGACAACAGTCAGCCGTTACAGAATGTCCAAAACTTTAGGTTAGCATGGAGGAGCAAGTGTGGTGGTCTGGTGCCGCCTTCATCGTAATGGTATCGTTTCAATTTACAACAGTTACGACATAATAGATAGTTTTTTATACAGTGATGTATAAAATAAATTATTAAATATCTCAAGTACAAAGAAAGATATTGAGCAATATGTCTATACAGACTATTTGGTGCTATTGTTTTGTCCGACACTGTATATCTGTGTTCATTCGGATATCCTGCTTTCACTTGTCAAAATTAAGTTGCATTGCATCCTTGATCTTGTGATATTCAAAGCAGTCTTCCTTTCCTCCTTACTCGGTATTCATGTGCTCGATGTAGCTCAAATCATGATAGTGGTGGAAACGTTGCCTTTCATGTCCATAAACTCGTACTCCTCCATTCGCTTTCCGTGCAGACCAAACAAAAAACATCCGAAGCAACACTTTTCTTTAGAACGAAAGGGGCACTTCCGCCGTCCTGCTTTCGGTTTCGCAAAGCTGACAGAATAACCATTATTTTAAAGCGCGGGAGGTAGGTCGGGTGTTTACCGGACCAGTATCAAGCCTAGAATAACGTATTGTTGCTATTTTGTATTCCGAAAACGGATATCAACACTTTCGCTCTCACTTTGAAATATACTGGCGAAATCAAAGATTTCAACTTAGCAATGTCGCCAGTTATAGACAATGAAGAATTATCCCGCATTGAAACATCTTTAAGAACTAGAAATCGCTTAACAACAACTGAACGATATGTTAAACTGTGGAAGAATACAATTGAATTCAATTTATTTACAACTGACTTTAAATAGATTAAATGATAATTCTTTGTTTTGACAATTTAATTTTCGGAAATTATTGATAAAAGGTTGGCAGCATTCAAACCAAATCCGAAAGTGATAGAGAATACGAATTGATTTGAGTATCGGATTTTATTTCCGAAAGTGATACAAAATAAGGCCCCAGGCTATGTAGAGTACATGAACAACTTATTTCTGGCTCGAAAAATCTTTGACTCTGAGCCTGTGGATAAAAACACAACAGAGAACGTCCAAATTTAAGGTGACGCACACAAGTAAAAATGGATCTTAATCAACTTGGTGTTTGCAGTTAGAGACAGCTGGCGAGAGATAGTGCCAGCTGGAGAGGCTTGCAGCTTGTGGATTGCTCATCCCGTTCTGTAGCGCCAGAAGAAGAAGAAGAATGTGATTTTAGTTTTTCGGGTAATGAAGTAGCAGCACTTGCCAAAGTTGATTCCATATCGGATCTTCACTATGAAGTCGGTTGTGGATTCACATTTTGCCGGATGTAGATAAACTTTTACCTTCCTCAGAAGTATAGCTGCCGATCGTTATGTTTTTTCCTAGGTAGTGCAAAACCATTTGTCTTGCACTCTTTTATCTTAAGATCAGCTCGCTTTGCCTATTGTTCCATTGCCGTAACAGCTTCTACAACGGAAAGCTGGAGACGACTATAGTCTTGGGTGTACTTTAGACTAAGCAACCACTCATTTTTTGCTTCCTATGATTCTCTCACGAGTGGAGAGGAACTATAAATTTATTCCGACTCCAAAAGGTGGTTTTGAGAACATTTTTTTGATAGTCATACTGATAGACAAACAGCATTGTCAGTGACTGTAAGGGTCCATCCCTTTTCCGACATTGAATAGTTCATAAAACCTACTCAGCACTTGGCTTTGTTAAACGACGGTCCGAAGAATTCTCTAACCTCTACGTGACACAATTGCTCTACATAACTTCTTTTCGCTCTTTTCTAGAATACGTCTCCCAAGTTTAGACAAAACATAAAGCATTCAACGCCGTTTCTTCGATTTGCTATTCGCTAGGACCACAAGATTTATTGTTAATCAGGCAATGCTTGCTCTGCTTGCAAATAGAGTGCATTTTTTAAGAAAAAATCAAATAAAAATGTCGAATATATTACTATATATATAGATTATTACCAACATCAGGTGCCATCTGTATAAGGAACTTTACACGATTCAGTTGTTGGAGAAAAACTTCAATTGCAGCCTTTCTTCACGTAGGCTCTGCATGAAGCCAACATCCTCTTCTGCTGGTGCAGTTAAACATTAATTTCGTGTGTACGATAACACGCATATAAATAGTGTCCCCGACAGCAAAAGTAATTCGACTTTTTGTATGTTAATTTATAACGTACGTATGTTCAAAGAATATACAGACATGACCAGCCTCCCTACATATTTATAATTAATTAATTTAATTTATTGATTTAGAGCTTGTTCAACAAAAAATACATAAATCTGTTACTTGATGCGAAGCGATAAATCGAAGAACAAAAAAGATTTGGTACAGATGACATTCAATGGTTATTTGAAACAGCCCTGTCAAGTGCAGCCTCTCTAGATCCGACATATTTCGTAAAAGCAGGAACACCTCGTGTTGAATGTAACTTAGGACAAGCCTCCTGATTTTTAACTAAATCTTGTTCCCCGTGTAAGCCTCAGTCCAGCGGCTAAATGGCGCAGTTGATTAGGTGCCTGCCCCAAGCTAGAGGGGTCCAAGGTTCTAATCCCAGTGAAATCGAATCTAGTCCAGTCACCATTTGCCGTTGGGATCAAATTAACGGCACTGGAGTAGGTTGCTACCTGGCCGTACAATGGACCAGTTTTGAGTCTGAATGCTCCAGCGTAGAGTTTCAAAAATTCTCACAAAAAAAAAAGAAAAAAAGGAACACCTCAGTCCAGCTGGTAATTTCAACAAATCCGGAACAAGAACACGGACTTACTTCATACAGACATACTTTCCTGGTGCGAATATTATGGAGCAAAATTATTTATAGAAAAATTCAAATATCTTTACATTTGCCGAGACACAAATGCTCTTGTTGTATCTTATGAATTATAGAATATCTTATAATTGTAGAATATGTTTATAAACCAAAAATCCTCGGCATTGTCTTTAGAAAAAATTGAGATGAAATGCGCACATCGAATATATTCCCGCCTTAAGTATATAATTAAATTAAATATTATCAAATCTCTTTGCTACAGCAAATTTAACCGCAACCCGCTTACCCTAATATCAATAACCAAATCAATTATAGTCAGCAAATTAAAGTCAGAATATGGCCTATTTATTTGCGAAATCCGCCCTTTAGCTGCTGTAAGGATATCTCTCAACGCACAGAGAAATACTCCCATCAATCGCTTTCTGTTCGAAGCCAAAATGCAAACTATCAAAACCCTACGCCATCAATACACTTACTTACTTACTTACTTAAGGTGGCGCTACAGTCCGGGGTGGACCTGGGCCTCAACCAACAAGCGTCTCCAGCCAGCTCGATCTTTGGCTAGCTGAATCCAGTTTCACACGCACAGTTGGTTGAGGTCCTTTTCCACTTGCGTGCGCCACCTGAGTCGCGGTCTTTCTCCTGCGCCGTCCCTCGGGGGTGGATTCGAAGACTTTCCGAAGCATTGGTTTCCACGCCATCAATACACTGTACAGTTATTCAAAATCTCATTATTCGACAAAGATGCCTCCCTTTACACAACGTTCATTAAACCAAGAACAGCACGAAATAAAAAATTCAATCCTGCATATATTGCTGCATTCTCCTTTGTGTCAAAACAGCCATATCTATTAAATTCGATCTCACTCTTCATCCATCATGGCTCTTCCAAACCTCATCCGTTGTCTTATCTCTAAGAACTTAAAAAAGGCTAATAAACCTTTTGCGGCTTTCCGGTCTTATTTCCTTGAACTCAAAAATAACTTAAGTGATTTCGTTTTTATCTACACGGACGATCGAAGACAACGTCAGCTTCAGTATTACTTCTCAAAACGAAACAATTTTCTCCTTTTTACTTCCGCCTTTTACCTCACAACATACATACAAAATCATGCAATAACAAATTTGTCGTCATGTACCGATTCACTCTCATCGATTGATGCTATCCTTAATACCAACAACCACAGCTATTATATTTCCCAACCTCCTCTATATGCAATATCCCAAAGCTAAAATTGTATGGGTCCCAGATTATAGTAACATCGCCGATAAAATTGCCAAAGATACTCGATCCTTCTTCCATCCTTATTATAGTCTTTACGACCTTAACAGCCCACGACCAAATAGCTAACTCTTTCTGCAAAAAACATAATCAAAAATAAACTTTAGATCCAAGACTACTCTAAGGAAATAGAACCCTCTAAACATTACCGAGATAACATAACAAAAATAATAGGTTTAGACTCGGTTACAGTAAGTTAATACACGGGCACTACTAAAATAAAAATATGTCATCATACTGCACATACTGCGGCCAATGCCGACTTAGTATCCATCATATCCTGTCCGAAGGCCCTATGTACAAGAATATAGGGGTTGTTGTAAAATGAAACCACGCTACTTCAACTACCTATTCATCTTTAATAATTTAGCAGCACTTATTCACTCAGAACAAATAAAATTATGTTTAAAGAATGCAAATCATTGAACAAAGGAAGAAGAAGGGTAGAGCAATAGATTGCTCTTTTATATGCTTTAAAAGTAACGGATAATTCCAACCGATTGAAGTGAGTGGTACAGATATAATTTTAGCACGTTCAAGTGAGTGAGAGGGTCATTCATTGGAAAAATGGAATGACAGCCAAGCAATTCAACCGGTCTTGAATCAAGTCAACAGAATCTGGGTAGACGGGTACGTTAGTCCTGAACAATTTGCAAAGCTTCTGTACTGGTCGGGTGCAATCGCCCTGTGAAGGATTGATCGTGACGAGTCTGATGAGGCCATCTTTGCCTGGATGAAGTTGAGTGACTCGACCAATGCGCCTTTGTGTAGCTGGTAGGTTCTCGTTCTTTATGATGACGACATCACCTATTTGGATCTGGTTGTTTTATTTATGCCATTTAGATCGCCGTTGAAGGGTAGACAAATATTCATCCTGCCATTTCTCTAGAAATGTCGTTGCATGGGTCACTACGATTTACAAGGCGGGTGTAGACATTAATGAAAGCCTCAGCTGATAGGTCTTCTTTCTGTTCTTGTGGACTATCTTCTTGATGGTACGGACGGTTTTGGAGCCAATGCGGATATTAAATGGGCCACAGTAATCTACGCCAGTCGTTGAGAACGGTGGCTCTGCCAAAACACGAAAGCGAGGTAATGATGCCATGCGTAGCTTAGCCATTTTGTGTTGATGACCTTCAAATAGTACATGAATGTATACACTGTTTAGCAAGAATACGTACGTGAAGTATTATATTCTCTCGAAGTGCTTGCAGCATGAGTTGCAAGCCGTCATGAAGCGCTTCAACTACTATGCGCCATGCCAATAAGCTTTCCTTCGGGAGGATGATTGGATGTCGACGCTGTTCATCCAGCATCGCATTATGCAGTCGACCAGCTGCTCACAAGATATTCCTCTTCTCTGCATCGAGATATGGAGAAAGTGCAATGAGATTGCTTGATGTACCCACATTGTTGTCCTTCTGAAGTTGGATGACCTTGGGCCCAAAATATCGATGTTGTTCTGCCAGGATGTCAGTGCGGAGCTTTCTCCAGTTCGTCTGCACTGACAAAGGGTTGCGACCTGTACTAAGAGTGTGATCGCTTCCAACGCAGTACGTATGCAGCGAAGCAAGTACGTGTGCATCCTTTGCTGGTGCTACCTTCGTCTTCCATGTAATGAACTGTGTATCGGATAATCTCGACAGGCGTGGAATCTTCTGTCCAAGTCATTCGATACAGCTAATAATCTTTAAAAGAATCATACTTTTAAAAACACCAACTTAAGATGGTCAGATGGCACTACGTGCTTCATCATAAAACAAATTTGGCCTAAACTTGATTTAAAACGTTCACTCTATCTCATTAGAATGAACAGATCAGCTCTAAGGACTTTCAACGGCGTTATCACAGGGCACTGTGCCATTGGCAATCACACCGTAAGAATGGGACTCCCCCATAACGACTTCTGCAGAAGCTGCAGAAACGAGGAAGAAGAGGAAAGGATAATGCATCTCCTCTGCACCTGTAGCGCTCTATCCTCCCGCAGGAAGAAACACCTTGGAGCCTAATTTTTAACGACTTGAGCGAACTGCACAACGTCGGCAAATAAGAAGGTTCGTGGCAACCACCAAATGATTTTCTGGTTAGATGACATCCGATTCGCGTGGTATCTCAATGGGTTTAAGTTGGCCTAAGTGTGACTGCTATGTGCAGTCAGTCACCTTAACCTAACCTAACCGTACAACGCATTTTCTTCGGTAGTGGTGCATCCCACGCCAAGCTAGCCTTCCAATGTTGGTGAATAGGCCCCTTACCGACGGTAATGATAGGGGTCATCATACTAGTCAGATCATAAAGCGTCGCAATGTCACTAACCACTTAACATTTCGTAGGTGATAACGAACCAGCTCCCATGTTGAGTTTGTAGAATAATTCGTCCGTCTGAGTGCCCCAATGCTGTCGATGCCATTTGTGTTCTGTGAAGTTGTGAGCTGCTCCAGAGTATCGCTATCATTTGATTCCCATTTACGCAGATGGAAATGTCCCTGTTAAAGAACAAAATTAATATCCTTTACTAGCCTTATAGCCTGTTGCGCTGATAGAGTTCTGGTAAGGAAGTCGTCCACATAAAAGCTTGGTATTGCTTCTGCTGCCCGGCTTTCACTTGGTAGTTTGCTGTAGTTATCCAAGGCACAGTGATGCATTGCACGAATAACCAAGAAGGGTCCACTTGCTGTGCCATAGGTGATAGTGGTTAGCTGATATGTGCGCAAACGGTCGGTAGGTGATTCTCGCCAAAAATGTGTACCCACAGAGCGAAAGATCTTTTGCACATCTGCGGATAGAACAATTGCGAAGCATCGAAATCGTAAAATCCAAAATAGTTAACAATAGTTCTGGAGTGGTGTGGTATGTAGTAAGATTGTTATGGATCGCCATGCTAATCCGAAATAGGGTGCATATGGATTCAAAGTCAATTTCCGTTCCAGTTAATGGAATTGCGCAATGCCATATTATGCGAATTGCCAAGTGCTAATGCCTCCGTCTTGAATGAATTCTGAACGATATAACGGACTTCCGACGAAAGCTTGGGTGTCACAATAGGTACAGCCAATGCATCCCAACTATCCACAGGTGGTTTCATGACAGTCAATGCGCGACAGAGTTGTAAAAGACTCCAATCTTTTGTAATGCAATCCCTGAATTCTTGGAAAGTATTTCATGATTTGTGATTTATTCAATCAGCATTCAATCATTCAATCAGCATTAAAATCCCCTATTCTTTTTGGAGTCGACTGGATCAGTCTTTACAACCACTCTTATGATTGAAGTCAATTGAATGCAAGTCTTTAGAATTGCTCTGCATTCATTGAAATCACTTTGAAATCTTTACCATTCACTTGAAGTCACCCGCATTTAGTTGAAGTCTTTACTTTCGATGAAGTCTTTGAGACTTCAAACGTTTTCCTTGAAGTGTTTGGGATTTCAGCATTTGACCAAGTTGAAAGAATGACTGATTGCATTTGACGATGTATAGAGGAGAGTGGGGGAGGGGATGGGGATAGGGATGGAGTCGTACCAACAAAAATTAAACTGTTAATAAAAACAAAGTACATAAATGAATTCTTTTTATTTGAATTTATAAATTACATATTTAATTAATAACTTTCAGGAGCAACAATTTCTTTCTTTCTTTCTTATATCTCAAAAATTCTTTCTTGAGGGGTGGATATTGACAGAGGAGTTCTATAGATGTCTGGAATGTGAAATAATTGAAGTCTTTGTAAATGATGTGCTTTGAATTTGTTACCTGCAGTACCGAAATTAAAATATGGAATTTTACTTTCAGTTTTTGTACTTTGATTTTCGGAAGCAATCTTCTTTTTGACCAATGAACTTATTTCTGTTATTTTGGTATCATTTAATTCTGAATCTAGTGCTGAAACTAACTTCAGTTGCCAATGGACAAAGCACCGAAGCAACAATCGCATCTTTGACGTCACTCGTTAAATAAAAGTAAGTGAAAACGTCTAACTAGCGACTCTTCAAATTTTTTAAACCAATTTTCACAAGTAACCTTCAATTGCCGCTAAGTATAATTTTATATGACACTCTAATTGTTGCTAAACTGGGCAGGAAGTAACCATACAGCATTCCCTTTTCTTCTTGAAGGAAATCTAGGGCTTCCGCAATTGACCGTAGGAGGTGTACATAGTCCTGTAGGTATAAAAAACCCGATTCGAAAAATGGTTGTACTTCCAGCCTTATGCAGAGTTCATGGATTTTTTCCTTTAATGATGTCTTCGACCGAATCATGTAAGGAATTCCATCTTGTCGGAATCGGATATTTTAACTGACAGTCCAGAACAGCAAGAACTTGCTCTGATGTTTTTGGTCTGTTAACCTTTAACCAAAGAATTGAGCATTTATGAAAAAAAAAATGACTGATTCGCCTGGTGGTTGTGACAATTGTGTTTCTGCTTCACTACTATTTTTGCTGGTCGAAGATGTTGTTTCGGTTTTCCACCTTTTATGGCTTACGAGGGCCTCTAAGAATTTGAAACTTGGGTTTAAAAAAAAGTAGGCTCAGCCTCGTAAGCATCAGACGATGACCACCTTTTAATTGTTTATGCAGTATGATCTCGAAAAAAGAAAACAATTTTTTATGATGTTTTCTCATATGTTCTCACGAATTTCACGTGCATTTTGCTTGAACACTATGTATATTTTGCATATTTCACACATACAACAGCATCTCTTGTTTTTCTGATTTGTATTGGTATGACTCAGAGATTTGACTGAGTTCAAATGATTGCATCATTTGCATTTTTCTAAAATCGTATAATAAGTCATTCTTCGAGGCTTGTTCAAACTTGCTCACATGCTGAAGTCCCAAAGACTTCAACGAAAACGTTTGAAGTCCCAAAGACTTCATCGAAAATTAAGACTTCAACTGAATGCGGGTGACTTCAAGTGAATCGTAGACTTTAACTTCAATGAATGTAGTGTAATTCTAAAGACTTATTGCGTGGAAAGACTCCCTAACGGTGTCAACTGTGTAAAGTAGTGCTGATGAAGATTCAGTCGTTTGCGGTTTGAGGCTAATAAATCTCGAAACGTGAATCTCTGCTTCGGGCTTTCGTAGCGACCTTTCAATACCTTCGAAACTTCTTCGTAGCCACCCGTATACATGCCTCTAACCAATGCCACTGCATCACGCTGAACTGCTCCACTTAATTCTCCCAGTTTGTATGACTAGGGATAATCTTCCGTATACACCAGCGTCTCGAAAGCATCCTTAAAGGCCATCCAACCAGTTTTGCAACGTGCCATTAAACTTTGGAGCTGATAATGGATCTAGCTTTCATTGTAGCGACCTGAGCGTTGTGAAACCAGAAACTCGCCATTATACGCCTGTTTAAATTGTGCCACAGAAAGCATGCAGTGTAAACTTTCCATTGCTCTGTTGAACTGTGCATCAATTTCATCCCTTATCCATTATAGCCTTGTGTGGGGATTGATCTCTCATGATTGTGCTACAGCAATAAGTGCATCATGCACTACCACAAAATAATCGAAGTTCGTTTGCAAAGAAGCCAATTCCTGCTGAAGGCCAAACTCGTCACTTACCGCTTGATTGCGGTATTTGCCGTTACACGCCTATTCAATTCTGCCATTGTTGTTGGATGCTCAGGATCACCGTGAATCTGCAAGGCAATCTTATTCACTTACGATTGTTATGTCCAAATTCTCCAGCAACGTGTCTGACATTCACTGAACATATGCAATTTTCAAACTGTCCACAAGATAGAGGTTCTTGTAACATGAAACCACGTTACTTCAACTGTTAATCTTTAATAATTTAATAAGACTTATACACTCAGAACAAATAAAATTAAGTTTGAAGAATGGAAAACCTTATAATACAGCCAAACAGAAATAAGCAATGAATAAAGCAAAGTAATGAACAAAGGGAGAAGAAGAAGGGTAAAGTAATAGAAGATTGCTCTTTTATATGCTTTAAAAGTAACGGATAATTCCAACCGATTGATGTGAGTGGTACAGATATACATAATTTTAGCACGTACAAGTAAGTGAGAAAGTCAATCACTGGAAAAATGAAGTGGCAGCCAACCAATTCCACCCGTGCTGCCAATAAAATCTTAGTTAGGTCTTTTTAAATAAAGAAGTAAATACTTCAATCGAATTGTTTTTAGAAAATTGGAATGTTAACTGTTAAGTTTAAAAAAAATTGAACAATAAATTAATACGTAAATGAAAATTAAATTTAAATTATTAAATTAAAAAATTATATAATAGATTAAATTAAATTAAATGAAAATATACTATTAGAACCATCTCTAAGGTTCCTTCTTATAAGTGGAACGTCTATTTTTTTATTTTTAGGTATATCATTAAATGAAAACAACCGATAAAAAAATCGCCGATTGTCCACAAAAATTTATTTTGAATATTCAGTCGACAGAAATTCATGAATAACATACATGAAATCGACACCAATTTAGCTGTCACATGAAAATTAATTTGCCAAACACTTTACCCAGAACATGAAACTCGAATATGACAATCAACTATCGTAAATCTCATTAACCGATTACACCCCTGAGTATTTTAAGCTTATGTCGAAAAGGGAGATATACATAATTGTACGTGGCGTGTATCTTTTGAACTGATGTATTATAATCTTCTTAAGGTAACCGTTAAAATCAAAGTTTTTAAAGTGTGGAGCATTCAAGGCTGGTAACAAATTTACTAAAAAATGAATTGCTAGTAAAGAAAACAACCAACGAAATCACGAATAATCAAGCGTCGTGGCCGTGTGGGTTTTTGCGTCGACCCATACGCACTAGAGTCTAGGTTCAAACTATATAGAAAAAAGCTTCTCAATCCCGCCGTTCGGAGTCGGCATTAAGCCGTAAGTCCCCTCCACTCGTGAGAGAACAATAGCACACACAACATGAGTGCTTGTTAAGAAACTATGCCCAAGTCCACCTCGGACTGTAGCGCTGCCATTATTATTATTATTCTTATAGGATATGGACAAGAAGCTCGCTATTTAATGATCTCCAGTCCTGCGTTGAGTGGAATCTTTGTATTGTTTGCCCGATCCACAAGAAATGAGATAAGGGGGATAAGTCTCCTTAACATCGCCTACAAAATCTTTTCTGCCATTCTGTGTGAACGCCTGAAACATTTCATCACTAATCTGATAGGTCCGTATCAGTGTCGTTTCAGGTAAGGGAAATTCACCATCGATCAAATCTTCACATTGCGGCAGATCCTGAAGAAGACCTAAGAAATGAAAATTAACACACACAACCTATTCGTCGATTTCAAGCCCGACGATTTCAAACTCACTGGCCAACACAAGAGGCAGGATCTTCCAAAGGTCTGTTCAGCTGCTAGCTTACGTGGATGACATTGACGCAATTGGAAAATGGGTCTGGCGGTAAACGGGGGCCAAAGTCAAGTATATGCTGTCATCGAACAAGCACACACAACATCGACGACTTGGCCAGAACGTCACCATAGGCAGCTATAACATTGAGGCAGTGAAGGATTTCGTTTACCTCGGCTCCGCGGTAAATAGTACAAACAACATCAGTACCGCGATCAAACAAAGAATAACTCTTGCCAACAGCTGTTTTTTTTTGGGCACAAAGGCAATTAAGTAATAGAGTCCACTCTCTGTACAGCGGATGAAGTCTCTTGGTTTTTTTGGAAAGAAAAGTTCTGCGCGCTATCTTTGGTCCTGCTTGCGTTGATGGCATTTGGAGGGGAATGTTCAAAAACGAACTACATGGGCTGGATAGCGACATGAGTCTAGCCAGGAGATCCAACCCCCAAGATGGCTATGCCATGTAGAGCCTATGGACAACACAGCTCCAACCCGAAGAGTTTTCGATTCTGAGACTGTAGGACAACGCAACAGAGAACGTCCACGTACAAGGTGGCGCGCACAAGTCGAGGGGGACATCGGCTGGCTTGGTTCGCGAAACTGGAAACATGCGGCAAGAGATTGTGCTGGCTGGAGAGACATGTTGGGTGAGGTAAGGCAAAGGTAATGTTTCAAAACGCCGACGAGAAATTTAACTATAGTGCATCTCCTTCTCCCTTCTTTGGACACTACAGTCCACGGTGGGCCTCATCTAACATGAATCTCTATCTTCTTCGGTCTATGGTTAAATTCTTTCAATTAATCACGCTCAGATAACAAAGTTCCCTTTACAGCTCGCTCCATACTAGGCGAAGTCTGCCTTTGTCACCTAGTTCCTGAAGTATAGATAGACTCTAGTGGCAAGCCATTAATACCATTCTGATGGTTGGAGCCAAAGCCTTCTCATTGGTGTTCATTCGTGTACATTCGTGTACATGTAGCTGTACCACTTATATAGTTTGAAAGAAATAAGAAAATGATTATATGAAAGATTATATGAAGCGATTAAAAATCTTTTCGTTCGCTTTTGTTTTCGTCTTCTGCTTCTGTACCATAATGAAGGATTGGGGTGATTGAGTACTTATATTAGTTTTAGTTTTTCGAGAGAGGGAGAGAGAGAGAGAGGGAGAGAGAGAGTTACAATGCATTTCCTAGCAAATATCAAAGTCATAAAATAAAAGAATTGAATTTACCTACTCAATTCAAGAAATGTTACTTTATCTTTAAAGCTGCGAACTCAACCTGAGAAAAAGCAACCACTGCCAAAATGGTTCAAAATTGCGTCATTACATGCATATAAATATACATATGTACGTGCATGAAAACATTTTAAGCGCAAGACACTTTCAAATATTTTAACTTTTGAAATAGCCAACAATGAAAGTTGCCCATTTATTTGCGCATGCACTGACATTAGGTTTCTGCTTATGCTATAGACTGTCATAATTTCAGTGAGCTGGAAATAGCCTCAAACGGATAGTATATAACTTTGTGAATTATGACACTTCCAAGAAACATAGTGTCATTTATTCGTAAAGTGATCCGCAGTGCGGTGGGTGGTGCTACAACTATAAATAATCCAAAAACTTCAGTCCCAAACCCTCAAAACTCATCCAACCCTTCGACAATCATGGCTGAAGTAACAGGTTTAAGTAACTCTGAGGCAAATGAGTTATGCAAGGCCGCAGATCCTTCCACAAAGGTTGGTAATAAAATCTATTTTGTAAATCAGTGCAATTTCTCTTTTTCTTTTTTAAGGACTTTCTCTTCCAACAAACTATGTACCGCATAAAAGATCCACGGAAATCATTGCCATTCTACACAGGAGTCCTTGGCATGACTTTGCTCCAGAAGTTGGACTTCCCTGAAGCGAAATTCTCACTGTACTTCATGGGGTAACTTAAAAACATAATTGCACACGACCATAACACATGAAATCTGTTCTGTTTGATTGCAGATATGAGAGTCCATCTGAAGTACCTTCCGATAACAAACAGCGAACTCAGTGGGCTATGAGTCGCAAAGCCACATTGGAATTAACACAGTAAGAGTGACATTAACGTCAGAGATAACGCAAAATTCAACTGAATCTTCTCTATTAATAGCAACTGGGGAACAGAGAATGATCCAGATCAAAAATATCACACTGGCAACTCAGATCCTAGGGGTTATGGACACATTGGTTTGATGGTTCCAGATGTTTATGCTGCATGCAAGAAGTGAGTGAAGATGCCAATCAATTAACATTTAGAAGTATATTCACTAGTGTTATCTCTCTGCCATAGGTTTGAAGAGCAAGGCGTTGAATTTGTCAAGAAGCCGGATGATGGCCGCATGAAGGGGTTGGCTTTCATCAAGGATCCGGACGGTTATTGGATTGAAATTTTCAACGCAAACACTGTATGTTGAAATCAAGGTGGCGCACACGGATTTGTTGTACATCACTAAACGATTATTAAACTACATAAACTGTTTGTTTATTATTTTTTATTGGAAACTATGAAATAAATATATTTTTAAGAAACGCATTCACATCTCTGCTTCTGCTTCTGTCCCAAAGACGAACATCTCTCTTTTTCTAGCCATTAAAATTTTATTACACGAAGGATGTGTTGCTACTGAATGCACAACACCGCCGCTGGAAGCTGGAAAAATTCGCAAATTTCGAAGAAAAAATCAGAGAAACATAATAAAGAGACGTACCAACTTGAACTTTCTGAAGAACTGTTCCTTCCAACAAATCCCAGACAATTGCTTGCCCTTCACTTGATCCAGATACTATGTGAAGATCATTAGACATGATACCGCACTCTATGTGATATTGTTCCTTGTTCTCGCATTCGTATTCGGAGAGCAGAGTTCCATCAGTGTTATCGAGCAAACGAACATTTCCATCCAAACAAGCTACTACAATGCAGTTTGACTTTTTCGTTTGAACCATGCAAGTAATCGCTACTCCCAAGTCATCACAAATCATCTCTCCAGCTCGAATGTCATAATAACGCACACACCCATCAAGAGATGACGCGATAATTCTATGATCATCAATAACAATTGACGTAATACAATCCTTGGCATCCTTCATGGTTTGGACAGGTTCCAATTTGCGCGTTCTGATATCCCAACACATCACTGTGTTATCTCGCGACCCGGAGACTGCTATTGATGAATCTTCATTAAAACGAACACATTTGACACCCCCAGCATGCACGCGTAACCTTCGGAGTTGCTGTCCCGTCGCAACATCCCAGTAAATTATGCTCTTGTCTAAGCTTGCAGTGACTATGTGACAACTATCGCAACTACCGGCAACATCGGTCACCTCATCCGCATGACCACCATACGTTTTGAGCAGAAGGCCGGTGTTTGGATTCCATAGCTTGACTTTTTTATCTGATCCACAAGACAGACAATACGCACCGTCAACTAAAAAATTTTAATGATTTATGAAAATGATTACAAATACTTGAACAAAAATATTACCATTGTACCGGACAGCTCTGACTGCTCCTTGGTTGCAGTCGATTGTGTTTAAATGAATCAGTGGTTGATAGTCTTTATCAAACAAAGACTTGAAAAAGAAATTAATGATACATTCGAAGTGAAAATATTGCGTTATATTTACCATTTTAATTTGTTACCGCAACAGAAACATTCAAGTTAAATGAAATTACTAATTCAATTAAATCAACAGTCATACAAACACTTCTGAAATGTAAACAATATCTTCTGTCAAATAGAGGAAAGGTTTCCCGACTATCATATTCTAGTACATTTGACAAGGGATGCCAATTTTTATAACAAATTGTGACAGAACTTAAAATGTTTTCTCTTCTGATAGTGAGTTAGAAGATAGAAGTTCCAATTGAAATTGATTTTTGTATTTTTTTGCTTTTAAATAACCGAAAGTCAAAATAACTAGACCATTCTGACAAAATTGGTGATTGCAATTTTGGTGGCTGAAGAAGGGTATAGGGGTGGTATATACTCGCGGTTTATTTTTTTGTAGTGGTGGTGGTATAGGTGCCAGTCGTCTAAGAGCTTCGTATGCAGTTTGTCAACGATAAGTTTATGGAAGTCTTTTTTGCTGTAGATCCGTTTTAATGATGGTTTTTATTGGTTTCTTCTTCTAAATTTAAAAATCATGTGATATTATTTTAACCAATTGTATTTATATTATAGTAGTAAGGTACTTTTACCATATCTCTGTAAAACAATAATTTAAAATTGTATCTATTGTACACTTTATGCCACAATAAATGATAAATGAAATTAAATTTTTACTGTAGATGTTATACAGGTATGTGGGTGCTACACAGGCCATTTTTGCAGCAGTATCCGCGGCTTCATTTCCAGGTATCTCTACGTGTTCAGGTACCCACATTACTTTACATTTGCTTGTATTCTTTATGAGAATGTCTTTTATACGTTGGATTATAGATGAGTTATTTTTTAAGTTCTTAACTGCCAGCAACGTAGAAAGGCTAACGGAGCAAATTATCCATTTACGGTTACATTTGGTAACAATTTTTAATGCCGCTAGCGCTTCCGCTGTAAATACGGTTGCAACGTTTGGTAGGATACCCTGTTTTAACACAGTTCCGTTGCTTCTTGTGATAGCAAAAGCCGTATTGTCCTCAGATTTCGATGCATCTGTGTAGATAAAGTTCCAACCTTCGGATTTTAAGCGATTTTCTTCAGTTAAAAACGCTGAGCGGATACAGGCTTTGCTTGTGTTCCCTTTTTTATATTTTGTAAGTTGAAGAAGGGTAGACTCTGAATTAAACAGCCAAGGAGGTTGTGATGACGGAGTTTCACGAGAGTAGCATATTGGTATTTCTAGGGTTTCTCCAAGTTTGATAGATTTTTCTATAGCTGAGGGGATTCTTCTTTCTTTTAGGCGATTCTTTAGACGGTAAACATCTTTGTCGATCGGTGAACGCGTAGCAAAGTATGGTCTGGGTAGTAATTTGGCTAAGGCTACTCTGTAGTGATGTTCAATGGTAGGGAGTCCAGCTTCAGCAAAGATGTTCATGTTGGGCGTGGTTGGAAATGTGTTCAGACATCTTCGGGTTGTTTGATGGTAGAGAGGTTTGATTAAATTTAACGTGGTTTTTGGACTGTTACCATATATACCTAGGGCGTAATCTATTTTACTCAACATGAGTGTCCTAGTGACATAACAAAGTGAATTTAAGTGGACATAACTCCTTTTGCTTGATAGATATTTTATGATATTGCACCTTGCAGTGCTTTTTTATTTACTAGACAATGGTTCTTCCAGTTATAATTACGCTGGTGTTGAAAATATTGTTGTAGAGCTGAAGGAGTCTAACAACACCAATGTGTGGGGGGTTTTGAAGCATGGGGTATGAGATGCGGTCACGTCCTGGGGTTTTACCCTTTACACTGTGTAAACAGTAATTAAACTCCAATCGTGTTTTTTTTCTTTTCTAATCTTAGCACGGTATTGTTAATAATTATGGGCGGGGATATTCTTAGAGATTGGTTTTTATGCACGATAAAATTATGTGGGAAGTTATCATCATGCGACGCTTGTGACCACGTGTGTGCAAAAAAAAATGTTTATTTCACCTGTTGTTATACGCCGCCACTAGGGGTATTGATGGCCTTGATGGTTGATGAGGTTTTGTTGTCTGTAAGGCAGCGTATTTTATGCCAAATAGTGTGCGTAGAGGAGGAGGGACGGATTGAGGCTGTGAATTGCTCAAAGGATTTTAATTTATAGTATTTAAGTTGTCTACGAAAAGTTGCATTCGCTTTTTTGAATTGTATTAGGCGGTCTAACGTTGGTCTTTTCCTAAATTTCTTCCATGCTGATACCTTGTTATTTCTTAGGGAGGCAAGCTCTGCTTTCTACCAAGGAACTGAGTGTTTATGCCTTTTAGGGGATGATTGGGGGATGGAGATGTTAGCAGCGGACCTCATGCATTTCAATAATGTAGCCGCTTCTTTATTGACTTCGGATGAGGTTTCTTTTGTTACTAGCAGGTTGGTGAGTTGGAGTCTAAATTTTACCCAATCAGCGAATTCAGTCTTGTATTTGACTGTTGGCAAGACTGGTTCGGAATTATGCGCGAGCTTGATGGAGGTAATGATCGGAAAGTGGTCGCTATTTTGCAGATCATTTAAAATACACCAGGTAGTTTTTGGAAAAGCTGGGCCGAGCAACAGGTTAGGTCGATATGTGTGAGTGTATTGTGTGTGGATAGATGTGTAGGCGAGCCATCGTTTAGGATAGCCAGATTAGACTGGGTTATGACATGTTCTATAATTGCGCCACGTGGATTTGTTTGAGGTGAACCCCATAACACGCTACAGGAGTTAACCTCCCCAAGAAGAATTAATGGTGATTTTCACTTTGCAATGATGTTGAAAGGTCATTTTTGGTAAACGGTTGATCTGGTAAGATGTAGATTGCGCGAATAGTGATTGATTGGAAGCTCCGTTTCGATTGCGATGGCCAGTAAATTGGACGTTAAGTAGATTTGCTTGTGTGCTACATTATACATTCTAACTAGAATACCAATGCCTTGTTTGGCTGTGGTGTTGCTAGGGAAATTCTTGAAGTAAACAGTGCATCCCCTTGGTATAAAGGGTAGCTGTTTGTATGGGCAGTGGGTTTCTTGGAGGGCAATAACGCAAGGTCTGTGGTTTTAAATCAGCAGGTTTAATTCATCATAGTTTTTTATAACCTTTAGTATTCCACTGAAGAATATTGAAAGTACTATGATATGAATTAGCGCTGCCCAATTCTACGCGAGTAGGAATGATACGATTTGATTGATACGCACAATGTGTCAATGGTCTTAGTAAATTTATAAACATCTGTGACGTTTTGTGCTTTCATTTCAGAAATGATTTGAGATAGGAACATTTATTAAACATGGTGCATAAACTATGCCTTTTGAGGTGTTAAGCTGATTGTGCAATGTGATAGACACTGGACATAAGCCCGAAAGATTTTTTTTTGACAAAAAACTGTGCAACTTTTTGATTTTTTGTTAGTATTAGAATTTTACCATCTCTTAGTTGAGAAATTTATTCATACTCAGTGCTAATTGCGTCAATAGCTTTCCTGAGAGCGAAAATGCTTACTGATGTAAATGGTTGTTTTTCGTTTCAGTACGGGTGAAAGAACCTGACGAGTCGTAATCACAAGACTCGAGAACTTCTTATTTTTCAGCCATATTTATTCGTTGTTCAAGCGAAAAACGTATGTGCCATTTAGATATTCCGAAGTATTCCCGGACACCAAGGGTCCTTCAAAGTTTGTCAGAAAAAGCGTGTCCTTCTTGATGAGTTCGATCGTTTCCTCGTTACTTGTGTGAAAAGTGCATGCTGTACGGCCCCCTTTCAGAAGACAATCTCTCGTCAAAAGCAAGTTGAATTCTTTGTTCCTTACCTTTGATATGGAAAGAGTGTAGAGTACGAGGGTGGCATTTGCGTAGATGGACAGGAATCCGTACTCTACGGCTTGTATCTCGTTCACGTATGGTAGGGTTTCTATCTCACTGATGACTCTGTTCATCTTCTTTTTATCTAGGAGATTGGTCTTGACGAGGTTATTCTTCGCCAATTGACACGCTCGAACGACTTAGTTTACCTCCCCTTTTAAGATCAGAATCCCATTTAGGATGTCATGTTCATATTTGCTGGTGCTAGGTGTTTCCCATTTTTGAACTGTTCAATCAACCAATTTGTTTTCTTCGTTATGTATCCAATAGCGCTGAAGAGGTCACTATTCACCTTATATTGATGGTTATTGTTGGTCACTATCTGCAGCTCACTTTGCAGGATTCTGTCCCAGTCTGCTGCGTCTGGGCTGCTCGCGATCCATTTCCAGCAGAACCTAGCCAATCTACTGATCTGGTCTTCCGCCCTGGTTGGCCCCTGAGTTAATTTAACCTGTTCCCTATTTGCTGTAGGTGGTATTTAGTCGTTGTCCTTAGTTCCACTCTTTTGATGTACCGCAACGCCCGTGTTCTAGGAACTTTGTCGGTTTATCCTTAAGGAAGTACAATCAAGTTTTTGTTTAACAATGTCATAAAGCTTCGTCTTCGATCCCCACGCTCAATTGCAATGGCGTTCCCGCTGTCTGTTTAGACAAAGCTTGATGCACATTTCGTGACCAGCTCAAAGCTGCCAGATACCATTTTCTGTCAGCTTTGAGACTAGAGAGCGTCAATAATACCATGGAACAAATCCATTTTCGCACTCGTACAGATCTAAAGGTGCATAAAACCGCTGGCCCGTATGGTATCCCTTCAAGACTTCTGAAGAAGTGTTGTTCTGCGTTGGCAAAACCACTGCCTAAGATTTTTCATCTCTCCTCCTTTCGCCCATAGCACTAACGTCCCTTCTTTCCAAGGTCATGTTAACTCTGATAAACCGTCAGCTTACGAAATGTCTTGAATCTTGGAAGCTTCTTTATGACCGGCAGTACGGTTTCCGCAGCACTAGGTTAACAGGTGCTTTGGTGGCTTATATCCCCGAAAAGTGCAACCAATCTTTGCACAATTTGGGCGAAAGTAAGATCGCTGCGCTTGATATTTCAAAAATATTTGACAGATTTATTTTTGCAAACGATGCTCAAGTGAGTTCGCCAATTACATTCCTCTCCTCCATGCATTTCCTCGCAATAATCAACTCGACATGAATGCTCATCAGTTTACCCATAAGCTTACTTTCGGACGTACAGTTAAGGTTAGAGATTCGTTTTTAGACACACCACGAGAATGAAATACTCTTCCCAGCCCAATATTTCCCACTCACTATAATCCACAGACATTTAAGACCAATGTGCACAGGTAGGTATCTCTCCCTTTCTCCATCTATACCGTCCTGTGTCTTGATTTCGGACATTTAAGAGTATTCGTAACCACTTTTGCGTGCGCAAATTATAAAAAAAACCTTGTATGTGCTTTATATATAAAAGCAATACAATTTTCTATAACCATCAACAACATCAACATCAACCCAAGATTTCGAGTACCCGTTTGTATGTTCACGCAGCAGTCCTTAAAAAACAAACAAGTTCGGTTTCTGTGCTGTGCCAATTTGGTTCAATTTTACTTTAACGTCGCCTTTTGTGTTGCAACATATGCTCGGAATTCAAGAAATTAAATTAGTAATAAGTACTCCTTATTATTTAGCAGAAACAAGTCTTACTTGATTTTTAGGTCTTTATTTTCGCAGTATTCTTAACACATACAAATGTATCTATAGAATTTTGAATAATTGCAATCTAGTTTGTATACAGAAGTTCTGCTATTTAAGAGAGTTCTTCCTGTTGTTCTGTTTTATTTTTTTTATTTATAAAATGAAGCAAAAATAAACTACACTAAACAAGTTCATTCCCTTTGCGCCCACACTCACTCTAATCTTAGATTTAGATTTGTTTCGTTTTGGTTGCAAGAAAAACAAAAGAAAAATTATATAAACTCTGTGAAAGAAGATTTTAAGTTTTGATTGATTAACTTAGGACAAAACTGTGATTATAATGTAAAACAAAACTAAAATTTCTGGTACTGTTTTGATTCCAAGCGGTTCTGCAGGAGTTCGAGTTGTCTTCGTGCTTCACACTGCGGAAAATTGTTCATGTCATAGTACTGAGGTGCGTGCGTTAGTAACCATTCAGCTGTTAAAGAATAATTTATTTATCAGATTGAGTCAGATTAAGGTGTCGGAAATATTGATGAAATATTATTTAACTTACGTTTAACGTCTGTTACGGTACGGATGTAATTTTTCGTGGTAAGAACAAACTCATTGTATATGACCCAGTCGGGCTTGTGATCTAAACATGTGGATGGATGCAACTGAACTATTTGGTTATCTTTTATCGTAAGATACTGTCCAGTTCGTTCTAAATGAGCTACTTGCATGAAGAAACCCTGTACTAGTGCTTTTCGAATGTTTATGTAGTAGTCCTTTGACGTGAACTCTGTGCTAGTGCGCTTCAAATTGAATCGATCCATGATGCGTGCAAGCTGTTGACGCACATTGTCAGCCGATTTAAGTGATCGGAAGTTAATAAAATTCTCGTAACACCAGTTTGGATCTTCGTTACCTAGTTAACAACGAAAAACAAACAAAACCAAAAATCAGTTAGAGAACTTCTCAAGAAATAAGAAGTTGCAAAACTTACTTTGCTTGAATGCATGGTAAACATTCAACAATGTCAGATGATCTCCATCGATATGAGCGAACCGCATTTTGGCTTCGTCCGCAGCCTTTTTGGCCTCATTTGGTCGTACAAAACACTGAGAGACTAAATACAGTTTTTGGGGCACATTTACGTCCCACAAATATAGTTGGTTTGTCTTTTTTGGATTGGTTTGTGTGTGATTATGAAGGAGAAGTAAAGACACCTAGGGGCTATGGTTTTATTCAGTTTCATGTGCGATGGGTCTTCAAAATTTATTTAATATTACGTATTGTTTTTTTTGTTGTTGTTTTAAAAATGTAATCAGCTATTAACAGTTAGCGCCACTACTTTGAATTTCCACATAAAATCGCTTTTTAAACAGGTTTTCAATGCGAAATTAATAGAAGTCCAATGTAGTGGAGCTGGTAATCGCACATGAAACTTTATTTCTCTAAAAATACTTATCAATATCTAGAGCAATACTTTTCCTATGCAAATATTAAACTACAACGAAGTGTTTTTGAAACGGATACAATGTTTAAAAAAACCCAGATAGCAAAGTCAGAAAAGGACTTACATTCGATGCTTTAAATTACACACCGTGTACAAATACTTTCTTAAGTTGATATTCAACCTTGTAAAGCGACTTAGAAAAGACATGGTCAATTTAAGTGAGACCTAGATATTTTCGTCAATATATTGTATTTATTATTTCTCCAATGGTTTTGAAATAAGATAACGAATGATAATTTCGCATTTGTTACTCGTGCAAAAATATGTCAAAAATTAAGAACTGCATTAATTGACCAGCAATGAATAAGTAGGAAATTATTTTAACTGTGATAAGATAAAGAGTTTCTTTGAAAAATATATGTTACATCAGGAAGACATTTGTACAAACGGTGATTTGCTTAGAGGAACAGAAAGAGGGGTGTTCCCCGATTGCCTCTATCACTACCCCAACTTGTATCACTTGAGTTGAAAACTGCAAAAAAAAAAGTAGGTCCTCTCCACTCGTGAGAGAACAATAGCAACACAACACGAGTGGTTGCTGAGAAGCTAGGCCCAGGTCCACCTCGGACTGTAGCGCCGTCAATATTATTATTATTACAATCAAAGATCAAACTCTTGATACATTAATAAGATACAAGATAAGATTCGGATAAAAAGCAGAAGAGGCGCGCATATAGTACTGATGACTGCGAAAATTGATAAGAACGGAAGTCATACAGTTTAAGCCTGTAAGTGAACGCTGCTCAGAAGAGATATTAAAATATCAGCTCAACATGATATGCTCCTGTCGGCATAGCTGAAAATTCCATCAAGGATGGCTTTTACGACCTCTCTGACTGTACCTACAGGGATTGTCGTCAGTACTCTCGGTAATGACACAATGACTGACCGCAAAAAAAGTAGTGATCCACCCTCGAATTCGAGAAATTTTAATCTGGATGACTGTAAGCGTTGTGACCAGAACCCTCAAAGGGTTGAGATATAACATGAGTTGTTTATTGCACATGTTAAGCATCAGTTATTTAGATTTGACATCATATCTTCTTCTCAGTTTAGGCACATTAACGATGCATTTCGTCAATACCTCAAGTAGTTTTGGAAATAGTTCTTATTACTGTGAAACTTACGAGACGATTACAAATATTGGAGCACAGTGGGAATTGATACTAAAGTTAGAGTGTGACTTTCCCAAACTGAAGCTAGTAAATGCACCAGTCGCCAACACATAAGTCTATTTGTGTGCATATTTCTGCTCATGCTCATAATACATGCGAAGCACGATGAAAAATGTTCCTACTCATAATTGAAGAAAATCTGAAAATTGATTGAAGGCGTGAAAGAAACGTCAAGCCTATCATTGCATTGGTGACGCTTGGTAATCAATTGCATGTTTATTTCTGTTATATAACCTTTTAGCTATTTTTTCTAACTCTCGACGTAATTAAGCCAGATATTTCCGTAGTATACCTCAATCACACGTTCGCTTTTTAGAAAGAAAATTATTCAGAAGATTCTAGGTAATAACTAAAACGTACCTAATTAGCTAGCGATTTTTAATTAAAATTGGTTGAATTTGTTCGATATGCATGATGGTGAACATAAACAGACAAAGCTGTAAGGTTTAGATGAATTAAACGTGCAACTCTGTCACCACCCAAGAGACACTATATATTACGCTACAGTCCGAGGTAGACTTAAGCCTAGCTTGTACAGCCGTTTCTGAAAAATTGTCTGCCTGGGAATTGAATCTAGACTGAAAGCCTAGAACGTAGAAATCGACGTTCTTACCCACTGATGGTATGACTTTACAGAAAATGTTAAACGCTTTCAAGGAATGACAACTAATTTCGGTTCCATCAACATAATACGAATAATGATGATTTCATGTAAACGACATCTCTCGTATCGATGGTCATTTACATTACCATATTAACGTTAACTTAACTTTTACTACAGAACTTTACACTGTTGATAATGGTCCACATAAATCAATAAATTTTATATTTCCAAATTTGGTCGAAATGAATCGCAGCTCGTGTGCCGATAATGCAAATAGGAATTCACTGCATTCTAAAAATATTTGAGTGAATCAAGTCAGCTCAATACCAATTCGTAATTTCAGATCCGCACCAAAATCGTTGCGGTTTCATATTAAAGTTGGTTGACTGATACCAAAAAACGTAAGCTGGTGATTTCTTTGATTAAATAAATTCCAATATGGGATAAAGATTGCAAGTATAAACAGTGAACAATATATAGAGTTGATCGGTTGGTGGTCGATAAAGAAATATCCTGACATTGCCAGGAATATGATCAAAAGAACTCCCGAAGGTTGGGCTGTTTTGACAAAGTTTAGTATGAGGTCTAACGAAATCGGACATCAAATAAAAGAACTAGCAAAATAGAAGGTAATTTAGAAGGGGTAGTAGTTATTCGTACTGTTTTTCTCTTGAATGGGTTTGACCCGACCACAAGTCTCACTTCAAAAGAAAGCTTCAACAGAAAAATAATTTAATGCAACAGGTGGTGACCCAAATAAAAGGATTAGTGTCACATCAGCCGAAGAGGAAGTCATACAACGGTCGCATTGTCTAAATTGTTTGGAGGAATACGAAATTCTTCGTCATTTGAAGTTTCAAATTGTATGTTATAAAAACTGTTCAAGTAAATTTTGTGCACAAGGACCAAATTTTAATTTTATCTGATTTTATATTTTGTAAGTACAGTCGAGTCCGGATATTGCGACGGTCAAGGGACCGGCGGCATTAGGTCGTAATACCCGGACGAACTGAAATGCGTTCATAGCAATTTGTATGCAAACGTAACATGTGTTGTCTACGTCGCAATAAGCGGTTGGTTGTTATAAGCGAAGTCGTACTAAACGGACTCTATTGTATGTATAACAAAACAAGGTTTTTGCAACAAAAAAAAAAACTTTGATTCTATATTCAAAGTAAGTCTATGTTCGACACAAGTTTTGTTTTTGTTTCGTTTTATCACATAGAAATGTGTAGTGAGTAAGAGGGGTATTGCTTAACATCTGCAACATTGCGCGATAAATGCGATGAGAATCCAACATTCACCCCTCCGGAGGGCACAGCTAATCAGAGCTACCAATCTAAAACAAAACCTACTAAAAAAAAACCAGTCTACACAGTCAGGCTGCAATTAGGGTTATCGAGTTGGCCTGCATAACCTCAAATATAGTCAAGGAATGTCGCTATGAGCTGGCTTCGCCGCAGCAAGAGCGCAGCGTCACGTTAGTTTGGGTTCCAGGACTTAGCAACATTCTGGGGAATAAGAAAGCGGACGAACTCGCAAGATTAAGATCCGCAATTTATCGTTCGACCATAATGTGAAATATCAGCGCAATTCCTAAGGATAGCCAGCCCTAGATAGGGCTGTAAATAAACAGTAAATAACTGTACAACATCTAGAAAACTTTGTCAGATAATAATTTGGCTAGAACAACAGATATCTTTTACAGTACTCGGACAGATTTTGCAAGAATAGTACAGATTTTCACGTGTCATTGGACAATATGCGAACACGTTGCCGAATTGGGTACCTCTTATAATGACTACAGCCGTTACTCTACAAGATAGTTCTAGTCTAAATAAAAACATATGTTATAACCCTCATTTTGAATTCATTTGATTTCAGAGATATGGTATCGAAACAGCACATAGTGTGTGCTAACAGACAGACAATTTCTTTTTTTTTAAACATCCTCCAAGATAATATAATATCCTTTGTCAGGAACCATTACCTTAGGCGCTCTGCATAAGTGTCGAAAGCTAAAATCATTACTGTAAGAGCAAAGCGCACATGAGATAAACTTTCGTTTCGTTTATATCCTTATTCTGTTACCTAACCTAACAAAGCACAACTTGCTAAAACAATGAACCTGTTGTTTGATATATGTAAAGGTAGGATTTTCACAAGCCAAATATTTGATCTTTACTTGTGCTTTCTAAAATCTATTTGTCACCACCTACACGACGATTGCTGTCAATGAACCCTTTTAATAGAGCCCATTACTCTTCGAGTCAAACAACAAACGCATAAAACAAGAAAACAAAATAATAATAACAATTATTAACTAAAGTCTCACCCGACAACATTGCTGTTATTGATAAGATTTCATTCGAACAATTATGCTGACAGCTGGCAATCAACATTTTCGCCAGTTGAGGGTCCAGGGGAAACTCTGACATGATAGCTCCCAGTTCTGTTAGATTTCCATCATCGTCCAAGGCAGCTAAATAATTCAATAGTTCCAAGGCACGCATCAACGTCTCCGGAGCAGGCGGATCCATAAAATCAAAATGAACCAAGTCGTCGATTCCAAGCTTCTTCAGTTGGAGCACCACAGTTCCTGAAAGTAAAGTACATCTTATGTTATGGATGTGATATTCGCCAGTTATGAAATGCTTACCTAGATTCGAACGCAATATTTCTGCGTAGGTGTTGTCCTGCATTTCATTGTTGAACGCTTTTTCGGTGTACAATCTGAAGCATTTTCCGGGTCTTGTTCGACCAGCACGACCAGCTCGTTGTTGAGCGGACGCTTTACTAATTGGTGATACCAGCAAACTCTCCAAACGAATACGTGGGTTGTATACCTTCTGTTTGGCGAAACCTGGATCAATCACAAACACGACACCGTCAATGGTCAGCGATGTTTCAGCAATATTGGTCGATACAACCACCTTCCGACCTATGGCTCCGTTTGATTTCTTTGGAGGAGCTGGCTCAAAGATTCTCTGCTGAAGGTTCGGTGGCAGTGTGGAATACAGAGGAATGCACTTCAATTCACCGACTTCTGGCCCCAAGTTATCAGCATCACGTTTTATTCTTTTACATGCTTCTTCGATCTCCTCCTGACCTGTGAGGAACATGAGAATATCGCCCTCAATGTCTTCACACAGGTGAATCTGTATTACTGTTCGAATTGCGGCTTCCAAGTAGTCGCGCTCTGGTTCGGGAGTGTAGAAAATCTCTACAGGGTGGGTACGACCGGGAACACTCATCAAAGGAGCATTGTCAAAGTACTGCTGAAATTTTCCGGCATCTAATGTGGCCGACATCACGACCAGTTTCAGATCCTTTCGCTGCCGAATGACCTCTTTAAGTACGCCCATTAGAATGTCAGTGGCTAGTGTCCTTTCGTGAGCCTCATCAAGTAGAATAACTTGGTACGAGTCCAGCATGGGATCAGACATGGCTTCTCGCAACAACATACCATCAGTCATGTACTTCAAAAGAGTCTTTGCCGACGAACAGTCTTCAAAACGGATACTGTAACCGACTTCTTCCCCAAGAACTACATCCATTTCTTCGGATACACGCTGTGCAACTGACATTGCAGCCACACGACGTGGTTGAGTGCATGCCACTGCTTTGTTTCCTTTGGAAACAGCAAATTCAACGCACCATTGTGGAATTTGTGTGGTTTTCCCCGAACCAGTTTCACCAACCAGCACTATCGACTGATGATCGTTGAGAAGCCTCATGAAATCTGCTTGGTACTCGAATACAGGAAGCGTTATACGCTTCTTATACAGGTTAAAGTAACGCTGCGAGTAGGGCTTCTTGCTGTACGGGTTCGTCGTGGAGTTCTTATTTGCCACTGCAGTTGCATTGCTACTACTGGCTGCAACGTGTGTTTCCAATGTTGATCTGCAAGAAAAAAAATCTTATAGACCAATGACTGGGTATTGACGACAGAACAACGTTCGTCTCAACAACGTTTTCATTCGTTTGTAATATCACTGTCGCCAAATTGTTCGTAACCTCGCACTCACGGAATTCATTTTCATTTTAATTACATTTCTTTTCAATCAAAGTTAAAATGATGGCAATTAAATACCGTTGATAATTTGTTTTGTGACAAAAGAACAGTGTGATTAAATGAGGAAAAAACCAAGTGGCACAAGCTTGTCCAACTTACTTTTTTGGTTTGCTATAAGTTTCACCGACTTCAATTCTTCGCTTTGACATTTTTATTGTGATATATGAAGTCGGGGTGTTTATATCGATTCTCAAAAACAATATTAAAGTAGTTTTAAATTAATTCTTGTAAAACAACAAACGCGGAAAAAAATATTGAGATACCGCCGCCAGAGTGATTGTGAATTTAAGGGAAATGTGTTTCTTATTAATTACTGAAAAACTTATGAAGTTAGCACGAGTTATGTATGTATGTTGTCCAGCTATGTTCAGTAGTACTACACGTGTGGTGGGTAGACCAGTTTATTACGAACATAATAAATAAAAAAATTGACGTCCCAAAATTCTTTAAAAGCATTTTTACTTAAATCTAAGAAAACAAATGTTTTTTCTAATGCTCATTTTACAGCGGTTCATTCCCCCTCGTCAATCGAAAAATACACATATTTAACATTTGCCGACAACGTATTTCAAGCACACTTTCTTAATCGCCGTTGACTGATTTTTGCTCCGGAGCTAATGTAAAGCACCTCACAAATACGCTACAACAAGCTGTCACAAACATTTCAGTCGCAAAGAGGATTAAACATCTTACATGACTGATTTATGGTCATTTTAACCGGCAAAATATGAGTATGACACTTTGGTTTGTTTCCCGACTAAATTTATTTACATTCATCGAACTCCCCACAGCCCAGACGAGTTTTGCGGAAAATATCGATTTGACAGCCAAATCAAAAAAAAACTTCAGAAAAGTTTTCTATTTCTCATTATATTAACTCCTTAAAAGTCGTTATAAAATATAAACGAAAATTAATATTAAAATGCTAGTAACGATTTAAAGTGTTCGTATAGCATGGTATTAATCGCTGCTACCATCTAACCATGGAAATTCCAATTCAAGTCGCAGTTCGTGTATACCCTTGTGTTACCGAAGAGGCACCATGCGTCCAGTCTATTCCAATAGGGCCAAACACAGGCCTGGGAGGTATATCAACTGGCGTAATTCAAGTTGGACCGCACTCCTTCCCAGTTACACATGCATTGCCCTTCGAGTGTCCTCAGGCACAACTCTACCATCAGACGGTGTATCCTTTAATGAGCTTGTTTCTAGAAGGATTCGATGCATCTGTGGTGACATACGGACAAAGGGGAACCGGTAAAAGTTACACACTATTTGGACGTGGATTCGATTGTGTGTATGGCGAAGCGGAGCAAGGATTGGTGCAGAGGTGTGTGCGAGAGATATTCACACAAATGGCTACACATCCGGAGAGGACATTCGCCGTCAATGTTGGTTGGGTTGAGATTCGTGGTGATGACATAAGAGATCTCTTGGAGGCAGGTAATGTGCCTTGCGCAAGTGTAAGTGAAGTTTTCCACTGGGTTGAAGTTGGCTTAAACAACAAAAGCGGTGCTGAGAATCTCGTGCATACGTTGTTTACGATAACGTTGGAGCAACAGTGGGTGTCAAAGGAAGGTTTGATCCAACATCGGCTCTCTACCGCTAGTTTTAGTGATCTTTGCGGCACTGAGCGGATGTATATGTTGAATAGCATGGAGCAACACACGAGCATTCCCAAAGATCTGGGTTTGCAATCTCTTGAAAGAATTGTAACCACTCTCACAGACCCAGTGTTAATGTACAATGGGAATGGGAACATTCAATACAATCAAACAACACTGACTACGTTGCTGAAGGATTCCTTCGGCGGTAGAGCTCAAACGTTGCTCATTTTGTGCGTATCTCCCCTTGAAAGAGATGTTAACGAGACGATTTACAACTTGCAGTTCGGCTTCAAAGTTCAGTGCGTGAGGAATTACGTAATCATGAACACGTTTTCCGACAACAACACTCCAATTTCACCAGACGTTGTGCCGGAACACATGGGCAGTAATCCCAACGACACTTTTGGACTGCAATTCGCCGCATCGCAGTGGTTCAAATTGGTTTCCAATGCCGAAGGCTTGTTTTCAAAGTGAGTACGATGAATATGTGTATATGTTTTGATTTTTCTCATCGGTTTCTTTGTGCAGACTTGTCTCATCGAATGCAATATCGGAATTGGATAAGGAACAAATCGAAGAGTGGCTATTTCTCAAGCAAGAATGTGAAGAGTGTTTGAGTTCCAGTGAAGTGGTACGATCTCAAAAGCAATTAGTTCCCATCCAAGAAGCCGAAGAGCCGGAGGAAACAGTAAGCGAACCTGAAACCTCGTATCAGCAAAATTCTGACAATGAAAGTGATTCCGAATCTCAACGTGCCGATCTTACGGAGAAACTCGAATCTCTAATGGATGAACTTAAGATAAAGACTGATAGTCTAGTACAGGATAAGTACAAAGAGTTTATTAAAAATCAGCCAAAAGCTGTGATGGAAAGCAACGAAAGTTTTCGACAAGATGAGAGAAGACCGTCGTCTTCAGTTGGAGGTAAGCATATCATTAGAGACTGAGTTCACAATTTCAATCACAATTTAGTGTTTAGTTTCCATTTGAGCAAGCACGATCTAGTTTCAATTTTGTACACAAAATTGTTTCGGTTTTGCTGTAACGTGGAAAGAAGAAGCCTAGTGGTAGGATGTGCATGACCACAATAATTTCAGATTGCGTCCACTCTTGAGGAGACATGTCGCTATTCGGCCGCACATTTCGAGCTTGAATAATTTCCTCGGATAGCCATCAACACAAATGGGATCAAAGAACGCATCGGAAATTACAGAGATTTTCGTCCGATTTTAAGGGTGACCATAATATTAGGTTTATGTGAGAACTTTCCTTATCTCTTTGATGGTCTAGAAGATTGATGATAATCTTATATATTTCATATTTATTTCAAGGGTCTGCAGATTGTTATTCCGTTCGCTTTTAGTCAGCTTCAGCAGTTTCCTCACAACCGCCGCTTGTATTTTTTATTTACATTTCCTTTCTTGCAGGTCGTCGTCGATCTATTCAACCAGGTGCCAGTTTGAGCAGTGCCGAAATCGCAATGCTCAATCGAGTTGCTTCGCGTGAGCAAGTAACGAAATCTCAAGATGAATTCCTTGAAAGCCCAACCGATCTCAATCATCCAATGCGCGTGACAATCAACTCCCCCGTTGAAACTATACAAAAGAAACTTCGAAAAATTGTCACCGACATCGAAGCTAAACAGAGGCAAATCAAAGAAGTCGAACACACAATATCTCTCAAGCAGAACATAATAATGGAACTGGTGAAAAATAACGATACTCGAACAACGGCGAAAAATCGATTCCACAAGAAAAAGGGTAAACTCGAGACTGAATATGAGAAAACCAAGAAACAGCTTTCTAAAGCAGTCGTGAGTGGCAAGGACAAAACTGAGATTGAGCGCTTGAAGGCGCTTACTTCGCACATCGAACAAAGGTTACAAGATTTGGCATCCATCAAGCACATTGCAGGTGAAAGCGGGCAGAAAGTTAAGAAGCTTCAACAGTCGGTCCAAGACTCGAAGCGTGTGGTGGAGGAAATACAAAAAAAGATGAAGAAAGATAAGAAAATGAAAGAGCAACTTGAAACGGAGCTGAAGGCGATCAAGGAGAAGGAGAACACTAAGCAGACTGCTGTCGAAGAGAAAGGAAAAAATCTGAAGGATGTCCAGGCACGAATCTCACATTTGGACCATGTGCTCAAAGAGAAGTCTGACAATTTAGAGCATTTTGGTGAAGGTGAAGAAAAGGAGTCATTGAGGCATGAAATAAGAAACCTTCGTCGAACAAGGGATCATTTGTTGGAACAAAGGTGTTCACTAGACAAAAAGCTGAAGAAGGAGAAGATGTTGTCGTACAAGGAAGAAAGAAAGCTGCTTGAATGTGATGAGGCAATTGAAGCTATTGACGCTGCAATAGAATTCAAAAATGAATTGATCTGTGGCCGAAAGTCAATTGATACGAGTGAGAGGTTACAGCGTGAAAAGGGTGAGCAAATGTTAATGGCCCGCTTGAATAAACTATCCGCAGAGGAAATGCGGACATTGTTGTACAAGTATTTCACAAAAGTAATTGATCTTCGTGACTCTAGTCGAAAGCTTGAGATACAGCTGATGAGTTTAGAACGCGAGAAAGACGCTTGGGAGTGGAAGGAGCGTGTCTTAAGCAACGCCGTACGTCAGGCAAGACTCGAGGGTGAACGAAATGCTGTCCTTCTTCAGCGTCAGCATGAAACAAAATTGACATTGATGCTTCGGCATTTAGCAGAGGAAACCAGTGCCAGCTCAAGTTTCAACGATCGGTTCATTCACCCGGCAGCTGCTGCTGCACTGACCCATCATCCACATCATCATCAGACGAATCCCTCAAATCCGGCAGCATATTCAACCGATTCGGACTTCGATTTAGATTTCTACAAAGCGGCCAATAAGAACCTTCTCAAACCGAAGCATGGTGATATGGAAATCTGTCCCCTACCAGATGCTCTCACAAAATACAAGCCTCTGGATAAAATCAAGGAAAAAGAAAGGGAAACGAAGAACAAACTGTTTGCGAAATTCCAAGTTCTCACAAGATATCATGCCGGAAGCAGCAGCGCCGTGACTGCGAACAGCTCTACGTCAGAAAACAGCAAGAAAAAAGCTCAGCCCGAACAAGCAGCAATACCGCAAGAAAATCTCAAGAGACTTTTGTCCACCCCACCATCCACGAAAGTTACGCGACAGAAAAACAAGATAATCATCCAAGATTCCTCAAGGAAAAACTAAAAAAGACTTTTTTGTAAAATTCTACAATACTTACTCGTGTTATCTACAAATAACTTATTAATTTACATACCCTTAGGCACGTAACAAGCTAAACAATACTCGAAATCAATTTGAAATATTCAAAACACACTCTTTAAGCTCTTATTCTGATATTAAACGTAGTGCTCAAATGAAACAGCAGCTCAATGCGAAAGTGTCATAGAATTTTTGTAGTGAACTCCTAGGAATAAGATTAGTGGCAAATATTAGATATAGTTTTCAGCTAATCTCAAAATTCGAATCATTGGTTTGTCATGATTTAAAGTTGGATAACTCACAGATCAATACTGAATTCAGGAAGGCATTGCTTCATAAAATGTCTCACAAGTTATTTGAACAACAAAGATTACAAGGTGCGTTTAGCTGACAAGAAGACACAACACGCGTACGCAGTGAACGAATATTTAAACTGACTGTACCAACTTTCATACTCCCTGTTTTTTAATTCTCAAAATGCCAATAAGAGCTCAATATACACAATTGGACGGTACATGAAGCCAATATTTTCTGTTTGAAGGAAATGCCTTTTTCATTCGTTGCAAGGAATGTTATTTCATATTAAAAAAAAGAAAAAGTTTTTAAAGAACAAACTTAAGTTGAGTGATATTTAATTAGTTTATAAGTTTTCTTATTTCGAAATACATAAGAATACTCGTAGTTTAGTTAAGAATATTTTCTTTAAGTAAATATATATTTATGTATGTATAAATCACTTTCCATTACAAAGAGAAAGTGCTTTTTAATTCCTTGAACTGATCATGTTAAGTTATTTTTAGGTTTCATAAACATTCATATTTTTTACAATAAACGTTTATTTCCTTTCGCTTTCTGTTTTCAAAGCCGCCATACAAGATATTAAGTAAAAGAAGCAATTAAGAATTAAGAGGGAAAACACATTACGAAAGCATTGATAAGATGTACTTTAAATAAATGTCTAAGATTATTAAACTACAATAAACAAAATGTTTTCCTCATCAAGCTAAACATTTATAAAGACGACAATACATATTCAGTATGTAAAGAGCTTGGGACGCAACTATTACCGATAGGACAATGAATGATCTGGTGCTGGTGCTTTCGTGGAGACCGACAACTCATTAGGTAAATTTGAGTCGGTTTTCCAAGCGGAAACCTGTCATCCTAATGGCCGCGAACTATATTGTGAAGAATAGGTGGAACGGACGAAGTATTTGTCTGTAGCGATAGCCAAGCTGTGCTTAAGGCCTAGTTCAACCCTTTCTGAATTTGATCGGCAGTTTAAATTCGCTAAGGCTTGTCTAGGTCCCGGTTCACCACGGGATCGCAGGAAATGAGATCACCGATGAACTCGCTAGGCTATGATCAGAGTAGGTATTCTCTTGACCTGAACATGCGCTAGGGCTGCCTGCGTCCTTGATTAGGGCTTCCATCGATTGCTGAACCTCTCGAGAGTGCAACCGCAGGTGGCATGATCTAGACAGACCAAGCGCATGCTCCCCAACGTCTGTAAATCCGCGGCTATCTTGTTATCCCTTTACAGAAAAGACTGCAGACAACTTACCGGCGTACTAAAGGGCCACTACACCTTCACCAAACTCCTAAATGTGCTTGCCCTAAGCGACTTCTTGGAGAGACGACGTCACTACAGAGCACTTCCTCTGCCGCTGTCCCGCCTTTGCTCGTATCAGATGGCAGTTATTCCGTGCTGATGAAATGAGAGCTGATGATGTAGGCTCCTCATCGCAAAAGCGCCTGCTGGCCTTCTTTCGACCTTGAAATTCTATTAAAAGTATGTTGCTACCTGCCAGTACAATGGAGTGTTTCAAAAATACTCCGAAAAAAAAGTCTGAAACTCGATGTGTTGACAAACTTACTATGCTAGGGCGGCTACGTTCTTCATTTAGCTTAAAATCTCAAATATTTATATTAAGGATCTGATCAATTTTGTTAACTCTAGAAGATGGTTTGCGTTAATTTAATGACTAATAGGAATTTCAGACATACCCTTCTTACAACCGATGATAATTGAATTCTCAGCTGCGGTCCATAAATCTATTATATAATTATTTTCTTATTGGACACAGGCAAATGTTTAGATAACAGATCATTCAGAAAGTCATTCTTGGAGTTGTTTATGTTGAACACTTTTTTATAAAACAAATAAAACAAGATTTGCACGAAAGCTAATACCAGAAACCATATGACTGAGGCTGAATGAACAACAAATTTACATTTCGTCCAAATTTGTTACGGATCACTTCAATGATCCTCTTTCTTCCTCGGAGCATTGTAAGTGACTCGAGCACAGGGACTCACTATGCCACGGCGCCCACACATCAATGGTCCAATAGAGGGTTATTGCCTGAACGTTTTTCTTTGACGTTACCATTTGTTACTTTGACAACTGGATGGCGCGTTGATTTAGTGCCTGCCCTAAGTTAGAGGTGTCCCAGGTTCGAATCGCAGTGAAAGCAAAGTTAATACGCTTTTATCCGGTTTTTTAAACCTGGTCCAGTCATCATTTGCCGTTGCGATTAAATTAACGGCACTATCACTGGAGCGGTCGATCAGTGGTAGTAGTCTGACTGTGGGTATCACTATGGACCAACATGGTCTAAGTGTTCTGGTGAATTCACTAGCAGCCCCCCAGCCTAACCTAACCTATCATCGTCTTTTCTTCGTAAGTAGTGCAGTCCAGGGTAGATAAAAAGTTGAAAGAATTCAATTGCACATAATCTTTCTCTACCTGTCTCACAGATAAGTGGATTCATCAACTTACATGTACGAGTATGTGCTATTAGTTATGACCGGAGTCGAATGGTTTTATCCAAATGCTGTGCTGCTCGATTTCAAAAAAAATTCATAAGAAATCATGCAGTCACCTGAGACTTGTTTTTATTCCACAGAATGTCAGAGATCAACTTTCACGCAACACATTTCTTGCTTTAAAACCAAATCCATTCTCCGGGATAGTACATTTTTATCCTTAACCTACTTTAACAGAGGTTCCTGTATTCTGATTGATTCTGAAACTGATTGATATATGTATAATGAAAATAAATAATGAAATACATGTAATTAGGTGTTTTTTGTAAAATATGAGAAACAGTAATGTTATTATACTTGCTCCAATTGGGTAAAGGCAACTGGAATGGTGGAAGTTTTTCAATATGCAGCTGGATCTTAGAAGAATGAGATCTGTTAATTGTTTACAGAGATATGAAGATGAAATCCTAAATATCCTTGACCAAATCCAAGCTATAGTTTCGAATTGTCAAGTCATCAGTGGACTACGCATAACATACAAAGACTAAGCATAAAGACCACGAGTGCAGTCAGCCAGATGCAGCAAAATAAGACGCCGACAAGGTAGCACTGCATCGAGCTCAGAAAAAAAAGACCGGCTTTTCATACCCCGGTTCAACCGGACTGTAGCAGCACAAAAAAAGAATAGGACAAAGACCACGTTTAATGTATGGCTTTTGCTTCAAGGAAGATGTTGTGACTAGGTTTGGATTTCTATTTCAAAAATGGCAAAGACTAGGGCAGTGTTGTTGTCATTGGCAGGTTCAATTGTGGGCGCTGTGGCTAAGTGGGTAAGTGCGTTGACTTCCTACTCTATAAGTATAGGTTCGATTCCCGTAAGACAGATTCGCCTCTCTCGAGTCACTGTCAATATTCAAAGACCGTAACTGTCCAGAAAAAGCTTCTCAACTGTCCTGTTCTGAGTCGGTAGTGAACTGCACAACACGAGTGGTTGCTGTAAAAGCTAGACCCAAGTCCGACCCGGACTGTATCGCCATAATTATTACTTTATAATTTGATTCTTCACACGGCTACCGGTTTAGAGTGGTTTAACTACCATAGTTAGTAACTTTTCGCATTGAAGGAATTTGTTGGATTATACACATATGGGCCATAGTGTCCAAGTATTTAATATCACAAATGGTTTCATTAAATAGGAAAGTGGTGGTTTTATTCACTGGATTGCTTGAGATGGGTCAGTTTCGGAACCTTATCTGGCAAGTTCGTAATTACCGTTTAAGTTCCTGTGTTCGGGGACCCAATATGGATTAGTCAAGTGCTGTGAGTCAAGAGCTTGAAATTAATAACAATGATAATATCAGATGGTGGTATAGCCAACATTGATATCATTCTGGTCCATTCCTAATTGACAGGACATCCGCTTCAAAAACGCTGCCGTAGTCAAGGAGAATTGGCCACGCCTGTGGTTGTTAGCATTTTCTACCCATCGGTATAAACTTTAATTGCCGTGTTGTTGATGGAGATATTTGAGGTATTCAGTTCTCGAAAAGTACCAATTAAAAAGGTTTTAGAAGTCGAGAAAGGGAAGTCCTCGGACTGGAGGAGGAGGTTTATTATTTTCAAGTGTGAAGTATCATTTCTAAGGCAGCTGTTGGAATTGTACTGATTGTCATGTACGCATGGCACCTACAAATGCAAATCTGCGTATTTTCGTCAATGCGTTTATGGCTTTTAATGCGCGCCACCTGTGTGATCAGACAACGCTGCTGTGCATTAGAATATGTCTAACAATAACCGTGTATATCCTTGTGAATAAGCAAACAAGTGTATGTGTATATAATTTGAGCATGCTGACTTCTACAGGAAGCTTTAAGTTGGTTTCCCGACACAACAACGTACTCAACGGCGTCGCCTCAAACATTACCGTTCGGAGTCGACATAAGAGCTTAAAGGGTCAAATGTAATAGCCGTTCAAAAACTTAAACTTATGCCAAAAGTAAACAAAAAATAACCTGAAGCATTGTCAGATTTCTTAATGTCCATAATTGCTTATGAAAAGTTAAGCAGAATTTTGCTGTCAACTGACATTTGCTTACGTAGAGAGCGATTCATTTCTCTCCCGCGTAAGTAGGCAAAAGTGAACGAACTTATTGAAACTCAGCGAAGCGGTAATTATGGTCACAATGTAGTGTTTTTGTCTATTTGGTGGTTCAGTACTCTTAACTTTCCGTATGGCCATTAGGCCCTTAAGTCCCCTTCACTCATGAGAAAACAATATCACGCAAAATAGGAGTGGTTGCTGTAGAAGTTAGACCCAAGTCCACCCTGGATTGTAGCGGCACAGCGAACATTTGGTTGTAGAAATATTAAAGTCAATACCAATCCATCTCCGTTTAGAAGGAAAAGGTAAAGGAATATCTCCAAGGACTGATGTCATTCAGGGGCACCTTCTCTTGGGAATCTCAATGAAGGTGTAACCTCCAAAGGCCAGAAAGTGGTCGACCCACTGTGTGATTACAATAATCCAATAATTGCATACATTATTATGTAGATTTTGTACACTAAATCGTGCAAGCCACCATTTACTGTGCGTGTTTCTCCTTTCACATGAATTGAGGTAGCTTAGCTTTTATGATAAGTATAAATATTCATGTATGAAATGTTAGTGACTCATGTTATGGAAGTAAGTTGAAGTAAAGTTGTTGATACAGAACGGAGTAGGATTGACTTTTAGCAACAAGCCCGCTCAGTTGACACCTTTTTGTAACGACACAAAAATGCTTCTGAATTAATTCGATATATGCACTAATGCAAGACTTTCATTCTAGATTCTAAATGAAACTAGTGCCCTTAATGACCAATTTAAAGGACTTCGTCTGCGCCTTTATCATTTTCGATGTCTCACAGGACCATTGATTTGGGGTTGAACACTTCTTCGGTACTATTGTAGAGACAATCTGTATGGCCTAGTCATTTGACATCTTAACACCGCGTATAAGATCTTTTCCGTTGTTTTGTGTAAACGCCTGAAATCGTTTAATTACCATTTGATATATCCTTATCATTGTGATTTCAAGTCAGAGAAGTTCACAATAGACCAGATCCTCACACTATGGCAGATCCTTGAATAGTCCAAAGAAATGCAGATCAACACTCACTCATTCGTTGATGTCAATTCCGCATATAATAGCGTGCAAAGGGACACTCTACACAGCATCATGCCTAGTTTTGATATTCCTGCCAAACACGTCAGGTATTGTGATATGGTCTCTTCCCTCTGGTTCCTCAAGATTGCTAATGAGGTCACCGAGATCTTCAATGTTTTAAAAAAAATGTATAGGCAAGACGATTCAACATCATTCTTGAGAGATCACTGACGTCCTTCCAAAAGTCTGTTCAACTGTTAGCGTATGCGGATAACATTGACCATAACGTCACAATAGACAGCTATAACTTCGAGGTATTGAGTGACTGCCTATCTCCGCTTCGCGGTAAACAGCATTCAGAAGATCGGAACGGTACAGACATCAAACACAAAATAAGTCTTACTAATCAGGCTTTCTTAATGCTCGAAAGTTAATTGAGTAATAAAGTCCTCTTACCCAAGATCAAATTAAATTTGTATAAGATCTTCACAGTCCTGGTCTACGGCGCAGAGGCATGAACGGAATCCAAAGTGGATGTCCTGAGAGAATCACTAGACTAGGTAAATTAGTCAGGCCTCTATGGATCTAACACTTATGGTAGCCGTGCCATGTTAGAGCGCTTGCGCAACGTTACCCCGGCCTGAAATATCTTCAACTCTGAGCTTGGATGATGTCTACGATTGAGTTGGCGCTACAAGTGGAGAAAAACTTCAGCCAACTCGATATGGGAAACTTAAGACAATTATGTATGTATGTTATATTGTTGCTGTATGTTATGCGTAGTTAGCGAAGAATCGTGTTATCTGAGGAGGTTTGCTCCTGCCCCTCATATTGAACATCTTCTTCGTCTGGGTTTGTAGTTTCCCATGTCTCTGTTTCAAAGTAGAACTGAAGTGAGTGAAGTCTTATACTGGTCGTAGTTAAGAGGTATTTTTGCAAGGTGTGATGACTTTTTCATCTATCAGCGTATATTTAGTGTTACTTAGTTACTCATCAGGCCCCCGGGCACGCAGCTTCCAGTCACCAAGTCCAAGTTGTTTGCATACGCGATCCCTTGGTCTTTATACCGGAGGTTCTGTCGTCCTTTCGTTCGCGAACCAAGAGGTTCGGATACGAAGACTCTCTTAGCTGGAGCATTGGTGTTCATTCGCTCGATGTGACTGAACTACGGTCTACGGTCGACGGATATTTGCCTTCCGAACTATCCACAGCTGTACAGCTTGTAGAGTTCGCGGTTGTGCCTTCTCCTCCATTGGCCTTACTCGCAGACAGAACCAAATATCCGACGTAGAATGTTACTTTAGAAGGCACCAAGAATCAACCTGCATTCCTGGTATCTCCGTATATATGTTTAAATTATAATGTTTAAATGTGAAATTTTGAACCAGGATGTGATGAAATTATTAGAGAATAATGGGCAGGCATATCATTGACATCCGGTGGGTATTTGTAGGACCTACTTTAGTTCTGATGTTGCGTCTCAAACAATCGGTTTTTTTAAATTAATCTTTCAACGGTTATACGAGGGATACGAGACATGTTTTTACCAACCTGTTACCTTACAAGGAACTTAAAATATACAGACAAATCATTCTATCTTTCAGCGTCCTCAGCGATCTCAGGTTTGAGGTTTTGCAAATAATCCGACAAGTGCACCTGAATTTTCGGTTGCCATAGCCGTGCTGAATTTTATTAAAGCTAAGTCTAAAACTTTTTTGCATTACTTTAATCATCGAACTTCAACGGGTGACAATATTCTAGGAAACCCTCGTAAAAATTTCGATAAGAATCGAACGAATTCTTGACAGACATTCGAAGAGGTGTACAACCATTTTTTAATCATGTCAAACCACCAATATTAAATGAAATGAACAATCCAACAAATCAGAAGCTAACATCAGTCAGACTTGATTCAAAAATTTCCCTGTGCAGTGTTCTTCAGCATTAAACTACCCAAATGCATGCAAGACAAAATACCCCTATAAAAGACAAGAGAATGAAGGAACAAGAAATAATAGAAAAATAAGGAAAGACTAGCAAAACAAAACCGAAAGATATCTGTCAAATTCACAAGCGAAATTTAAGAGAGAAAATTTCCCTTAACTCGATAGCTGTCAGTCGTGGACAGCATGAGGCGAGGAACAAATATACTTGTATAAGTTTTTCCCTTTCAGTCATCGTCGAGGCGTCGTCGGACAATTAAATTAGAGGTGTTTCTCTACGCGAGTTTCTCGTTCCGGTTCGTGTACACTTTGATGTGTTCTAAACCACCCTTCTAGATAAATAATTCATAGGAAATCTTTTGCAACCCCTTGACAATTTGGATTACACTTGGATATAATTGTGGATTAAACATCATATAGAACACATTTGGATAAAAGGGATCCCCCAACGGTAAGGAAGACCAAAGAAAAAAAACACCTAAGAAAAAACGGTCACCACCCTTTTTGGCTGAGTGTGCACAAAAAAAAAACCTTGCCTTTCAGCGAGTGCTACTACGCTTCTGCATTGCAAATCTATTTTTTTGTACCTCCGATCGATTGAAAATCCACTTAATTAATGCGTACTGGATGTACTATTAGTGATACATTTGTGAGAAAAAAGAATAGAAATTTATTGATTTTTCGCAAAAGTGCTTGGCGATAGTTAACTTAGGGTGTGTACATGTGTTTGCCCTGCGAACGTTTTTTCGGAAGGAAAATCGCGACACTTCCTGTGGGTGGGTCACATTTTGACCGGTGAAATTCAGTATTTGTAGCGGAGTCTGTATTGGGGACGATATTCTAGGTGACAGAGGATACTAACTGGAATAAGTTTCTGAAGAGATTTAGAAAATAGTTGCAAAATTTCATATAAAACCGTCTCAAGTAAATTTGTTTAAATTGTAGAATGAGTTTTTCGTTTGCGCAGGATCTGAAGATGTCCTTTTTTTCGTGTGTGTACGTGTGTTGTTTTACAAACATGATTTAGTGGTCTCTTTCGCACTGGTGCGGTTCACTGGGATCAGGATGTAATCTGCAAGTCTATTTGATTCTGTCCGTCTTTCTGTGGCATGAGGCAGGCAAGCATCCTTTTGTGAAATGCTATGTCTAAGATGTAGAGACATTTTCGTCGTCTAGGTTTCTAAAAGGATGTTCACCCTTAGATGCATGGACGGATAGTGACTGCTGTTGTTGAGTTGTGAACGTTTTTTTTTGTGGGATTTGATTTCCCTTTGCGCCTGTTCACAGGTAGAAAGGATATGATGTGATGGGGTGACATTTTAGAAGGAGCTTGCTTTCCTTTCAATGAGCCATGTCATCCTAATCATTTGCGTAGTTGAATCATCCACCCACCAATTTGGGGTGATTTTGAATTCACGTGTGGTGACAATTTGAATAAGGTTTTCGATCGATTTTGGGTTATTCTTGGAATGAATTGATTTTAATGTGATTTACTACTTAATAATTACAAGTGGGTATTTGTTGAACAAGCCTAAGCGTCATGTTTACCAGGGAAAATGGTTCGTTTTCTTTCCCACCTCCGATTTCGGAGAAATGTTTAAAGTGTCAATTGACACGCAATAGTGAAGTTCTAATTTTGATGTAAGGGCGTGCTTCCTTTTTTATGTTACCAATTGTGTGTAGGCCTTTGTTTTGAATTGCTTTTCCAAAAATGAAATCTATTTAGAGAGCCCTTTGTTTTTTCTTGAAGGTTTTGTGTATCATATCTGTTCGCACATAATTGAAGGAAGTATCTGGTGATTAGTATTTGATTTATAGTCCGACATATGACTATACAATGCACATCTGCTTTATAAATAAATCAGTTTCATCGGCTTATCCATTCGGAGTTTTTTTTTTTTTGTTTTTGACTAATCGTGAGTTCTCCCCTCATTTTGTTCAAATAAAGTAAAAAATACAAATTTTTGTTTTAAAATCTGAAGGCATATTTAATTAAGATGGATCTTCTATTTCTTTGCTCACTTATGGAAAAGTTTTCAGTTGTATCTACTTTGTTTACTTTCTCGGTTTTTGAACCATGGATAGTTTTCTTTTTTTGACTGGTCTTCTAATTACATCTAGTCATATAATATGAGATTTTGAAAGAGAAGCTCGGTCTTCCATTCTGCCTCGTAGGTTGTCAGTTAGGATTCTTTCCTTTAACCGCACTGGACACAACAACTTATATTAGCCAATTCCATAATTTTCCTTCGTTTGCGCTAAAGGTAGCCCTAAACGACGAACATGCTCACCGAACACCTCGTGGAGTTCATTATCGAACTTGCCAAATATGCCAAACTGGGGTGTTTTCATAAACGTCAGTCTAATAAAGGACTGTGTTATCCATGTTCATTAATGCAGATTCACAATCGAACTAACTTAGCTGAAATGCGGAACTTACTGTCCATATACATACGTCAATGTGTCATCGATGTCGAGGAGATTGTAGTTGTGTAGAAGATGTAGTCATTATTTTTTGACTGCAAAAAAAGGCGCGATTGGAAGAAAACAGCAGCTTTGAAAGTCACCATATCATACATCCACTTAGGGGCCCTGAGCTTCAACTACGCATTTACGCCATTGGACCCGCTGCATGCAAGCCTGTCTAAATTTCCCTCAAACAGTCTTCAGACTTGCTTGCAGACTTAAAATAATGTTTAAAGCAGTAACGCATAACAACGTAATTAGTGTCGACGTGCTTGCTTTATCTCTAAGCGTCGACCTCAAGCAACTATTCCTATGAATCCGGGCGTTATTGATATAATCTAGTCACGTTTGTGAACTGAACTTGAAGATTGATTTGATGATTAAGGGATTGCACCTGACAACATAGGCAACTAATGTTCTTCGTGTTGCCGTAATAAAATTAGATGAAATTTGTGTCCTGCAAATATTGCGTCAGTCGTCATTTAACGCAGTTTTCGATTTGATGACTTCTGCGAGTGATTCATTGGCCCAGTGAACTATCGATGACTCATTTGCACGTTTAAGAGATTTTTGTGACTGTAATACATTTTGCTTAAGTATGATTGTAGCTCAAGAATTTTCTGAGATTAGAATAATAATAATCATAATAATATATACGATAAATGCTCATACTTATACCTACCATAATGATATACTTCTAATGGCGAACTTTAAGAAATTTTTTATGACGGCAAACTGTAGAGTTCGCAGTAACTTGCGATACGTGGTGTCAGGAAATAATAGTCGGTTTCGGTCTGCGCCAGATATAGATATCTTTCCTGGCAAGGCACATAACCACTAGACTACTGTGTCCTGCGCCACATCCAACGAACCTTTTCACTAATCAGCGATTCATGAAAAGTGTATTGTAGACCCCTACAACTTTAGTATATAGTTGTACTGGTTTGGTGTTGAATATTTTTCGAGTCGGAGCTCTATGACCTTTTCTCGTCCAAAAGTCAAGAGTTGCTTTGTAATTTCTCTGATCTGAATGAAACGCAAGTGGCGTAAGAAACGTTTGCATAGGTTAAAGTGTACACCCAGAAAAATGAGTGCAAGGTCCAAATACACCAGGCAATTATCTCGATATCAGTGTACAAATAAAGCGCTATTGCTTCAAGCTATCTTTTAAGAATTGTGACTGTAAGGCCTAGCTACTGATGCTGTTGATGAAAACGTTGAATCCGTGGACTGATGCCGCTGTACAATCCGTACAGTCCGTCGTTGAAACCTATATTACAATATCGCACAGAAGCATATTTTTCTTCAAGTTATTTTTCAACAGTTCATGCTTCTACATAATAAACTAGAACTGGAATGATGAGGATCCTTTACTAGGCTACCTTGGCTGCTTGCTCCTTGAACTCAAAAAACATCAATTGGCAAGGATGATCTCCGCTATAACGTTCTCTGTTTGTGTAAACAACTCATTCATGTTTTCGTCAAATCTCCTGCAGCCTGTTATTTCAAAGACGGTATATATTTACTTGGAAAGAACCGTGTTGTGTGTACTATTGTTCTCGAATGAAAAGAAATATGTAAGGTTTGTTCGTTTTAAAGAAGCCTACATGGCAATCTAGTACAGCAGTTATAATGATTTGTTGCATACCTGGGAATTGGGTTGAAAATTATTCCTAGAATTACCTTTGCATTCCATTTCATGAATCTGTTGTACAGAGTCGATTGGGAACACACAATGAAACGATAATTTTTTGATTTTTGATAATGATTTAAATGAAAGGCTTGAAAGTCAAACAAATTTGAATATTCTTTAATTACTTCTTGAAATACTAAATAAAGAAAAAAAAATTAAAAAAAATGCATAATTACAATAAAATAAGATAGAAAGAACAAAAATATAGGAACATTCAATTTCATACGACATAATTGGCTTTTGCTCCGTATTTGGTTATTCGAACTAATTTGTTTGTCTAGATACTCCCATTTCGGGTTCGATTGGGTTAATATCTGTACTGTGAGGTGTTTCCATCACTTTGAGGCAGTTGTATAATAACCACGTTTGCACTTATGCATGGGGTGAATGCCCTGATAAAAATGGAAAGTGTTTTCTGTCCCCAACTTTTGAGCACTATGAACAACATTTTTTTTAAATTGCCAAATATATTCCTTTGTTTATTTTCCATTAATAAATTCCAAATTTTCAACTCCTTCATGGCTCACGGAACCCCATACCATCATTGACTGACCACCATGCTTAGTACCCGTATGAAACTGAATGTTCCTGACTGTAGTTAGTTTAGACTCTCACAGTCAGTCTACTGTCAATTCGCTTTCGAACTCAGTTAAATCAAAAAATTACATTTTGGAACGCATTTTAACTTGGAAAGTGTGGTTATGGTTAATGTCATAGAAAAAGTGCCAACAACAAGGCAGCATAAGATAAAGATGAGAAGATATCTTTAGGTATCAGTTAATCGAAGAGAAATAGCTCAAATTTTAAAGACAGCCTCAGCCAAATGATAACTTTCTTAATAGAATTCTGTACGGATATGTAAAATGTGATCCTTTTACAAAACCTGGATTTTTATTTCTTTAAAGATCTTACATTCTAGTTCTGATGGAAAACGTTGTCTTTAGACATGGGCTGCAGTCATCGCTAGGCGTCATTCTGTCAAGGAAACTCAAACTAAAACTTTATGAAGAAAATAATTTATAGCTTTGTACTAGTGTAAAAAAAAGATGTTAAGGCTATTTTACTTTCTTTTGATGGCTAAATGTATAATACAATACATATATAATAGTTTCGAGGGATGACGAAGACCACATTACCAAAGTATTGTGTCTTCTTTCACGATTCCTTTTAATCAGGAAGATTTTTTTAGAATTTTCTTATCTCGATTCCATATGTTAGCACCAACTTGTGTTTAATAATGACCCAGAATCTAATTTCTTCTGCTGGCCAATAACGGGCATTGGACGGGCATTTGCACAGTACGTGTGTATCTCTTTTTCCTCCAGGCATAGTCTGTAAGCATCATCTTTGCAGACCCTTTCTTATTCAGATGACTTGTGGATAGGGCCATCGAATTTAATGTTCTCCATTTCAAGCTTAGAACTTTCCTCTGTATATATATATATACATATACCGATCGGGTTATTAGCCATTCAGAGAATAATATGCCTTCTATCATGGCTTCACGCATCATGACTATGCCTCATGCTTTCTTTTGTGGAAGTTAACCACTCTTCCTTTCGGTGACACGTATGTGCATGTTTAGTTCCTCAATCTCGTTCCTTTTGAGATCGAATATCTTTTATAGACGGTAACAAGTGAAAGTTAATTGCTATCTTGTTGTTCTCGAAATGCCGACACCGCTGCTGTTAATAAATAAGTCAGTTCAATGTTAGCAATTCTAGGAACACTTACATTAGACTCATTACCGTCGTATGTACAGCTCGGATGATACCCAAACAAAACGCAATATTCTATTTCAAAGCATTTGTCCCTCAGGCAAAAGTAATGACTGGTCTAACAATCATCGTTTACATTCAGTATGCTTACCTCGGTGATATTCTTCACTGTCCATATACTCGATAGATCTTGTGCCACTGATTCCTCTCATGATACTTGCCGCGACTGTTATAAACTTGCTCTTGCCATTTTTACAATGTCACTTGCGTATCATATTGTTTGGTTTTTGTAATATTTACAGTATTTTGTTTTAATATTGATTTTCTCAGTACTTTTCATCAGGATTTTCACGAGCTTCGAATTCTGCCTAAAAAATACTGCAGATGAAGAAATGGCAGACGAAGCTATAGTGACAGTTTTAGATTTGTTCCGTCTAAACAGAATCACCCTATTGCGTCATTTCATGCTCCTTGTGTGTTCAACTTTAAGGGGAATGTCAAAGACTTACCTAGAGAGAATACATGCTTGTTTTTGTCTTATTCAGATTGAACATTATCATTCTTTTTTTATGTACAGTCTGTTTGATAACATCGTGCACGAAAAAAATTAAAGAAGAACTTATAATAATAAAAAAAATCAATTGTACTGGTTTATTTTGTTTATTTACTTGAAGAGATATTTTTATGTTTAGATTCTTGGAGTAGACACCTATTTCTACTCCCTCATCTGTCTTGGATTCATCTGTAAAATTTGCGCAAGATCATACAGCACCCAAAGATCAGATTTCCAGTCAGATCTGGAGTCAAAGTTAAAAATCTTTTTTCGAAGAGAGATTAAGACTGGTACCTTAAGACTGTATCTTATGGAATAGTATCTAGTGCGGTATCCGCACAGACACTTAACCGCTGCGATGACTGCTCCTCATCTACCAAATATATCCACCAATCTGCCTACTATAGTATTTGTCTCTTAAACCATGTAAAATGTTGAACTTTCAACTGAGGCAAATTTACTGGATGACCAAAAATTTAATCCAGGAATTTTAATTCAATCAAACAGTTATGAAAGCTTTTCTTACTTTCCCTCCATTAACCAACCATGTTAAATGTACACCTTCAATAAGTTATTTTAGCTTGGATATTACATTTTCCTCATTAATCTTAAACCATGATATGAATGACCTGTTAAGGTTTTGCATGTATGCCGCTCGTAATGAGCGAATCTCATGCGACAGAAACGAAAAAAAAACAAACAATTTTAGTCAGCCAACTGAAAATTGTCCCTTTTTGTTTTTATAGGACTTTACATACATATTTCTAAAATGCTTGACCCACATTTACTAGGAGTCGTCGGTAGGTTTTGATAAATGTACACACAAGAGTCGTTCAAAACGACAAGCAAACCTGCTTTAGCATGCTTCAAAGTTTGCTCAGATGAGGAAACTCCACTCTTTGTCAGGGAGCATAGAACTTTAGGGTAGGGTAGATTTTGTTTTCGAAGGGGTGTGTTTTTATAAGAAAAATACAATTTTTATAATGAAGGGGGACGCATTTAGTCCTGTTCTTCTCATTTATGTGGACGAAACAATAACTGCTTTGTTTAGGTATGCGAGGATTTCTTTGTTTTAGTTTGTGTTATATTGAAGTTTGAAAAGAGGGTGTGGAATAAGGTGCCTTTGAAGGAAAAAAAAAGTGTTTGGTTTGTTGTCCAAACGATAAGCAATTATTCTTAGTTTTGTTATTCATCAATTGTAGGCCGGAGACGATGAACCTCCTCATCTTCATTTTTGATAGATGTATGTAGTATGTATATATGTGCTATAAAATAAATATTTATTTAGATGGCAGACGATAGACCTGAAGCTAAGTGTTTTGTGAATTTTCATATCCAAGAAAGAGAATCTGCCTCATATATTTCGGTTATCCTATTTTTATTTGTCATACGATTTACATAGTTTTATTCAAATTACACGCTTAGAACAGACTACTTGGCCATATTCTGAACAAAGAAAGGAAAATGTAGTCTCTAAGCAATGAGAATCATAAATATTTCCAAGCCGACAATATTCGCAGTTTGGGAAGTTTTTAATCTTAGCCATATTGCCAGCTTCTTTCGGAATGCTAGAGCTACATGACAATTAACAAACAACATCGAGTAAAATCATCTCGTGGACGTCAAAATGAATAAACTGAACTGATGTGGGTACTTAAACATTGTTTTTGTGTGCTTGTTCTTAGGCCTAGCTTCTCAGCAACTCGTGTTGTGCGTTCTATTGTTCTCTCATTAGTTTGGTGGTCGGCCCTTATAACATTGTGAAGCTCAACAAGATACAAAGAATGACATACATAGGTACAACAGGCACGCTAAGGACAACCAACTTTAGAGGCTCTGACGGTCATTCTCCATCTTCTACCTATTAAACTTCACAGAGCGATCTGAGAGTCTCGGCTGTGGAGCTCAAGACCTCATGGCCACAGTTGCATCCTGGATTCTATATCGAGAGAACTCGAACAGACTACATTCCACCTAAATTAGATTTTTCAAAATATGTTGACGTGCTTCTTCTTACTAGAGCAGGCTGCGATAGCAAGTCTATAGGCCTCATCCCGGATGTGATTGTATACATAAACGGTTCAAAGATGGATTGGGGAGTCGGCGCAGGTATTTACCCAAATGCTTTGAGTATCTCTGCAGCCTATAGACTCCAAAATTACGCCAGCATCATCCGAACGGCAATCCACGCCATTAGGGAAGAGTTCGGTCAACTTAAATCTCATTCGACTACTTTTATGACTTTTACAAGGCAGTTGCATCGACCTTCATAACCTCATCCTGATAAATATTCTATTGACATATTGTCGCCTCTAGGCTCGTCTGACCACTGTGTCGTATCAGCTAATTTCTCGTATTCACTCCACACAGTTAGAGAACAAATTCCTAAAAGAACAGTATAGCTATATGAGAAAGCCAATTGGAGCGGCCTTAACGACTTCTTTAGGAATTTTAACTGGTCACTATGCTTATTCGATAGTGACGTGGATGCCGCTGCTGATACGATCACGAACATCATTCTGCTGGGTATTAGATCCTTCATTCCTCACAGAGTGAAGAGTATCAAACCCAAAGCAAATGCGTGGTATGACTCGAGTTGAAAAATCGTGCATAAATCCGTTGGTCCGGATGGTACACCCCCGATATTTCTAAAGAGGCGTTCTTCTGCGCTGGGAAAACCACTGCGTAAGCTTTTTCATCTATCCTACTCTTCTGGTCTCTTTCCGAGTGGATGGAAACATAATTTGTCCGGCCCGTCTCTAAAATGAGCAAATCTTCGTCACCCTCCTCCTACCGACCCATAGCACTAACGTCTCTTCTTTCCAAGGCCATGGAAACGCTGATAAACCATCAGCTTATGAAGTATCTTGAAACGCGAAAGCTTCTTAATGACCGGCAGTACGGCTTCCGCAGCAACTGGTCCACTGGTGATTTGATAGCATATCTCACGAAAAAGTGGAACCAATTCTTGCACAATGCAGGAGAAAGCAAGATCGTTGCGCTTGATGTTTCAAAAGCATTTGACAGAGTTTGGCATCAATCTGTTTTGTCGAAAATGAGTGCTTATGGCATCGATGAGTCTCTTCTTCTATGGACTTCAAGTTGTTTTGGATGGGTTCAAGTCTGATATTCACCAAATTAATGCTGGTGTTCCCCAAGGCTCAGTTTTGGCTCCGACTCTCTTCCTCATTTTTATAAATGATCTCCTGTCTGCAACTTTTAATTCAATCCACTCCTTCGCTGATAACAGTAGTCTCAGCTTTTCATATTCCTTCCAAGACTCACGACCCTATCCTTCGGCCGTAGAATTGGAGCGGCAGCGTATGTTAAGCACATTAAATTCCGACCTTGACATCATATTTAATTGGCGTAAAAACAATAGAGTGGAATTTAATGCTTCCGAAACTCAATGCTGTTTACTGTCACTTAAGCGATCTCCAAATAATCAGTCTTTATCCCTGAATGACACTTGCATCGAAGAAACCGAAAAACTTTCCATCCTCGGTATGTGTATCAACTCAACACTTAGTTGGAATGACCACATATTCGAGGTCGCCAAAAATGCTGCGAAATGTCTAATTTTCCTAAAACGATGCAAAAAATACTTCACCCCCCCTGATTTGGCTTCAATTTATAAGGCAAAGCTAGAGTATAACGCTCATATCTGGTCTGGTGCTCCTAAGACCTCTCTGCACCTACTTGATAGAATACAACAGCGAGCGATAAAACTTATAGGAGACAGTAATATCGCGAAGACGATAGACTCGCTTGAACATCGCCGTAATGTCTCATCCTTGTCAATGTTTTATCGCTATTTTAACAAACGATGCTCAAGTGAGCTAGCCAATTGCATTCCTCCCAGGATTGCCAGGAATACTCATCAGTTCTCCCTTAAGCCTTAAATAAAAAAAATAAAAAAAAATCCGCAGACATTTAAGACCAATGTGCACAGGTACCTCCTCTCCCTTTCTCCCTATAAACCTTCGGCCCGTGCCTTGCCCGTGTCTTGATTCCGGACACTTAAGGGTATTCGTAACCCCTTTTGTGCGCGCAAATTATAAAAAAAAATTGGTCCAGGAATGCCGCAATGAGCTTGCTGCAGTTGAAAGTTGAAAAACCCTAATCTGGGTTCCAGGGCGTAGAAACGTCTTCGGTAACAAGAAAACCGACAAACTGGCCAGATAAGGAGCTGCCCCTTCCACTTGGGCTTGTAAAATCACGTACTACATCACTTTTGTTAAAAATGGCTAATTCTAGATGGTCTCAGTTAACTAACTGTGTAATATTTAGGAATACATGGCCGGATTTCAACATATAATGAACTAACGATCGTCTAAAGAGGTCACGCATCTGAGATTGCTAAAATTACAGCGATAATTACGGGGCAATGGCCGATAGTTGATCACGCAGTAAGACTAGGAATTCCTCATAACACACACACTCATAACTAACACGACTCACTTCCTGTGCACTCGTTCAGTGCTTGCTGGATCAAGGCAACGGATTCGAGACAAACCCTTCCGAGATATACAAAATGAACATCAAAGAATTGATAATGTTCCTGAACACCGCACAATGGTTCTTAATGCACATCAACATTCAATTTTCAGAGCTGTGGTTTCAAAACGGAATTCGGTGCTAATTCGAACCACCTTACACACCCACTCACAAGTGGAGGGGACCTATAGGGTAACGACAAGATTTGTTCAGCAGTTATACTCTTTGAGAATTGCCAGTAACTCGAAAGAGTGGAGCCGTGAAACATTTTTTGAAAAAAAATTGCTGCTTTTCTGGGATTTGAACATAGACTTGAAAGTCGAGTGCGTTGGTGTCGATGCATATACCCACAACGCTACGGCGCCCGCAGTTTCGACCGAGAATAACCCTTCGAAATCGCTGCTTATCTGTCTTAGCGAAATAACTTTAGACTTACAAAAACACTTATCTTGCCAATTCAGACGACGGTCGAGAGAGCAGAGTTGATTGTGGGTTCCTTTCAAGATAGATTCTTCTGCGGGAAAGAACTATCATGCACAAACTGTATAAAGACGTGAAGGGTGCCCGAAAGATAAAAATTCGACAAGATGACGACATGAATATTGCTTCCAAGAAGAACATCTTCGGGTTTCAGCTTCCCGAGACATACACAGGCAGACTTTATTGTGCCCCACATTCCATTTGAACAGCTGACATATTCCGTAGTGTCTCTGTACGCCGAATTGCCTTTTTCCAGTTCTTTAAAAGAAGTCCCCACAAATTCTGGAAAAGCCTAGGAATGTGGCTATTAAGAATTTAATTCTTTAATTATCAAATTTCAACATCATTCCCCTGCGTCAGATTTACAGATTTAGAAGTGCCCCGAACGGCATTTAAAAAATTAACGAACTGGAAAGGAAACTCATGGAAAACAATTCGTTTTTCGCTTCAAGCGACACCGATACCTGGCACAAGCGTGTCTCTCATTTCAACCCTCAAAACTGAAAACCAATTCTCATGCACAAATGCACATCACACTCACCGAGCGTTTGAATGATGTGTGTGTTTTTTTACATTCAATAACCGGTTTCCAAATCTTTTAAACACGACCAAGGGAGAGCTTCGGGATTATTTTTAGACCGCTCTGGCTGTATTAAATTTCATAACCTAAATACGTTACGTTCGTACGTACGACTCGAGTATCCGCGTGGCATGCAATTAATTGAAGTAAATTAAGAGGTTGCATTTGTTTTGTTTTTGTCCTCTAAGTGCGGAAGAGAAATAACGTATTTTTATATGAACTCGTACTTGTCTGAAGTATGCCCACCCGCGCACAAGGCTAACGTCACTCACTCAGAACAAAAAAGAAATTAAGTCTGGTTGCCAGACAAGATTCATTTATTTCATGATCTCCTCCGGCTGAAGTTGGATGGATTAATTGCAACAAAGAGGATAGGAGAGCAATGATTAGCTTCTTCGGAAGAGCTGCGTTCTGTTGTTAGGGCACGTATGCCCTGGGAATGAAGTTAATTTCGACGTTAATCAATTCTAAGTTCGGTCGTTATTTCCCACACATGTGTACGTGTATATGTACGTTTGAGCTTATTTAATTCAATAACTCAGGCGGTGTATGAGTCGGACGAGTCATCGAGCGAGCGTTCCGGAAGCCATCTGCCTGCTTGTTCCAACCCCTTAATCAGTTATTCCAGTTTGACCTTTTGTTGCCTTGTCCCGGTATGAGTCACAAGCAGAACGCAATTGAATAGGGATGTGGGGTTGGATTTTTATTCGTTTTTTTTTGTACTCCGACCAGGAGGGTGGGTAATCTTTGTGTTGACTCAAGCTTCACAGACAAGTGAAGAATGATGTTGATAGGAAAAATCCGCGCTCGCAGATGTGAAGCATGCGCTTCTTTTGTTGGCATATGATGAAAGTGTGTTATGAGGTCTTGTAACGGTTTTTTTTTAGGAAGAAATCTAGGTCCCTCCATTTGTGTGGTAGCTTGAGTTTAAAAAATAGGTCAGCAAGGTGAAAGGCTGTATATTCGAAGGACTTGAATGTCCTACTTGAGAAAGCGGCAGACTGTGGTACTGTTCATGATTTTGATTTGGAGGGTTAACTAAGCCTTGAATTTTAATCAATGGCTTCGTGTTTGACTTTTGCCAATGAAAAGACCTCAAGTTGGTGTGTAAGTAAGGACAGGAAGTAAAAATTTGTGAGAATGAGAAGGGGGTTTCACAGTGTTGCATTTTCGTGGTTGAATATCTGAGCAGCCTTAATCTTACGAACGAACTATGGTGCTTGCAAGGAGCGTCTGGAAAAACGGAGACTACCAAAAGTCTTGTGAGTTTTGGTCCTAAAACGTTGTTCAACAGTTTAAATTCAACGGCAACAATGTACTTTGTAAAGGGTCTTCCAATAGGGACTGGCCGTTGATAGCGGCCATATTGTTGAAGCTATATCTGTCAAATTGACTGTCATTTATTCAGTTTGTTTTGCCAAATCACCATGGACGGACAAAGTGTTCAGCAACATGTGCAAATGACAAAATTGTTTTATCAAAATGGGTGTTCTGTTCGGGGAACGTTCCACGCTTCGCTCATTTCTTGATGGATGGGTACGTCAACAAACAATATTGTGCAATTTGGTACGATACGTGGTATGGTACATGAGCGTCCAATGCTTCCCGAAAAAAATCGCAGTTTGGTGTGGATTATGGACTGGCTGATGACTCCGGTCCATATTTCTTTGAGTACGACGTTGGCCAGCCAGCCATCACCCCCAACAGCGAGCGATATAGGTCGATAATTACCAACTTCTTTTGGCCAGAATTCTCCAACAGGATAGCGCCACGTGCTACACAGCTCACCCCACACTGGAAATTCTGTACGAGCAATTCGATGGCATGGTCATCTTACATGAAGGCGATGTGAACTGGCCACCGAGATCGAGCGATTTGACCCCGTTAAACAGAAGTCGCAAGTCAATGTGAATAAACCGCAAACCACAGCGGATCTTAAAGCCAACATAATCTATGCTGTCGGTCAAATTCAGCCTGATTTATGAGCTAGAGTCATGGAAAATTTTACATTTAGGATGCGTTCCACCCAGAGAAGCCGCGGCGGACATTTGAACGATCTTATATTCCATAATGGCATCGACAGGGTTTTCAAACGAATAAATTTTGATGATACCTCACACACAGTTTGTTTTATTTAAATTTTAAGATAGGATATACTTAATGATGTGCCCTTTACATGCACGTATTAAACCCTAGCTCGTCTGCTGCTTGCTCATCATAGTTTGTTTTGTATAAATTCGTATGAACTGATCTAAGTACGTCCAGTTGCATTTCAATCCTGTTATGTGACATACAAGATTGTTTGGGTGTGGCCACTTCGCCTTTCTCCCGCGTCCTAAGTCAAGGGAATTGGTGGGCAGAAGATTGACACAAATGATTATACCACGAAAGATTATTACTGTAGTTTGAATCTGTTTGACCAAGATTTGATGCTGATAATTTTAAGCTTTATCTGTTGTTTTTTTAAAGTTCCAACAGGCTTGGTGCGAGATTCGCCTAAACTATACTTTTTGCTCGCATATAGTGTTTCGTCTGAAAATCGCTGATAACCCTGATTGCATAGAGACAGTACGTTGACTCCGTCACCCAGGTCAGGGTAGGAGGTATGACGGCCGTTTCAAAAGAAGTTCGGACCGGCGATTTCCCCGAAACAAAATCCGCACAAAACAGTGAGTTTCTCGGGATGCATTTATTCCTGGTGTATCGCGTTAGGATTGGCATTGTCCCAGACAATTTTTTTTGTTTAGATGTTTAAACATCTCATTGACTTCGTCGTTCAACATAATTTTTTTTGGCAAAATGTTTATTTCGAAGAGCTCAGTCAGCGAACACACGGCTTTGATGATTGAATAATTTCTAGCTAATGTTTGCTGGAGCAAACATACCATACACTACTGAACACGTTACAAGAAAGATGGTGCTTTTATAACATGGCCACTATACACAAACACATTTTGAGTGTTCATATTGGAAGACCCTTTATAATAGCTACATTCAATTGTAGCATCTCTTAAAAAAACATTCTTTCTGAGTAAGTATCCAGTTCACCCTGTATTGCATGTGGCGATATTGCATTGAAGTCTATCAAAATGAATGGACTATGTTAGTTGTAAAGCCACGCGTTAAGATTTTAATGCCTTGAAGTTATAAATCTTAATCGCAAATAAAGTTAAACGACTGATCATTATTTCAACAGCTGCACAACACATCTGCTAGGGTAATCACTTAACTAAAGCAAAATCGCGTAATTTCTGAGCAGGCACTTGTTTGAATCTTCCCTCGCTAACTATAACTGATGCTGGCTTCAATCATCGTTAAAAAAGCTGTTCAGAAAAAATTCACAACCACTATAACTGATACTACAATAGTCATATGAGTTGAAGCAAATGCAATGATCTGCAAAATCAACAAATGTATGCACATATGCACATATGTTCCTAGATTCAACATCTGGTTGAGATAATCCAACAACGTCTAACCTTGAATCATTTGTCTCGTTAACACTTAATTCGCACACAAAACAAGGAAAGGGTCAAAGATCCATGATCTAACCGGTTTTCTTTCGGCGCCGCCCTGAAAGTCGTAATAAACATGCACATACTAAGGAATGTTTGCCGAAAAACGAATTGAAAGTAGGCTCTAAAAATGTTTATGGTTAAGTGGGTTATTCACATTGAGACGTATCTCTGACAAAGAAATCATTTTTATTGGCTTGCATATCTTATTCAAAAAAGCAAAGCTTGAGAGGTATGTAAACAGAGAAACATGGTGTCATGAGAGTTCAAAAATGAATTAGTGTATGTAACTTGCCCAGAATCAATTGTCGCATTTGAAGTTTATTGAAAATATTTGAGTAGATAATGAGTTAGTCCTGCAGTCGTGTGTATTAAGTCCTAGTTATAGCGATCATTTTATGCAGAAATTATGGTAGTTCTTAAAGCACCGTCCGGACTTATGTGAGACGTAGTATTCGCTTGTGATATCTGTACCGTTACGCACAGCAAAGCAGTCATAAATTCCTTGAAAATAGTGGTGCTAATAAGCCGACGGTAATTTTTGGATAAATCATCATTTTGAATAAATCCGGCGTTCGAGTTTACTGTAAAGTAAATGAGATTGAACTAAGTACCTCTATGGGAAAGCCCTTAGCTATTTGAAAAATGTTACTTTGAGAATTTGGCTACCACCACGTCCCACATCTCTAGAATGATCTGTCCAAAACTAGATGCCACAATAGTTTGATCTCACTCGGGTGGTCAAAAAATTGGCATTATGATAGCTGTCATCGCAAAACACTGCCGAAAAGGTGCTCATAGGCTGGGAATAGAGTTCTTCTATCAGTGGGACTGCAATCTGAGGTGGACATGGTCCTAGTTTCTGCAGCTGGTTGTGCTCACGTGCTTGTTCCCCCACGAGTGGAAGGCATCTACAGTTTTACCAGTACAGACTCCGAACCAGTGCTGCCAGTATTTTCAAATGGAATTTACCACAATGGAAATTACCTTATTGGTCACAATTAACCACTTCCTAAAATTAAATCAAAAACGACTCAAAAACTATTAGAATTAGAAAATATATTTAATCCATTCCAGTTAAAAAAATTGTATATTCTATTCAATTTTGACACTACCGAAGGTGTTTGTTGGACAGCATGATACCCACAAAAAGGTAAATTTACCACAACCTGGTAGCACTGCTCTGAACGATTAAATTTAAGAAGCGTTACATTGTCAGAACTCTAATCAACAAGACCACTTAGTCAAAGAAAAATGTTGACGTCTAATCTAATGCTGCTGTGATGCGTTTAGTGATTTGAATTCATTAATACGTCTGAATACCTCATAATGAAATTAAATTCTTTGTTCTCTCAGGGGCATCCTGTCATACGGAGTACCCGCTGTATAAACGTTATATGGAAGACAATTATAGAAAGTGGCAGAAGCTCTTTCTGCCAGGTGTTGTGGGTGGAGCAATGTGTCATCATGCGTTGTCATAGTTACTCAACAAAGAGCAAAGTTCTGAATTTTGTTAGCAACATTATCATTAATTTGTGTGATAATTCCACTAACTTCTCTACATATATGACACATCGTAGACTGAACACATCTTTGCTGTCATTGGACAGCAGTTACAACGAAGACGGCTGCTGTACGATAAACTGGTTCTGCTTATGGAATAGATAAATTTGACTTAAGTTTATAGGAATTTTTCTTCTCATAATTTACATGCGTTAAATAGTTTAGCCATAAAGCATGGCTACGAGAAAATACGGGAGACACAGGTTATAATGAAGAGCAAAAGTCGACCTTGGCCTTGTGCATTCAGGTGGTGCGGACTGTGAAAGACATGGCCACAAATATTGACAATTTTATCTACTACAGCAATGGCTCTGTAATTTCTCTATACTTTTAAGGCAATTGTGTGCAGATCAAGTTTTTAGAGGCCGGAACATGCATGTTTTATAGGTATTCGTCTTCTGCAAGCAGGAGGCTGGAACTCAAGCACTTGTTTTTAGGCTAAGGTTAGGTTAGGTGAGAGTGATCTTCACCCAATTAGAAACTTAATGCGTTCTTTGTGATATCACAAAAAACCAAATTTGATACCCATCTTCGCGGTTGCTACATATGTCCAACAGCCTATAAACAACTAGTGTCAGTATAGTATAGTACTGTGGGTGTTAGTGCTGTTTTATAGCCGCTTTGTTGTGTCCACTTCCGGTAGTTAGTAGATTATTTGCATATCATTTTTTCAAGCGCATGAAAGAGCAAAACAAGTGTCTCGTAGGAGGCCCCTAATCTTCTTCTGTGGTTGGCTATCAGACAGTGACTAGTGATGATTTCCATAACAGCCCTCATTTTTCTGTTTACTGATAGGACACATAAATCGGATGGTCCTATAAGTCTCCAGTTTCTTCAATCAATCAGTAATTGTAAGTTATCATCTGTAATGAGGGAAATAATGCTTTCCGCCTCTATAATTCATATTCATTCATATCGTTGACAGTTAGCTAATTGCCTATTGGATTGGTTTTACCTCTGCTTGAAATACACTACAATAATTTGGCAGGCGAAGAGCTGAGGTATCTCCGCGAAGTAGCAAATACTTCCATGTCCATGCGGTCATGGATCCTTACGTGTACATATCTAGAGCAGACCGGTTTTTGACTTTATTGTCTGGGATCACTGCTCAGTAGATTACTCGTATTTCAAGGTCCTTTAAGCTTATGAAGCTTTGCTTTGGTATCTTCATCTTATGGAGAATCGCTATGTGTTCTTTCTTGCAGGTTTTGCTTCACCGATTGATATCTTTTAGTCACAGAACCGCTTTAGTAGCCGATAGCTTATTAATGATATCAATCAAGAAGTGGGTAGAGAAGCAAGTACATGCAGGTGTTTTGATTTATCTTATCTTATTAATACTGTCTTTATTATTCAGTACTAAACAAACAAACACGAATGCCGTACGTTGGTGCCGGTATCACAATTTTCGTGTACAATAAATTTGCCAATCTCGTTTGACGCCCCATTTGTGTCCTGGAGCCCTCCTACAGGTGTAGAGGGCAAACACCGCCTTTTTAATACGGTCCTGTTAACGAAAAGTCTGATAACATAATTCGAAGCAGCCATTATCAGTACACACTTTTCCAAAGGTCGTCCATATTTCCATCTCGAAAATGAAATAATGCCAAATAAAAGCGAAATAAAAGCAAATTTTTATTTCACGTCGCCTACTTAGTTCAGCAAGCAAATGTAAGTTAACCGTTTTTGTCGAGTAATATACTTGTTGAGTCGCAATCAAAATGCTAAATACCAGACCATACCAGTAAAATGGTTTAACTAGCTTAACGAACTTACTATTTCTGAATAACTTAGGGGAAGTTTAAGCTGATATTAATCCTAAATTTCGTCTTTCAACATAATCTAGCAGAAATTATACCTAATTATAAGGAATAAATAAAAACAGTAGAGAAGAAAAGAAGAATTTGGGCTCTATGTTTTTGGGTTGGAAAGACTGGGAAATACTGATCTGGGATTTGTATTGCAAATACTAGAGATTCATCTAAAAAACGAGTCTTTAAACTTTACTGTTCCTATGTCGGGATACTAACTTTCAGGTATACTGAACATGCACATACGACGCGAAAAACGAATTTCAGTAAAAGGACGAACAGAACGTGGCCTATCGTTGAAATCAATTTTACTAGGATGAAAACAAGCATGCTATTGGCGAGGTGTTAATTCCGATAATGTTCCTTTTCTGTAGAAGTTTCGAGTGTCGCAAAATGTTGGGAAATGTTTACTGTTCTGTATATTTAATTGTGAATAACTTTAAAACCAAGTCCAATCACAAAAATGTAATCTCAAACTCTTGTCCACTGGTGGCAAAGCACTGAGTTATTTGGATGCTATCTTATGATCCACAAGTGACAATATAGTTTGATAAAACTCTCCAAACAACGCCTCTGTACAACCTAATTATAAATAAATATATTTTTAAATAAAACCGTATGTAATCTATTTTTTTCTCTTTTCAGTTCGCATCAAAACGCGCGTTTAATCGCGTGCGTTCGCGGCGTTTCGCCAAACATAAAATCTGATTCCGTGTGTTCACCGGTTCCGTCTGTCTCGTGTTTTACAGCGATCTTCGGTGTCATCCATCGATCGAGTGTGCATTGTAGTGGTGAAGTGAAATAAATAAAAATTAAAAAAGGACAAAATAGTCCTTTTCATAAAATAAAGTGATTAAATTAGTGAATATAAATTTGTTGGATACCAAAACGCAACAAGCAGCAACACCAAAAATGGGATACTCTATAATAAAGTGGATTACCTTGATTGCGGCATGTATTGCCGTCGGTAAGCCTTAACCCTAAACTTATTAATTATTCTGGAATTCACACATTATTGGGCTTGTTGTGCTGTCAACGCGCACAAGTCTGCTTTGGCCCTTAATTAATGCATCATGGACTTTTGCAGTGATTTAATGGCACTAATGTAGTCTCTGGGTTATGGTTGAGCTTAAAGACAAGTTTATTTAAATATTTTTGCTTGAGTTGGACTTGAACGATGACAGTGAGACTGGAGAAGAAATTGAGTGCAAATCTTTGAACGAATCTAAATCAGTTCTCTGATTTGATTAACTCAAGTCTGAAATGATAGTTGACGGTTGAAGGTCAATCTGTAATTGAAGCCGCCAATTTGTGTGGCGTCTTTTATTCGATTTCTTTGCAATCATCAATTTGAGTGATGGATATGTGGATACATATGTAGTTAGTGTGGTTGATTGCTTAAGTGAGTCATTCGAGTTCCACGATGTTTGTCGTCTTTCGTATGGGTCACTTTATTTACACTGAACGATGACTCTGTTTGTTGTTGGTCTTGATTCCTCGCGAGAGATTGTAATCAGAGGAAAGTCGTCATTGCCAGAGTATTTTTTCCATAAGAATGGAGAGAAATTTCAGTGGTTTGGAGTTTTTAAAAGCAGGATGGTAGAAGAATTTGTAATGTTTTAATAGGTTTTTTAAGAATTTTGATCTTGAATTTCTACAATAATTGCTTTAATGTCTTAAAAAAGCTAAGGGTTTTATATTCTGTGTAATTTGTATTCCTTATCTCAAATAAATTATCTGTCAATTGATTCCAATACGATTCCACCGTATAGTTACAGAATAAGTATCAAAACTTTTCATATTTAGTACCAAAATACATACGTCACAATGACAGGAAATAACGGTATAAATATCGTTTTTCTGGATAAGGGCGATTAAATATTCTTTAAAGATTCTTCTTAGACGACTGGATGGCGCAGTTGGTTAAGTGCCTGCCCTAAGTTAGAGGGGTCCTAGGTTCGAATCCCAGTGAAAGCAAAGTTAATACGGCTTTATCCGTATTTGCCGTTGGGATCAAATTAACGGCACTATCACTGGAGCAGCCGATCAATGGTAGTAGTCTGATTGTGGGTATCACAATGGACCAACATGGTCTAAGTGTGGTGATGAATTCACTAACAGCCCAACAATATTAACAATAACTAGATCTCCGATTTATTTTTGTTGTAGACATATCATTGAAGGACTTATGAAGCTTAAGATAAGAATTGCGCCCCCAAAATCGTCCAATTGTCGGTTACGCTCTATACTTATTCACAAAGATATGTACTTCCACACAACATTTAATATTTTTAAGGGCAATACAAGCAATACAATAACGCATGATGAGATAGTAGAAATATAGACCACAGTATTCTGTGTCATTCTCCTCACTGTTCGTTGTGAGCTGCATCAAAGTGTTGCAAGCTCTTATCATTCTTAGAGTGGACTAATTTTGCTGCTTTCGAATGCATTGAGTTATGTTTCTTAAAGCAAACTAGGCCAACTTTTGGAATTTCCGGTTTTTGATTTCCACATCTATCTATATGTGGGCAAGTGTACCAGTTTCATGCTCGTCCTAGCGTACTGGCCAAGTGCGGCTTCATTCTAGGACTTTGACATTAATGGAATACAAGAACTTAAACAATTTCAAGACAAAGGCTTAGCTTCAGTATTTCAATTGCAGCAAAGATTAATGCATTTTTTTTACTCACGTGTCATGTGTTACGTGTTTAGAATGATAATCCATATATGCAAACGTCTCCGTTGTTCAACACGATTTTCTGTATGGCACATGGCTACAAATTGATCGACATGAAGGCGTGACTTCTTCCGGAGTTGTGTATAAATCATTGTCAAGGCAAAAAGAAGCCTCATTTGTGGTCTCTCTTTGAATTCTTTGTTTTCGTCGTGGCTGCACTTTTTCTCTTGCTTTTCGATGGGGTCAGTTGAATTCAAATGCTACACGAGGTGTACACTTGTCAGAGATTCGATATGTGTATGTAAATCACTTCTGATTAGTTATTAGCTAAAGAACGTCGTCCCTAAGATAAATAGTTCCGATGACGTATGATTTGCATCCTAAAAATGAGATTGTAAATAATTAAAAGCGTTGCTGTATTTTTGTATCAGTCATCATACCCATATTAATAAACGGTGTTACTGACTGGTGGGTAGTTTGACATATAGCTGTTCACTAAACTCCTTAGTCGGCGTGCATTTGCATCAGCGGAACACTTATAACTAAGCTATTTGCCGCGGTAGACAAAAGAACGCAATTCTTTTGTGCGGTTCACATCGATTAGACTGAAACCACTTCACTTATAGATAGGTCCTTCAACTGGATACAGGCAACTGACCATATTTTCCGCAGACTTTACTTTTAAAAAAAAACGTGTAGTCAACTTTCCACCTAGGAAAAACTCTGAGATTGGCCCTCGAGTGACTTTAACTTTCACATTTCTTACTTCTTGACTGACTAAGCAGAAATGCTGGCGATTAAGGAGGCACTATTGGAGTCTTTGAATTCGAGCCTCCTGGTTCGAAAAAGAGACGAAGGCTGTAGCTTCGGTACAAAAACCAAGTGATTGTGGGCACAAGACAACTCGGTCTTGATGACTAAAAGCATACTGTCCGGGGACCGTCAAGGAATGAAGTCGGCATTGGTTCAGGCTCAGACTCTCTATAGATCAGTAGCCTATGAAAAAAGTAAGAAGTGTAGTGGCTTAAATACTACGTTTCAGGTGATGTCAAATCATATTTTTGGAAGTCTTCAAAGGTTCCTCCTGGTCATGAAGATTCTCTGGACGTCTTTGGTTAATGTAGATCTTGATTCATTGATTGACACACAATCTGGAGGCGACCTATAGTGTTATGCGTACCCCGAACGGCTAAGTTTGAGAAGATATGAATGACAACTATATGAAAGTTGCATGTTGATCGGGGTTTAATCCTCAACGGACCTTTGTGTAGAAGTCAACGCACTTATTAACTACGGCCACTACTATCTTTAAAAAATCATCGAATTTAAAGCAGAACTGCCTTTTCTGGTGAATACCATGTGTACTAATTAGGAAAGTGTCGCACAAAAATTTAGGGCTCCCTAATTGTCAAATATTTCGTAACATATTTTCTAAGTCAAAACATATGTATTTTAATTCTCTATTTCCAACACCCTTTACCCCCTTCGTACAAATAAAAAGTTCAACCACTTTGAGTCTATTTGAGTGAACTCCCAAAGGAGATAATAAAATATACGCTCTCCGATACGCGGCCCACGATAAAGCTCTAGAGACAAAAACAAAAAATAACATAATTTTATCAACAGCGGAATTTCTTTTGAGAGATGCAGGGTGGGGACGACGAGCTGCCCACCAACAGTACACAATGAATCCCACGATGATTCTATGAGTCTCGGCTAAGATCACCAAACTAAACCACTTTGCAAATATTTCAAGCGGCACATGTGCATTCACAAAGCAAAGGCAAATCTTTAGATACAAACTCATTATCCGTATGTGAGGGGAAACCTTTTTGTTTTATCGGCTTCCATTGTTAATCTCTCTCTCTGTTTGAATGTGGTCTGGTGCTCTGTATCCAAATACGATTTTCGGTACAATGCAGGAGCATTTGTTTGTTTATCGTCGGAGGCTTCTGTGGCTTGAAAAAAAAGCGCAAATAAAAGAGGTGAAGTGCTGTGGAACAGCGATAAGGATAGTGGAATGTGTTAATGCGTGTGTGTTGAAATGAGGAACACATTTAATGGTCGTTTTCAATCTAAAATGGAAACGTCATACATTTTTTAATTGGAAACAGAAAAGTTGGATAGTGCAATTAGGTTAAGATGGAATTTAACCGGAGTTGTCCAAAAGAGAGGTGTTTAATAGGAATCGAACACATATTAAAGGTCTTTGCCACTCACTCTATAGTTGACAGTTTGATTCACCCATGGTTTCCACTAAGTTAGATGTGGAGCAATAGTCATGACTTTTTATTTAAAGGCAATAATTTTGTGTGGAAATTAAATAACTTGAATGTTTTTGCTAATTACTTTCAATGAAGGCGTAGTGAATAAGTACGTCGACTATTGCACTGAAGGTTCGTGAGAATCAAATCCAGATAAACATGCCAATTCTCAATTTTACGACACCACCTCTCTTGAGTCATGGACAATGCTTAGAGAGTATAATTTTCATGCAACTTAGACTTTCGGAGTCGGTATAAAACTATAAAAACACTTCACACGTAAGCGGAGAATTGTCCGTAACACAGGAGTGGTTGCAGTAGGAGCTAGGTTCAAGGTTCAAGGCCACCTCAGCACTATATTTGAATTAAATTAATTTTGAACAAAATTTGAACTTGAAAATTTATCAGATTACGGATAATTTTGAAGGCTGCCACAGTTTACAAATTATTTTACATTTCATCGTAACTCATGAGTCTACAAAGGAGTTGGAAACTGAGCAACGCTTCTGATTCGATCGACGATGTGGATGAATGTGACAAAAGTGACCTCTGGTTCCACTACACTTGTGTGGGAGTAGATAGCTGTGTTAACGAGCAGGAGTTCAATCTGTGCTCAAAAGTGAAACACCACTCTCCAAAGTCACAATCGATACCCACGTTTTTTCTACCACGATCTCAACTTCAACAACTTATAACCTCAACACCGATGTCATTGGTTATCAACCTTTTTATCACCGAGAATAACAGCTTTATTTTCATCCGACGAAAGAAATAAAGTATCGTTTCTGTCTACAATCGCCAATTCGACCGTTGAAAGACAAGGTTCGCCTCCAAATTATCTCAATCAGGCAAGTAACCCTTCAAGGTATCGACACTCTGCAACCAATCATCGATGCAAACCAGCCATCATGTTTGCGGCAGAACGAAAATCCTCCATCTTATTGCTTTTCCTTTGCAGATAGTTCCAATTATGCTTCAGCAGCGATCAGTGGCAATAACTTTGAGCAAACTAACTAGGACCTAAGTCGTGGAAGCCAACATCATGCGTCACTAATCGCAATATGTCTTCTAGAACTCCAGAGAGAAGTCTCACATTTGGAGATCTAGAACACAGTTGTCCCAAAATATCTCTCAAGTAATTTGCATAACTTTTAGAAAAAATCCTATGAACATGGGAATAACTAGAGTTTTTTCTAGAGTGTAATACTCCGTAGACTATAGTGTTAAGAAAGTTACCAGTAGTAATTTTGATATTGTACATCCGAATTTAACGTTTTGTTGATGACTTCAAGGCGTTTTGACTCTGAAAACACCATTTCCTTGTCCCACCTTTAAAATTCTCTCTAAACCTATGTTTATGGTTTTTACAAAGTCTTCAATGAGTCCAAGATGACCGTGTATAAAACGGATCATCATATACCAGATTCGTATATTAAAGTCGGAAATTCGTTGATATTTAACAAAAATAGGAATGGTCCAAGAATTGAATCCTGAGGAACACCTCTATAAATGGGACGGGACACAGAAGTACTGTAGACGAAAGTATCAAAAGCGCCAAAACCCCTTCTATGCTTGTAATATTTGTTTTGATCAAAATGTTGGGTTTGGGGCCAAAGGAACCCACATGATCTACACTTTAATTGTAAGGCCAATCTTACTGTACGGAATTGTGGTATGGTGAAATGCCCTGAAGAGAAAATGTATTGGTGTCACTGGGACACTAACCACTATTATACATTTTGCATTTTTGCGAAGAAGTTTTCAAAAAGACGGCTCAAGAAGGTAAAGAGAACAAGCTGTTTTATGTTTAGACATTCGAGGTATATTCGAGGCACAGTAACGTACCTGTTGTATAAGCCCTTCTTAGATTTCTGTTCCTGGTTATTGGGAGTACTGTGTTGCAAATATTAATCCTGAATGCCTCAAGCTAATAACCTTCTTCGACCGCAAGTTTTCAATTCTTATTTCGTCTAGGGGTTTCGATTATCACAACAGGTATGTAAACATCTGTACATATTATATGCCCCTATTGCGATTGTCAATCATCATTCGACAATTGTCGATAGCCGATTAGGTTTGGTATTGTGATTGTCGATTGTGATCGACTCTAAATTTGCCGAGTGAATTTTGTCGTGAAGAATTTTCTGATGGACTTTTGAAATGTGTCAGAAAATTAAAATAAACAGTTTCTTGTGATTCGAATGTAATTTTATTCACATTGTTGTATTATTGATACAATTCTACTGAAATTTTAATATAGCCCAAAGATAAATTCGTATAAGAAACACATGAAACTTCTTGTAAAATGTGTGCATGTCCCGTCACAAACACAAGCGTCTGTTTAAATGTACGTGAAATAAAGAAGTGACAGTGACAAGAGCGTATAATTTTCCAAACAAAAAAATGAGATGATGGGAATAGAATACCCAGGCTCATTTAAACACAGTCCAAGGGATTTGAAGTTTGCAAGTGACAAACATCACAATATGCATGACGTTATTCACAACGAACACAATTCTTTGTCGATTGAGTTACAATATACCAAAAATGAAATAAATCTATGCACACAGCGATAGTTGATTCGATCGACAATCGAAATAGGGGTTATAGCGTAAAAGAAAAGGAGGGCGGAGTTTTTAATAGTTCTCTTAACCGCGTGCATCCGACAATATGAAGCACTGATTGTCATTCCTTTCTTTACTTATGAGACCAATGACCCGCGAAGTGTCACCTCCCGTTCTTGACGGTTTCGAGCAGGCTGCTTCCAGTCATCGAGACCAAGTCGGTTTGGTGTTCCTCTGCTCGAACCAAGAGATGCGGATTCAAACACTAGTTGTCATATGAATGCAGCATATTTCGAGCTGAAGTCCTCGCTATCCAAAAAGCAGCCGATAGCCGAATAAGAAGCACTGACAGTTTACATAAGTATAAATATCTTTCTGGACAGTCAAACTGTCTATAAGATCCAAAATTATTCTAAACGGCTGTTCCTCTCTCCAAGAGGTCAATCGAAAGAACACAGTTTGTCTGTACGGGCTTGCTTGTCCCCTTGTATTTCTGGAAATTGAAGAGCTTATGAATAGGTCAACTTGGGAGTAAATCTCACTATAGGACATAAAAACTTTACCCTAGCGATTATGTATCAATTGTCTGAAAAAGATCTCATACTACAAAGAAGAGCCAACAGTAAATGGAGCAGGATTACATCCTGCAAAATATTCAAGCTATTTTGACTGAACTACAACGGAAAAAAAAGAAAAGAAAGATCTCTTGCAGCAATGATCAATTAACCTTGGTATTTTTCAGAGGTTTGTAATAGGGTCCACAGCACCTACGCTGGTCTACTTGAGGCTCTGACCGTCACTCGAACTCCAAATCACTGTAAGGGAAATCTCAAACGTCTGTGATTCATCCCTTTAATAAGCAATCGACGTCCCCTTAGGATAATTTATCATTGAATCTTTGTCCTAAAATACAACCATTGGTTTTAAGGCCTTTGTCGGATGATGTGATCATCAAAAATTGGTTGCTCTGCATTTGTCTCGTCCGCTGGGACGAGGGAGGGAGAACATAGAAATCCAGTTGTGATGCGTGTCCGACACGCACTTTATTAATTATTTTTATTAGTTCTCCAGACATGGAAATTTGAGGGTTTTCTTAATCGCTCGCGTCTCATCTTTCCCCTGCGTTCTGGTCATAAATTAAGATTGAAATAAGAAAATACTTCCACTTAACTTTATGTCTATACCGTTCTCGAATGTTCTTTAGTGTTAACTAGATTTTATTATCGAGCTTTTGGAGACCTTTCGAAGCCGAATATTATTCCAGAGACACATCACTCAATCATTTCATTTAACTTCTTGTAGGAAGCGGCTTGCTTTTCAAATAAAACTCTCATAAACCACACTAAATTGAGTTTGAAACGAAAAAATAAATCGACGATATGAAAATAGATTCAGAAAATGTGTACCTAAAAATATCATCGAATGCACACATCTGACAATTAGTGCCCAGATATCCTTAAATACACATAAGAACGCAGTACATGTAACTCCTCTTGCATTTGAAGCAAAATACCTCGACCGTGTCCGAAACAACGAACAAATTTCTTGTATGTATGACCTCAATATCTCGGGGCGAATTTTTGAAATGCAATAGCCGAGCAAATGCAATTATCGTGTTATTCCCGGCATTGATAGACGAATTTGACGTTAAAAAATGTGAAAAAAATAATTTTCGAAATTAATCTTTCACATTCCGACTAAGTGGTCGTTATGAGAGTAAAGTGAAACACTTTCGGTGTTGACGACAGTCGCTGTCAAGCGTCAGCTGTAAGAATGAATAGCGAATAGCGAATGAACAATGAGCGGGAATCATTCACGCGGTACGTGGTTAAAGGTCGTCGCCATATGAGTATTTAGCGAAATATAACTGTTGTGTGATGATTTAAAGAGTCTGATTGAATAGGTCATCATTCAATTAGTGATCGTTAATGGCACACATTGCTCTTAAATGGACGATGTGAGTCTAAAGTCTACGAATTGTAAGTGTGACTGAACTGTGTTTGCACAAAGGCCGCATTTAAAGTGTTGCCACTGCAATAGCATTAAGGGAAATAGTGGATAGATATGATTTGCAAATGACCCAATGGATGTAAAGTCTGGGGAACTATACATGTGTTAGAATAGAATCGCGTTCTCGATAAATTAATTGCATCGATCTGAATAGAGTTCCAAGTGGAGTGTTGCTGTGTAACTTTTTGGTATAGTATTCAATTAAGCGTACTTTGTACAACTACACAATTTTAAATTTTAACATTTCTGATCATCTACTTCTTGATCCCTTACCGTCTTTTCAATTTTTATCTAATTGTTTTGCTTGGCGGCACGCAAATACGAAATCGTGTAGTTTAGCTTTTAAATAAACTCCGTCTTTAACATTCTGGACCAAAATTGTTAAACTTCACTTTCGTTGAAGTGTACAGAAGACGTTACAACCAAAAGGCAAATTTACTCGCCTCCCAAAATCTAAATAAATTCTCCGTTAGGATACTAAGTACAAATATGTAGAAGATGTTTCTTTTCAATTCCGTTCCATTTCAGACTTGTCAATCTAACAATTCATGACACACATTTTCTGACGTCCAATGCTAGTCTCGTTCCACCTGACAACACTTGCCAATCAAATACAAATACAAAGACAACAAATCAAATTTTTATTCTTCAATCAAAAATGTGTACGTCCCATTTTTAGATGGAGTTTCCTGTTACATCGAAGGAGTACAATTAAAATTATCCAAGCGTCATTGATCGCATTTGGACAGAACAACCATTCCTCGTTATTTGACGGCTGTGGCGGCAGAACTTAGAATCAATTTATCAAGTGTCACTTTGTTTTGCTTTTATTCAATACGCACTGAAGGAAATGAATTTGCCGCTTTGGCTTCTGTCTATTTGTATTCGCAGGAAACCATTCGCTTCGCACCCTCGTCGAATTTAGAAGTATTCAATTTCACTTTTGCGAGGCGTTTAGTGAGGGCGGGTGTGCAAATTAAACAGAAGCAAGTCTTGGACGGTTTTTACTTTTTTTGATTTCCTTTTTTCTCGTTTGGCTTATGTCACGAATTCAAAAAGATATCTATCTATATTCGGTTTCTTCGTTTTTTTCTTCGTTTCTCCACCACACACCAGTCCGTCGTGGATGTGCACTAAACTCTTCGATCAACTGCATGTTTCCCCGTCCTTGGCGTCTTCGGCTGCGTTTCCTTTTGTCACAAAAGAAAAACTAAAAGTCAATGCCAATGACCTCATGTGGCTCCGTCTGTGGAGTGAAGAGACTCAGAAACAATTCTTATTGCCACTTGGCTGGTCTTCGATGAAATCGAAATGATGACGATGTTTTTTTGTTGTTGTATTTTTTCGTTATTGATTTGAAGATTATGAGTGAAGTGAATTTTTGTTTTGTGTGAGACATCAATTTTCTTTTGATGGACTTTGGATTAATTCCCTCATACATATTTATAGGTATTGATGGTTCAAGGCCTCAGTCAATTGACATTCTAAGCGACGGGTTCATTATTATAAAATTATATGGTTGGTTGGTGGTTGCTCTTCAAATTGGTTGTTGGCCCTTAAAAGTCAGACAAGGAGCACATAATTTATTCGATCCATGTAATCGTTGAGGTGGAAGACCAGTGGCTTGGGAAATACCTTTTAAGGAATTCCCTTACGTGAACATTTATAGCCACCTGCACAAACGATATGCGGGTCAAACCCAGGTTTAGAAAAGTTGAATTATTCAGACAACAACTTTGTGCATCTGAAAGCAATGGCATACAAGTTGACAGATCTACCTAGATCTTTTAACTTACATGATCATTTTTGACTAATGGATTGGGGGTAAGAATTGATGAGTAATGACGAGATTGATCACATGGGGATCAATTAAAGATGAGCTAATGAGTTAATTTCCTTATAGGCGTTGTTGCAATTTCTTGCAGCTCTGTTAATAAGACCTACTCCCACCTCTGCAGTGCCATCTGATATAGATATAGGTTGGCTTGGGCTTTTGTTGAGGGAGCAATAACGGTTAAAAAAAGTCACGTATGTAGAAACGAACCGGGGTATAACGCTTTGGATACGAGCGGGCTTTTTGAGACAGCCTTGAGCTATAGAATACCGATGCAACGATGTCTTTTTAGGCTGAAGTGAAACAAGTACACAATGTCCAACTTATAATATAATATAATAATGTCCAACTTAGAAGCAGTTTTATTTAGAGGGAAGAGAATTTCAAGGTGCTAGAGAATATTAGATATTTATATCGGCTATTGCTCTTATAACTGATAATAGACAAATCTAATGGTATGTTTAGTTTCAAGAGAGGAGGTCATTACCTTGATACTACCTTTATGCCTCCATAACCTTTCATCCGCTGCCGGCTAGCTCATATAAATGCATCAGCGTCTTTGGAGTATTGGTCAGGAGCCTAACTCTACACCTCGCGGAGTAAGAAATACCCAAACCTAAGCCTTTAACGTAAAATTTCCTTCCAGATCAGATTATGAATGAATTCTCGGTATCTATCCTTAGAGACCGTTAAAAATTGGATCATGAAATGTCGCAATTCTCTCTGAAAGTCAAACCACTACTAAGGCTTTTTTATTCACTCGAGTAAACTTCAGAAATTGTAGTAAACCGTGAAGAGACTTTAAAACTACCAAGCTGTAATTTCTGAGGATACAGTAGATAGGCCCAGAGCGCATGAACGAAGCCAGTAGTCCAATATGGGCGAAATCTCTTATAAACTAGATTTATTGGAAGCGAATGCAATGTGCAGTTGTTGGCAAAGAAACAGCGATCAAGGCAAAGAAAGTCCGCAGTCTTTAAATTTGACAGGAATCCTTTAAAGAAGAACGTTAAAGGCGCTGGACAGCAAAATTCATACCTTACATTCAGCCATGGATTGCGAGAAAACACTGCGAAGTCGACTACTTTCTGACAAAATTTCTCTAAGCCAATTTCGGTCGGATAAATGGAGATGAGTAAGTGGTAACCTCAGGCTATCTCAACGAATGTAAAATATGGAATATGGGAGAAATAAAATTGGAGGCGGCTATCATACTATACATGGTGCATGGTACTATACATGGTACACAGGTTAAAAACCCAAGAAATCAATCTAGACTGACATGACTTAGGAGGGCAGCAGGAATAACTTATAGATAAACAGTTCCAAGCTGATGTCCTGGAACAAAAGAAGGCCGCAAGGCTCTGACAACGCTTCAAGAAAATTTTAGGTAGTTAATAAAGGAAAACATACACATTCTCACAAAAGTATCCGTACGAAGTGAATTTTCTAGATATTTCTTAAATGAGAAGCAAAAGTTGCATTTTAAATAAAACTTATAACGTTCATAAAATTCTGATTTGCTATAATCAATATGAAATTGGCAACCTAATTTTCCCAGTTCCCAGAAAACCATTGTGCGGATACTTTTGTGACCGAGTTGAGTGTATACGATGCATGGTCATTGATTTTCTTTCATAATTGTATTTATTTTTCTAATCATTTCAAAAAATATGATTTCTAAAACTCTGCAAAATTTGCGTTTTCCCCTTTTTTGGGGCACGTTCCCCTGCAGAGTTTTCACCATTTTGATTATTCATTAATTTCTGGTGTGAAGTGGTGTATTCAAGATTCATTAACGGTTACGAAACGTTGTAAAAATTTCCTTGAATTGCGTTTTAAAAACTCCAAACTCTGTTTTGAGATTTTTACTGGAATTCGTCTTTGGTCCACCGACAACAAACGTGGCATCCATTCTCGCCGATAATTTTTTCTTGTCCAGATGGCCATGCAGGATTCGAATTCCATCGCTCAAAAAAAAAAGTTGGCAGATCTACATGTATTTGATTTTTTTTGGTATATGCTCAAAAAAGAGACAAAGATGTCGGAAAATTCTCTACGCAATCCGAGCGCAATCTTTCATCAAAGTCAATAATTTTGTAATTATTTAAATTCAAGTGTCGCATTTTTGAACAGAAATTGATTCCGATTCATCACTAAGAATTTATTTATCTATGAATCTATTGCTGTTACATTATGATCGCTACGGACTATATGTACGTGTTTAATAAAAACATTGGCAGAAATAAAATATATAAACTAACTACGTACGTGATAATCGCTACGAAATGTTTGAATTAATTTAAGTCTTTTATTGCACTTGACACTGTCCCAGTAAATCTTTGTACATGATTCATTTATATGCAGTCAACGTCAACGAGCTTAGTTGCCAATTCGTCCAGGTGAAGCTGTTATTGCCTAGAAATCTAATAAAAAGCATAAAATAGGAAACTTGTTAATATTTCCTGGATTTGTATTCTTTGTCCAATTATTTAAGATCGTTCGTGTGACCATTCAAACAACAAAAATGATCGTCTCTATTGTGGTTTTTATTCCAATTCATTTTAATAAAGCGTATAACTTAAGAGTCATGCTTAATAAACTGAAAGTGATGATTTTTTTCTTGAGTTCAGCCCAGCTACAGAGAGTTTCAGTCAGTACACGGAAAGTGGACTTTTCTTTGTACTACAGTGCATCTTTTCAGATGTTTAAATGTTTTCCACTTGCGTTAAAAGCTACACTGAAGGATTCATTATAAAACTCTTTTTAATTTACAGGAACACTGATCAAATTACAGGATCTCATCAAATTATCACAGTCTTAAATTGAGATTAGATTGGTTATACAAACGTCTTACGAATATCTTCCTTCATGTAAAATGTCGATCAATTTACTTTTTCTTGCAGAAAAATTGCACTATAATTTCCCATCTATCCACACCCACAACAGCAGACAGACAGATTTGAATACAATCAGACAACATTGAAACCGATACGATCGTAAGCTAAGACCAAAAATAAGAATAATCAACCTACTATCCACTTTAGAATTGTCTGAGAGTATCTCATAAAGGGGACACGTCTAAACGTTTTCCCACCTACTCAAATTACATTTGAACAAAACAAATGCGGCAAAAACTCTCACATACAATCAGAACGGTCTACGAGATAAATTGCACAATTTCCTTTCATATCGCACAGACACGACGCTCATCCACAGTGAACTATGCCAACATAAATGGTTTGATTAAAACGTTTCTTGTTTGTTGTTTAATGTGGATCACACCCCGCAACGCAACTATTATGGAACGGAGAAGTGTCAACGACAAGCAACACTCGCTTACAGTCGTGATTAAGAACTTGCATCCAACCGCAGATCGGAGGAGTGTGCTGTGTCGTATGCACTTAAGATACACAGTGCCTACGAGTTTTCCAAAGATAAGTGGGACGAGTGTTGTAGACTCGATAAATTTGATCTCAAAATTGCGTTGTGGGTGATGTTTTGCTGCAACAAATTCATGATTCTAAATGAAGTGAATGAGAGGGATGCTCTAAATCTGAGAATTATTTGCTTGTTCATCAATTATCCGTCAATTGTTTTAAGTTTTTGTCTAATTAGTGCCCGTTGTATTGATGGAATGCTAGTTTCTTCTTCAATTTTGGTTGATTTTGTTCCCTGTTCTGCTTGCATTTCATTCAAAAATTATGCCTGTCACGCTCCAGAGATTTCAATATCGTTGATAAACCTAATTCCGACGACATCCCACAAGAAAACAGTCGTCATCACTTCGCTGACCTATGAAACTGTTTTCAGATCAGGTTTACTCTTAAATTCTAATAATTTTGACAATTTTGATTCACCCAAAACGTTGTCTAAAGCGAGGAGGAGTGGTATATCAACATGGTCAACATTGATATATATGTACCTAGAAATGGACCAAGCAACTGTTGAGAAGAAACCCGAAGTATGGTTTTGTCATGAATTACTCACATAGCACGTGGTGGACAGTGTCAGAGAGTCAACTATGTTAAGAAAACCTTTAAACGGACTATAAACGACATTCGAAAACGTCAAAAAGCCAGGCAAAGAGTGAGCCAGTGTTATGATTGACAGGTAGAAGTTGAAGCTCTGCCTGACTGCCTGTAAGTTGCTTCTTGATGATTCACAGCTTTTATATGAACAAATCGAGGGATCACCTCAAGTAATTGAAAAAAACGTCCTGGTATCGTAATCCACAAGGACAACGCTTGAAACACACAATGCTTATGCTTATATCAAAAACGACGAGCCCTTTGGTGGAAAGATTTGATGCAATTACTGTATAGTTTGGAAACGAAACTGGGACTATGGTTGTCTTCCTGCTTTAAAACGCTGTTATTGTGTGCTCCTACCGTAGGCTACTAGTATACGCTCCTGCCTCATCTTCGAGGACTTGATCCCAAATTGATCACGCATTCCACGTTTTCGAGCCATCATTCGCCTTTCTTGCAGACTAGACCAAATATTCGACAAAGATTCTGAACTAGGAAGTAACTTGGGATCAGCTATACTATCATACATATCGTTCGACTTCAAGTACAATTAGAGTATCGTTGTTCGAATACGGAGTTTTTACTCTGGTTATTCGGACAAACCGAAGTATCCGCGATTACTTACCTATTTACATACTTGTAATGCCAGTGATTCATGGAGAGTCTGAGCTTCCATCCTTGACTATCGGGCACAGTCTACTTCCAGTAGCCAAGACCAAGTTGCCTTGCATTCACGAGCCCTTGATCTTTATATCAATGGTTCGCCTGTTCTTCTCGAACAAAGAGGCAGAGTCGCAGTCATTTGGGTGGAGCATTTTTGTTCAAATGTATTATGTACACATTCTCTTTGGTCAACTATATTCGTTTGTTCGACGTGGACGGATTCCATAACTTCCGCATGATTTGATCGATGCTCCCACGCAGTAATTCTCCGTCTGTTTCGAAGAGCTCCGACGGTTAGCTGTAAACTTAGACCTTACTCTCTAAAGCGTATGCCCTGTTATTGCTTTCAAAAGCGTCAAATTTAAAGAACATGTCGTAGAGAATATGGGGAGTCTTAAAGAATGGTGGAAGTTTGCAGGGCGGCTGCTGACTTTTTTCAGGTGACATCATACGTTGATTTTAAAATCAATGGCTTTCATAAAAATACCGGTATTTCCTCAATACAAAGTTCGTGAGAAAAAATATTATTTCCCACATTTGTTTGTACAATTTCCTTCAGTATAACCCACAACAGATAATGTACGAGGCAATCTATCAACCATTTAAAAGCCCAGAATTCTTAAGAAAAGCAATACGTCCAACTATCAACATTATTTGCAATTCAAAAACATTTATGCTCCGAAGGGTGTTGACGACAGAATAATGAATTCGATTCAATGGCACTGAATTGCTGACTTTAACAAATGAAAGCGCGATAACATAAAACATTCCGGAACGCTTAAAAAATGAGTCATAATCCATGGGAATACATTTGGTTACCACTGTCAGTACAGTCAGAGTACAAAAGCAAAATTTTCATAATTTCCCTTGGACACTGTAAGCTTTACTTTACTGGATTAGAATCAGTGCGACATCTCAACGTGATTATCTCATTGCTAGTCGTCTTTTGCAATGAGTAATCACATTCAGAGAATTGCGAAGTCCAGCATACTGGTCGGATTACATTCGATCGTCTTAGCAAGCACTTACACTTGGTTAACGTAACCGAGCTACACTCTCATAGACTCAGTCTTTCTTCTCGCTGCACACGACCGCGACGAGGTGAATTGAGACAACGACACCGGGCTTACGATTGTCATCAATTCAAAAGACGAGAGAAGAAGCTGCGCTGGAGCTGTTCGCATAATTGAATTTCGCGGGTATGTTCATTAGGTCAGCCTTGTTATTATGCAAACATCTCGTTCGTTTTGGTCGTCGTCGTCGTCGTCGTTCGTTTGTTCGTCATTGAACATGTGCTGTTATAATTGAAATTGAGAAGACAAATGCCTGAATGTTCATAGATTCATTTTGGGAATGTAAATGTAAACAAATTGGCCAGTTCATAATAGATTAAACGAGCGACAATTTACGATAAATAAATAAATGTGTGGATAGATTTTTGAGACCGACCAGCAGTGGTACGCGCTACGTCCTCATTTGGAACAGTTTGTGAAAGAAACCAGCCACGCTGTGTGTGGAATTCAGTTCTACGCTTGTTTTATTAACTTCCAGCCGCCAGCCAACCGGTGTGGGTGTTCAAAAGAGACTATACTCATATAGATACATTCTCGTGTGATAATTTGAACCGCAGTTGGTTGGCGGGATTGTTTTTATTTTTCAATTTCATGTGCGGGTGCTTGTTTTCTATTTGCCAACATGATTCTGGATCGAAATTGCAGCTTATGGCGAAGTAAATAAAAATAAATTTGCCGACTTGGAAGTTGCTTTCTACCACAATCAATGATCGGGCTGAATACAGAGTGATTCTTTCTTTTGCCAAAAAATTGTATCGGAATTGGTTTTAGATCACAATGAATCACGACACGACGCACACGGCAGGCCTCTTGGGGCCACTCTTGTCATATCAAACGAAGTAGATAACACCTTGAAGTGACGTAGTACATATCAGCCGAACATTTGAAGTGCTCACATAAAGCTTCTAGTTTTTTTTGCATTCCCAAGGGGGTTTAGGAACATGTAAAGAGTTCAAAGTCAGTAATAAGGATGAAGATAGGTATAGTGGGCTTTAATGGGGAAATAGACCATTCTATTCTTCGAACAAGAAAACATTCCATAAGATTGGCTTTACTAACGAAGGTTAACTGTTGGGAATTTGTATATATAAATCGTTCTTCTTAACCTGGTTACTGTACAGAAGAGATAAAATGAGTAACTACGTGAAAGTCCACCTAACGACACGCTTTTCTTGAACTGTCAACACGCAATTATCATTGAGATGTCTTTTGATAGACACACACTAGAAAATAATTAAATATGGATTGTTACATCCCGCACGGCGTGTGAAAATAGTGAAAATTCACCGGAAAAACTCTAAAAATATCGCGGAAACGTTTCGTAGAGAACAAGCAGCTTCTGGTCAACATCGACCAAAATGTAACTATAGGTACTTGCCTCACACGTATAGTGCGTATTAGTCGACGCTACATCGGGGCGGCCAATGACGATGAAAGTCTTCATAGAAAATTAACTAAGACCACCGCCAAAACATGAAAATATGAAACTAAAAATCGTGGTGACAAAAGACTTCGTCTAACTCGGCACTACAGTCTTATCAATCGCTGTTTTCGGGGCCCAGGTAAAAGAACCTTCTCTCGAATGACATTGGCTTTAAATGATACTCTGATCATCGCAGTACTGGTTTCTGGTGCGGTCACTTAGAATGTCGAAAGTGAACAAGAAGAAGATTTTAAGATATGAACCAGACAGTTCCAGACCGCAAACTCGTTGACTCGGAGACTTTGAAAAAAAATTCGCTACAGGGGACTACTATGGCTAAAGTGGCACACTTTAGGTTAAGAATGATAATTCAAAAAGGATTAAATACATGACTCTTGTGAAAAAACACCTCATGGACATGTAAAATTAATTGTGTTTGTGCGTTCTATAATTGTGCGTTGTGAATTTATTGTATTAGCCTTTTGACATGTCCCTCCTTCTTCTTCTTCAGCTGGCGGGGTGGACTTGGCCCTAAGCCAACATTCCTCTCCATCCAGCACAGTTTTGTGCTAGCTACTTCCAGCGATGCACGTTCAGGTTAATAAGGTCCCTTTCCAGCTGTGTACGTCTTCGGAAACATGGTCTTCCTTTAATGCGCTGTTCCTCGGGGTTGGAGTCGAAGACTTTCCGGACTGGAGCGTTGGATCTACATGAACAAGTCATCCGCGTCAGGAATAGGACTATGAAGGTTTTATCTACACACATCTTAGTTCTTCCAGAGAGGGCTTTATTCCTCAATTGCCTTCTAAGCTCAAAGACACAGCGATTGGCAAAAGTAATCCTTCGTTTTATCTCGCGGTGATGTCATTGCTTGCATTTACTCCGGAACCTACATAGGTAGACAAAGTCTTTTACTATATATATGTTTTAACTGCCTATAGAGACGTTTTGTCCAAGATGTCGGTGTGGGTGGCATATACAATACTTTGTCTTAAACTCATTCACCGCAAGATTCATTTCAGCCGCTTCCTTTTCGGTGTTCACAAAAGCCCACTGTAACTTCCAATGAGATGTTCTTTCTTTGCGATTGAAAATCCAAAGGTGATCAACCAGATACCGGTACACCTTAAAAATAATCGTATCGTAATTTTTAAAATATAAAGAAAATTCAAATATCACCGTCAATGGCGCCCGGTACAGAGCCATAACGAACCATTTTATGTTTTCCAAAATGCGTGCACATGTTCCGCAGGACATTTGCTTTCAATAGAATGGTCAATGCTGGCGAAAACGATTAATTTGTCGTATGAATTGCTTGAATATCTTCAGAGATTGACTCCTCATCTGGTCTCCTTGCGATTGGACTCTGCTTTCGATTCAGTTTTTAATCGCAAGTTAAAATGGCGCCCACTCATGCTATGAGACCTCAAACCTTCAGAAACATAGCAGCACGCACAGGAATATGTTAAAATGAAAAACTATATCACATCTACTTATTTTTGTGGTTAAAGGTGTGAGATTGGCTGTACTTATGAAAACGATTCGGTTAACCATTTATCAAGGAATTTACACACCGCGCAAACTGCAATTGTATTAATGCTTAAACCATGCGCGCTTAACCGGTTTGCGGTTGAAATCAATCATGACGTAGGCACACATTATGAATTGTTCTGCTCAACAGGCGTCTCTGTGCAAAAAAAGATGAAGAGAAAAAGCTGAAACCCGAAGCAGACACCAACGATTCAATTCAGTCATTAAATGCACGAATCACCTGCCGAACAGGTTTTCACTCGAATCGCACAAAATAACAAAAAGATACAAAACTACCTCCCGATCGGAGGAGACTTCCAAAAATGGCAGGTGACAGCGTTCGTGACGTTTCAACTTCACTCTCCCGGCAGCTGGCTGGATGTTGGTGTATCTTTTCGAGCGGCAAATATAAAGTGCAAAACCAACGCACAAGTTTCTATAGAATTTGCAATAACACTGTTTTGCTTTTGGATTTAGCTGAGAAAATCTAGGTTGCCGATTGTGTAAATACGCAGTCCTTACATGGTTTGCCAGGTAGGTAGGCTCGTAGGCAGATCTAGCACAAGTAGGTGTATGATAAGTTTGTTTATCTGGAGCCCATAAAATATTTAACGGTACAAAGAAGAGGGAAAGGCCACTGACATTTCGGGGTTTTCCTTTTAGAATTATTTATGCCCACGAATTAGAGTGTCGCACCTCCGGGAAACGTCTAACTTTTGAAGTTACCTGTTCACCCATAAACAAGGAACACCTCCTCACGTGGTTTTCTGTTTTAACTTCGGCAGGTGGGCATTATCAGCACTTGGGTAAGTACTTGATGTCACAACACATGACACCCAGTCCACGCACACGGATGTGCGTGTGAAGGATCAATCAAAAATCAAAATAACTTTCTTCCTGATCCGAACTTCTTTAATTATTCACCGAAAGAACTTAGGTGGGCATAAGTACAAATATCCCTTGATTAGACATTGCGTGTGTCCAGATGAAGGTGTGATATTGATTCCACCTCTCAGGGCCGCACACATATGGGGTGGCGTGTAACACGTCGTCGCCCTCCAGGGGAAGCAAAAATGAATTTCTCGTTTTTTGGGTGACTGCTAAATAAGCCTTCTCAACGGAGGTTGCCGAACCCTGAAAGTTCGCAAATATTTAATCCATTTGTATACGCGTCTATTTGTATCTTTGTAGTTCCTGTCCGGTTCGAGTTTGTCCGCTATGGCGAGACGCAGATAGAGAGGGACAGAGAGATTATGACATAATCTACTTTTAATTTGTTTCCACTTTTGCGCAGTTTTTCCAGTTTTTTTCTTCTTCTTATTTCTTTGCTTCTCAGTCAGTGTGTGTATGGTGAATGAATCGCAGACTCCAGGAAAGTATCTATAGTCTGTGTCTATAGTCAGCGCCCATTACTCATGTCCAGACATCATTTCATTTTATAACAAATTTTCGGAGAAAGGGTGGATGTGGGATATTACTCGTATGTGTGTGAGGAGATACTCGTGTCTTCAGAAATCTCATATTCCTTTGCGGAAGCGTAGCTGTGTGGACAATGACCACTGTATATTTTTGAAATGAGTCGTGAGTAAAATATCGGCTCATTCACTGTGACGATTTGCGTTGAAGTCAACAAACATTGAGCGACATTGAAGTAATTTAGATGACGATAGACTTTACAAGATTTTTTTTTGGAAAGCAACTGGGTTATGACGACTGGATGGCGCAGTTGATTAAATGCCTGCCCTAAGGTTCGAATCCTAGTGAAAGCAAAGTTAATACGCTTTTATTCGGTTTTTTAAATCTGATCCAGTCACCATTTGTCGTTGGGATCCTATTAACGGCACTATCACTGGAACGGTCGATCACTGGTAGTAGTCTGACTGTGGGTATTACAATGGGTCAACATGGTCTAAGTGTGCTGGTGAATTTACTAGCAGCCCCCTAACCTTTGAAGACTCTTTTTCTCACTAGATATGCAATAGTGCACAAAACTTGAATTCTTAATCTCTACGTCAAACTTTTGATTTCGCTGTGAATTTGTACTAGCTTATGATATGGATAACACGTGACGCACAAAGATTTCGCGGATATATATCGCGCTCTTAACACACAAATCTGCCCAATTCTGATATCGACATGTGAACAGAGCGATTTTCTGTGATTGTCTTTTTGTCAGCAATGTGTATGCAGTAAAAGTCACAACTTGCACCTCAAACTCCCTTTTTTAACGTTTCACATAAAAGGCAAGAAATGGAAGGACCTATCATAACCACTCCGGGAGCACACACAGTTATCCTTCACCAATAATAATGTAAGCGCTACTGTCCGAGGTGGACTTGGGCCTAGCTTCCACAGCAACCACTCGTATTTTGCGTGCTATTGCTATCTCACGAGTGGCGGGGACCTACAGTTTAATGCGACTCCGAAAGGTGAGATTGGGAAACTTTTTCTAGATATTTATACTCTTTGAGCATTGTCAGTGACTCGAAAAAAGAGGAGCCATAAACATATTTTTTCTCTTGGGTTTCTCTTGTATTGAAAGTCTAGTGCGTTGGGGTCGACGCACATACCCACAACGCCAACGTGTCCATCTTAGTGCTTTTAATCAGAAGTTTTTACCCCAAGTTGTTTCGATAAACCGAATCAGCAGCGGTTGCCAAGAGCGATTCTACGTAGGATTTCCATCAAGATGTCGTCTCCTTAGCTACCTTACTATCTCTGGACCTAGACTCTTCAAATTCAACACTAGCAATAAGCTGTGATATCGCTAAACAGTTCAACATTCACTTTCGATATGTCAGGTCATAGAGACGTTCCACTAAATTCTAAAGCGCACGAACTTGCTAGGCATGCCAGCACCTTGTCCTTATCAATAAGATTTGGCAACATCGGAATTGCTGTAGCAGAATGTTGCTTCAAGTGTTGCAACTCATAACGCAAATAAATTTGCGTGACTGGTAGCATGTGTTACACCTTCAGGCAAGATCTAAAACGCTCAAAAAGTTTGATTTCTCGTAGGTGAGCACATTGCGCTGTATTTTACTAGAGAACACTGCCTCATAGGTAAGAAGATTTTGTGTCTTCTGCAAAAGCCGTCTGAACGAGAAAAAGGAGAACGCTCTCCACTTTCTCTGTGCTTGTCCGGCTATGGTGTCTCTCAAATACATTTACTTGGGAACTTCTTTAACAATCTCTGCGACTGGAGCAGGCTTCCTGTTAGAAGCCTCTAACTCTAAATGGTTTCAATGCAGTGAATGTGTGGAAAATTTATCGGAGATCCACTCGGTTGCACAATGGACCTTTCTTGGTCTATGGTGGTCGCTCCTATCCTAACTATAAATCTGGGGAAGTTAGCAAATGATCAGCCTGGCTAGAGACGCTTCTTATTCAAGGTCTAGATTTATCTTCTACGGTAGTAAATTAAACATGTAACATGTATAGCTAAGAAACAGATGGCTTAAGGTATTCTTAGTTGCCAAAGGTGTCTGAAGATTCTTTAATTGTTTATGGAAAAGGAGCTAAGAACTATTCTTGTTGTCGGCAACGGAGGTCAAGGTTCATTATTATTTAACGCCTTCGTCGAACCCCAAACTGCATATGCTTCAATGACACATGTATACACGTTTTAAATGCTATCGTTCTGTTCCTATCGACAAAGCCATGAACTCTTGAATTTCACACGACAAATAAAAAAAAACATCCTTAAAAAAGGATTTTAGTGCTATTTTTGCTCCCCCATATTCTTTTATATCAAACGGTTATGGAAAACTGCAATGAACCATCTTATTGATTTTTCATAAATGCATCAGGGGTGAATTTGTAATGTCACTACGACCTTTTTATGTCGGTTGCAACCCTCTTTGAGACGACGATATTCATAGATAACATTAAACATTTTCTTCTAGCGTGGGTTGTTATGGAGTGGAGTGCTGGGGGGTAGCAGAAAATTCACTTTAATTATGAGGAAAGTGAGACATTTTATGTTCTACAGCGACATAAGCGTCTACGGACCCAATGCTTAAGATGTTTAGGTTATGCAGAACGCGTGGATAATGTAGCTTGTACTCGAAGAATCATCGACTCTGAACCTGTAGGACAACGCAAAGCGTTTACGATTTCTTTGGTGCACACAAATGGAGATGGGCCCCATACAGCTTGTTGTTCATAATCAGAGAAATCTAACGAAAGATTATCCTAGCTGAAGAGGTCTGATGGAGGAGGACTAGGTCCACTCCAACTTTAGGGTCATATATAGAAGACGACCATGTCTTGCATGGTTAGGTTCTTCATTCAAATAAATTTAGAACTTACTTATGGGTCATGTTTATGTTTGCATTCTTATGAAATAAAGGCGAATAGAGTTTGATTTATATTTTTGAAGCGGCAAATAGTTTCACAGGTTACAGCCACGCAGCATTGCACTCAGTTAAGTTTGTCTTTGTGATCATTTATAATGATGAAATGCATGCTTCCGGTGAATTATCCAAAAACTAGACCAGTCTTCCGTCTTTAGTTTTTTTGTATAGGCTTTGTCTAATTGTGTGAATTTTTCCTACTTATTGAACCGATTGGGGCTTGCAACTAAACGGTTCAACTAATTGATGCTGATTCTGTGGTCAGTTTATCAAAATATTATCTTCGGGCAGTATAGGCGAGGAAGGGATTCTTTTGTCTCTGCAAAAATCGTTGGCTGTGACCTGTAGGTATGCATTGGCCCCAATTACGTCAATAAGCAAAATTGTCGCACTATAAGACGCCATAACATTCACAGAACAGTCGCTGGGATGGACTGGTGTTCATGGGTAAAATAAGATGCCAGCCAGAACGTTCTAGGCAATCGCGATCTTTATAGAACCAATCTAAAACAAATCTATAAGAGTTGTAGTTTCAGACGTGATGTAATCAATTTACTACAGGAAACATTCAAAAAAAAGTCTGATTTCGGACATGGAACTTTCGGACGGCAATAAGATCTAAACGATTCATTTTCTTTGAAAATTACTTTGTATGAAAACGTTTGTGTACCACTGTATATCAAAACACAGCTGGAGAGACTTCACCGTTGTATGTGTCTTGCTACAACAGGAGTCTTAAAAACGGCGGCAGTCTAGTCAGTTTACACGATTTTAACCCTTTTGCTTATTGATCTCTTTGACGTCGTCAATAAGCTAAGACTCAAGAGAACAAACTATTTTAGGCTCGGACTTTTTGGGGAAAGTAATGAACCTGATACAGTGGTCCCCGTTTTCCACTTACTTGCATTCAAAATCAAACACTCTTTAAATATCCAAAAAAAAACATGGATTTCTGTAAAATCAAAATATGCACTTGTCCATTATAGGCCAACGCAAAAAGAAATATACTTGATAGATACTGCTTCGACATTCTTAATCCACAGAAAAGCGTATCTGGAAGGCCACTTCTTTGACGACTTGAATGAGCCAAGCAACATCAGCATCACTCAGCTTCAAGACTTTATAGCAAACACTAAATAGTTCATGAGTGATGTATACCCGAATTACGCAAGGTACCACAATGGGCCTATGTTGACCTGAGTGAAACTGTTAGTCTGTAGTCATCTATTTAAATCTAATCATAAATGTATTTTGGCGTATTTTCACTTATTTTAAGAAAAACTTGTCTTCTTCGTCCTTCTATCACGGTAACGGCGACTGCTTTTACAACGAAACGTTGGACAAATTTCCCCGCTTAGTTCAACATCTGTACCGACTTAGGAAAGATAACTTCCGTGTACATACCGGGTCACTCTTTTTTCTGCTTCAATAACAAATTAAAACAGATACACGACAACAGCGCACTTCTTTAACGGAATCTGGCACATACTTCGAACGATTCGAGGGCCTCACAATCGAACTACACGGTGCATCGCGTATTTTCATTACAGCTCTAATAAATCGGAGGTAATGGATGTACTGAAAGTCTTAAATGTTTGCAAATTGAACTATTACTCTTTATTCAACTTAGTTGCGATGTTTGTGTGTCTGAACTTAATCCATAGTATGCAGATGATTCATTTTCATTTCACTGTGATCAAATTCTGGATCAGCTAAGAAATTAAACGGAAGCTTCCAAAAAGTTAAAAGCGCCCAACTGCACAGTTCATTGCTGCAAGAAAATGTTGGAACATAGTTGGAGAGTGTTGCTGCCCACTTCTTGATTGGAGAGGTGAGGAAGTAATCCAGACAGGATGATCATTTGTTCCGTAAAAATCCATTGATTCAGTTTTTCAATCTTTAAATGTCATCTGTGACATCATGACTTAACCCAAAAAACGCCAACAACTTCTTCCTAAACTCTAACTTTCTGTGTCAGCTGTCGTTCAAATTGAAATCGCTAAAAATGGTCCACAATTTACACAACATAATTGAATTTGACGCCATAGCGCCCAATTTGGACTCGCTAACTGCGTTCAATTGTCACCACTCTCGAACGCCCATATCCAAACCCACACAAACGATTAGATAAGCTGCACGGGGCCAAATGCACTTGAAAATACAAAAGTAGAAAGGAAGTTCACCCGCTTAAACTAAACACGAGAGCAGGGTAGGTCGATTTCTGAATAAAAAAAAAATGCATGTGCCAAGGCTTTAAGTCGTATCTGCACTATTCAGATGCATAGTACCATTTTAAGTCACAACTACGAATCGGATTCCGTTCCAGGAAACAACCAAAGATTTTTTTTGTGCGAACAAAAGAGCCCGTAAAGGTTATACGAACATTCTAGAAAGGGGACTCAAACTTTTGAACTAGCAGTCTCACAAAAAACACCCTCCACGTAGATTTCATCCAAGGGATGATGTCTATTCACGTGTTGTGCAGGCTGAGCACTGCTCTCAACCGAGAAGTGGAAGTATCAAGGTTCCCTTAATTACACACTCAGTATCGGAAAAGAGAGGCAGGAAAGGTGAGGATGATGAGGTAAGATCGTTCACCTACAAGGTGGAGAGGAATAATCGATTTTTTTGTTTTTGTCGTATTCCACTGCACATCCGAAAAGTAACAAAAGACTGAAAACTGTATCACCCTTCTCGATACATTGGAGGCGTGTGGATGTGTGTGTTGTTGGATCATTTAAATGCTTCTCACTCGCAGTCGCATCGTGCCGGAGAGACACCAGGAGACCATGTTTTTCGTCATGCCCCCGTCTGTAGCCGGGCCGAATGTGCTTAGAGAGTTTTTTTTTCGTGTTCAAAATTTATGTCGGCTGAGGGGTGGAATTGGAAACTATAAATATGAGAAGGGGAACGGGTGTGTGATGTGTGTCTGCGCATCACATTGTGAAAATTGTGTGCGGTTGTGGTTGGTATGGACTTTCGGATTGCTGCTGTTCGGTGGGCCTTCCGCTCAGATACTTGCGTGTGCAGTCACGTTTTCGAATCTCATGTTGGGGAGGTAAATTATTTCATGAGTATGTCGGCGTGCAGTGTTGCCAAGTTTATTGTTTGAGCATTCAGGATGACACATCTGGGATTTGCTTTAATGCAACCTTGGATGCGAAATGACATAAAAACTGACTACAGAAATGACATAGAGTCTAGAGGATTGAATTATATTTAACTACGTCCAAATATACCCAAGGGCGGTTTTTTTGTGCTTGGCAAATTACAATACAATTTGTATGTATTTCTTCCTGGAAATAATCATTGAACAAAATATTGTCAGTAATTTTAAGTCTGACTCTATTCTGTGTTTCATGACGCCTAAAACTTTATATTTTTAGATCTATTCACGCATTTCAGTTTTTATGAAATTTTTTTCAAATCTATGACTAAAACACAATTTTTGAAAAGAACCATTAACCAAAACATGCTGCTCTTCCGATCCCAAAAGAAAATTCTACACCCATTTGCTTTTTATTTGATATTTTCAAGGAGTATTATTCCATATATTTTTTTAATGCTCAATCGCAATGAGACATGAAAAAGAAAATGGTTCTTCATAAAATTTTAGTTTGATTTATTAATAAAATTATGGCAGGAAGAAAAAAGTTTGAGTTTGGTTCAATTGACACACTCGACCATTCAATATTTTATTATTAGGTACAAAAAAATGGGTTTTTGACAAGACCGAGTTCTGTTATGATATGAGTTGCGATGCGAGCCAGTGGTATAGGAAGTCTAGAATTAATTAAAGAAACAACTAACAAATTTGGCTATTAAATTATTTAAATAAACTGGGAAAGTGCGAGTTGTACTCGCACGGGTAAGGTTCCGTCGCATAATATAAACTATTCAGTTGGATTTTCTTCTAACTTTAACCCAAATCAACTATTCATTCATACATTCATACATCCAAACAAACATTTATCCATACATTTACCTACACCTCTATGAACACAAATCCCTTCCATCATACACATACCTAATCACTGCTCATGACTGCGGTCTGTGTGTTCATTTCTGTTCGGCATTTAGGGGTTAGATCCAAAAGATAACACTCATCAACGAATAGAGTGGTCGAACACAGCATGAAATTTATGTGTGAACATGAAAATAGTTGTCATTTTAAATCTTAGATATCTCAAAATTTCAACATAAATTGATATTTCGAAATTTATCATTTCTTAATGTTTACGCTGAGGTCTTCAAAACTGCGTTTTCAGATCTTCAAAGTTCGCATGTCGATGATTGATCGTTTTTGGCCAATATCTCGAAAACTATTAAGGCCAGAATGTTTGATTTCAGATTTTTAAACACTTTGGTTTCGAAATGACAGGGGGAGACGAATTAAAAAAAACTTTGGAGCTCTATATTTTACAAACGGTATTTTGGATCACAAACTGTTGAAGCAAATCTCTACCTCATTTTAAAAGACCTGTCGATTGATATATAAGTCGATGGGGTGCGACAATTTTTCAAAATGAATGGCAACTTCACCTGTACTGGAGCCACCCCCAAATGGTCCCACATCTAGGCCTGAAGTACCTAATTCCAAAATTTCATACCGATATTTTTATCAACTTCGGAGATAAAAAAGTGTGACAGACATGACGGACGGACACACCGAAATTATAAAGGTTCCGTTTTTGTAGACGGAACCTTAAAAAATAGTTCGTATACTACTCCGGTAAAACTAAAGGATATCTTTTGTTTCATCCACGAATATAACAGAAAGAATTCACCTCTGTTAGTGATGAAATTACTCCTATACAACATCAAAAAAGTACTTCTCCATCGAGGATTTGTGGGTTCTTATGGAAGAAAATTGAGAGACAGAAATGTTGCGAACGAAACTCAGCTAAAAATTGAGCTTGAAAGGACAATAAGACAACCCCGGTACGCAGATGACATCGACATCGTCGCTCGTTCCCAGCGGGCCGTTATAGAGCCATTTACGGCAATTGAAGAACAGGCGAATCGAGTTAGTCTTAGAGTGAATGAGGATAAAACAAAATACATATAATGCTGTCGTCAAAAAATCGGTCCGTAGAACACCACCTTGATCAAAATGTAACAATCGACAGTTATAATTTCGGGATAGTTAAGGAGTTTGTCTGTCTAGCTCAGAGCAAATATGAACTCCACAAGCGACATCTTGATTGAGATTGATTGATATTCGTTGGCAACCGATGATCACTTTGTCTTTATACCGTAGGCTTGGTTTCCACTCCTCTTCGAACCAGTGGGCTCAGATTTTAAGACTCTCATGGGTGAATTTTTGATCTTCATACAATATCCACATCCTTGTACGACCTCTATGAGTCGCGACTATGTATTTTCCTCCATTCGCCTCCCTCACAGACAAGACCAAATATCTGAGTAGATTTTTCCTTTAATTTTTTTTTTGTTTTGCGGAGCATGACTCCTTCGAGTCAGGAGTTTTGACTCAAGTTTGGACAAATTGAATTAACAGCGGTTGCCAAGGGCGATTCTACGTCGGATCTCCACCAAGACGTCGTTTGTAGAATTCACGTCTGCCCCGAGTTAGACAAATACCTTAACTACCTTAAAATTGTAGGTGTCGATTGTGACTTTTTGTCCTAGGCTATGAGCAATCGTCACAGCATATATGATACTTTGTCTTTTCCTCATTTACCTAAGACCAAGTTGTTTTGCCAGTTCAGCACTCGCCGTGACTACAACTCACAAGAAACGCGCGAAAATTGCGATGTCGATGTCATCTGCGCAACGCAGCAGCTGGATTGAATTGTATATGAAGATATTGCCTTTCACGTTAACACGTGCCCCCCACTCTAGAGTTAGATTTCCAGAGTTAGATTGAAGGATTCAGGCAACAATTCACCTCCTTACCGAAATCTGGTACAGGTTTCAAAAGTTCGAAAATTCTAGATCCATACGGCACGCATAATTTTTTTTAGAGTATTGCGACAAAGCCGGATAAATGTTCCCGGGATCCTGAATCCGGCCATCGTATCGAATAGTTCTCTGAGATGAATGCTGTCGTTAGCGACCTTAAAATCGATAAAGAGGTGGTGCGATATCGACGGAGTGTGAAAATTTGGTGGTCTATAGACGATTTGCCGGGCCAGGCCGGGAAGCGGCATAGATACGTGTCGATTAGTGAGGTGCAAAAGGACTTAAGACGTTCACACAGGTTACATAAGTACGTCGGGGGTGGCCCATCCAGTGCTAGTTACAATACACGTTAAGTTCGACTTCTTTTGGTGCCTCCTCTAGTACAAATTGGACACGTCTCCCCTCTGATCTCTTGAGACAAATGTTCAAAACTTAAATGTTTCACACCTGAGTCAGTTAGAATAAACAACTTTGTACTACGTGGTACTATAATTGTTACTGTAAGAAGCAAATAAACTAACGTGCTATGTACTTAACGCCTAACGCAAGTAGAAGAGTTTACACGCAAACCTGCGCCGCTTGATCCCACCCTTGACAAAACACTCTTACAATTCCTGCTTCAATTTTAATCGCTTTAGCAATTCGAACAGTACTCAAACAACCTTCGAATTTATTTTGATGGCCAAGTCACGTGATCTCGTGGTTTTCCAAAGCACCGCACAAATTTTAATTGCGTATGGCAAGTAGCCCAACAGATACTTAAACCTACGTACTTCGGTAAAGAAAAAACGAGGTAGACGAGAGTAATTTTATTGATTCTTCACCAAATAATGTGGACAATGTCTTCGGTTTTAGGCGCCGATTTGATGGCTCCTAATTGGGTATCAGCGTCGCTGATGAAATAAGAGGGGTCAATTTATTATTCTCTCACAATCACATTTACAATGTAGGCGTGACAGTCTTGTTTCAAGAATAAACAAACGATCCATTCAAGACCATTCACCTCCCCCATCAGAAGGAGATCTCCTAGTTTGCATATCCTTACCCGTTAGTCATGTTCACGAAGTCATGTCCACGTCCCACATTCATCACGGTCACTTGCGTAAAACTCACAACTTATGTACACCATTGAAATCCAGTTATTTAAATTCATGTCCACCACACTACCGTGTGTAGGCTTCAATTAGGCCTCCATGCCTCCATGTTTGGCCAAAGGTACTCCTTGTACGTTGTCACCGTGAAAGTAAAATTTTTGTATCAGTTCATCATAAATACCCCCGCCAGGTGAGCACGCCAAGTGAATTTAAATTCATCCGTCGAACACATTCTCACCCGTTTTGAATTTGAGTTTTGATCAACATTCATATTTTCACATAAAACAGAACCGACTTTAAGGGCCCGCAGGGGGAATAGATGCGGACTTCGTGATAGTACCATCGTGGCTGTTCCACTGTTTTTCCAGGAAAACAAAACGTGACTCACAGGAACGCTGTCATTACAGCCGTGTAAATAAGAACAAAGGCAATTTGTGCTCAACCAGTCAATAGTGTGGATGGTGTTCGTCAGTCTTAGGTGGGCTCTTGGTGTCTGTCTTGGTCTAGGTGTCTGGCATTTAGTCTCATTTGGATGCACGAAGCCACTTCATTGGATGGAAATTAAGATTGAAGATAAATAAAAATTCTTCTATGCCTTGTTAGGGTTCCGTGCGATAAAATTTTCGTAATAAGCCAGATTGCTTCTGAGAAATGATAGGCTCTTGCGACGGCAAGGGCTTTCAAAAATATTTAAATGGCTCGATTGGAGATACATTTTGTAATTGTTTCTTGGAAGATTGTTGACAGTTTTATTTGGAGAGAAATTATTAATTCTTGCACCTCGAAGTGGTCTGTAGCATGCGACGGTGATGAATGAATGAACAGTGTTTGGACCGGACCATGGTATTAAGCAGAAGATCTTTGAACATGGGCGAGGCGATTGTTTTCTCTTGCGGTGGGAAAAAGCGGATAAAGATGCTAGATAATGTCACAAGCTTTTTTCGGGGTATGCTGTAGCAAGTCTGCCTTTAATGATGCAAGGAGAAAAAACAAGTGGACACGGTAGTAAATAAGAGATTTGACGATTTTATGTATATTTGTAAGATTACTTTGATCTACAAACGGCTTTAGTTACACTCCCGGCAACCAGAAAGTGGAAGAGCATTCATACGAAGGCTGTGAAGAAAGTCCTTAAAATTTCACCTCTCCCTCTGAGATGCAGAAGGGCTTTTCTAATGGGCATCAACCAATAAACCTTCCCAGCTAGCACGATCTTTTGTTAAATTGGTTGAGGTCCTTCTCCACTGTTTTTATTGCGTTGCCCCACTAAATCAGAGTCGAAGACTCTTCGGGCCGGAGCTAAGTTATCCATCCGATCCACATGGCCTAGTCAGCTCAGGCGTTGAATCCGCAAACGCCTACCTAGACTCATATCGCTGTACAGCCCATATAGTTCGTGCTTGAATTTCTTCTCCAAATAACGTCAACGCAAACGGGACCAAAGATCGCATGCAGGACTTATCTCTCAAAAAGATCAGGAGCCTCTTCATCTGCTTGGGACATTGTCCATGCATCTGCGAATCTTTTACAAAGTCAGCTTAGTCTTCCGAGAGAGGGCTCTATTACTCAATTGCCTCTTGAGCCGGGAGAATCAGCTGGCAAGAGTTATTCTACGTTTAATCTAGGTACTGATGTTGTTTGTACTGTTCACCGTGGAGCTGACGTAGATTAAGTCCTTATCTACGTCGAAGTCTTTCGAAGACAGCATATACTGTGTTTTAAACCCATTTTAGCCGCTTCCGTTTCAAATGCATCATTGACAGTTCGCTGAGTTTGACCAATCACATCAATGTCATCCGTGTATGCCAGCAGTTGTACGGATTCTTGGAAGATCGTGCTTCTAGTGTTGGCTAGTGAGTTTCGCACAATCTTCTCAAAACAGATGTTGAAAAAAGACAGCGCGCCGCTTAAAACACTTTTTCGACATTGGAGGTGTCAGTGAGTTCGTTACCAACCTTGATGGAGCAGCGAGATTTCTCCATCGTCATCCTGCTCAGTCTGACGAGTTTAGCAGGAATATCAAAACTAGACGTAGCGCCGTATAATTCGTCTCGTGTGTGCAGTTTTACATTTCTTGGGTCTTTTGCAGGATCTGCCGTAGTGTAAAGATCAGGTAGTGTAAAGATCATTTCCTTCCCGGGCCTGAAAAAACACAGATAAGGACCAATCAGATTGGTGACGGGAAGGTTTCAGGCGTTCACACAGAACGGTAGAAAAGATCTTGTATGCGACGTTAAGTAAATTTATCGCTTGATAGTTGGCACGGTCAAATAAGTCTCCTTTCTTGTGGATCCAGTCACCATGCGTGCTTTCCAACGACCATATCTTACAAATGAGCTGGTGTCCAACCAGGTTATCTCCAACTGCTCTATAGATTCCATGGGCCAGACCAACTGGCCCCATCAGTTAAACTGGACGTCGTCTAGGTCGGCGGACGGAATTCTTGTCACTCGTCGTCCACGTTGAGTGAAGCATTCTGCCTGACAGCGGTATACATATGTGCCCCATTGCCGTTTAACCATCTACAGAAATGATTCTTTCGAATTTTCGGTATCAACTGCAACTCCACTACCCGTTGTCCATCCTCGTCCCCGCAGGCTTCTGTCCGAACTTTTTATCTATTGGATGATATTAGGATGCACATAAAAAGTGGTTCCGATTTTTTTGTAAAAAATTAAAAGTCAATATTTCTTTTTTATAAAATGTTATTTAGTCAAAATATGAACCAATGACATCTATAACCTTCTTCCACCATGATTCAAGGTCCATTATTCCTTTTTTAGCTTGATTGATTTATTGACGCCAAAAAGTTTGGGCGCCGTGGGCGTGTGGGTTCGTGCGTCGACCCATACGCACTAGACTTTCAAGCCTAGGTTCGAATCCAAGTTCAGACAAACAATTTTTCAAAAAAGAAATTGTTCACGGCTCCACCTCTTTCGAGTCACTGACAATGCTCAAAGAGTATATGTAACTGTCTAGAAAAAGCTTCTCAATCTCGCCGTTCGGAGTCGGCATTAAACTGTAGGTTCCCTCTACTCGTGAGAGAACAATAGCACGCACAACACGAGTGGTTGCTGAGAAGCTAGGCCCAGGTCCACGTCGGACTGTAGCGCCGCCATTATTATTATTATTATTATTATTATTAAAAAGTTTTCAAATGACTTCTGCTCGGTTTCGGAACACTTTTTGTCGACATAATGACGCCAGACTGCGGAAAAGGTGATAATCCGTTGGAGAAATATCAGGAAAGTACGGTGGATGCGAAAGAATTTCGAATCCCAACTGTAGCAGTTTTTGTATCGTTACGTGTGGGGTATTGGTTCTAGCATTGTCATGCAACAGGATCGGACCATGCCTATTTGCCAATGCTGGATGCTTTTCAGCCAATTTCGTTTGAATTATGTCGATTTCCTCACAATATTTGACTACATTCATCGTTTCCCGTGGTTTAAAAAGTGAAAAGTGGATTGGTTCTTTCGATGTTCCCCAGATTGCCGCCATAACCTTCTCTGGGTGAAGCCCAAGTTTGGTGGTGTGCTTTGGGTTTTCGTCTCCAAGCAACCAAGTCTTTTACGGTTGTCACGGTGCAAAAACGGTGAGAAGCATTAGACTCAGCGATGCACTGGTTTCTAAACGGCTTAGTTTTTGGGCTTAGTTCAATTCATTGGGTACCCATTTGTCGAACTTTTTGAAATAGGTGTCGATTTATTGTCATGGGGGATATTCTCATGTTGTGTGCAATGCCCCGCACCGTTTTCGTTGGGTCTGCATCCACCGTTTCTCGTAAAATGGCGTCATCAATTACCGTTTCGGGTTTCCACGCGGTTCGTTTTCGAGGCTTATATCTCCCGAACGGAATTTACCAAACCAAAGCCGAATGGTGCGTTCGCTCACCGCTGTATTCTCAAATGCGTCATTTATGTTTTTTGCTGCCAGAGACGCATTATGTCCCAGTTTGATCTCGTAAAGGAAAAAAGTACGAATTTGAACCATCCACAGCATGATATAAAAATTCCTAGAAAAAATAACTGTACTTGCAACGAACCCTAAAAGTCGCACACATCAAACACAAATATCATTTTAGATGAGATGGATTTTATAAAAAAAATTCACTGTATTGTACAGATATTCACTCGACAGCTTCTAATTGACTAAGTTAAAAATCGTGGTACAATCCAATAGTTTCAGCTTCAGCACCTCTCCATCTCCTCGATTTGTTTCTTACTGAGAAGCCGTGCTCTTCCTTTCGTTTCTGATTGTTGAATTCACGTTCTCATTATCTCATGTCATGGTTACCTTGTTGAAAAAAATAATCCCAAGGTAGACTTCATTTTTCTGCGGAAATTGTTGCCAAGAATCTTCTAATTTATAAGAAAATGCGTTCACTGTTTTCAAAACTGAAATGAAATATTAAATTTTCCATCAGCTCTCGACGTTTTCATGTTTCTCAGAGAAGTTTTTAGTCAAATCAGGAATCTCTGCCAGCATCCGTTTATTGAGCTACTAAGGAAGTGGAGATGAAAAAGAACCCCTTAATGGGATAAACAAAAACACAAAAATTCACATCTTTGTAGCCGATTTAATTAAAGAATGCACATAAATGGGCCCACATTGGTCCGAAAGCAATTTCCGGCTATAGCCTTGCCATATGTTGTTATTCCCTCGAACACTTTTGCGCGTTTTTTGTTCATTCGGTTCTTTATTCTTAGAATATTTGGAATATTTGTTTTTCCATGATCTGCGCTGAAAGACAAGAGACTAACACTAACAAACTTAGTTTCTCTCTTGTTTTCGTTTCTTAAACTTTTTTGTGTTTCCCTTATAACAAAGCGAGAGTGGAAGGTGGCGCACACACTTGCTGTACAGTCAAACGAGATGCCCACAAATCAAGGCAAAGATGAAATCTTAAAGCAGACTAAAAATTGCAGCTGCCAAACATCTGCTGTCTTATACATATACCCCTGCGCATGATTATTCGGTGAGACAGTGTGTGTACCCTTAAGATGAACCACTCACCTATACACGGCCAGATACAATGCGCACTTTCATCCGCCCTCAATCCCTTGGTAAACAAAGGCGAACAGCGACCAAGCGAAAAGTAAAAGAGACGCAGACAATGAATCTTTTTCAAATATTCTTCACTGGTCTTCCTTTTTTTCCGAGGAAAATAAGAAATAAAAGAAAATGAAAAAAGGAGGTAGACTATGTGTAGAAGTTCTTGAAAAGTGAATTCGAGAGGTAATGACGAGCAAAGACGGTCAGGGTAATGACATTTCATCAAGAGTTACATACTTGTGGTAACAAGTATTTACTTGTCATGAGTGTGTTTGGCCCTTAAAACAATTAATTTTGGTAAATCCTCATGGATTTTGTTCGGTGGTTTGTCTGCGAATTGTTTACCTACTTATAGGTATGTATGTACACAGGTCAGAGAGAATCATGTCGGATAAATGGAATTTCAGTGTGATTCCCTCGATCCACAAGAAAGAGAACTCTTTTGACTCCGCCACCTACCGGGAAGGAGTAGTTGCTTTAATGCATAGATGATCTTCTCTACGTTTTGTGTACCCGGGAGTCCATTCGTCAAAACCCTAAGAGGTTTTCGTCAGCGTAAATTCTGGCGAAAAATTGAAATCGACAGACACAACACAAATTTATCAAAACCCTTAGTACTGACAAATATGTATGACATACGCACACGCTAAGGTAAGTGTGATATCTTTAACATCATACTGAAGAACGGTGTGCAAAACTCAAATAATTACAAAAGCCCGCACAGTTACCAGCAAACGAGGATGATATTGCCGTTATCAGGAGAACACAACTAGTCGTCAATGAAGTTTTTGTTGACTTTGGAACAGATGCGGCGAAAATAGATGTAGCAGTACATAACTACAATTACTACAAGAGGACAGGCACAAACGACAGAATGCCATAATGGCGAGCTTTAAATCAGAAATGGAAAGGTACAAGGTGACCAGATAAGAATGATAGGAAAATACATTTAAATAAAACACCAATGATGTGAAATATAGAAATGATTCTGTCTTATTTTGAAGCTGCATTCATGTTATTATATACGGAATAGCACATCATTCAGATGACCGCCCAGTGCGGCGGGTCAAATAATCGAGTGCTGTCAAGTCGCATGATCGTGCCGGCTAATTGATGAATGCTCGCCGTGAGATATGATTAGGTTAGGTTAAAGTGGCTGACTGCACATAGCGGTCACACTTAGGCAAGCTTAGGCCTATTGTGATACCACGCGGATCGGATGTCACCTATCCAAAAAACTGTTTGATGCTTGCCACGAAACTTCTTATTTGATGCAGTTCGCTCAAGTCATTAAAGAAGTAGGCTCCAAGGTGTTTCTTCCTGCTGGCGCAACAGGTGCAGAGGAGATGCATTATGTTTCCCTCTTCTTCCTCGTCTCTGAAGCTGCTGCAGAAGTAATTATGAGGGAGTCCCATTCTTAAGGCGTGAGTGCCAATGGCACAGTGTCCTGTGATAACGTCGATGACTTAGAGATGACCTATTCGTTCTAATGAAATAGAGTGAACGTTTTAAATCAAGTTTAGACGAAATTTGTTTTGTGATTAAACACGCAGTGTCATCTGACCATCTTAAGCTCTTAAGACCATCTGGGATAATCCAGTCGATAAGCCTGGTTGACTCTCTGGCGATGCCCAATTCAGCTGACCGCCGCAGGATCGACATTTCTTAGTTATCCGCTACGGCGGCAATGTTTTCTTCATTTCGTATCAATATCTATCTGGTTGGTGGCTTAAGTTCCAAAAGAGTGAACTCATGCTTAAACTTTTCCTCGCGTCGAAATTTACGTTGCGTATTTACAACTGAGCCAGAATATCGATAATATTTTTTAATAATTTCTGCACGTTCGACAAGCGTGGAACGATCCATGATGAAATGGCAAACCTTAGTGAATATTTTGACAGCTGGATGTAATTGGTAACTTTGACAGCTGCTGAAACATAACAATTGGTAAAACATTATTGCTATCTTGTCACCCTTTGGATCATCAACCTCAATAGAATTTGCGAACTCAAATGCAGAATCACTTTTTTAAGCCTACTAGGCTGTTCTACGTCGATCACATTAGTTATTTTACCCGAGTTCAATTATTTAATAACATCTGTCCTAGAATTGAAAAAAATGAGTTTTTGTTTCCTAGAAGAGAAGAATGGACCAAGAATGATGGATGAATGATGATGCCCAAAGATGACACAGGGATAAGTATGAAAGTGAAATAGGAGCAGGCTTTGTTGGACATACTCGTAGATGTCACGAACACATTCCTTTTTACAAAGAATCCACAATCTTCCAAATTCCTTGCCTTTAATGAAGCAGCACTTTGCATCATCAACAGAAAACCAAAACTATTTGGGAATTCCACAAAATACCCAAAGCTTCGCTAAGAAAAAACAGGCTAAAACTGGCACCCATGTCAAGACATGCAACCATGCGGTAAAGAAAATACCCACATACAAGCAGAAAAGGGTGCAAAAATTCCCTTTATTGGTCATTTCCCTCTGTACAGATTCTCTAATGTGGACATACGCGAACATTCCAATAACTGATCAATTAGAGGCTGTATATAGTTCTGTAGGAACGAAGTGGGCCAAAGGACACTCCAAAAAGTCCATTAGGTGCGATCCTGAAGGAGGCCACAAACCTGATTTAAGGTTACTGTGTGGGACACCGGCTACGGCTACCCCTACAACTACCCCATATAGAAAATATTATAGAAAAGAAAATAACTTACGCCGCTGTGGAAAAGCTAAGTCAATTATGGAAAACATACTCGTCGAGTGTCAACGTCTTACTTGATTCAGATTCAATACAAAGAATCAGAGAAGTTTAACAAAAAAAAATTGAGAGCCGAGACATTTCATCTACGGAGATCATAATAATTCTAAAAATATCACTAAAGTCCTAGATTACTAAAAAAAACTGACATTTTTACAAGTATATTTCAAAAAACATCCATTTAGGTTACAGAATTTATTTGATGAGTACTACCGTCCTCACATTCAGACTCTTATGTTGTCTTTTGGTCTTTTATTCCGTTTACCGAAGGCATTGTTCACATCCGTATATCTCAGATTACACCCTGGATCTTATTACCTTACCTTATTACGCAGTTGATTTCATGTTTTCTGTCAACTATCTGACAGGCCGACGATCTTAAAATGTCCTCTAAGGGTAACTATAAGACATACAACGGACAGGAATGCAATTTCCATGCAGAATGCATTCATTAGTGTCATAAGATCAAAAAATACTTCAAACCCAACCATCACTTTGGCAACACCATGCATCACTTGCATCTGTCAGACTCTAGTTGGCAGTTGAAACTAAGGCCAGATGTGAACTAGACGACAGACCTTACGTAGCCATTGACAAATGCAAACGCAATCGTATGTCGTATTGCAATTTGTACGATAATAAAAGCGAGAACCTTCATCCTCATAAATCGTCTCCGTTGTCGTAATGCCCACCAGAACGTCAGCCAAAAGTCATTCCCCACTCGACAGAGAATGCTCTGGCCTTTGCCAGACGTAAAAGTGTCTCCACTGAATGCATTTGTTGTTATTTATAGAAAGAATCTTAGTTTTTAGTTTAAACCCGCCCTCCGCTCGTCATAACACTCTGGTTTCGTATGTTATGGCGGCTCCGTGCAATGACATTATGTCACTTCAGAGTGTCAGAGGGCAGACACGAAATATGTAGATGGGTATGTACTCGTCTATATGCATGTCTTGGGTTTGAAAGTGACCGTAATTTAGAGAAGAGGAATGTGTTGCATTATAAAATTTGAAATCCAAACGATTCTCAAGATTTTTCATGGAATAATGCATTCGGCTACAGTAACAGATTTGATGGGGATTGTTGGTTCGTTGATGGAGAATTGAAAGAAGATTTCAATGGTTGAGAACTCTAGTTTTTGTATGTAAATCACAAACGAAATATTTATTTCCGGAATGCATTAGCTATGACGAATTTTTTATGAAAGAAGATTCTTAAAATGATTACTGTATTAACAAGATTCCCTTGAAAAAGAGTCCACACAGAAACCTTGATGTCGTCCAGATGGCGAAACGGCTTACTATTGACACTGACAGCTGTTTCCCGCTCGAAATCTTGACAGAAAGTCTGTATCATACTTTACGCTTGAACAACTTTGGGAAATATTCAAAACTTATTTCCAAAGTGAGTGCTCTGCAGCCCAAAGAGTGCGTTTTTAAGGTTCCGTCTACAAAAACGGAACCTTTATAATTTCGGTGTGTCCGTCCGTCCGTCCGTCCGTCCGTCCGTCGTGTCTGTCACACTTTTTTATCTCCGAAGTTTATGAAGATATCGGCATGAAATTTTGGAATTAGGTACTTCAGACCTAGATGTCATTGCCTATGCAGCGATTTTAAAAAGTGGGGCCATTTGGGGGTGGCTCCAGTACAGGTGAAGTTGACATTCATTTTGAAAAATTGTCGCACCCCATCGAAATATATATCAATCGACAGATCTTTCGAAATGAGGTGGAGGTTTCTTTCAACAGCCCCAAAGTTTTTTAAATGCGTCTTCCCCTGCCATTTCTAAACCAAAGTGTTTAAAAATCTGAAAAAATCACAAAAACTTGGCTTCATTGAGTACAACAAAAACAAATCAATTTCGAGCATTCTGGCCCTAATGGTTTTGGAGATATTGGCCAAAAACGGTCAATCATCGACATGCGAATTTTGAAGATCTGAAAACGCAGTTTTGAAGACATCAATGTAAGCATTAAGAAATGATAAATTTCAAAATATCGATTTATGTTGAAATTTTGAGATATCTAAGATTTAAAATGTGAAAATGAAAATTGTCATTTTCACACATAATTTCATGCTGTGTTCGGCCACTCTATTCGTTGATGAGTGTTATCTTTTCGATCTCACCCCTAAATGCCCAACAGAAATGAAGACGCACACCGCAGGCATGAGCAGTGATTAGGTATGTGTATGATGGAAGGGATTTTCTGTGTTGGATAAACTTGGATAGAGGTATAGATATGTGTATGGATGAATGATTGTTTGATTGGATCTATGAATGTATGAATGAAGGGTTGATTTGGGTTGAAGTTAGAAGAAAATTCAACTTAAATAGTTTGGCAACGTCGTTTGATATTCAGAAATCATCCATCAATATTATGCGACGGAACTTTACCCGTGCGAGTTCAACTCGTACTTGCACAGTTTTTTTTTTTTTTGGAATACATTTAATCCCGATTTGCAAATAATGAATCTATTTTCAATTTGGTTTTACGAAAAACTGCAGTTTCCGATTTAAGACCTTTTTGCCTAACGTCAAAGATTTGAAAAATTTGTGAAAACGAAAGCGTACCCGACGATTGAAATATCAGCTTCATACGTACAATTAATTCATTAAATTTTCAATTAATTTAGTATTTAAATTGAACTAATGCCAACTGTTTTACACTGTTGCCACTATATGTAATTATATTGAAACTTGCAATTGTTTTTTTGTGCACCAATTAGAGGTTACATTTATAAATCTACGCAAAGTACACAATTTTTTATACGATTTCAAAAATCATTTATTTTTTGTAAACTAGAAATATAGACTTTTCAGAATTTATATAGGATGTATTATGCCTTTGAAAACAAACTTTAATGAATTTGAAGAAATTGCTTGGTTTCACTTCTAGTTCTAAAGAAAATTAAAAACAAATAATTCATTGACGAATTTTGATATGGAGGGTCTCTTAAAAAATTTTCGTGTATGCATATATCACGCGTAATACCACCTTACGTGATTTGACTTGGCGCGGAGTTATGTGACATGGCGTAATGATACGTAATATGTGATATTATATGACTTGATATGAGGTGACGTGACGTGATATGACGTGATATAACGTGATATGACGTGACATGACGACATGATATGACGTGACATGGTATGACATGACTTGACGTGACGTGAGGTGACATGCGTTTAACGTGACGTGACGTGAGGGTGACGTGAGGTGACGTGAGGGTGATGTGAGGTGACGTAAGTTTAACGTGAGGTGGCATGAGGGTGACGTGAATTTAAGGTGAGGTGACGTGAGGTGACATGAGGGTGATGTGAGCTGACGTGAGTTTAACGTGAGGTGACATGAGGGTGATGTGAGGTGACGTGAGTTTAACGTGAGGTGACGTGAGTTTAACGTGAAGTGACGTGAGCTGACGTGAGGGTAACGTGAGGTGACGTGAGGGTGACGTGAGTTTAACGTGAGGTGACGTGAGGGTAACGTGAGGGTGACGTGAGGGTGACGTGAGGTGATGTCACGTAACTTCGCATCACGTCATCTCATTTCATGTCGCATTACGTCACGTCATTCTATGCCATCTCACGTCTTTCGAGGCCACATCATATCACGTAGGGTGGAGTTAAGCGTGATATACGAGTATGCATACACGAAAATTTCGAAGAGACCCTCCATATCAAAATTCCTAATGAATTATTTGTTCTTAATTTTCTTTAGAACTAGAAGTGAAACCAAGCAATTTCTTCAAATTTATTAAAGTTTATCTTCAAAGGCATAACATGCTATATATTTTCTGAAAAGTCTGTATTTCTAGTTTACAAAAAATAAATGATTTTTGAAATCGTATAAAAAATTGTGTACTTTGCGTAGATTTGTAAATGTAACCTCTAATTGGTGCGCGACAAAAAAATTGCTACGTTGACGTTGACCAATGACAATTCCATGCTGTGATCGACGATGTGATTTCTTTAACATCGTTCTTGAGAAGATCGTGCAACACTGACTGGCCAAAACAAGAGGCACGATCTTTCAAAAGTTTGTTCAACTGCTAACCTACGTGGATGACATCGACGTGATTGGGCGAACACAGCCAGCCGTCAATGATGCGTTTGCTGGCATTGAAACGGAAGCGACTAAAATGGGTCTGTCATCGAGAAAGGACGCACAACATCAACGACTTGGCCAGAACGTCAGCATAGGCAGCGAACACTTTGAGGTAGTTAAGGACTTTGTCTAAACAGTATAAACAACATCAGTACCGATATCAAACGCTGAATAACTCTTGCCAACCGCTGTTTTTTTTGGCTCAAAAGGCAATTGAGTAGTAGAGCCCTCTCTTTCAGAAGACTAAGCTGATTCTATACAAGACCTTGATCATCCCAGTCCTGCTGTACGGCGCAGAGGCATGAACAATATCCCAAGCGGATGAACAGTCTCTTGGTCTTTTCGAGAGAAAAGTTCTGGGCGCGATCTTTGGTTCTGTTTGCGTTGAGGGCATTTGGAGGAGAAGGTTCAACCACGAACTATATGGGCTGTACAGCGACATGAGTCTAGCCAGGCGTCTACGGATCCAACGCCTATGATGGGTAGGCCATGTATTGCGTATGGACAACTTAGCTCCGGCCCGAAGAGTCTTCGACTCTGAGCCTGTGGGACAACGCAACAGAGGACGTCCACGAACAAGGTGGCACACACAAGTCGAGGGGAACCTCGGTCGGCTTGGTGTGCAAAACTGGAGACAGCTGGCGAAAGATCGTGCCGTCCCCCTCGGACTGTAGCGCCCCAAGAAGAAGAAGAAGATCGACGACTCAAAACGATGATGAGTGTTACCTCTCACATTCCATTCATTCCAACCCCTAAATGCCCAACAGCAATGTACACACCGCAGGCATGAGCAGTGATTGGATATGATGGAAGGAAGAAGAGTACAACTCGCATTTGCCCAGTTTATTTGAAAATAAGTTTTGACCGAAATGAAGCACTCACCGCGACTGTTGTACACTAATTTGTGCAAAATTTCGTGAGACTGGTATGCTAGTGGACAACACTCATGGTCCCCGTCGTTGTACGGTGCGCACAAATGAGAATGTGGCTGCTGTGGCCAGTTCACATTTCACGCACTAGCCTGAGGAGAATTCTGCACAAAGATCTCGGATCCGCGACCATCCCCTTCGTTATAGCTTCGCAGTTTGGGCCTTAGAGAATCTTGATTTTGACAACGATTTTGGGCGAAAATTCATCTTATCTCACGAAGTCCATTTAACAAACAAAATTCCCGCATCTGGGGCGGGAAACCCGTACGTTACTGTCGAGAATGCATCCACATAGAGTGAGAGTTTGATGCTGATTGTGGAGTGGTGGCATCATTGGAACATTTTTCTTCGAAAATGAGGCTGGGAACAACGTTTCGGTCAACGGTGGACCGATGTTATGCCAACAATCCGAAAGCACTTAAGGCCAATATCATCCAAGCAATCCGTAAGCTACAGCCGGAAACCATCAACAAGGTCTTGGAAAATTGGGGTGACAGAATGTGCTAATACGAAGCCAGAAGAGGTAGTCACTTGAATGACGTTGTATGTGATAATTAATTGGAATGTTTTTTTTTTCAAACTGTAGCCTCCAATTTGAGGATGTCGAAGTGTTTAGATATAAACACAATACACAAGCCTTTTACCTACCTTCAGAAGAGGCTCTTCGATACCATCAGCAACGTCAACATCATAATATAATAGTAAATTTGCTTACATTGTATTTCTAACAGGAAAATAGGGAAAATAAGTGAAGAAATTGACATTCTGATTCATGATGCTAGGGGCGCTTGTCTTCAGATTTATTTTAATGAAGTTGTAAATGCAATAAGGATGCATGTTATTATTTCCAAGAATTGGATAGATACACCCATGTCCAACAGCTGAAGTATTAGTTCACAATGCCTCAACCGCAAACAAATGTGTTTTCTGATATTTTAGGAACGGAAAGAGGTGTAGAGAATAGTACAGTACTGCACTCATCCCCAAGAGCTGTACAGAGCTGTATCCGCGTTTGAGATCTTGTGAAAAAGAAAATCATATTGCAATGACTGAATTTCCACCAAATTTCGTAAAGAAGTATGCTATCGTATGCAAATTTTGTGTTGACATGGAAAGGTACCTGCGCCTAGGTTAGTTTAGGTTAGGGGGTTGCTAGTAAATTCACCAGCATACCCCAGTCAGAGTACAAATGGCAAATGGTGACTGGACCAGATTTGAAAAAGCGGATAAAAGCGTATTAACTTTGCTTTCATTGGGATTCGAAGCTGGGACACCTCTAACATAGGGTAAGCGCTAATCCAAGTGCGCCATCCAGTCGTCTTACTTTCTTCTAAGATTTGATCTGTTTGCTGTTGACATTGGCATCAATGTCTTTCTCAGGCAAGGCCATCGCAAGTAAGCAATATCAATCACCCAACCACAGAACCTAAACATCGATCATTTAATCCTTGAGATTGCTTTAAATATCTTTCTACAATTGCAAAACTTGCCTAGCCTGAACCTAACACAAAAATCACAACCAAATGTCTATCTGTATAGGGTAAATACTCCTAACTTTAGCAAAGGCTCTTTTTCAACGAATTTGATGCTAAATCATTCCTGCTGTATAAGCAAAATCTTCTGGTCTGACTGTGACATTTACAAAACTGAACATATAATCTCGCGTAACAGCGGGGTAGTTGGTATCAGGGGCACTGTCTCTTGGACTACCATGGCTTATTCTCCACTGATATGTGTAGGAATTGCAAGAAGTCAGCGGTCAGCGAAACTTTGTTCTACTTTTGCTCGGTCCTGTCCAGAACCAAATACAAAACGCTGATACATCAATTTTTCAGGTCACTAAATGATGTTAAATGTTAAAATATCACAACTCATTAAATTCGAATATGTCTCTAATTCATTTTGCCGCAAATTCAGGCGCTGATGGCAACTCTGTGATGTGGTCTCCCTATGTACCAAGTTTTTGTCATATGTAGCAGCTACCCCTAACCTAACCTAACCTAATCTAACATGTGTGCAATTACCATTAACTACATTGATTTTGTTGACTGCGTTTCGCCAGGATTCACTCTATTTGTTGATTCTGTTGATAGTCCGTCAACAATATAGGTATATCATTGCTGTCAGCAAACGTGGCTATGACTATGACGTGGCTATGACAGTGTGCTATACCCCGTGTAAATAATAAGACAAGAAGAATACTTCAATGAGCTATGGACAAAATGAATTTTAATTTCTTCCCTTATTCCAAAATCTTCCGCCGTTATTGATCAAAATTTTGAAGAAAATTAATTTACCAGGCATTTCAAATTGGTTCCGAATATCTAAGCCAAATTTGATTTACTTTTCAGTACGTTGTTCAAATTCTTATTAAGAAAAAACTTTCCTAATCATACTTATTTCAAACTTTCCAATTTGTCTTATCAGGGTGACTAGATAAGAATGATAATACATTTAAATAATTCAACAACGGTTTGAGATATAAAGGCTTTATTTTGGCAGCCTTGGCTTCGTTGGCAGTGCTTTAAACGGTCGGACCAATATGTGCGGTATTATTCCGACAATAGCGTCTCGAATGTTGGCCTCAAGCTCTTCGAAATTTGTTGACATGCTTGCGTATACTAAGGAGTTGACGTCGCAAATAATTAAGTGTTGTCAAGTTCATTGATCACGGCGGCCAATTGATGAACGCTTATCGTGAGATGATCCAGTCGAACCACAGATTGGATATATCGTTGTTTTCGATTTCAGGCCACAAAAAGTTGGTTAACATCGCTCTATATCCGTTACTTCTGACGGTGGTGTGTCCTTCAAATAAGGTCCGATGCTCCCATGCCATAAACAGCACCAAACAGTCAATCTTTGTGGATGGATTGATGCATCAAAATTTAACACTTGTGAATTGTGTTCAATCCAAAAATCGCAATTTTGCTTGTTGAAATAGCCACAGAGTCAAAAATTGGCTTCGTCCGAGATCCGTATCTCCGACCAACATTTTCAACGCCAAAAGTATACTAACCCTCAGACTTTTCCACGATTCGACGAATTGCCTGCACACTAAATCCATGATGACGACCAACCCCACGAGGAACTTTAATTTGCGTATTTACAACTAAGCCTGGATTTCGATAACATTTTTTAATAACTTCTGCACGTTCGGCAAGCGTTAAACGATGGATGATGAAATGGCAAATCTTACTGATATTATGACAGCTGAATATCATTGGTAACTTTACCAGCTGCTGAAACACAACAATTGGAAAAAGTTTTATTGCTATCTGGTTACCCTTTATTTTTCGAACTCTTGGGAATACAGAGGTTATGTAATTATTTTCAAGACCGTGAATCGAATGTTTTTCAAAGCACCGCGACACGATGTAATGATAAGGTTAATAAATGCTTTAAAAGCCTTCATATGTGATCTGCTTGTAGAGGAAATAAACGAAATAACTAAAAGTCCATAAACGAAAACCTTGAACGATAAGCAAGGTGTTAACAATTTAACAACCCGATGATGGCACCTCTTTCTAGGTTTGATTTTGAAGAAATAAAAATAATCAATTAGCACAGCAGTTATTTGTAATAGCCTCCTACCATGCGCAATGCCCCACCACCACGTGCTCAAACTCAACACTGAATTTAGACCAGTCATAAAAATTTATTTCGAATTTATAACAAATCCATCACTTCTTCAACTCAATTCGAATTCAATTATGACCTCAAGTCGTAACAATTCCGAACCTTCATTAAAAATAAATAAAACCAAAGCAATGCGTCGAACAGAAGCACTCGAATCCATTGATAGGCAACGCCATTACTTGCGCCAAACCCACATGTGGTCCCCTCTGTTTAAGTCCAGCACGGAGTCAATTTACTTCAAAATGAAACTGCGCTCAACGAAAACGTCAAGTTGTTCATCGGTCGGTCTGGCGAGTGGATCGGGGTTCCTTTGAAATAGTTGTTAATCTATTAATTAATTCCGAGAGGCATGCGTATGCACGAACACGACAGACATGTGACAAAGCCCCCACAACTGCTTGGCGAAGCAAAGAAGAAAACAAAAAAATGGACGACGAAGAATCGGGTGTATCCGACATCCGACAAAATTGACTCATTAATGCAATTGAAGAGCAATTTGGTGCTCGGCCGTTGTCGAAGCGGCTACCAGCTTCGTATGTGTGTACATGCGTCCAATCTAGAAGAGGGGATTTACGGTTTGGTGACTTGGCTTTGTGCTTGGTGACAACTGAAGCGTCATCGACTGAAAATGCATACCATGCCGACCATGGCGGCTACAACTTCCGTTTTGTTTGTTTAAATTTGTAAGTTATTCTCTTATTTTGTGGGGATTGAACGAACGAATGAATGAACAGGCGGACGGACGGAATAAATTAAAAACGAAACGTGCTTGAATTTGGTTGTCAATTTCGCATGCCAGTCAGACTTGCGACTGGATATTTTATTGGATCAATAAATGTATGATGTGAATGCAAAAGTGAGTTTGAAGCGATTAAACGCCAAATCTAGATTATCTAGGCTACGCTTGCGATAGTAACAGGTTACGGAGAGTATATAGGAAGCGAGCTCAGGTTGGTTCATTGTTATTTCATCTGATCGGGCGTACGGTCGAAATCAGAAGTCAGAGAAACGGATAGGATACTCCTTGATGTAGGGGACCCTTACGCATTTAATCATTGACAAACTAAGGACACAACAGATAACATCCACGATTGATGTACCGCATACACGTGGAGAAGGACCTCAACCTACTTTGTGTGCAAAACTGGATTGTAGCGCCACACAAAAAGGAAGAAAACTGATCTAAAGATGTTTTAGGGGTGTCTGTGAGACTGTCCTTTTCTTAAAAAAAAAAACTGAAGATAAAAAAGTTCGCTTTTTTTTTGTGAATAATCATTGTTTTTGGACTTGTCCAAGTCGAGCATCAAATCGAAAGGTAATTCAATGGATTCTAGTCTCTTATATAGACAATAAGAGTAAGACCATACCTCCGCTGTAAAGGAGGTCAAGTTTTTCAAATTAGGAATACAAGAAGTCTCGGTACAGAATCTGAAAATTGTAGAGAAGGTGGAAGCCAACCACAAGTTAGGCTAAAACCGTCCTTGCTGCGTTGAGCATGTCCTTCTTAATTTTTGGGTGATACTACTGTTCGGAGTACACTTGGCATCTACAGTAACCACAGTCTGGTGGTTAGATAAATCTCTAGCACTACCTTATGTAAACATGCCGTTAAGTTCCCTAAGGAAAGAAATATAGGACGAAGCCTTAGAAGGAGCAAATGAGCGATGGCTGAATCTAGACATTGCGGCAACAAGGAGAGCCCTATTGTCGGTGTTGAACGGGAAGAAATCATAATCAACGATTAGCATAAGTCCCAAGGATATACGGACGGTGGTGGGGGTTCTCACCGGACATTGTCCGATAGGCACCATGCCAAAAGGTTGGGTATCCCCCATAGCGACTATTGTAGAAGTTACAGGGACGAGGAGGAAATAGAGTCCGTCCGCCACCTGCTATGCGATTATCCAGTCCTACGGAGAAGGAGACTGCTAACACTAGGCAATAACTTCCTCGACGAGCTGGAGGATCTGAATAAAATAGAGCTGAAGCAACTCCTGAGATATATACAACAATCTGGGTGGCTTTAATCAGCAGTAAAAGTGTAGGTCCCACGGGGCATACCCAGGGCACACTGGTCCCAACTGTTGGTTTCAGTGAGCTGCGATCCAGTCGCAAGGGCACCCTATCACCTACCTACCTAACCAATCGTATTGTGCGTGCTACTCCTTCCCAAAAGGAGGCGACCTATAGTTTCATGCCGACTTGTAACAGCGCAGTTCAAAAAGCTTTTTCATGACAGTTATACTCTTTGAGCATAGTTGGTGTGTCCATGGTGTCCGGAATCGAACCATCGACCTTCGGCGTAAGAGTTGACGCACTCAGTCATTAACCGGTTGTAAACCGCTGTTCACACAGATCAAGTGGAACAAGTGGAACAAACTACCACCTAGACACTCGCTCTCTGCCGTTAACGATTGCACAAGGGAAACATGAGCGTTTCTAATACCTACATTTTAAGATCTTTGGTAGGCCGCAGTGGACTTTATTGGATTTAAGAACCCGCTCGAATATTTCCTCTTCTGCGACAACTGACAAAGCTTTTAAAGTTTAAGTTCAATGATTGCACCAAGAATTTGTGCAGAAGCCAGTCTACTCGTATGTTAGAAACTCCTTGTCGCAGTACCTATCCAATGAGAACACGGATTTGTGGACAGTCAGCTGTTCTTAAGTTAATTTTATTTAATACCATCGGACCTCGGCGGTCTTTCTCCTATAGCCAATAAAATTCTTCCTTCCATCTGAATCCATAAGTATCCGTCTTTGTCCCTTTGAATTTTATAACAATAAAGTGTTCCGTCAATGGTGCTGTTGTCCGGCATCTCTGTGGTTCAAGGCCACAAAAAGCTTATCTATGAAAACACGAAAAACCGAACCTAGCTAAAGAACGGAAAACCTATTTTATTTTATTTATTTTTACTAGAGTTATTAGAACTCCAAAATGTTTTAGCCTGACCACACATTCGCCTTCTAATTATGGTAAAGAAAACTCGTAAATCTTTTTTGACTCTTTCAAAAGGCCTTCAAATAAACGAAGCATACCAAAACCTTAATCAAATGAACAGCTAACGACATTGTTAAGCTGCCATATTTTATAACCTGCATGGGGTGACTGACTGTCCTTTATGTTTACTCAATGGTCAGAAGTAGGGAAAGTCTTGGTCACCACATGCTTAACAAGAAAATCAATTTCGAATCATAAAGCGATTTATTTTAGGCTTACTACCTCACTAACGAACACGCCCAATTGGTCTAATCCAGCGAGATTTATGAGATAAATTTATAATTTACAACCTCAATGTTAAAGTTTCCTCAGTTACTTAATTAATACTTTTTTTTTTTTTTTAGGTAATGCGGGAAACCCCCCAGATGCCGATCAAAAAGGACCAGTCTTCTTAAAGGAACCAACCAACCGAATCGATTTTTCAAACTCTACCGGTGCCGAAGTTGAATGCAAAGCCAGCGGAAACCCCTTGCCTGAGATCATCTGGATTCGTAGCGATGGCACTGCAGTTGGTGATGTTCCCGGTTTGAGACAAGTGTCATCCGATGGCAAACTTGTGTTCCCACCATTCCGTGCCGAGGATTACCGTCAGGAAGTTCATGCTCAGGTCTACGCTTGCTTGGCTAGAAATCAATTTGGATCGATTATTTCCCGGGATGTTCACGTTCGAGCGGGTAAGTTACCATTGTTCTAGAGAGAGAGAGATAGAGAGCGGATGAGATACGCCGAGAAATTGGATAACGAGTCCAAGTTGAGCGTACAAAACCCCGTTTTGTTTTCAGATTCTAGCTCCGCATTCATCGTTGGTATTGAATGTCCTTTCAATGACTTCCCCCCGCGCGACGTTTTTTATCGGCTGGTTGCATACGAGTTTATCCATTCTTTGTTTCAGTATAGTGGTGCAGCTTAGAGACAATGTGCACATTTCGATCCAATTAAGAAGAGTTAAGCGACACCATGAGAACAGAAGGACGGCAGAGTAGCAGTTAAGCACATCGGTACAGTGGGGCATGAGGTTTTGTTTTTCCCACGCGTCTTTGTCGTTGGCGCAGAGGATTCGTTTCGTTTCACTTTTCTTTCCCGCCTTTGTTGGGGAGTTGTTTTCTGTTTATTGGTTTTTATCTTGTTTGGGGCTTTGTTTTTTGCTCTTCGTGCCTCAAATTGTATTCCACTTCCACTTCCTTATTTGCTGGGCTTGAATATTCTCCTTATTATTAAACAAAGTGTCGGTCTAATTGGGTTACACTTGCAGGGTTAATGTTGGAATAAATCGTTGAGAATGACACACGAAGTGTTAGCCAACGGATGGATAAAAAGAGGAAAGATTGAAAATGATTCATCTGTGTGAATTTTTCTTGAATGCGTATTCTCTTGAATACGATTGCCGATCGCGAAGAATGCTTGGAATACACTAGTGATCCCATACGGGTCCAATGTGAACGAATTCCGATTCAAATCGCATAAGCGTTTAGAACCGGAAGATCGTTTTTAAGAGATTCAGGAAAATAAAAGCGAAGTAATAGGATTCCGCGAAATTTATTGATGAATGTCAATTGAATTATGAAACCAGACTCTGAGTCTAAGCATACTACACACGAGTCTTGTCATTGTTCACTATTTCAATTGGTTGACAGAAAATCGAGGCAAAATGTGTTCGGGATTTCCTTGCATTCTTGAGTAGAGGAATTGGTTAAAGCGCTGCTTTGAAGAGTGTTGTTAAAGAGGTTTGCGATACAAAATTAAAATAAAACACGGCAAATGTGATAAAATGGACCACCGGTTCCTTTATTCGATGAATGGTTTCTTATTTTATGGCATTAACGATGAGGAATAGATTCGTGCACATGGGACTCTGGAACTGTATCCTCCACCTGTCATTTTCTCACTTCATCGAGTATTTGAAATTCGTATCTCATGGATAGTACTTTCGATGTTGGATTTCAAAGCTGAAATTCCTGTTTGCTTGATCACATGGAAAGGAATAGTTTCAAGTAATGCAGTTTTAGCCACAGTCCCATTTTGAAACTAATTTTTGTGTATGGTCTTTGTTCACGTACTTCTGGGAACAAACCAATTTGTTGCGATCTTGTTTCGGGCGCCACTTGGGGTGACATTTCAAATTTCCGCATATTTGAAGAAGCATAGCGCGATACTTCCGCTCTTCAATTAGCAATGTTTTCCTTGATTTCTGTTGGTTGGTGATGAATACAAACTTAAGATTTTCGTAGCACAAAATGTGACAATTTCATTCACGGCACCGCTAAGGGGAAATGATCTTCTAAAAAAATAATGGATCGATTTTTAGTTGTTGAACTCATTCAATATTCACTAAATTTACGACGGAATAATGATCGTTCGGTCAATTGTTGTACAAATTGAATTTTGATCAAGATTCTTGCACAAAATCTTCTACAGAGTTAATGCACACTAACGCAGCTCTGACACACGATGCAAGTTCGGCGAACTAAGATCTTTCCAAAAACTGACTGATCTAAAAGGCACTGCTATCTTCCGAGTGGCGTCAAGTCTAAAAATGTAAATTTAGTGCGATATTTCTTCAATTACCTCTGTTAAGTTCACCCAACTCACCGCTCAAAAAGCGCTGCTCTTGGAAAACAAATTCCACATGGTCGTTAGTGGGGTTAAATATTAGGTGCATCAAAAAACCCTCTTTATTTGGCTTGTTATTCACAATGACAATAACCAGTCCTACTGCAGCTTAATTTGAGTCTGGCAATAAAAGTTTTAATAAACAATTGTATATTTTATCACTTTTTATTACAAACTTCGCTTCGGCTTGTTTAAATGTTCCTTGAGAAGGAAGGTAGGTATCTATGCCTGTGCCCTAGCGGCTTACAGACATGATCCGCATAGACTAATATACTGCCACCGTGAGACCCATACATTCCATTGGCGACTTAAACCACTCAGATTTTTGTATGGATCTCAGAATGCTCTTCAGCTCAATCTTATTTAGATTTTCCAGTCCCAGGAAAAAGTTTTTGACCGATAGCTATAATCGCCTTCGCTTAAGAGCTGAGCAACTGCAGAGCACTTGATGAACGGATTTTATATCCTATTCGATTCAGCAGTAGTAGTTTGTTTGAGTTTCTATGGTCCAGTTTCAGGTTGTAACACCCACCACAATGCGTACATGGTCGCGACTGAGTCTGAGTATTGATTTTGATATCTGCTTTCTTAACTCCGGCCATAGGGCTCGCATCAATACCTTGATTCAGCCATTGTAGGTTTGCTTTATCCAAGGCTTCATCTTCTTAAGTAGACTTAGGGGCGTGTTTGCATATTACAGCGCTAGAAACTTCATTCTTTTGCTAGAATTTTTGATTCTCCGTTTTTTTTTGGAGCTTCTATGTCCCGGTGCTCAGCATAGAGTCCTTCATTTTACGGTGAAGATTTCGTTGACCAGTTTCAATATCATAACATCTGAAACTATGGCTGTATTTGCCGCTAGATTATTTATTATTTGTTAAAGCTGATGGCTTTTATCGGTAGTGTTGCTTTATTTATCGCTGCCACTTAAGTTTGAAAGACTCTTCCTTTCTGAACAGTGCGGTAGTCTTTTATCAGTACAACAACAGCAAGCAACACTGCTTCTATAAAACTGTAGGGGACAGTTCTTGAAGTGCTCCAAGGGTGATATTGACCTTAAATTTTATTTTCCGTCCCGCATGATGTCGTTTTCACATGGAGGCAACTATGGCTTCAAACTTGTATTCGATAAAGTTAAATTTTCGGGACTAAATCTTTAGTTATTTTAGAGGCACAGAATTATAAGATTGAAGAGAACTCATAAAAATATGGTTGTGACCACATTGAAGTTATTTGAAAGACAATTTCGGGGGTACAATGTTTACTTACTTTTTCAATAAGCTAAGGAAGTACTTACATGAGCAATATCGCGCTGAATATTTCCTTTCCAAGGGAACCATGTCTCTGGTTTATAACTATAGGCTTCACAAAGACTTTTTGATAGTTTATCGAAGTCAAGTAAGTGTGGATTTTTTAACACAAAATCAAATCTTTCGAAGGAACTAGGTGCTCTGCTATCTGACTCAACGTCTAGTTTTCAAAAAAAACTGTTAAGATAAACCTTTCCACGCCAAGATTATATTACTTGGGTTGATTTAGAAAGTAGAATAAAAGCGTGCTCATCCAATCATTCCACCACTATGTTAATTTCGCTCATGCTGTGATATTGACGTCTGAAGAATATTAGTATACAAGTTTCCACGTTCCAAAGCAACAAGTTGTGAAACCACAAAATGGCTTTTCTGCCAAAATAATGTCTCAGAACACACAAAAACTGCTTGACTACTGACATTTGTTTTGCAGAGAAAGCAAATATTTGCGATCTTCTTCTTGAATCAACTGATGAAGTTCGTCAGACGAGTCACTGTCAATCTTGATTCGATCTCTGCGTCTTGTCACAAAGGATATTCTTAAATTCCGCATCATTGCACAATTTCATCAACAACAATGGAGCATGCTTTCATTAAAAGAGATCGCATCTCATTAATAGAAGATGTGTTTCATTGCGAAGAAAAACAGAATCCCTCATAGCCCATCACGATGCTGTTGCCCCCGAAGATTGTCTGCCACCCGACAAAACTGCTTCTTTATTGAGTTCAACCACGAACTTGCGCACAAATCAGATACATTTAAAATCACATATCATTATGCTAAACTTGCACAAAGTGAAACTCATCACGTGCATCTCAGCGATTCCCTTCGTGTGCACGTTTCAGCAAAACTCCAAGCCCCTAGGCTTTACCCACTTTTTGTGTCTGTGTGTGTGCATGTCGTGCCCACACCAAGGTGTGGGGTTAATTAAAATTAACATTAAACTATGTTGAATCATTTTCCTCCCGCCTCACGGAAGTAATCCAGAATACTCTCCCACCACACCCATGTTATAAATCTCAACAAAAAGCAGACAACACAGACTTCTTTAGCAGCCGCCATTTCAACCGCCATCACATGAAAATTAGGCACTTTTTCGCGGAAAATGACATCTCGTTCATTAAAAACTCCAAGCTTCACACAAGTGCGTCGGAGAAAGACGTAAGTAATAGCCTATCGTAAATGTCGTGACTTGTAACAGCGTTGATGAGTCTTTTTTTTTTTTGGTTTGGTTAAATTACCATTCATCCAGACGACGATGAACTGAGTAGGCTGGGGGACAATCGGATGGCTTTGGTTGTGTTCAAATTCTTTTCATATTGCCTCACAAAAAAGATATTAGACGACACTTTAGGTTACTCGGCCGTAAGCTTCCCGAAGTGCCTAGGAAATGTTTTACGCATGGTTAGTGTCAGGGTGTGGTGGTGATTTGAATTGGGTTAATGTTGGTGATTAGCTGGGAAATACCAAATTATGTACAAGTATGAGGGTTTTTTTTACGTGTTGGCCTGGTTAAGTCAGTATACCTTTCTGCATGGGCTGTAAATTAAATGTTTGCTTTATGCCGCAGTTAATCATCATTGTCATCATACAGTCTGCAAAACTATTTTCCTGCCGTTGGACTTTTAGAACATTCTTGTAGCGTTCAAAGGTCAGCGTGCATCTGGGAACAACTTTGTCTGCTCTTCCACTTTCCCCCGGTAGATATACACATCTTTAACTGTGCAGAGGTTTGACTAAGATCAATCAACGTATAGACTGACCTTCCGACGGGTCACTACACTTTTCTAAAATTAAAAAAAATCCTTACCACAGACTACACTCTACCCTAGACTTACTTTGATAGAAAGTTTCCTGCTAGCAAGGCTGGCCCGCCTTCGGGTACTTGGCGAATCTCTTGGATCTAAAATGGAGTCGGGATTAATGTTGGAAGCGTACTCAAGTGACTTAAATATACCCATTTCCAGATGGAAAAAATGGGGATAAAAGAGGTACTGTCTAGGCTAAAACATAATGTGGTACATAGCAGGGATATCATCATTAATACTGACAGCCAGATTGCAAACAAAATCAAAAAATATTCAATTTTTGCTTTAATACATTTTTCCGAATATACCGAATTATGCTGCCGGCCGTCTATTAACGAGATGGCCGACTATTTCAATATTCACCTCAAGTGGTTGCCAGGGCATAGTGACCTTTCGGAACTTTTTACGGAAGTTTTTACGCTTTGCTACTTGGCTATTTGCCAAATACACAGTACGCATTGCTCGGCTGTAATCCATATTTACCTGTCGATTGAGTTCACTCCAATAACAGCAATTTTAATTGTTGCCATAACCGCTGAGCCAAAAATGGGGCTTGTCCGAGAAGGTGACTTTTTGGCTAAAAAATTAATAGCTAGCACAACGCGAGTAGTTGCTGAGAAGCTAGACCCAATTCCAAATAGCGGCCACCATGTTATTATTATTATTAATTAGCGTACTTACAGCGTCTTTGGCTTTAATTCTTCCGTCAGCACAATCTTGTACGGATGTAGATCCAAATATAACCGCAAAATAAACGGAGTTGACTCTCTGGCAATTCCCAATTTGGCTGATCGGCGGCGACAAATCAACATTTCTGGGCCTTCTTCGATAGTAGCCCCTACGGTGGCTATGTTTTTTTTTTATTCCGCACCAATCTCTGTCTGGTGGGTGGACATAGGTCCAGAAGAGTGTACTCACACTCAAACTTTTCCACGGTGTGACCAATTGACTGCCTACTGAAGCCAAGATGACGACCAACCTCAAAACGAAATTCACATATTTACTCACGTATTTACAACTGAGCCGTAATTTCAATAATATACGTACTTAATTTCTGCACGTTCGGGAAGCGTGAAACGATGCGTGAAGAAATGGCTAGCCTTACTGAATATTTTGACAGCTCGATGTCATTAATATCTTTGACAGCTGCTAAAAACTACCATTGCTATCTAGTCACCATTTACAGCGCGGCAACTTCTTAAACCTTCGCAAACAAGTCTCTCCTCCAAATAAGTTTCTGCGTCTGTTTGGTGTCTTTTCAAAGTTCCTCCTGTACACGAACAATAGATATCCATATCCAGTTGCCACCCGATCCCGTCATGCAACAGCTGAAATTTGTAAGCCTAATAGGTTCGCTTTCTGCAAATTGGCAGCCGTAAGAATAAAGTAAGCTATATGCCCTCTTTCGTATTTTGTCTGGAGATATTTCCAAAACGCAACGACCTATGAAAGCAACTAAGTGAGAAAGTGGTTGGAGTTCCTTTCAATATTTCGATGATTGGATTAAGCTTATTTCGTGCTTTAAATTCGCCTAAGGTACACCATTTTACAGACTAACAGTCTGTTTCTAATCCCACAGACTGGAATGCGCATGTATGTTGACAATTGTTTGGTTCGCCTCCTTTAAATTAAACAAACAGTTATTAAAAGCATGAGTACTCCTGAAAGCACATGCAGTCCTAAGGATGTTCGGAAGAATTCAAGAAACCTTTCTTCATCAGCAATTTCTTTTTGGGTGAACTATTGACATTGGCTTCGCAGCAATGTAATCGAGCATTATTTTGAGATACTGTTTTTCAGTTACTCTTTGGATATGGTCTTCCCGTTCCCCAACGGAAGGCCATTCCCAATACTTTTCCTACTACTTCTTGTGATTGGTTATAAACAGAACCTCAGTTTTACAGTCAAATAACTTTAATTTCTGTAGCTCGTGTTGATTGAAGCGGCTTTCACTTTATGGATATGTTTAGCTGTGATAGCAATATTGCGAGTAAATCCAATGACACCTCAATCCTCTGGGTACCTTGGATTACAGGTTACCGTTTTACGAGTATATTATGCTCCGTAGGATTAATTCGAGTACGATTGTTATTCCAAAAGACTTTTTGGTGTTATCGTCTTTTGGAAATAAGTTATCACAAATTTCTTTAAAAAGTTGAAAGAAAAGCGTGACCCATCTTTGTCAGCCAACGAGCAAAGCAAACAGAAGGCTACTCATTTCTGGAGAAAGCCTCACTCACAAGTGTTAACCAATTTTATAGAAATTTGATCACATTTTTTGTCTAGACCGCAGATAAAGCAGAATTAATGTTGTAACCTCTTATTGAATCACACATCAAATGTTTTCAGATAGAACTGAAAACTTTGAATCTGAGAAGCCCTTGGACTTGCCTTAAATATTTCCATCACAATTTCTGTTTAAGTGTCAAGTATTTGCATGAAAAAAAAAAAAAAAACAGCTTTGACATAAGACCCTTCGTCTTCATCACAGAGCTTTTTTTCAACCGTATTCCGTCTTCTTAATTGGATCGAAATCTGGCAGCGGTTCCGCAGACGTTTCCTGACACTAAGCCGCCATCCCAGGACAAATCACTTCGTTTTAACATCCTTTCCCAGTTTGTGTATTTATTTTTGTTTTCTTCCTCCAAATAGTTGTTGCACAGTATTACGAGGCCGATGTGAATAAAGAGCATGTCATTCGGGGAAATTCGGCGGTAATCAAATGTTTAATCCCATCCTTTGTTGCTGATTTCGTTGAAGTAGTATCCTGGCACACGGACAGCGACGAGAATTACTTTCCTGGCTCCGAATATGGTTCGAAACATCTGCAACATACACACACACCTAGTACTCGTATCTATAGGGCGACGTCATGCTTGTTAAAGTTTACTTACAGTTGCATGCCCCTCCTCCCTCCGCCCTTTTAAGCCCAACCCAATCATCCATCCAGTCGTCATCTTCATTCTGTTATTTGTTTCCATTTTATATAAGTTTTTTTTTGCTTTTTATTGTCCCATTTGAAATCGATTTTGTGTTATCGATGTTGTTGCAGTTGTCTCACAGCACTACGAGGAGGACATTCACAAAGCGTTTGTGATTCGAGGCAATTCAGCGATACTCAAATGTGATATCCCATCGTTTGTAGCGGACTTTGTCAGTGTCGTCTCCTGGCACACAGATCAGGATGAGAATTTCTATCCTGGAACTGAATACGGTTTGTGACCGACCGTATTTCTTTTTTTGTAAAAAAAGCTTTTGTACATAGCAAGAGAATGTCAATCCTCAATCCTTACACTCATCCAAATCCTTATCCCTTTCATTAGTGTTGGATGTGATTTTTTTTATGCTCATATGTTTTGTTGTGGCAGCGGCGGGGAGAATGTTCAGTTTCGTTTTATGAGTTTATTGTTCACACGCCTTTGGGGGCGTCCCTCGTCTTTTCATTTCTAGTGGTTTCGCAATTCTATGATACAGACGTGAATAAGGCCTATGTGATTCGGGGTAATTCGGCGGTTTTGAAGTGTGAAATTCCATCTTTTGTGGCGGATTTTGTGAGTGTGGTATCCTGGCATACTGATCAAAATGAGAATTTTCTACCAGGAAGTGAATATGGTTTGTTATAAATTGTTGTACGAGTACACACTCGTATTTCGTTCATTTGCTGTGAAGGTGGAATCGAAGGTCGTGGAATCCTCATTTAACCCAAAATTTATTTATTTTTATTTGTTTATTATTTTGATTTTAGTCAATAAAGCGATTTAGATCCTTGTTTGTTTTTGTTACTACTTTGTTCCAAAATTATGCACTGCCGATAGATGGTGAGTTGGAGAAATTCACTTCAACGCTTTTGGAGACTGTGAGGTTGTAGAAAATCTTGCCTCTAGCTTGAATAAAGAAAACTTAAGAACCGTCTTATACATGAAGTTATTTGTTTTCTTTTGTAATTTCCTAGGAAAAAAGTTGTCACATCATTCATTCGAATGTGTCTCCATCAAAATGACGTTTTTGAAATTCACGTTTGCTCCGAGATAGACAAACTCCTACCTCAAATTGAATTTGTCGGTTGTGACGTTTGTTCCTAGATATTGGGTAACGGATTGTATTTTGCTCGACAGCCAGTTTGTTTTGCCTTTTATATCAACCTCCATTCCCTTTCATTTTCGAATTTCTGCCTCAAGCTTGAGCTACATATGTGCTAAAAGTTAATTTAGTGTGCTTAGTGAATCCCGTATTCAAAATTTGTCCAATCTGAAATGTATGAGTGAGAGGATCGGTAAGTAAGTTTTGCAGGATTTTACGGTCGCTGATTAAAGCAAATTCGATTCACCACGCACTACAAGAATAGTGTAATTGGCAGTGATACCAAACCGACAGCTATGCGCTATTTGCGTCCTGGCCTAAGCTTGTGAAAAAAACCCAACTTCAATCAATAAACCATAAAAAGAATCGAATTTATTAGCAATCTGCATGTTCATAAAATATTTGTGTCATATCTTCGTAGCAACAAAATGTCAATGACACGTTTGAAGCAGCTATAGTTATTTCACCATGAAATTATATGAGGACGTTAGCTCAAAACCATCATAATTAGCATGGCTATTCAAGCGATTTTGTGGGCGCCGTGGCCGTATGGATTTGTGCTTCGACCCACACGCACTCGACTTTCACGGTTTAGGTTCAAATCACAGCACAAGCAACAATTTTTCAAAACATTTTTTCTTTCGACTTACTGACAATGCTCAAAGGGTATAGCTTTCGGCATTAAAAAACTGTAGGTCCCCTCCACTCGTGAGAGACAAATAGCGCACACAACATGAGTGGTTGCTGAGCAGCTAGGCCCAGGCCCAGGCCCACCTCGGACTGTAGCGCCGCCATTATTATATTTAAGCGAGTATTGTCCTTGAGTCATAGAAAATTTCATCAGACTGTGACTGGTAGAGAAGATTTTTAAATTTTCCATTCGTGCCAAAACGATCATCTGTTTCTCTTAGTTGGAAATAGTAGCATAATATTTTCAGGTTGTTTCTTCTATCTAAGGAAGTGACTAAGATGGCTCCTGCGGAGAATGAGGATAACACAAACTATACGCTGTCTACGAAAAAGGTCCACTAACACGGACGTCTTGGACAGAATGTTAATATATGTAGATAGATATAACTTTGAGGCAGTGAAAGACTTTGTCTACCTAAGCTTCGGAGTAAATTCATACATTGGACCCTCCGCAGAAGTGAACGAAGGATGACTCTTGCCAATCGATGGGTCTTTTGAGCTTCGAAGCCAAAAAACCGAATTTCATTAGCTTGAGTCGACAATAACACAAAACAAAGAAGTAAAATGGGTAAAGGCAGATATTAGGAGGACTTTCTGTTCTCTAAGTTTTTAATAAAAAAATGAAGCATACGCATGTACAAAGCGCCATTGAAGATGGCTTTCTAGATTTTCTTAAATTACTCGAATATGCAGATGCTGCTTTAAACCACATGAAACATTGCCTTTTTTGGATTCATCGGTAACTGTGAGTTATAAAGCGAGCTAATATGATGAACAAATCTATGCTATTGATAATAAAATAAGATTTCGTGCATATGATACCAAAAGTCTCAAGAAATCTGTCTGTAACTTGAATTCTCTAGCACTTTTTGGATTATTCGTACCTCTCGTATAGTGGACTCAATATTGAGGCGATACCCGGGATAGTTGGCATCACCATCTAGAATACCCTTACGAATGCGCGTCAATACATATGATCTTGAAGATTAATTTCTGAATACAACGTTCTCATCGAACACTTCTTTCAATATTTTTATGTTTTCGCCAGTCGTATAGCATGTGACACCATGTTGAAACCAAACCTCCTGCCAATGTTCAAGTATTTTTGAAAATAAATTATTTGATCTTTGTCCTGTATTGGGCAACATATTTTAGGAGATTCATTGGCAGGCATAAACCACACCGAATAGACTGAGATATAGACTTAAAACTATTCAATTTCAATTATTAATAAAAGCGCTGAGATAAGATCGATCATTGAACACAGATGGACGTTATAAATGTGAATCGACTACAAGCAGTTTCAATCACTGAACTACAGAGACGATGCAAACAGCGATCATTCAGCCTCATTTCTTGCAGAAATTGGAATTGCCAAGAGCGTTTAGTCAAACTTTTCAAAGTCGGCAGACGCGACACCTATAATAATAATAATGGCGGCGCTACAGTCCGAAGTGGACTTGGGCCTAGCTTCTCAGCAACCACTCGTGCTGTGCGTGCTATTATTCTCTCAGAAGTGGAGGACCTACAGTTTAATGCCGACTCTGAAAGGCGATTTTGAGAAGCTTTTTCTAGACAGCTATACTGTTCGAACATTGTCAGAGACTCGAAAGAGGTGGAGCCGTGAAAATTACGACACCTTCTGCAAGGTGATTAATCAATGAATTTTAATTTTCGTCAATAGTCATATAATTCCATCTGTGAGCGGACTGCACAGTCTTACTGCTAGTTTGGACTCCAAAAGATTCAACTCAGAGGAAAATATTTTCAATTACAAAGTTGGACTTAAATCAATTTTCACCATTGTTAAGCGCTGCCCGATTTGTCTTTTATTTGTGACAATGTTTTGTGAAACAGTATTGAGTCAAAACGTGGTGTTAATTATGAAATTAAAATACGTATTTTATCACCTTAAAGATACAGAGGTTCACGTTAAGATGACATGGTTTTTCTTCCATACTGTCGAGTGGAGTATAGATTAAAAATGTCATTAATAAAATGGATCAGAACGAAACTTGTGAGGATCTAAATAAATTTGCTAGGCTACATGACGATTACCACGGTCACTTACTTTAAATTTCCACAGTCACTACATAGACTCCATGTCTCGATCTTAAATTTCAAAAATATTTCCTCTACTTCCCTTCTAACGATGTCTCACTTGCTGTTTCAGTTCATTGCCAGCGTCACTCCTCTCCCCTACACAGGCAATCAAGTAAAACCTTCCCAAGTCCTCTGACTCATCCACCTCGTGGTTCTTATTCCCTTTCCAGCTTGTTTCTCTTCCTCTTGTTATTTCCATTGTTTCCTCCTGTTTACTCGTAAATTGAAAAATGTCGCTCATTCTCGGTGTTAAGGTACCAACAACGACACTCCCAATTTGATTAAAGCATCACTGGCACCGGTCTTCAAAAGTTCAAGCATTGTTGCGTCGCTTAATTTATGGGAAAAAGTGAAAACTCATCATCAAGGCACACCATCACACGGTTGGCTAGGTTTTCGCACGTAAAACCGAGAGATAATGAGATTCGACGTCTCACCCCACAGTGCTTTGGTGTTCTGATGGATTCTGGAGGAGTTGTTGTTGCACAATTATTCTTGTCAATTATTAGGTAGTAGCCCAACACTAATTGTTTGTAAGCCTTCAAAGTCTTTCTGTCATAATAGTTATAATTTCCGACTTGGATAGATGAAAACTTAATTACCTACTGAATACGTTCTTCTCTTGCCCCCTGTAGTGGTTCAGCAGCACTACGAGTCCGAGGTGAATAACGAATACGTTATTAGAGGCAATTCCGCCGTTCTTAAGTGCTCCATTCCATCGTTCGTTGCTGATTTTGTTCAAGTGATATCGTGGCAAGATGAAACTGGGTCCTTGTATGCAACTATGGATGATCAGGGAGAACGAATGGGTATACACTAGTGCATTGGTTATGGGGGAGGGAGAATCCTGAAATCCTCTGTCCTTAAAATTCCTTTTTTACATTTTTTTTTTCAATTGTTATAATTTAGTTGCCTTGTAAAAAACATAGTTTTGATGGATAGGAATATACTTTTGTTTCAGTTGTAAATCAGTACTACGAAGCAGAGGTTGTATCTGAATACGTGATCAAGGGAAACACAGCGGTCCTCAAGTGTACCATTCCCAGCTTCGTTGCGGATTTTGTAAGGGTCGAAGCTTGGGTTGGAAGTGACGGATCTGAATTTTTACCCGCTAATAACTTTGGTAGAGAAAACACAGATTCTTCCATCTTTTTAATGCCCTTATCCATATCCATTTTTCCCCAAAACGTTATATTTATTTTTTGTTTTGCTTTAAAGGTGAGGATTGGGACTCAGATCATTAATTAACCCAACATGTACACCCGAAAAAGTTAGGAAACCTTTGACAGGTTGAATTAGGAAACAGTTTCGTCTCAATTATCTAGCTACCTATCAGAATTTGAACTATTTTTTCCAACGAACTACCATATTTTGAATAATTCTAGTTGTCAATCAATACTACGGGGCTGATATTTTAATGGAATACGTAATAAAGGGTAACTCGGCAGTTTTGAAATGCTCGATTCCTTCGTTTGTTGCCGATTTCGTACGCGTTGAATCATGGATCGATGAGGAGGGCAATGAGCTAAGACACAGTGATAATTATGGTTCGACTTTGTTTTTTTTTTAGGTCTAGTTTTAAGTGTATTTCCACTCCAGAATCCTTTTTCCATTTAATTTTGTTTCTTTTCTATTTGAAAAGAGAAGGAGACGGGTGTAGAAATATGTACGTCAATATTTTTAGGATCTTTTTTTTATTTTATTTATTGTTGTGCTAGATCTAGTTTTCTTTATTTATTTTCTATTTTACCATTTTTTTGTGAATGTCTTGAAAACAGAATAAAACTTAGCTAAATTAACATATTTTGTTATGATAAATCTTGAAAATTCAAGCTTCTATACATTTTTTCTTGAAAATTGTATTTAAATAAGTGGGGCCATTTGGGCCCTGACTCCAGTGTAGGTGATGTTGAGTGGATTGATTTAAATGCTTATCAATCGAAATGTATTCTGAAGTGAAGGTTTGTTAAAAAAATGTATGATCCACAATGCCATTTGACAAATATAGAGCTCCAAAGTCGAACATCTTCCATATCTAAACCCAAGTGTTTAAAAATCTGAAAAAAATATTAAAATATTAGCTTCAATGAGTATTTTTGTTTAACATTTTTTTGTTTATTTCGGCTCTAATGGCTTTGGAGGTATTGTCAAAAAAAAGGTAAAACATCGACATGTGAATTTTGAAGATTAGAAAAGTCAGGCATGAGCAGTGATTGAGTATGATGTAAGAAATATTGGAGATTAGAGGATAGATAGGATAGAGTATACGTATATGTACAGGGTGCGCCATCTAGTGTTTTTTTTAATCACAGGTTATTTTGACACTGACAGCTGTTTCCCGCCCAAAATCTTGGTAGAAAGGCCGTGTCATACCTCCGCGGAATGAAGTAAGTCGCTTTACGCTTGAACAACGTTGGGAAATATTGAAAACTTATTTCCAAAGTAAGTGCTGTGTAGTCCAAACAGTGCGTTTTTGAAAAGAATTTTTGACCGAAATGAAGCACCCGGCGCGACTGCTTTACGCAAGTTGGTGCAAAAAGTTCGTGAGAATGGTATACTAGTGGACAACACTCATGGTCCCCGCCGTCGTACGGCGCGCATAGATGAGAATGTGGCTGCAACAGCTTAACATTACACGCCTGATTGCTAGCCTGAGAAGAATTCTGCACAAAGATCTCGGATTCTTCGTTTACAAGGTCCAATTGTGGGCGCCGTGGCGTAGTGGGTAGGTGCGTCGACTCCTACGCTCGAGGTCGTCGGTTCGAATCTCGAAAAAAAAACATCAAATATTTTTTCACGGCTCCACCTCATTCGATTCACTGACAAAGCTCAAAGAGTATAACTGTCTAGAAAAAGCTTCTCAATCTCGCCGTTCGGAGTAGGCATTAAACTGTAGGTCCCCTCCGCTCGTGACAGAACAATAGCACGCACAACACGAGTGATTGTTGAGAAGCTAGGCCCAGGTCCACCTCGGACTGTAGCGCCGCCATTATTATTATTATTATAAGGTCCAATTGACTCAGCATTTAAGGGCGGCTACGTTAACAAACAAAATTACCGCATCTGAGGCTCGGAAAACTCTCACGTTATTTTCGAGAACCCAATGCATCTACAGAGAGTCACAGTTTGGTGCGGATAGTGGAGTGGTGGCATTATTGGACTATTTTTCTTTAAAAATGAGGCTGGGAACAATGTTTCTGTCAAAGGTGGGCTTCACAGAGCCATGTTAACCGACTTTTGTTTTTATTAAAATTGAACTTGAAATTGAACCATACTTGATCTTTTGCGCACCAAATTCCCAAATCGTGTTATCAGCCATCTTGGCGATGTCAATTGGCCGCCTCGGAGATATGATTTGACCCCTTTGGACTTTTTTATGGGGAAACGTGAAGGATCGATGTTATGCCAACAATCCGGAAACGATTCAAGCACTTAAGGCCAATATCATCCAAGCAATCCGTGAGCCATCAACAAGGTCTTGGAAAATTTAGATGACAGAATGTGCTACTGCGAAGCCAGCCGATGCGGCCAATTGAACGGTCATTAATTTCGTAGTTAATGAGAATGTTTGTTCTTACTAATGAAGCCATAATACATGGAAAAAATGTAAATTTGTTCAATTTATTGCATTTTTAAAAAGAAACTTGTATTTGACCCTCCCTGCATGTTATAATGAATATTCGACTTGGGTTTAAGTTTGAAATAAATTTAACTGAAATAGTTTGCATGCTTTTATCAAAAAGTAAAAAAAAAGTTAGAATTTGTTGGCGTTTTAAATCGTTCGTATGTGAACCCCTTTTCACCATCAGTAAGTAAGAAATAGGTCGAAATTCAGTCCATTATGTTTGTGACTCGTGCTTGTGACATCGAGTATTTTTATTAGCTTTGCTAAGTCTACTAACATGTTACCTTACCTCGACTATTTCCGCAATTTGATCAAAATTTTCGACGACAGTTCCTCCGGATTTGATTAAACCATTGTGGTACTCGAATTGAACAGTATTAGTTCCGTAAACTTCTCAAATTTGTTTAATTGCATTGCGCTTTTATTTTGCATACCGAAAGAAAGGTGGAGTGTAGCATGTCGTATACGTCATTTTCCCACTGTACCCTTTGAATTGGGATTTTTATGAAGGAACGATGAAAAGTAACGTTTGTGCAAACTGAATGTGTAGTGTATGACAAACATGCAAACACGTTTTAACTCGGTTCGACTCAGTTTTGATATAACTCGATTAAACACATCACACTAATGCTGTGTAGCTCGTCTCTATACACGCTGTCATATGCGGCCTTGATCAATTTTTCTTTCATATGTCTTCCAGTATTCGAAACCTGATACACACAAAATAGCAGAAAAAATCTTCAATGCGATGTCCAGGAGTCTGTTCCCTCGATAATTGGCACAGTCAAATACGTCTCCTTCCTTGTAGATCGACCAAACGATACTGAAATCCGGCATGTTTTCCCTCGACCATATCTCACAGATAAGCTGGCTCATACGCCCAATCAGACCACCACTTTAAAGAATTTAGCAGGCAGGCCATCTACCCCAACAGCTTTGTTAGACGCAATTAGTCGCCGCTAAATAGAACTTCGAATTCCATCATCGAGTTCCACCACAGCAATCTGCGAATTTAAAACTGAAACTTTAATTTTTAATTTCTAACAAATAAGCGGAAGGGAAGTACCACTGTTATTACGTTCACAACTGCATGAAGGCTTTTGTGTTGAAACCTTTTTTTGAACAAAAAATTTGATCTCTGGTCAAGAAATATGAATTCATTTATTCCTAACCAAATCCTTATAATAATTGACTCCATTTTACGGAAGACCATCCGTCAACGTCTAAAATGTAAGGTTATGCCATAAGTATGCCAGGTTGGCCATATATTGCCCTACAGGCTGCCGTCAATTCAGTACAATTTTAACCATGAATCAGTTCACACCGAAATAGTGACGCTGTACATTCAAAATAGTCGTGCAGTTGTTGTCCAAAACAACGTGGCCAACAAACACTATTCGTCGCTTGATGTCGAATTTTGTTGAGCACGGACCAGTGGGAGATCGTCAATATACCGTTTATCAAGCCCCAGCCCAATAGCCTCATGTGTAGTTTTGTGACCGTACTCAGCATTTTGGCAGTACTGGAATGACCCTGTGGCATATTTTAAAGGATGATTTGCATTTGTTTTCGCATAAAGAGAAGTTGACTGAAAGAATATTGCCGACGTGGACAGTCTCCACGTCGTCTTTTGGTGTGCGGTCAAACGGACACATACCGACACAAGAAATGGCGCACCATGTACATAAGTTCAAACATTCTCCAATGTAACCTCTATTTTCATGTTTTTCGAGTTCAGTTCATTCAGTTCACATCAAGATTTTGTTTGTATTCAGCAGTTCAAATCAGTTTTAAAATCAATGCTTAGTTCCAAATCGGTGCCGACGGTGTTTTGTTTGACTTCTTCAAAATTCAAATTCGCCTTAAACCTTATGGCGAATTTAGCTTATATTCGGTTGACGACGTCACAGCAGAAGTTACTAGCTACATGCTCTACTTGTAGATCTGGTTGCGAATTTAGTTACAAATTTAGCTGTTAAGCTCGTTGCGGAGTTGGTTTCGAAACTAGTTGCGGAGGTGGTTATCGAAACTATTTGAAAATTTTTCGAGTGAGCTGCAGCGGTAGTTGTGAGGCTAATTGCATAGTTGCTGACTTGGTTTCCGAGCTACATGGTTGTGGATATGACACCTCATTTCAAAGACGTCAAATTTTGTTGTTATTTCCCGTATATGCGATTTGTTAGAGGGTACATATACAAAAATGAAAAAAACTATGGGCTCTGCGTGTATTATCGCTGACCAAGCGAAAAAAATTTCCACAGTTGTTTTTTTTATTTTGGTAGAAAACGATTATTCTGTTTATCATCTTCGCGACTTAAAATCCTAATTGCTTGATTCTTCAAGCTCACTTGATTTTTCTTTGGACACAATATTCTAAAAATACACCATCTGCTTCCAGTTGTGAATCAATTTTACGAAGCTGAGATCATGAACGAGTATGTCATCAAGGGCAATTCAGCGGTCCTCAAGTGCTCAATCCCATCTTTCGTTGCTGACTTCGTTCGCGTTGAGTCATGGATAGACGAGAACGGCAGTGTTCTTACCTTCTCAGACAATTATGGTTCGATTTTATCTCATTAGATTTAAGTTTTCTCTAGATTTCCCATCCATTTTATCCACAAACCCCTTCACCATTCCCTTACTCGCAAATTTTGCTTACTTTTCCTTTGATTTGCTTTGTTATTTTCTAGTCGTTTCCCAATTTTATATAACTGAAGCCGAAAACGAATACGTGATTAAGGGTAACTCAGCTGTTGTTAAATGCAAGATCCCCTCGTTTGTAGCAGACTTTGTTCAAATCGAAGCGTGGATCGATGAAGGAGGTCTTGAATTATGGCGGGAAAATTCATCGTTAGCTTATGGTACACATTTTCAAAAACTAATAATTTCTAGGACTAAGAAACTAAGGAGCCTGCTTTCCTATCCCTTCCAAAATATTCTTTTGTTTCTTTGCCAAAGCTTTGTAAGAGCGTTCGTTTTTTTCCATTTTTTCTTCTCCAATCAGTTGTTATTCAGACCTACGAATCCGAAGCCGACAATGAATACGTGATTCGGGGAAATTCAGTTGTAATGAAATGTGAAATTCCATCTTATGTGGCGGATTTTGTTTTTGTGGATTTGTGGATGGATTCCGATGGAAGGGCCTATTACCCTGAAAATGAAAAGGAGACTGGTTTGAGAACACACAAACACATACAATCTTTGTTGTAGTAGACAGGTCTTGAAATCGTCCCATCCCATTATACAAAAGTTTTGTTTTGTGTTTTGCTTATGATTGATTTCGTTTTATTCTTTCATTCAGTCGTTCATCAATTCTATCAAACACGAGTCATTGATGAGTTCGTTCTCCGCGGTAATTCGGCAACTTTGAAGTGCCTAGTTCCATCGTTTGTGGCAGATTTTATCGACGTCGAAGCCTGGGTTGATGGGGATGGCGTTGAAATGTATCGAAATGGAAATGAGATTGGTAAAATTAGCAGCAGATACTAATAAGAATAGACGATAGTTAAGGAAAATCCCTTGATCCTTCCATCATCAGAATCAATTTATTAATTTTTTTTTTCCTTGGCAGTGTTTATGTCTACTTTGATGTTGTGTATTCATTGTATTCTTTCAGTTGTGAATCAGTATTTCCAGTCTCAGGTATACGATGAGTATGTCATCAAAGGCAATTCAGCTATTTTTAAGTGTCAAACTCCATCGTTTGTTTCTGATCATGTTGACATCAGTGATTGGGTCGACTCCGATGGAGGAGTGTATGTGAAAAATAACTCTGCGGGTAGATACAAATTTCAAGAAGTTCTTCTTTAAAATAAGATCCCTCCTCCTCTTTGATCCTTGATTTCTTTTATGAAGTGGTTAGGTTATTGTGTAAAAGCTGTAAATAAAATCAAAAAATTGTTGCACGTTGTTGTTTTTATATGCATTTATCCCGCATCTATGTACATACATCCATTCATCGACGTGCTCTTCCTTAAGAGCATGGGGAAAATAAATGGATTTCATTGTGTGACAAACCTTCTGCTGCAGGGTAATCTGTACTTTTAGACCAGTATGTAGAACTAAGTGCAGGTGAAGAGAAGACATTTTGTGGATTTTAGTGAAAAGCTTAAAAATCTACATAAGGAGTCGAAAATAGTAATATATATGTTTTTAGAAGAAAATTATTGATTGTTGCTACTTTAGTTTTGTGTACGATTTAGCCACTTTTTAAGATATTATATTCCATCATTATATATCCCCCAGCCCAAGGTACGATGTTAGGACATAGTCTGAAATATTTTATAAGAATAGTCTGAGTCTAGAGACATTAGTTTATAAATTGAAGGAGAAAATACGGACGGCATGGTGTAGTAGTGCGTCGAGTTCTACACCGAAGATCCGTTAAACAAACCCCGATCAACACGCCAGCTTTCATATCTATAGCCCCATCTCTCTCGAGTTGCTGACAATGCTGAGAGACTAACTATCATAAAAATCTTCTCAAATTTCTCCGTTTGGATTGAGGATAAAGCTGTAGGTCGCCTCCACTCGTAAGAGAACAATATCACTCACAAAATGAATGGTTGCTGAAGAAGCAAGTAAGGGCCAGTTTACTCGACACTATAATTTGCAGATCTAATACAGAGATTATCCGTTCGACTTTTTGGATTAATTTTTTCACGGTGAGCACTTGGTTCTTTATTTAGTTATGAAACTAATGACTTCAATGTGTGTTGAGGTCCTCCCGAAATTCAGGTCATCTCCATTCAGAATTCTAATAATTTAAAGGTTATTATTCGGTCGTAGTCAAACCAATGAAGTACGATTTTGTAATCCCATTTCCATCCATGTCCTTGTACCATTAATAAAATTCACTGTTTGCATTTCTCTAGGGACACAAAACTGACGAACAATTCTTTTTTCGAAATCATCTCAAAAAATATGATCTAGATCCGTCTAACTCATGTTTTAAATTGTATGCCTATTGGCATGTATCCTTCAAATACACCATGTACATATGTATGCGTACTTAACCAAAAGCTGATTATCTATTTTCCTAGTTCTGCTTTGCGACCCCAGCTCGAGATTCAATTTCTATTCAATTCAAACTTCCAGCCCAAGAATTCTAGCCACAAAACTACTCCAATAAGTTAGTCCTAGAATTCGGGACTTCTTTGATTCCGGTGCTGGGATTCAAACCATAAATTTGTGGAGAACATTAAACCCCAAACATTGACACACGAGAAATTATCTAAAAGTATTGTGCCTAAAACAACTTAGTTACTATCAAAGATTCTGAAATAGGGTATATTTTTCGGGACTGCTTAATGGTTTGAGGTTGAGAAACTCGGGACTAGTCACAAAGCTAGTAAGTAGATGTAAAGTCCCATCACATATTGTACATTTTCACAGCAGTATTTCTACTTATAATTGCATTCTCTTCTCCTTGTTGCCGACTTGGGGTGCATGTTTTATATTCGATTTTAAAGTCCAAAAACAGTGTTAAATTTTCCATTTAAATTAATGTTACTGACGTGCTCCATTTCCTGTCTCCTCCTTTGTGCTAGTCATTTTGGTCACAACGTCGATTTTGCTGAGCTCATAATTTGTTTAAATGCTCTGCACCATAGGCGCCAGTGTTAAAAAAATTTCAATGACTGCGTATATCGGACGACGTGAAGTAGCATAATAGGTAAATGCGTTGACTGATAGGCACAAGCCGCGACAAACATTATTTAAATTTCATGCCTAAAAGCCAAAATCTGACTACGCTTCAAAGGTAAAATCCTCATGGAAAGCTTCTCAAACTTCGGACGTTATCGAAACTAGGCGTAGACTTTTCATGAGGAGCAATGGCCAAATTTATATCGTTTCTCGACATTTCATATGTGCTTAGGTTAAAGGCTTTGTGGGTTTCATTCAAACGGGGGGTCATAATAATAATAATGGCGGCGCTACTCTCCGATGTGGACTTGGGCCAAGCTTCTCAGCAAAGACTCGTGTTGTGCGTGCTATTGTTTTCGCACGAGTGGAGGGGACCTACAGCTTAATGTCGACTCCGAACGGTGATTTTGAGTAGTTTTTTTTCTACACAGGTGTAGTCTGATCATTGTCAGTGAATCGAAAGAGGTGGAGCCGTGAAAAAATGTTAGGTGTTTTTTCGAGATTCGAACCTTAGACCTCGAGCATAAGAGTCGACGCACCTACCCGCTACGCCACGGCTCCCTCTACTGGGGGCGCATAGGTTCTAGAAATAAACATTGTTCACGCAATATTCCCTGCATTGCATTAAAGGAACTTTATCTGTATTGAGCATAATTTTTGTTTAAAAAGAGGTCACCAATTTGTTAAATAAAAATATCAGTGGCCAGAAAGTGATTTAAGAGCACAAATTTAACGCAAAACTAAAGTAGCAACCACAAACTTTCTCAGCACTCGTCCAGCATACGTTCAACTTTTCTCAAATAAGTCTGCTTTCCTGTTTACATAATTTAAGCTGAATTATAAATTTATATACAAAAAATATATATATTTATTGTAAATTAACCAATCACCCTCATCTTCTTTAAAAAAAAAACAGTTGTTCCTCAATCGTACACCGTTAATGTTATGGATGAGGCTGTTCTACGTGGCAATAGTGCCATCCTAAAATGCCACATACCCAGTTTTGTTGGTGATTTCATTTCGGTTTCATCATGGGTTGAAGATGAACAAAGGGAGATCTTTTCCACAAACGATGCAGGACAATTTCCAATTGGTAAATTGTTAAGAAAAAAAAAACAAACACAAATATATACATAATTATTTTTTGGCTTATATAAGGCTTTAGATTTTTCGAAAAAATATAAGAAATCCTTAAAACCTTGATCATGTCTTAGCTTATTGGGATAGGTCCTAAATTTTAAATCAGAGACATCATTATGTGAATAGGCTTCAAAAGAGTTTTGTATATTAGCAAGGCAGTAAGGTTATGTTTTTTTTGTTTTTGTTTTTAATTTATGTATATCATTTCTCACTGTCACTTTCATTTGTTTTTTATTCCATCCTTGTGATCCTGTGCTCCGAACTTTCCATAAGCCTCACGGCTTTCCTTATCCTTGATTCCTCCTTCACATAGAATAAGTAGTCTCGTAGATTGATTGGGAAAATCTTAAACTTAAAAACTTAAAACCTAAAAACCATATTTGGTAACTTTTTTTAAGATTTTCTCAAAAAAGGTAAATTGTGGGGAGTTGCATTTTAACTTTATAACTAGTGATATTTCACAAACTTTGAAAACAAACTTAAAATTGCCTGTATATTATAGAAAAGATTTGAAATAAATTAATTGATTTACATACAATTGAATGTAAAACATCTCCATAACCACAAATTGCCAGTTGCATGCTTATTGAAATTCGGTTTTCGAATTGTTCCGTGTATCAAAATTGACTTGCGTCACTCAAGAAAACACGTCATATTATTGACATTTCTCAATTCATTTAACATTTATGCATTTTGAATTTACATAAAATATAGCAAAGAATCCGCAATGAACTAAAGTTCTGGAACAGATTGAATTCTCAAGTTCAGCATCATTCGGATCCAGTCAAGCAAGATAATAGTATGTGCGAAAGAAGTGCTTTTCGAGAAAAGAAATCCGTCTTCTGGAGTAAAAGTAATAATGTAGAAAGGATATATATTTTACAAGTCATCCCTCAAAATATTTGAATGGTTCTTAACTCACTACGAGGCATCAGTAAGAGCAGTTGAACCTAATACGAGCACGACAAATTGGTTTTGACCAAAGGCACAAGAAAAGAGTGTCACAAAATTTACGCAAGAAGTATTCTGGGATATTGGAAATCGAATTGTTTTTTTTATGATTCATAAAGTTTATACAGTATATACTCGTGCAGTCGCTCCAAGCCAAACTCGCTCACTTTCCAATTACCGTCAAGTTTGGTAATTGAAGCTAAGTACAAAAGACTTGCTTACGAATATTTCGTTTTTATTTTTCCTTAAGTAAGAAATTGGATTTGCAGAAATGATTAATATTTTTTTCTTTCAGAACTGAGTTTCAGAAATATTTGATATTGAATTTTTATTTTATTTTTAAAGTGAGTGATTTTTGTTTGAAGCGACTGTAATTATATGTGCAGTAACATATCGTGTGCATAGCAGTTCGCAGGCACATATGCAATTTTATGTCAACATTTAAATGTATTCTTTCAAGTCATGGGTTGTTTTCAGGCACAAGCCTTTGGCTTGAAAAAAAACTCCAAGGAAAAATGTCGCTGTGCGTGAACTTGCCTGATTTGGGGGTTCATTCTGGCCACAAAAATATGAAACGACATGACCAGAATATGACTAATACAGGAATTGAATTGTTTCTTGAGCTGTATAGAAGGCGGGACCGTCTTGTTGAAACAACATGTCACCCACAATAATATCCTAGAATTTGGGAATCAAACCCTGAATTATCATGTCGCGATAGTGACCACCATTGAATATTGTTTGCTAGTCATCCGCATTTTTAAAAAGAAATATTCTAACGATGCGTCTGTCCCAAATTCCAGAGGAAACAGTGATAGGTGTTGGATGCATTTGTTCTCAACAACAATTTTCTAAGCTACAAATTTGAAAATTATCGGCAAAATCATCAAAGTAAAAATGAGAAAAATATGTTTTAAGGATATCTAGGATGACAACTACAAAATTGAGTTGATCTTTAATGAAACCAATCTCTATGGACCAAGATAGTGAGGACCAAAATGTGGGGATCTGCCACCATCCTGAACATTAGTGGAACATATCTTTTAAAAAAATGTTTAGTGTAGACTTCCATTGACACTTTACCGTAAAATGGCACACAATTAAAATATTTTGTCGATTTTGGGACACTCTTAACAATCGGACCATTATACTCGTACATTGAATAGCGAGTACAAGAAATGCATTACATAAAAGTAAGCTGAGACATGTTCCTCAATGTAGCGAAAAACAGAAACAAAAATTTGGAAAAATACTTTTGTGTAAAGTGCAGGAGGATCAATCATAGGGAATTGCATAATTTAGTCCTGAAAGCCTGGTTGCGCTTGAGGATAGGTCCTGATGAGTTAGAGTCGATGGCGGAGGATCGAGTGGTCTGGAGATCTGTCATGTGTGCGTTGCCCCCGCGACTCCTTTATTGGAACATGCGGCTCACTGACATCAGGATGAAGCCGTAAAAAAACAGAATGAGGGATCTAAAGAGTTTAGTCGGCGCTTAGTAAGGCAAGTCAACGGAAAAGAGAATGCTTACAATTGAAGTGGCGCAAACAAATGAAGAACAACCTCAGCCAACTGGAGTGCGAAGCTGGAGGCTGCTGGCGAAGGATCGTGCTTCCTGGAGAGGCTTGTTGGCTGAGACTCGTGACTCCGGATGTTATCGACATACGCAGAAAAGAAAAAGAATTGAGATAGACATATTTAGGAGTCATTTTGCTCTTTGCATCAAAAACAAAACTAATTACCTCTCGGGAAGCGAAGAATATGCAGGTCCTTTCATTTGCTGATGACAGTCGGACTGGCCTTCGATCTTAATTATGGATTTGACAAAGTCTCACATAATGTTGTTCACGAAGAGAGAAGAAAGATACAGCACTCAGGGTAAATGGAAATATACTAAAAAAAATAAATGAATCAGTTAAAGAATACTGGCACCTTGGAAGCAACTTTATAAAAAAATTTAATATGGTAATTCAAAAGATACTGAAGAAATAGAAAGCGGCCATCAATCTAGGGTTGAGTAAATACTTAAATAAAAAAAAATATTACGTACATTGTTTGAATCTATCACTGCTTCCACTATTCATTTATGAGGTTCTAAAACTATGAAACTGGAAAAAAATGAGCTATTGAAGTACCAGATAAAAGTAAGATTTCCACTCCATTACATGAAACTACACGTGTGCTTATGCTAAAAACATGAAAAAACGATACTTGAAATGAAGGATGCAACTCCAAGCGGATTATATTAAGTTTCTTCACGTAAGATTAACAACTTCCAAAGACACTCATCGCTACAAGCGTAGAACTAGGTGGCACAAAGATTGGGTGGAATAAGAGTTAAGATCCTTGCTTGTAGAAGCCCTCAAAGAATCTAATGGAGGCGGTAGAAACAGAAACCCTCTTAAGAAGGCCTTATTCGAATTAAAATTTGTGACAACCAATATAATTTGAAGAGGAATACGGCCTCAATGAAATAGTTGTGAGGCAAACGCTTAGAACTCAATGCATCGCAAAGGGGGTGTTAATTGACAAAATTGACTTCTAAGCAAGTTGGACGAGAAAGAGATTGACACGCAATTAAATAGTATCTCACTTGGATCAATTTATGAGAAACGAGAAAACATACATATCTTGGAATATAAAATTTGAGACAGAACTTTTACTATTGGCATTCTCCGCAAATAATATAAAATAAAAAACAACTATATATAATATTTTTAAATTACACTTAAGATTTGAGTTATTAAATTTACTATTAAAAATTAAAAAGTAATTAAAATAAATTTGAGAAATATGTATAAAAGTGGAACAATTCGATAATAGCAATGAATAAACGTAAGCACTTTATTCTTCAAAAAAGGAAAAAAAATAATTTTTTCCATTCCGCACTCAATGGAAAAAGTATGTAAATTTCAAAAATGTATAAAATGTGAATTATTTTGTTATATATATATATATATATATGCATGGAAATATTGCAAGTTAAATAATTCATTTTTGAAGAATAAATCACTGCACGTTTCTGTAGAACATATAAATTAAAAGCATGACGTCTAAGCATTTAATTGAAAATGTAAGTGATACAAAAAATTATCTTCAATGCCTAAACCAGGCCAAAAGAAAAATGTCTTTAGCCACACTGGAATCACTTGCATTTAAAATTAAGTCCGAACAAACCAAAAATCGTTAAACACTCCTATTTGGCTCTAATATATTTCTTTTTTTTTTATTTAATCAAATTTCAAACTTCGAAAATGTAGATGGAAAATATTTAGTTCTCCCATCTGGTGAATTACACATTCGTGAAGTTGGACCTGAAGATGGATACAAAAGCTATCAATGCCGTACAAAACATCGTTTGACTGGTGAAACTAGATTGAGTGCTACTAAGGGTCGTTTGGTTATCACAGGTAAGTTGGCTGGTTACATGTTTTTACAAGTAATCATTTGATTTTATTTACAAAAATATGTAACATGTCAGCAGGCAAAAAGTTTTATAATTATGTAAATCTATTATTGTATCATAATCTTCGGAAAAGTCTGAAGAAAAACTAATAAAGGGTGTTTTTTGAAGGACTGTAAAAATGGAATCGAAATAAATCATACGAACTAAGTCAATGATACGGACTTTCTGAAAGTCGATGAATAATTTGTTGGCATTAAAAATTCGACTGTAATAACCACATAGTAAGCTTCCCAAGAACGGCCTAATGGAGCTTTATTCTTCAACGATTTATTTATTCTGAGGCTATATCTTCCGAAAAGTTTTGTTTCTTTCTTGTATCATAGATCAATGACTCCAAATATTCTACAAACCGTCAATCTGCACAATCCTGTAGAACAGGTCACCTAGAAATAGTACTTAAGTAGCTTTGAATTGCTCAATGGCAAGTGTATCATGCTGTTAAGACGTATTTTTAGATTCAAATGGTCATCGGTGTGTACCGAGCGCCATTGACAACGACATTTAGATTTACTTCATTATTAAACAATTGAGGTCTGATGATGCCTAAAACCACACCAAAAGTGTACATATAATGTGCATAATCTATAGCAACTCTTAATTTGCCTTGCTTCAACTTCGTCGAATTTACTTGTTGCAAATGCCACTGAAACAAAAGTGAATCTCATTAAAATTTGACGATAAATAGTAGATCGACTTCCAGCTGTTCCACTTCACAACCTTCTTTTTTTAACCTCCTATTGAACCTTGTAAGAGTGGTAAACAAGATGCAAATCAAAATTAAAATGTTCCACAAAATTGACGATCAATTATCATATTCGTCAACACAAGCATCATCAGCGTCGATAGTTTAATTTGTGCGCACTCTGTGCTTTCTTTTATGTGACGTATACCAAATTTGTTCGTCCCAGTGACCCGCTATGGCACTTAATAATCCTCCTAATGGGACCGAAGTTCAAAGACTTATTTTTAGATTTCGTTTTGTGAATAAATAACTCAGTTATTGCAGTAAAGCTGGCACAGCGCTCTACAAACATTATTGAAAATATCGCTCTGCCATAAGACATTGCTTGATGATTTGACAAACAATCATGTGTCATGCTGTGTTAGCCGTCAAATTAACCTTTTGTTGTCTGAGAGTGTCCATTCCAAGCAGTCTTCCCAAAAACACCATTTATTAATCATTCCTGTAAATTGTCTTTAAACAAATGTTACGCGCTTTAAGAAGAAGTCCTTGGTTTGTAAAATAAAGAAGATATATCCATTAAAATACATTATTACAGCATGCGCTTTTTTGAATTTAAAATAATTGTAACAGTTTTCAAAAGAGAGTGTCCACTCACAGAGATGCTATTCAAAGCGGTTGCGAAGCAAACAGTTTTTTTGTAAATGTTGTAATACAATACTTTTTTTTTATGTAGAAGCTATGCCCAAGTCCTCCTCGGATTTTAACGCCTCCCTTATTATTAATAGAAATACTTTTTCCAGGATTTATTTATAACAAACTGTCACATTTTCAAAGCCATAAACGTTATAACTTATCTCGTTGGTGATACCGCATTGTGCGCCGGTAGTCAGTTTTCTTTATAAAGTCTGGCTTCTTCTACACAAAAGACCGAAGTTAAAATTACAAATTCTTATAAAGCAGAAAATAAAGTCGTTCGAAAACGCTAAATCATTATCGTTTCTCTTGCCTGAATTTTTAACTACTGAACTGCTGAACTGCACTATTAAGGATGAAGAACTGTTCTCATTGGCGGTTACAAGCAACTCGTCTAAAAACAATCTCTTCAAGATTTTTAGCTTTCATTTAAGGGTTTTTAATTTTCTGGGGTTCGGTCCATTTATCTAGAATGACCGTGTCCATAAACAACTTTCTAAATCGATGATTTAAACATTAGAAAAATAAATGTTTGCGAATTTTTCGAAAAAAAAACTGTTTTATATTTTGGGTAACCGCTTTTGATAATTACTCGTATCTTCAAGAAACAAATTAAGGCCAGTCGATGAACACTTTTTTTTTTAACAGCGTAAGTACGATCTCAGTGAATTTGCCATTACGCTAAAGCAATACTATATATCATAATATCGTTTTGATTTTCTTGTAAATTGTAAATAAGAAAAAAGATTTATTATACTGCTGACATGTTATCACAGGGAAAATGTCATACAAAGGATTTCCATAAGTAATATATAATAAATCTTGAGATTATGTAAGCATCTTAAGCTAGTAATTTTTAAAGCAAAGTTAATTTTATTATTATTAAGAAATCGATGGTAGGTGAATCTGGTTTTATATAAAGAAGTATTTATACAGCGAAATGTTACACACATGGTAAATGTTGCCGATACTGACAACATGATTCAATAGTCAGTCAAGAGAGAATAATCTGAAAAAGATTTAGCCTAACATTAGAAACAAATAATTTTTAATTTTTCTTTCCTTTCCAAAAAACACCTCTTTTACTTCGAAAAAATAGTTGACGTCTTACTTCTCCAAATTGGCTTTAGGTATGCGATGATCTACTCGCCCAATGGCATCTTTAAATAAAGGAAACAGAGAAAAATCACAGCTAGTTGGTGGTTAACGTGGTTGATCAACCAATTTCAACCACGATGTCTATGACGAAGTGGTTTTTTAGTGCAGCTGCACTTTTTTCTGTATTATATTGGCAATCCTTTCCGTCAACGTTCAATTTATCAAGTAATGCAGCGTAATAAGTAGGCTTCGGTTTTTATTTTCCGTTTTCAAAGTTAATCAATTATTGTAAACCTATACAGAGCGCCATATTTTATGTTAATAAATGGGGTGGTCGGTCATTGTCTCCATTCTTGGACATCACACAGGGAATTCCCGTTGCAGAAACTGCATTGTTTGATTTGTAGTGGCATGGAGCACCATCTTGTTTAAACAAGTAACCGTCCAGACCTTTTTCAAACATTTGTGGGCAGACTGTTTTGCCTTCTCTGAAAAAAACTACCCAATGATGGTTTGGGCGCAAACGCCGACCCTAAGTCACTTTTTGACCATGCAATTGTGTTTCATGGGTCTCGTGTGGATTCTACGTTTCCCAAATGCGGCTATTTTGCTTGTTAATGGGGTCAGAGAGTGTGAAATGGGCTTTGTCGGTCACCAAATTTACTTCTAAAAATCAAGTTCAGTGTCAACGACTCCAGCGACTCTTTGGCTGTATTCCAAGTGTCGTGGACTCAATATTCCTTAAGTCAGTTGCACTTTATACGAAAAAAATTCAAACTATTCTTTAAAATGCAATGCAAGTTGGTTCCACTGACGCTAAAATGACGAACCGATTTACGCTTGTCAGTTCACTGTTTTGTTTTTGACACTTCTTTCGTCTCTGATTCGAAGTTTGATCTTCAGTAATGAATCGATTAAAATCCAATTGTTTATTCTAGATCTAGATCTAGATCAAATTTACCAGATTTATAGTTACTTATTCATAATTTAGTTTCTGTGGAGATAACCACCAGTACCCTTTCTTTAGTTAATCGATCGTAATGTTTTGCGTAATTTCGGTTTGACCCTATATTTGTGCTGTTTCGGTATCAACAACTTGACGCCGAGTCGTCTAGAACCTTGCCGTTCGAGTCGTCATTCTGTAGGTCTCCTCCACTCGAGAGAAAACAATAGCACGCACAACACGAGTGGTTGCTGAGAAGCTAGGCCCAAGTCCACCTCGGCATTAAAGACATATGATTGTTGAAATTACGTTGAAAGTACCGTATAAGTAAATAAAAACGAAAGACTTTACCTAATTTTAGTAAAGAACATAGTTTTCAATAAAGCTACATTTTGTAAACTGCATCAAAAAATGGAAAAACAACAACAAGTATGACATTTTCCCAAAAACAAAATTATTTAAATTACAAATACTGAAAATATTTAATGTTGCATACGTTTTGATGTGAACATAAATTTGTTTAAATCAGCTAATTGAAATTTTGTACAAATTTCTTTAAAATTATTTTAAAAAATTAAATGTTTTCAGTATTTAATATTATACTATATTGCATCATATATACATCATATTACGACAACAATATTTTGATGAATTTAATCCCGACCATTAATTGTTTCAAAGTCCAACTTGTTCCAAATGTTCACTTAATTTTTTTTTTTTCAAGCTGCAATCAAAACCATTTTTCGCTTAAAATGCTTTTCTTTGCAGTTTCTCTTTTTCTCAAAACAAAAAATCAAAGTATTGTTGTTATATTTAAAAAAAACTGCCTGAATGTTGGGATAGGGTACCCTGTTGCGCGTCCGTGTAATTTGAAAAAATATGTTAAAATCACAAAAAAGTGATAGCAGGCTTAAATTATTTGTTTTGTAAAACCTGCTTTGTGTTGTACTAAATATAAATAAATTCAAAATGTAAAAATGTTAAATATATACTATGTAAAAAGAAACAAATCCGAAATGCTTGACTTGAGCTTGAGAAACATCGTGATTGTATCGGTTAATACGTATACTCATTTATTTACCCTGTTTTCGAAACTTCTTATTGGCTTAAGGTAAGTTTTGATTTAGTATAATTCATACTGAAAAAAAGAAACATGTTTTAAAAGAATCTTAAATAAAACAAAATACGAATAAATTCCAGAACCAGTTGGCAGGGTTTCACCAAAATTCCCAACAACACTTACCAGTAGCAGTTTTAAAGCAGCCTCAAATGAAAGTTTGACTTTATTGTGTCCAGCACAAGCATATCCAGCACCAAATTTTAGGTAGGATGTAATTTTTTTTGTAGAATGAAACCTATCTCAACATTTATGTTCTGATCTTGGAAATTACATTATGAATTATTTGGTATGAGTTGTTCTTATTTATGTTTAATTCGAAGAACCTGTTGGAAGTGTTGGGCCAAGATTAACTACTGGAAATGATATTAAGGTCATTTCGATAGGATTGGAGTCCTCAATCACACTAATATGTCCAGCTCAGGCATATCCTGTACCATTATTTAGGTAAGGAGGTTTTTACGCACATTCATTCGAAAATTGAAGCTTAAGTATTTGTTATTTGAAGTTCATGTTTCAAAAGGCATGAAATATTCTTGTTCAGGTTTTTGAGTAGCTCACTGCGTTTTCTAATGCGAGAATGCGAGTCTAAATAAGACCTTAAATACCACTTACATTTGCCAGTTGCAATTTTTTAAGTGAACTAAGGTGGATAGAGGTTTTTATATTCGAATCAGGGCTTTGTTATTTTTGAATAGTGTAGTAGTTTTTTGCTGAAACCACCTTTCAGATGGCAAACATTCTTTGGTCCATGACAGAATAGAGTTTCTATTGTAGTTTGTTTGGGGACTCCTTCTGGCTCCGTTTTAGGCATTACATCCACAGATACCTGGGTAGAAACATGTCGCTGTACAGTCCATACCGCTCGTGATTGCATTTTCTTTTATAATCGCTACCAACACAAACAGGATCAAAGGTCGCACGCAGAAAGTTTTTTTTTTTCGAAAAGACCAAGAGCTTTTTTATCCGCTTGTGATACTGACCATGCCTCTGCGCCGTAGAGCGGGACAGGAATAAATAATGCTTTATGCAAAGCACAAATCAATCACATATATGACTGATTTGTGATGCAAAGTCAACTTGGTCTTTCGGGAGGGGGCTCTATTACTCCATTTCGGTTTAAGCTCAGAAAAACAGCAGTTGGCAAGAGTTATTCTTAGTCTCGGTACTAATGTAATTTATACTGTTTACCGCGGAACCGAGGTAGACGAATCCTTCACTACCTTGACGCTATAGCTGCCCGTTGTCACTTTCTGACCAAGTCCATGATGTTGTGCCTTCTTTCTGGATGACAGCATATACTTCGTTTGGCCCTCGTTAGGCCGCGAAACCGAGGTAGACGAATCCTTCACTACCTTGACGCTATAGCTACCCGTTGTCACTTTCTGACCAAGTCCATGATGTTGTGCCTTCTTTCTGGATGACAGCATATACTTCGCTTGGCCCTCGTTAGCCGCTTCCGTTTCAATGCCAATAAACACCTTATGGATAGCTCGCTAAGCTCGACCTATCACGTAAATATCACCAGTAAGCCATCAGTTGTACGGAGTTTTGGAAGATCGTGTCTCTACTGTTGTCCAGCAAGTTTTGCACAATCTTCTCAAGAATGGTGTTAAAAAAGCGGGTCTCCTTGTCAGAACCCTTTTTGATATTGAAGGTATCTGTGAGTTCGTTACTGACCTTGTTGGAGCAGCAAAAGTTCTCCATCGTTATCCAGCTCAGTCTAGCAAGTTTGGCATGAATGTCAAAAGTAGACATGGCGCTAATTAGCTCGTTTCTATGCATGCTATTATACGCGGCCTTGTAGTCGAGGAATAGTTATGCGTTGATTTGCATTTCTTGGGTCTTTTCCAGGATCTGCCGTAGTGTGAAGATTTGGTCGATGGTGGACTTACCTGACATGAAAACACTCCGATAAGGATCTATCAAATTGATGACGAACGGTTTCATGCGTGAAATGCCAGAAAAGATCTTACAGGCGATGTTAAGGAGACTTATCCCTCGATAGTCAAAGGGGTCTCCTTTCTTGTGAATTTAAAGCAGCTGGAGATCGTTGTCATTACAGGGCATCTCGCCTTTCTGAACACTTAGATGTTATAAAGTTGCAGGGGATGCTAAATGAGACCGCCGCTTTGGGTTCGATTCTTTTAAGTTTTGATCTGCTCTTGGAGATCTGGCTCACTGGTTCCGTTCCAATCCAATAATGACTTAGAATCTCTTTGCTTCTGCTTGCAAATGATGGGCATTGGGAAAATATGTGTGTTGCAGTCCGTGTGAAACATTCTACAAGCATTAAGATCGCAGTCCTCTTCAGATGATACTTAAAGTTCACTTGTTCCTCGTATAATGGTCAGACTTTCGTCCTTCCTTGCTTTTCAAGGTTGAGCACCTTCTTTGGTGTTCCGTTATGGTCCATTTGTTGTTCCAAACGATTTCGGACTGGTCAACGCCAAATATCACAGTTATCACGACGGATCCGATAGCAAAACCCAAAGATTTGACCTACAAAGCCGTACTTTTGAAGTTATGGATACATTTAAAATATATTGTTACACTCGCATTTAAGAACCTTATCCCAACACAAAAACTATTCCCACTACATTCACACTAACCTCAATCTATATAACACTTAGAACCCGTTGGAAGTGTAAGTCCCAAACTAACCGCCGGAGACGAATCAATTAAAATCCCCAAGGTTCGAACTAACCACAGTGCTACAATGATGTGTCCAGCTCAAGCGTATCCCGTGCCATTTTATAGGTAAACATTTGAACAACATCGTGGTACCTTATCCTTCAACAGAGTACATAAATAGTCCTTAAATTTCCACAAGATGCATGTACGCACGCACATCTATTTAATTTTTATTAAGAGCCCGTTGGAAGTGTTGCTCCAAAACTAACATCTGGAGATGACTCGCGAACAACCAAAATTCAACAAAATCGAAACGTGACACTTCTATGTCCAGCTCAAGCTTATCCGGTGCCACTTTTTAGGTAACTGTTTGATAGATTATTTGATCAATATCAAGGTGCAGCCTATTTTGTATATCGGGCAGTTTTTTTTTCCATAATCAAATCACGCGGTCTAATTTGATTGAATTTTCTAAAAATTGTAGAGCCTGTTGGTAGTGTCAGCCCAAAAATCAATGTCGGCGATGAGTATAAGGTGATTAAATCCAGAATCGTACACAATCTAAACATACTTTGTCCAGCTCAATCGTATCCGATTCCTGCATTCAGGTACACATAGGTAGACTTAGGAAATAGATTTAGAAAATGTTACAGTGTGGGCTTAAATAATGTTTTTTTTTGGTATTTATTTAAAGCTTTTCTTTGTCAATTTGATTATGTTGTCATCAATGTCATGAATGCTCAATGGGACACATTTGAACTGCTTTCGAAATTAAATTTTTGTGAATAGTGATTGATAGTTGGTTTTAACTTTTTGAGTATCGTCTTGACTCTTTAAGTGAATGACTCTAAATATCAAATTCAGTTACATTGCACGCACTGGGATCCTAAATATTCCACTCAAAGTTCACTTAGCAACAGATGTTTCCCATTCACACTTACGAATTCCAAATGTGTTCAGTGTTGTGGCAACCATATGTTGTCCACAGACTGTCTTCTTGAAAAATGGAATCTTCTTCGTCGTCTCTTAATATTGTTGTGTATCTGCAATACGTTTTTTTTTCATTTCCGCACATCTCTTGGTGACAACTAGTTGAGATTGTTAATCCCCTTTTTACTGCATTTTCGGCTCTCCTATCAATGTGGCGGAACAATATCTTCGTTTGATTTCCAAATTGCACGTTTTTGTAACACAAACATTTCTCAGGTGCACCCTTTTAAAACTTCTAGCATTGGTTTGTCATTGTAGGAAGCTAGAGTAGCATGTTTGTTGAAACAAAAAAGCCTTCTTATTTTTCCTCCTTTTTGTACGGCACTACAGTTCAAAGTGGAACTGGCAAGCCCCTCCAGTCAGCACGATTCCTTGTCAGCTGTCGACAGAGTCGAATATTTTTTTGACCAATCATCTTCTTCTCTAATAGCCATCAACGCAAGCGAAAGAAAAGGCTTCTTCATCGGCTTTGGATAATGTCCACGTCTCTGCGCTGTATGGCAGTATTGGGATGATCAATGTCTCTTGCAAAGTCGGCTTAGTCTTTCGAGAGAAGGCTCTTTTAGTCCATTGCCGAAAAAAACAGCGGTGGGCAAGAGTTATTCTGCGTTTGAAGTCGGTAGTCATGTTGTTAACCGTGGAACCGAGGTAGGCTAAGTCCTTGACTACCTGTAGGTAAAGGCTGTCTATTGTGACATCGTGCCCAAGTTGACGTCATCCTCATTTTAACGATATTCTTTTCAATACCAGGAACACCTCGTTGATAGCTCATCGTGTTTGACCTATCAAGTCAATGTCATCCGCTGATACTAGCAGTTTTACGGACCTCAACGATAGGTCGATTTGTATAACAGATATTTCAAATGAAATTGAACGATTCCACCACAATCAAATCCCTTAATTAGATGGCCAATGATGTCAATACTCTCGTCGTGTGTGTGGCGAAGCACCGAAGCATTGCTAGTTAAAATTATACATTGATAAGACTTGATGCGATTAGTTCCACCAGTCGTGGTACGAAGGCACAAGCTGCTTAATTTCAAAGCAGCCCTTATTGTCAAGCACTCGTTCTATCTCACCAGAATGAGTATGTCAGCACATGGGACACCCATCCGTGTTGTAACAGGACACTTTTCAATTCCCAAACATGTCAATACAACGGATATCTCGTATAAAGAATTCTGGGGAAGTTTCTTGGAGGAGGATGGCGAGGAGACCATTATTCACTTTCTTTATACATGCAATGCCCTCTCGATTTGAAAACAAATCCCCCCTTGACATAAGCATTTGTCAGTTCAATCGTTTTATCATGAACTCAGATTGGTTCAATGGATAGAAGATACGAGTAACACGGTCCGCGTGGTATCATAATTGGCCTAAGCTAGCTTAAATGTGACTGTAATCTACAGTGTACTTCTGAAACATTTTTTGCTTCACACGAATGAATGGACTTATTATATGGCAAATAGCGAAATTTAAAAAGCTTTCCTTCATAATTATAACCTGAGGGCATTGTCGTGATGCAGCAAGAAGACCGCCTCACACTGATATTAGTGCTTGATCACGCCAAATTGTCACCTTATACGTTGAAGGTGACATGAAATAAGCTACGGCGACCACGACTTCGAATTGGCTAATTGCTTAGTGGTACCATAGTCCACTACCTCATTGGTACGCATACTTGGTCTCTTCTCAAATTCCCAGTCAAATAATAAGGAAGAACGTTCTTTACATCTATGTACCTGTTCGACATTAATGTCTCTAATATGAATCTATTTGGGAAATGTCTGCGTGGTACTAATAAGAAACCCACTTTGCGAATGCCATTGATTTTGAGAGTGATGAAAAAGTGGAAGAGGTGGCGCACCTCAAGCAACTTGGTGTGCGCAATTGGCGAAAACCAGCAAAAGATCGTGCTAGCTGGAGTGATTTTTTGATTGAGGCCCAAGTCCACCCCGGACTGTAACGGCACAAGAAGAAGAAGAAGATTGTTAAGAATAATATGGTCCAGTTACAATAAATACAAAAAGACACATACTCTAGGCAGATCTAGAGAAGAGACATCTAGAAAGTTGGCTATCATTGCAGATTATTAGTTGATCAAGGACGCATTCAAGTTTGGAATTCTCCATAACTTGTATGCACTCTCGGGCAACATCCTACAAATTTTGACAATAAGTGAAGGTTTGACTAAATAGCTTCAGAGTTGGTTTAAAAATTGGCAAAAAAAAATCACAAAAAGGCCTAACCAATTGGACTTCTAAATCTAAAAAAGACCCCATTTCCACTGAAGTGTCATTTAGACACTTCATTTGCATTTGCTTTGCTAATCATTTTCAAAGCAATGAGTCATATTTAGTGTGTCTACGTCGAGACATCATTCCATTCACAGTCACTGCTTGAGCTAGTCTTCATTGATACATATATAGATCCAATCTTTTTTCAAAAATATAATCGGTTTTAAAGTCAATGACTTTGGACGAATTAAAAGTCTAAATTCGTTGCGGTGTTTTCTATAAATGTATACAGATGTTCGGAAATGTGGTCGATCACTGAATTTTTTTTCAAGTTCAAGATAGCTTGAGACCCCTTTCACTGATGGTCATATTTTAGCAGTGATAGCAATGTGAACTTGAGGTAGTTAAGGACTTCGTCTACCTTGGCTCCGCGGTAAACAGTACAAACAACATCAGTACCGAGATCAAACGCAGAATAACTCTTGCCAACCGCTGTTTTATGGGCTCAAAAGGCAATTGAGTAGTAGAACCCTCTCTCAGAAGACCAAGTTGACTTTGTATAAGACCTTGATCATCATAGTCCTGCTGTACGGCGCAGAGGCATGGACAATATCCCAAGTGGATGGACAGCCTCTTGGTCTTTTCGAGAGAAAAGTTCTGCGCGCGATCTTTGGTCCTGTCTGCGTTGAGGGCATTTGGAGGAGAAGGTTCAACCACGAACATGGGCTGTACAGCGACATGAGTCTAGCCAGGCGTCTACGGATCCAACGTCTAAGATGGCTAGGCCATGTAGAGCGTATGGACAACTTAGCTCCGGCCCGAAGAGTCTTCGACTCTGAGCCTGTGGGACAACGCAACAGAGGACGTCCACGTACAAGGTGGCGCACACAAGTCGAGGGGGACCTCGGCCGGCTTGGTGTGCGAAACTGGAGACAGCTGGCGAAAGATCGTGTTGTCTGGAGAGGCATGTTGAGTGAGGCCCAGGTCCACCTCAGACTGTAGCGCTCTAAGAAGAAGAAGAAGCAATGTGAACTGCTGTTATAACGCTTAATTGCTCTTGGAACAGATCTCGCTGATGTCATTCGCCAAAATACATGACACTTAAAATTTAAGACTAAAAGACACTTGATGCTAGAAATGGATTGACATGTGGTAAACTCATGTTTCACCAGCCGCAATGACTCGAAGAAAATTATCTGAGTTTTACATTATTCCGTGCTCTCACGTTATAATAGGACTTTCACCTAGCTCTTGATTGAAATCCCTAATGTCAGATTGCAAAAGCTTCACTTTAAAATATTTGTCTCCACTTTCAAGAGTGTCAAACGGGATCTTCATATAGTTCTTATTACAGGGGTCTGAGTGGGCGATTGCACAAAAGCCAATACTCGGTTGTTTTTGTGAGTCAAAATAAGAACAAGTGAACCCTTGTATATAGAGCGACTTAAATTCAATTTTAAATTGTTTGCTTCTGAAAACGATGTTGTAGTATAGAGCATTTCTGTTGACTTAAACTTTATGGCTGACTTGTTTGGGTGGATCTAGGCTTAAATCAGTCTCTCCAGTCATCCTTTGCTACCTCCCTGTTTCACACAGCAAGTTGGATGTAGTTCTCCACTTGTGTGCTCCACCTCAATCGCGGTCGTCTTCTGTTGCTGTGTCCAACAGACTAACAATCGGATAGCAAAACATTAACCCAGTCTTCAGATTTGTAGCACCTTATAAATGGTTTCAGAACGCTGTTCCACCTTTCGATCCATTAATCTAATGTTGGGCACTCTTGTCCTGTGTTGCTTGATCTCGAATAGCCGAATTAACTATTTGAAAAAAATTCTTTCGAACTGACCTTCCATGGTCGCCAATATCCTTAGTGGTGCCTCAAATCCTGAAAACCACGAGAAAATTAACTCTCTAGCTAGAGTCTGTGATTTCTGGATGGACTAAGGTCCAATGAGAATAACAATGGATGCATGCAAAGAAAAGAAAGATCTACTCAATTAGAATTTTTTTACAATTACACTTTATTTAAGCCCACATTGCACACAAGTTTGCCAGTTTTTGTTAACGTGCATGTTGAATTGAATATTTTTAGAACCTGTTGGTAGTGTAGCACCGAAAATTGCTTTTTTGGAAAGATTCAAAATGATGCAGGTTGAGTCCAACGAAAGTTTTACGATTTTATGCCCCGGACAGGCCTATCCCGTTCCGGTTTTCAGGTGAATTTACTTTTAAGATACACACAGCCGTAGTCCTTCATTTGGGCAGTTTTTTTTTGTCTTGAAATCATACATGACTGCATTCTCAACATAATCTTGCAGAACCCCTTGGGAGTGAAGCGCCGAAGATTGCTTTCCTTGACAAACTGAAAATGATGCAATTCCGTCGCGGTGAGAGCTTCGCCATTCTGTGTCCAGGACAATCGTATCCCATTCCAGTTTTCAGGTTAATTCTTGCACACAATTGAAACATTCTCAAAGCCCTATCCCAACATATGTCATATGTCAAACAACTTTCGTATTTAAAAATCATTTTCCAGAACCTGTCGGGAGTGTAGCTCCGAAAATAACCATCCAAGACAAGCATCAATTTGTCGACATTCGAATGGGTAATTCCTACTCAATGCTCTGTCCAGCTCAGTCGTATCCAGTGCCGGCGTTTAGGTAACGTTCGTATTTTTAGATCTGCGCCCTTATCTTATCCCAACGTTTAGATTCAGATAATCAATAAAATGAAATGAAAACATTCACATTTGCAGAACCTGTTGGTAGTGTAAAGCCAAAAATTAACGTACAAGACAAGCTACAGACACGGGAGATATCAACGGGCACAAGTTTCGCACTGCTCTGTCCCGCCCAGTCGTATCCAATGCCGGCGCATAGGTAAACAAAGATATATTCTTCACAGTCAATGTGAAGGTTTGTTAAGAAAGTGAACGACAACGTAGTGATAAGAAACTCAACATTCAGGCAAGGCACACCCCATGGTCAGATTGATGTTCATATATTTCGCATATTTTCCCGTAGAACCGATTGGGAGCATTCCACCAAAAGTCAGTATCGCAGATGAGTTGAAAAATGCGCGAGTAAAGACAGGGGAAGACTGCAATCTCATGTGTCTTGCACAATCGTATCCGATTCCAGTTCACAGGTTGGTAACTAAACCACATTCAGAGCAGTTAGGTTGTGTAGAATTTCAAAATGTTAAGGTCTTTTGTTGGTTGAAATGTTGCAGAGCCCGTTGGAAGTGTTGCTCCGAAAATAAATTTGCTCGAAAAGTTTCGCAACATGGAGGTGCTTGCTGGAGAAAACTATGCGATGTTATGCCCTGGACAAGCTTATCCTGTGCCGGTTGTGAGGTAATAAACTGATAAGAAAACAAGGTCGTACACGACATGCTTCACACATTCGATTTCACGCAATTCCACTTCGGAGTTTGCTGTTCTACGAAAAGAGTGAAAAGATAACTTAGAAATATAGTCCATGCACGAATGTTTCACTCTTTTACTTCCACTTTTTCACTGAAGTCAGTGTTCCAAAAACTGTTTTTTTTAACTTTAGACTCAAGTTGTTTCGACAAACCGAAAAAGCACAGTTGCCAAGGGCGATTCTACGTCGGATCTCCACCAAGGTGACGTTTGTGAAAATCACGTTTGCCCAGAGGTATACAAGCTCCTTAAGTACCTCAAAATTGTAACGACAGAGAAGGTCTAGGAGGCAGTAGGGTACTTATCGGCAGTTGGCGAGGTCAAAGATATTCCTTTCGTGTGAATAATGCAAATCTTATTGGAATTCCAAAGGCATACTGACTTTTGGCCATATTTCGCAATAAATTGTAAGGACGCACAAGGGGTTCTCCCCAGCTGGCTTTAAGACTCAAACAGCTGCATATAGAATCTGTCCAGCGTTAATATTCGACGATCATATTGGTTAGAAGTGAATTTACACAGTTCATGTTTAGCAGTTGCAAAGTATAAACTAGACTAATTTATGGACTTCCGGTAAGGTAACCCCAATAAGGCTTTGATATCAGTTCCAACTAAATGGTGGAAGTTCGAAAAACCAATTAATGAATGAATAAATGAAATGAAAGAACGAATCTGTTGACAGAATTGTCCAAGAGGTGGTGTCTTGATGTCTGTTCTCAGTTTCAACAGTCCCGAACTTTTTTTTTTGTCGGACGTTTTTGTATCACTGCACTGGAGCACTCAGACTCAAAAACTGGTCCATTGTACTATACTAAAGAGCTATGTTTCTGTCAGCAATAAAAAAACACTGAAGCTACTAAAGCTTTCACGATGGAACTTATAGACTTCTTCTTGTTGAGGTATATTCGAATGAGATGAAAAATGTCCGCATTTAATGAAGCGGAAAATTTATCATATGGAATTTTCTGAATTCCGTTAAACATTCAAACATTTTCCAGAAATGAAGTATTAACCCTTCAGGTATACCCTTCTTTTATGAAAAATAAAGAACTCAATACAAAATTGAAGGATATTTAAGCTTAAGCAGAAAAGCTGCTGCAGAAAATGGTTGTCCACAAGGCTGATCAGTAATCAATTAAATGATATGCTGGCCCTAACCTAAGAATCGTAGCAAAACTTTAATCAAACATGTACGTGCAATCCGAAAGTCAATAAAATAACTAGAATTCTTCCAAATTCTACACTCTCTGAAAAATAAAGAGCCCAACACCAACCCTTGACCAACATTTCTGCCAAATGTTTATTCAAAATTAAAAATAAATATTCTTTCCAAAACAGAACCGGTTGGAAGTGTCCCACCAAAAATAAACCTTCATGACCAGTTTCAAGTCGTGCAAGCAGCTTTAGACAACAGTTATGCAATGCTTTGTCCTGGCCAATCGTATCCAGTCCCTGCTTTTAGGTACGAAAAACGATTTGAAAATTAAATAATTGCAACCAAACCTGATCAAAAAAGAGTATTCACTCATGAATAAGCCATTACCCATATCTCAACATTGTGTGGCAATTTGTAGCGGTTAATCCGATTGTTATTAAATGAAAGCTTTTATATATTCCATCAGAACCCGTTGGGAGTGTTTCACCAAAGGTTGACGATCGAGATGAATTTACCCACAGCAAAGCACGTGTACATTCCGACAAAGCTTTGATTTGTCCAGCACAATCCTACCCTGTACCAGCGTTTAGGTAAACTTTTGTTGCAAACATTCAAATTTATGGAAGAGTATTCGTCTTTCCCTCGTTACCCATTCCAACTTTCGTGGCAGTTTTTTCAAACTTTCTTAGAGCTAATAGCAATCTTATATTCTAGAGCCAGTAGGAAGTGTGGCCCCGAAGGTTGACATTAAAGATGAAATCAATTACGCTCGAACTAAGGTTAATCGTAGTTTTGCACTGATTTGTCCCGCGCAGTCGTACCCTGTACCAGCTTTTAGGTGAGACTCACCCCCTTTAATCTCAACATTCAAGTGTTTTTTTAAAGACTAGGGACTGAATCGTTATTTTTATTTAGAACCTCTTGGGAGTGTGGCTCCAAAAGTGGACGCAAAGGATCGCATAAACTATGTTGACATCGGTAACGGAGTTGATATGAGTTTAACATGTCCAGCACAGTCGTATCCAATGCCTGCTTTTAGGTAATCTTCGTAAATTTAAAGCTGAATAAAATCAGATCGGACTCATTTATCGTGTTAGGTTCCAATTTAAAATCAAAGCATACTTAAATTGACTCAAACTTTAGACAGTTTAAGGACTCTGGAACATGCAGAAGTCTAAGGAAAACTTTTTTACTTAAATCGTAACCAGGTGCTATATTATTTTTTTAAGTTTTTGATAGCCTCGCAGTGTTCGGTAAACAATACTCTTCCTATTCTAAAGTTGTAAGATTTCATTGTCCTATTTTAAGGATCGTCCATCAATGTTCGTCTATCAAAAGGCTTTTTCTTCTAAAGATTCAGCAAAAATCCGACTTTTCTTTATCACCCTTTGCCCACTGCCGATTATATTTGGGTTGTCTTTATAATGTGCATGGCTTTTCAGAGCGAATGATTTGAGCCCTTTTCACCCGTTAATCCTTCAACTTAGGCGGAGGTCTCTTGGTTTTTTAAGTCTTGCATCGTTTTTTTAAGTTTATTACACAAAAAATGTTCGTTAATCTTATATCTTCTCTTTTCGCGAATGCAGGAGAAGACTACACCTCGAACCCTACGAGGTGTCTAAAAATGTCTATCTGCCGATTTCATTCGCTCGATCATATCGAGCTGATGGTCAGCAAGTAGTAGTAGTAGTAGTTTATTTCGTGAAAAATTGTTTTTTAACAATATATTAAGTTGTCACGCATTTTACAGAGATTTGATATATTATAAATATCTTTCTTCTGAAACATTATTTGATATATTATTGAGAGAAGTAATGTGTAAGTATAACTACTTTTTGATGGAAAAACGAAAGAAAAACCTTCAATGTAGAATGGTCAGCAATATTTCGGAAAAGAGTGTCTTTATGGGTCAGCCTCCTCGTTCAAAAGAAGAAAAGTATTGAAGCTTTAGTATTAAGGATATCATGAATGTATAAAGGTTTGGTTAATATAACAGATAACAGAGAACGCCAGCTGCCGGCTAGTGGGCAGAATTAATTTCGGTTTAGACCCACCATGGGTGATTTGCCTAACAAAGAAACGAAGAATAGCGTTTCAAATCAAATGCCAAGTACCTGGGAGCATGTATAAACCATACTTTATAATCAAATTTCTTCACCAGGGTCCCGATTCCAACTAACCATAAGACGCCAAATTTGAAAAATGTTTTTTTTTTAAATTTCAGAGCCTGTCGGATCGGTTGCTCCAAAAGTAGAAATGAACGACAAAATGGGCTTTTCGATTCGAGAAGCACATCATGACTTGAGTCTCTTGTGCCCAGCGCAATCGTATCCAATGCCTGCTTTTAGGTAAATTTATAAGCACTAGAAATTTATTTCTATCAACAAAATTCGTTTGAGCTGCTCTTGCATTGGGTGGCAGTCCCACGTCATGTAAACACACAAGACTGGAATGTTAAACATTCTGCTCTGTTTACTAAGCTAGATTATAATGAATTTGCTCGGTATTCTTCTTTTCACTGTCAATGACTCGTTTTTATGAGTTGACAAGAACTTTCTTGATGTGCAGTGAAACGGGAGAAGTTTATGCCGTTGTTTTTATTTGTAAACTAATCTTCGCAGTTTGTTCGCAAGTCTTTGTTTGGTTCTGGATATCTGGAGTTTCCCAAGCAATGGTTCGATTATTTTAACAATACCCACTTCGGGTCCTTCGGGCGCCGAATGTGTATCGACTTCTAAGCTCAAAGTCTGGGTTCGATTTCCGAAAGAAACACTTTTTATTTTTTCACGGCTCCACATCGAGTCACTGACAATGCTCAAAGAATATAAAATTGATTGAAAAAAGCTTTTCAATCTCGCCGTTCGGGGTCGGCATTAAACTACAGGTCCCTTTCACTCGTGAGAGGAGCACGCACAAGACGAGTGGTTCTTGAGAAGGTAGGCTCAAATCTACCTCGGACTGTATTATAATTATTTTCCTCTATCCTTAAAGGCTACGCTTTCAAGCCCCGAGAGTTCCTCTTTCTTTTGCCCGGTTTACTAGCAAAGCGTATCTGAGTTCATGAGGTCGTTCCAATAATGATGAGTTTTGTCTTTTTGTCATATACTTTCCGCGCAACGTTGTGTGCCTTCCTCTACACCTTTGTTGCCATTTTGTGGATGCCCATTATTTTATGTGAACGTAGGCATACGAGGGTGGAAAGTAACTGTCTCTGAAAGAAACCTACCTGTTTTTTTTTCTCGTAGTAGTATCTTTTCAGCCCGATACACTTTTCCCAACGATATTCTAACTTCCATGATTCCTCAAACTCTGCGAAAAAACGTTTTTGCCTTTTTTGGGGCTCATTCGCCTGCAGAAGAAGTTTATTATTTTGATTGTTTCTTACTTTCTGAAGTGTAGTGGTGTATCCAGGACTGATGAACTTTTACGAAACGCCATAAATTTACCTTACCATTCACTTGAATTGCGCCTGAAGATTTGCTTATTTCGTTTTAAAATCTTCACTCGAATCCGTTTTTGGTCCACCATCTGCAATCGCGGAACCCATTCGCGCTGATAATTATTTCATGCCCAAATGGTCATTCAGGATTCGAATGAAGGTAGCACTTAAAATTGCTGCAATCTTAGGTATCTCACGAACCCTGTCCCGACAATTCTCAAACACAATATCATGGAATTTGTTGACCATTTCTTTCGGTGTCATTTGGACACCCTGGGCGCACGGCATCTTTTGTGCTGGTACGACCGCAACGGAATTCAGTAAACCATTTGTGAACCATTCAATGTGAGAGAGCAGAGCTGCCAAATCTCACAAACCAAAGTTCTTTCGATCAGCTGATTTTAAAAGCTATATTTGATTTTTTTTTATCTCCGCCTCGAAAGCAGCAAAGATATCAGAAAAAAATCCTCTATGCATCAGCTTCACTGACACTGAAACGTACAGAACTCGAACATTGTTAACAAAGTGCATTGTCATTGTATTCCTCCTCCTCCTCGAGGAAGCAAATTGCTTCTCACCAAACGAAATAAAATTGGAGATACGATGCAGCTGTGTCTCACTCACTTTAAATCAAGAATTCTCCTGACAATCTATGCAATACGTACGTGAAATTTGAATCTAACGAAGACAATAGTAATTGGTATATCTTGCATATGACATTACAGAAAACTCCTTATTCACGCTGTCGAAAACGTTTTCCAAAATCTATGAACTGCAGGTGAAGCATTTCTCGTTTGGATAAATGAATTTACATACCGTAAGATAGATAGTTGTTTACGATGACAACAAACAATCATGGAAACCCTATTCCATCCAAAATCATTTAGCATATTATTCATACTTTTCTAAACAATTTCAGAGCCTGTTGGATCGGTTGCACCCAAAGTTGACATGAATGATAGAATGGGTTTCTCCATTCTGCGTTTAGTGAATAGTCACATAAGCCTGTTATGTCCTGCTCAATCGTATCCAGTGCCAGTTTTTAGGTGAGGCTTTAAAGTCCGCAGAAAAATATTATATTTTATCAAACTCGTGTATAGTATAGGCAACAGGTTTGTGGTGTGCATATTGTACGCCACAAGCCTGGCTAACGAAGCGCAACCCCCTCGGATGACAAGAAGAAGACGAACAGCCTCGGATACCGCCTACCCTGGTGTGCCAGGGCCCCATTCGGAGCCAGGCCTGAATGGTGGCAGTATGCGAGCGTCTGGTGGCCGGCCTGTCCCGCTCGGCAGCCGGTCGGGCTCAGCCCGAAGCAGTTACGAGCAACCCGGCAGTGGCCTCGTGAGCCACTACGGGGGTGGGAGGGGGATCACGCCATGCACTAACCAGTGCGTGCGAGGGTTAAAAGGCAACGGACAACAAAGTTGGAAAGCGACCATAGATCTGCGAAAAAGGTGTTCTGGCAAACCATTCGCCGGCTCAGAGGGAGGAAATACAACACCATCGAAGGAGTCAAATCCAAAGATGGCGTGTTGCTTTCCAATGAGGTGGACATCTTGCGCAGATGGAGCGAGCACTTTTCAGAGCTGCTAAATCCCGAACAGGGCACTGAGGGTGACAGGCCTGTAGTCTTGAGTAGGGCGGAGAATAGTCCAACGGTGGAGGAAGTCATTTTGGCGATTGAATCGCTAAAAGTTGGCAAATCCGCCGGTGTGGATGAAATCCGGCCAGAAATGCTTAAGGCTATGGGTAAAGAGGGAGTTTTATGGCTCTCTCGTGTCATTAAGGTGGCTTGGGAACGCGGTGAAACACCTGGTGATTGGCAGACTGGGGTGATTGTCCCTCTCTTCAAAAAGGGGGACAAAAAAGAGTGCTCCAATTACAGGGGCATATCTCTTTTAAGTCTCCCAGGTAAAGTCTACGCTAAGGTGTTGGAGGCGCGTTCTAGAGCTATGGTCGAATCCAGGATGGGGGATGAACAGTGCGGTTTTCGTCCCGGCAGAAGTACAACCGACCAGCTTTTCACTCTAAGAATGGTACTTGAGAAGGCTTGGGAGTACGCCAAACCGATCTACAGTTGTTTTGTAGATTTGGAAAAGGCATACGACCGAGTTCCTCGAGGTAAACTCTGGAGTGTTCTGCAGGAGTATGGGATTGATGGTTCTTTGTTGAGGGCCATTCAGTCTCTATACACAAACTGTAGTAGCTGTGTTCGGGTTAACGGTAGTAAATCAACACCTTTCACCGTGGGCGTTGGACTTCGCCAAGGGTGCGTTTTGTCACCTCTCCTTTTCATTATATATATGGACTGGATGTTACAGCGCAGTCGAGGCGAGGAATGTTTCACATTGGGAGAGTTGAGGGTAAGTCATCTTCTTTTTGCAGATGACTTAGTCATCCTCACATCCTCCCAGATAGAACTCCAGCGCGCGCTAGATAGGTTTGTGGCCGTATGTGCTGATGCTGGGATGAGGGTTAACGTGGACAAATCCGAGGTTATGGTTATTTCCAGAACCCCTGTTCAATGCACTCTACTGTACTTTCCTGTAGGATTGGTCAAGCTGGGTCAATTTTGAAACAGCTTGGTCGATCTGTAATCAGGAAGGCCGAGCTTGGTGTCAAAGCCAAGTTAGCGGTTTTTAACGCAGTATTTGTTCCAACTCTCACCTATGGTCATGAAATTTGGGTAATGACCGAAAGAATAAGATCGCGAATACAAGCTGCCGAGATGAGATTTCTTCGTGCTGTTGTGGGAATTACTCGCCGGGATAGGGTGAGAAACACGACAGTGCGCGGGGAGTTGAATGTTCGGCAGCTGCTTCTTCGAACGGAAAGGGCTGTACTTCGTTGGTTTGGTCACGTGGCACGAATGTCCTCATCATCACGACTTCCGAGGCGTGCCTTGAATGCGATTCCATCAGGTAGGCGACCGCTTGGCAGACCTAGGATGAGATGGTTGGACCAAGTCCAAACACTCGCCTGGTTGCGCTTGGGCATAGCTCCTGATGAGTTAGAGTCGATGGCGGAGGATCGAGTGGCCTGGAGATCTCTCGTGCATGCATTGCCCCCGCGACCCCTTTAGTGGAACATGCGGGTCATTGAAAATGAGATGAGATGTATAGTTTTTATTAATTTGTCTTCCTCAAGTTGGTTGAGATCGCGTTTTAATTGTGTGCACCAGTCTGATCAAGAAGTTTTAGTGATTATCTCACTAATCTAAGTGACTGAGGGAAGCTTGTCTGAATACGCTTTTTTTTTTTAATAGAAAACGTCTTTCGGTTAAAACTACATTTTTGAAAACCTCGTTCGAAGGCACCTATCCCAGCTAAATACGTAATATTTTTAACAGACTTACATCAATTTTGGCCGCATTATAGAACCAGTCGGATCTGTTGCACCACAAGTCGAGCTTAAAGACAAAATAAGTTTTTCCGGCGGTCATGTTGGACGTCATTTAAACCTTATTTGCCCATCTCAGTCTTATCCAATTCCAGCATTTAGGTAAGAAATAGTATTTTTCGTCTCGAATTTGGCATTTTATACATTTTCCGTGGTAAACTGTCCCAACATTCAGAAAGCCATCTCCTCAAAACCCGTAGCACATTGCTTTGAAATCATTTCTTTAGAACCAGTTGGCTCTGTTGCGCCACAAGTGGAAACCAAGGATAAAATGAGTTTCTCTGTCGGTCGTTTGGGGTATCATTTAAATTTGATTTGTCCTTCTCAGTCGTATCCAGTTCCAATGTTTAGGTAAGAAAATGGTTAGTCAAAATTCCTCTTTCGCGATCCTTCTCTTCGAATTTGTGAGTTTTGTTCCAACATTCAGTCAGTTTTAGTTTTAACCTAACTTCAACCCTCACTCATGGAACATTTTTTTAGAACCCGTTGGAAGTGTCGCTCCTCGAGTCAGTAAAAAAGACGAATTCAGTCATGATGGAGTACAAACTGGTTCGAGCATTGCTATTCTTTGTCCGGCACAATCATTTCCAGTTCCAGCTTATAGGTACACATGCTCTAATGAGAAAGAACTATCCCAACATTCAGAAACTCATAAAGAAAGAATCACGGCATGAGTTTTTAGGTGTCTTTAATTGCAGAACCCATTGGTACCGTTCCACCGAAGGTCAGTGTAGCTGATCAACTTCAGAATGCTGCGGTTAGAAACGTACAATCAGTGGCTTTGTTCTGTCCAGCTCAGTCTTTTCCAGTGCCAGCTTATAGGTTTGTCCCTGTTAACAAGTCTATAGACTGATTCTGTTTGTAGTTCCTTATAGCTTTGGTGTGAGGACAACTGTGTTTCAAGAAAACTAGCAAAAATGTTTAAAATTTGTTTGACCTAAACAATTTGATGTATTTATTCCATTAAGTGATTCAATTTGACGCAGGGAAACTATCTGAAGCACGTTTACTTCTCCTTTTAAGGTTCCGTCCACAGGATGCCTTTATAATTTCGGTGTGTGTGACTTGTTGGTTGAGACGTAGCTTCGCTCCACTGCCGCTGCCAATTAGAAGAGAAAGGATAGGCTGATTGTCACAGCTTCTATCTTGACATCAATTTTCAATTTTTTTAATCAATTTTCTATCTGTCATGTTTATTTGTAACCGTAGTCGAAAAAGGCGTATAGTTGCTGTCTTTGATTTATTCGCCAAACGCATAAACAGTGATGTGCAAAATAATAGGTACTTTATTAAAACTCGTGTAAATCAGAGCTTGGTGTCAAAGCCAAGTATTTGTTCAAATTCGAACCCATGGTCAAGAAATTTAGGTAATGACCAAAAGAATAATTTGCCGAATACAAGCTGCCGAGATGAGATTTCTTCGTGCTGTTGTGGGAATTACTCGCCGGGATAGGGTGAACAAAAAGGACTGTACTTCGATGGTTTGGTCACGTTGCGCGAATGTCCCCATCATCACGACTTCCGAGGTGTGCCTTGAATTCGATTCCATCGGGTGGATGACCGCTTGGCAGACTCAGGACGAGATGGTTGGACCAAGTCCAAACACTAAAGGACAGACTAAAGGACATTTCGCAGCTGGCCAATCCAACTTAACTTTGTTTTCTTCTTTGACGATATCGAGAAGTTGGATTAAGTTAGGTTGGTGTGACTGAGGAGTTAGCACCAAACGTTTTCGTGGAGTTCTACCAGAAAGTTCGTGGGAAATAAGCTTCTTATCCTTCTTATTGTTAACGTGTTTACACTCAGTCTTTTTTTATTTGGCCCGATGTGGCAAATGGCTGATTTTTAGCAAACCTCAGAATTTGGCGATTAGGTGCAGTTTTGCGTAGCCTGCCTCGGGTTTTTTCGGTTTTGTGCCGATTTAAGGCATGTTTTTGGAGCATCCAATTATTTCCACAATAAATTTGTAGGTTTTTCACTTTTCACACATTTTGTTGATGACATTGTATCACAATTGTACAATGGTTTTTACGGTCAATTTGAATTTTTCTGAAGATCATCTTTGGATAAACGAACTAAAATATAAGTCTTTGCAAAACACTCACCTCGTTCCAGTGCGATCCAACACAATTTGATGACAACTTCATACAAGGCACCTATTTTTAACAAACTTAAACATCACATGATGACTTTGTACAATAATACAAAAAAACAAATAAGTGGTTTCTGTTTTTGTAAACATAACGTGCAAATGTGAAATTCGCGGTACTGCATTTCGCAGATTTGCTTGCAACTGATAGTTGTGAAATAAAGGCTTCTCACATTTTGTTTCACACACTACTGTATGTTACCTTAAATAAAAGCTTCTAGCTCAATATTAATCATAATCCTTACTTCTGTTCAAAGTGTTGGCGTAGTGGGTAGGTGCGTGGACTCCTACGCTCGAGGTCGTCGGTTCGAATCTCGAAAAACATCAAACATTTTTTTCACGGCTCCACCTCTTTCGAGTCACTGACAATGCTCAAAGAGTATAACTGTCTAGAAATAGCTTCTCAATCTTGCCGTTCGGAGTCGGCATTAAACTGTAGGTCCCCTCCACTCATGAGAGAACAATAAATAGCACGCACAACACGAGTGGTTGCTGAGAAGCTAGGCCCAGGTCCACCTCGGACTGTAGCGCCGCCATTATTATTATTATGTTATGTTCAAAGTAACTGCAAAACTTTTGTTCGAAATATTTGCAAATCTAATCCGTTTCAATCCCCAAGGGTACCCTCTCCGTAAAACCTTATTTTAAAGTCACAAACAAGACATTATAATTCCAGAACCTGTTGGCAGTGTTGCACCAAAGATCAATTTATCCAATCGTCGAAATGATGCAGAAGCTGGCATTACCGAGACGCTGAGTCTCTTTTGTCCAGCACAATCGTATCCTGTACCATTTTATAGGTAAAATCGAAAACATTTCGGAACTAAATTTTCATATAATTCGTCATTGCTACAAGGTACCCTTTGCTTGTCCACATTCTGAGGGCTTTCACATTTCAGTTGTCCTAAGATTTATTTGCTAGCGTTTATTTTATCCCACAGAGCCGGTTAGTAGTGCAGCTCCTACAATCAATGTTGGGGAACGCCTTCGTGATGCTGCGGCTAAAGTTGATAGTAGCTTTGCACTGTTTTGTCCTGCACAATCTTATCCAGTTCCCAATTATAGGTTAGTACTTAGATTTTCGTTTACAAGTATTCAAGTTCATGTGACATTAAGACTCCTATAGTCAAAGCTCGTTTAATAAAATCTTCCTCATAATGCAAGCTTACTCATCACCAGTTTGTCATTCGTTTCAAGTTTATTTCACTATCCCAACATTCAGCGACTAACCAGATGCAGCTTATAAACTTGTTTCTTTTTGCTCTTCGTCATCAAAATAGAACCGGTTAGTAGTGTGGCGCCTAAGATAAGTGTTGAAAATCGTCTTAAGAATGCCGAATCGGCACTTGGAAGCAGTTTTAGTTTGTTTTGTCCTGCACAATCTTACCCAGTTCCAGCTTACAGGTACATACTTGAGAAATGATCACTTAGTCACACAGTTGCGAGGGTAGTGTGAAAAGTTTTGAAGTTATGCGCTTTCTTAGAAATAATTTTTTGTTGATTAATCGTAGTCTTATTTTTTAACAAAGTAGCCTTTCAAGTCGAAGTACTTTTTTTTTTAAATGTGCTTGAACCTTTTCGGGTGCTAAACATTAGTTCACGTTTTGTTCCACAAAACTGATCTTTAGTATGTGCTAAATTCCTGTACTATAAATGACTAAGTCTTAATGTACTGAACCTTAATGAACTTAATAAATTGAGTTGAAAAAATCATTTGAACATCGCCGAATATAATTTTGGGCAAAGGAAAATGTTTGGGAACTAGATGTGATGAATATGGTAGTTAGGATTTGGTTAATGTATTCGTAGTGCAATTCATGAATTTCATTCATTTCCATTATGTCCTTTTAATACGGGCTATATTTGAAATTTCACCTTCCTGTAACGCTTTTTGAAAGTCGAAAAAAAACTCCGTAACTCCCAGAAACGATCCGCCATTGGTTTCCTTAACGATGGAGCCATCTTCGACTTTTTCGGAACACTCCCTTCAGTCCAGTAATTTAAATGATTTTTTGCCTCAACTATGCATCAACTCAGAAGGACTTATTACATTTGAACCGCTTCAAACCGCCTTTTGTGGTCCAAAGTAAGCAAGCACAGCACGCAACATCAGTCAATAAGTGACAAATGTGTTGCGTCATAACTATAATTTGTCCATCTTGTTTCGGCTGTTGAACACTACTTGATGAATATACTTAATTACTTAAGGTCGCGCTACAGTCCCGGGTGAGGCTGGGCCTCAATCAACAAGCGTCTCCAGCCAGCTCGATCTTTAGCTAGCTGCTTCAGTTTCGCACGCACATTTGGTTGAGGTCCCTTTCCACTTGCGAGCGCCACCTGAGTCGCGGTCTTCGTCTACTGTGCCGTCCCTCGGGAGTGGATTCGAAGACTTTCCGGGCCGGAGCATTGGTTTCCATTCGCTCTACATCTTAATCGTTGGATCTTCACCCTTCTGGCTAACTCGATGTCGCTGAACAGCTTGTACACTTTGTTGTTTTATCTTCTGCTCCACTCACCCTCTATGCAGACGGGACCGAAAATCACACGAAGAATTTTCCACTTAAAGCAGCCAAGAGCAACCTCATCCGCCTTTGACAAAGTCCATACTTCTGCGCCGTATAGCAGGACTGGGACGATTAAGGTCTTATACAGGGTTACCTTGGTTGTTTGAGAGAGGGATTTGTTTATCAATTGCTTTCTTTGCCCAAAGAAGCAGCGATTGGCAAGAGTTATTCTTCTTTTGATTTCAGCGCTGGTGTCATTGTCTGAATTGATAGCGGTTCCTAGGTAGACAAAGTCTTTGACTATCTCAAAGCTATATCTGTCTACTGTGACGTTCTGTCCCAGACGTCGGTGTTGTGTGTCCTTTCTGGTTAACAGCATATACTTCGTCTTGCTCTCATTTACCTTTAAACCCATCTTCGCGGCCTCCGTCGCAATACTCACAAAAGCGCTATTAACATCACGCTGTGTTCTTCCGATTATGTCAATATCGTCGGCATATGAAAGTAGTTGGACGGACTTCTGAAAGATTGTGCCTCTGGTGTTGGCGTGCGAGTTTTGCACAATTCTTTCAAGAATGATGTTGAAGAAGCCGCATGACAGCGCGTCTTCTTGTCTGAATCCTTTTTTGACATCAAAAGTCTCGGTTAGGTCTTTACCGACCTTGATGGAGCAGCGTGCATTCTCCATTGTCATCCTACACAAACGGACGAGTTTGGTAGGGATGCCAACACTAGACGTTGCTCTGTATAGCTCGTCTCTATAGATGCTGTCATACGCGGCCTTAAAATCGATGAAAAGGTGAAGGGTATCGATTTGTTGTTCCTGGGTTTTTTCCAATATTTGCGGCAGTGTGAATATTTGGTCGATGGTGGATTTTTTTGACCAAGTTGTTAACGAATGGCTTTGGGCGTGCGCACAAGACCGCAGATAAGATCTGATGCCTCTATAGTTGGCGCATTTCAGAGGATCTCCTATTTTGTGGATTGGGCCATATTTTACAAATGAGTTGGTGCATGTTCCTTACCAAGTCATCGCCTGCTGCTTTGAAAAGCTCAGCTGCTAGGCCCTCAGCTCCAGCAGCTTTTTTAGGCTTCAGTTTAAATACAGCTATCTTCACTTCAGCCAAGTCGGGTGGACGGAATTGACTTTCATTCAAGTTGAACGGTTCAATGAATTTGTTTGAGATTATCAATATTGGCCCTCCTTGGCCGGCCCACACTTGAGTTTTAAACGCGTATTTTTACTTAAGCAAATGATAAGGCAGAGCCACAGTTAGGAGCGTATTTTTATAAGAAAAAAAAACACAAACCACTGGCAATCGGCATTTGAGCGGTCAGTTAGACTTCAGACCATCCTCGTATAGTGTGCAATTATAACCAGTAAATAATTCGATGTCATTAGCGATCTCTACATAGGTTCTTCTAAGAAGTAATCCCCTTTCCAACATTCAGCAAACGAGCCCATTTTATTAATTTTGATTAATTTTACTTTTACCAGAACCTGTTGGAAGTGTTAGTCCAAAGTTCAATGCACACGACGAGCTGAACATGGTTAGGTCGCGCTTACATCAAAATATATCTCTCCTATGTCCAGCACAATCGTACCCCGTTCCATTTTTTAGGTAAGCTTATTCACTTGTCTCCGGCTAACAGTTATGTAATTCTAAAAGATTGCAGTTCACATAAAACAAATTTGTCACGTTTTCACAATTATTTATTAACCATTATCACGCCTTCTTTGTCAATAAGCTCTAATTAGTACATATATCTAAATAATATTTCTTTGCTCTCAATAAAATTTAAGTGATAATTGAAATCAGTCATTAAACGAGTCGTTAATTTACGAGAAAAATATTTAGAGGTCATTGGGCTGACTCATCCCAACAGAGGCACTTTTTTTCTATGCAGTTAATTATCTGTGGAAAATTAATTCTGGTTTTGTATCACGGTTAGAGCCTGTGGGGAGTGTGAGTCCTCGACTAACATCTGGGGATAAGACAAGGAATGTGGATATAAATCGATCCGACAGCATAACTCTACTTTGTCCAGCACAGTCTTTTCCGGTTCCGGCTTTTAGGTAAAATTATATTTATGTAATATAAGTCTTTAAGGTAACTGTTAAAGCTGTAAGGGAACATAATTTTGTAACTAAAAAATACAGTGTGACCAAAAATAATAGCAACACTTATTAGTTTTGTGTTGTGTTAAATATAATTCCTATTGGAATTTGTTTAATTTCATTTCACTTTATTTAGTTATATAGTTGAACATACATTTAATCAGTTTTAACTATTGTGCGTCAGACTAAATAATCAAACAGCAGAGCTAATGTAAAACCTAAGAAAAACATTCGGAAATTAGTAGTTAATTCTTAAATCCTCACTTCTGTTAATAGCTGCTAATCAAATTTTCTCAGATTCAACAGATTTAGGACATTATGTTTTTTCTTCTGTACGATTGTCCAAGAATGTTGCGTATTTATTTCAGCTCGCTCGAGAGGTTCTCTACAAAATACACTATATGTTACACGAAACAACATTTTTGTGTAATCTTTGTCCTTGGGGTTCTTATCTTGTTAAATGGGCTGCAATTTGTTTTAATTCATATTAGTATTCTTCTTACCTCCCCCACGATGTCATTTGTTGAACATATATGTATGAAGACGATGCATTCTTCAACTATCTTCAAAATGAAGCTTTCGACGTTAGGCTAGTGAAGTGGGCAGACGGGCAAGGACCGCTTCTCCCTTTGATCCTAGTGGATACATTTTGATGTCATTAGGTAAACCTGCAAAGATAAATGAGAAGAAAGCTCACGTTCTATGTATTTTTGAAATTAAATATCTAGTGAAAAATGTCCTCTTGTTCCTCTCCACCACAACTGCTATAAGTTTTATTCCCATCGGTGAGTCCAATTTTTGTGGCGGGGTCGATCGGTGTAAATATTGACTGCCGCATTATTGATAAGTTCCTTTGCTACCCACTAAGTCCTAGTGTGAAAGTATCCACTAAAGGGTCTTTCAAAACAGAATAAGGGGAGTGTATAATAACTTCCTACCTCGTCCAATAATAAATTCTTTAGAATGCTTGCATTGTCTGTGGGATGAGACCACCACATTGGCGGATTTTCAAGGCACCCTTTGCTCCCGACGCCTACATAAAGATCTATTGGTAGCGTATGAAGTATAGCTTACAAGCAGTTTGGATAGTATTGGTCGTCTGTCACCAGAGTACGGTGTCATACGTTAGAATGGATATAGACATCGTCATGTTCATCCACCGGATTGTTTTTAGATTAGTGGCGCACTTGCTGTCGAATATTCTAGCAAATTAGTAGGTACTAAGCTCTGAAATCTTTTCCGAACCGTTCGCAGTTCCGGAGTTTCAGACTCATAAGTATTTTTCTTCAAGTTCTTCATATTCCCTTCCGATTCCGTCTTCTGTGCTGTCCATTCTACTTCTATGAGTGGCACAACAATTCAGGGCGGACTTTGGCCTGAATTTTGCGGCAAATGTTGAATTCCAAGGCGCCAATATTCGTTAGGCTGAGAGCATAGACCAGCGACTAAACATATGCCAACTATTCTCTGAATTTGATCAGCAGTTTAGCTGATCAAACAGTCAGTTTTAGCGAATTTAGCTAAGACTTCTATGGATCCCGGGTCACCACGGGATCACAGGAAATGAGATCGCCGTTGAACTTGCTAGGCGGGGATCAGATGAGGTATTCTCAGGACCTGAACCTGCGTTAGGACTTGCTTGCGTCCTTGGTAAGGGCTTCCATCGATGGCTGGACCTCTCGAGAGTACAACCGCAGGTGGCATAATTCTTCAGGATGTAGACAGACCAAGCGCATGCTCCCCAACGTCTGTAAGAAATCCGCAGCTTTCTTGTTATCTCTTAACAGAAGAGGCTACAGACAACAAATTCCATGAAAAGTAGTTTGCCGCCTGGCAGTACAATGTACCATTTTTTGAGTCTGAGTGCTTCAGTGTAGTGTATGCATGTATTCATATGCCAAATGAAATGATTTAGTGAAATTGAATTGCATGATCAATGTGGTGGTGAATTGATTAGTCTATTTGAGAAGATGATGCTATTCCCGAATTACTTCGTTAATTACTTCATAGCTTGACCGCCAATATATGTAGTAGATTGTGTCTTACAGATGTGCGTGAAGATGATTGACGCAAAATAAAAAAAATTATCAATAGTTCAATTTATAAATAATAATTGGGCCTAGTGTCTAAAACGGCTTATGAAACTGCTGCAAATTATGTTTTTTGTACCTAGGAACTAATTGTGGGTTAATTCTTATTCTTATCTGGCATGTCGCCGGCTCTTAACAAACAAGCTTACATTTTCTCTCGCTTGCAGATTCGCAAGCCATACTTTCAACGTGTCTTCGCCGTCTTAGATGTTGTCATCCACTGTTGCATTGTCACAACAGCTGGAACTGAGCTGTCCTTAAATTGTACATGGTTATCCATAGTTCAACCTCATAGTTCAGAGTTGAGCCTTCTTCTCCAGAAGCTATCAGTACAAATCAAAAACCGTTTTTTCCGAATTTAGTTAGGTAAAGATTGCAATAATGCGGTCTTATAACTTGAGTGCGATTGATTTCTAGATTGATGTGAAATTGCAACGTTTGCTGCTGAGCAAAGATGGGTGAAGTCTTTTATTTATTGATTATGAAATAAATAAAGATAAATAAAGTGGTATGAAAGACAGCATTAACTTTCTTCCTCCTGGTTTACTGTACCAATTCCAACAATAGAATCATTGACTATTTCCATCTCGATAATATTATCCGCATTAGTGGGCGCCATGGCCGTGTGAGATCGTGCATCAACCAATACGCACTAGACTTTCACAGTCAAAAAAAAATTGTTCACGGCTCCACCTCTTTCGAGTCACTGACAAAGATTGCTCAAAGATTATAACTGTCTAGAAAAAGCTTCTCAATCGCGCCGTTCGGAGTCGGCATTAAACTGTAGGTCCCCTCCACACGTGAGAAAACAATAGCACGTACAACACGAGTGGTTGCTGAGAAACTAGGCCCAGGTCCACCTCGAAGTGTAGCGCCGCCATTATTATTATTATTATTATTAATATTATCCGCATATGCATTTAATTATATGATTCATTAAAAGAATCTACGTCTTATATCCGTCAGTTAGTTTGACACAAGCTTCTCACACATTATGTTCAAGAAGTCAAGTAACAGCCCTTCCTAAAACTTTTTATGGCAGAAGATGTCGTTGAATTTATTTGATGGAGCAGTACGAATTTTCCATCCTGCATAACTTGACATGTTGGCAGGTTTCTCAAAACTATGTCTGTACATATAGCACATTGTATTGTATTTTCTACACACACTGTCTTTAAATTGTATGCAGAAATGATGTACATATGCGACATTAAGGAGATTTATTGATCTATACATAGTTGGTGACAGCAAAGAGTTCCCCTTTCTTGAAAATTCGAGATTTCCTTGAATGGACATGCTTTCTTCCTGAGACTGTACATCGTAAATCAGCTGGTTCGTGCTCCCAAACTTATCACATGCATCTACTTAAACATCTGTAGATATTTCATATGTACCAGCAGCTTAAGCTGTATTCAAGTTCACTGAAAAACCATTGTATTTCTTCTACAAGTGTTCTTCTAGATCGTGTTCGCATATAAGAAATTTCCCTGTGATGCGCTTTCTTCCAACTAAATGGTGTGCGGCAGTAAACTTCCTCACTGTACCTTCACTTCGTGAGCTATTTCTCGTGTTCAATAAGTTTTTTTTTTTGCAATTTTACATCTTTCTATGAGAAAATTACATCCACTCCTTGAAATGCGAAAATTGTGAGTTTTAGCTAGGAAACTAATATTACCACCTTGTTCTCGTCTAAGTTGCAAAAAAGAAATGGACTTCTACCATCGCCTAGATTTAATGAAACACTCTTCAATAAGACTGCAGAAGTGACTAGAAGGCTAACATAAATTGTCCATCTTTATCCTGTAGACATTTGTTAGGACTTCGTGTCGATATGAAGTTTTCTTTTATTTTCGCAACATTTTTGTACTTTATGAAGATCGGAAAGAAAAGCAGAATGCTATCACGAGTCAGCATTGGGACTTTGCCTGCCGTTACACGTCATTTAATTCAAGCAAGCACTGACGTCATTCAGAGCTAGAGATAACGTGCTAAACATTTGCTGTAGGCACTGCGGTCATAGGGCAGGGAAATTAATCTTTTAATGAATCCTTAAAACAGCATAACCTATCCAACATTTAGAATATCACCATTTTATGTATTTTTACCTAAAAATATATTTGTCTCAATGTAAACAGAACCAATAAGTGGAACAGGTCCCCGTGTAGCTTTAATTCAAAAAGTTGGAATCGAATTTGTAGAATTGAACGGAACCGTGGCGCTTTTATGCCCAGCACAAGGTTATCCTGTGCCCAGCTATCGGTGAGATAATAATAAAATAAAGTCAATTAGATTAATACAGATAGACGGGTTTGTGTGAAAATTTAAGAATCAGTCGAAAATTAAATCAAAACCGTACCCATCCTTTCATTCAGAAGTTCAAACAGTTCAAGAAATCTTATCATAATCAACAAAATTCAATTTCAGAACCAGTTAGTAGTGCACCGCCTAAGGTTTCAAGTCTTTCGAAGTTTGACGTGAAGAGCTACGATGAAATGTCGACATTTGCTATGCTATGTCCTGCACAAGGATTCCCCGTGCCAGTCTTTAGGTACGATCATATAATTCTTTCGCCGTTGACTTAAGGCACCAAATTCCCAACATTTAGGCACGAATTTTTGTACTTTTACCTAAAATTTAATTAATTCCTTTCGCAAATCCCTTTTAGAGCCCGTTTCTAGTACTGCTCCCAAAGTTCCACCAGTCAGTGCCAGACCAATGTCGGTTGATCATTTAACCACTCTTTCTATACTGTGTCCAGCTCAGGGGTATCCAGCGCCAAATTTTAGGTTTGTTTTCATGTTTTATTATTTAAATTGTTCTTCTTTTATCGAAACCATATCCCACATGGACTGCCTGAGGAGCTTTAGATGTTTAAATGACCCCTTTTCGTGGATTTGACGCCGTTCATCATAACTGATGAGTTTTCCCAATGCCAACTTTCTTTCATGATAGCGACTAACATTTTCTCTATACTGCACTGTACCCTGGGTACGACGAGGGAGTTCCCTCACTTCACATCTCCGCCAGAATTTCGGACATAGCAACCACAATGTTGTAGATTGTTCCCTTTTGCTACACTAAGGGCGCTACTGTTTTGCTCTTATCAAAATTGTTTATCGAAGTAGCAAAATCCTTCTGGGGGGACAAACCCGCTGTGGCGAAATTTTTATTTGTAGGTACTAGAGATTGAGGCCGTAATTATCCGAGCTCAAGTTTACTAACCGATTTCATCGCTCTTAGAGTGTGACATCAAATCATCTTCATAAAGGAATTGTCATGTCTGTTGTATAGAACATCATTGGAATAGAATTTTGTAGACTGGAACTTATCTGGTATTTTATAAAGTTTCGCCGCAAAATGTCTTGATACCCTTAAACGACCCAACTAATGTTTCACTCCCTTTGATTTGGATTCAATTTATAAGGCCTACATCCGCCCCAAAATTGAGTATAACCCTCATATCTGATCTGGTGCTCCCAAGACCTCATTGCACCTCCTAGATAGAATATAACAGACCATGCTCTAAAACTTACAAGGGACAGTAATTTCACGAAGTCAATAACTCGCTTGAACACCGACGTAATGTCTCTTCCTTGTCACTGTCACTATTTTAACAAACGATGTTCAAGTGAGCTAGTCAATTGCATTCATCTCCTCAATGAAAATCCTTAAGCCTGCTTTCGGGCGTACTGTTAAGTTCAGAGACTCGTTTTTTAGACACACCACACGAATGTGGAATGCTCTTCAGAGCTAAATATTTCTCATTCACTGCTATCCACAGGCATTTAAGACCAATGTGCACAGGTACATCATGTCCCTTTCTCCCTCCATACCTTCTGCCCGTGCTGATTGATTTAATTTGATTTAATTTGATTTGATTTGATTTTAGGTACCCGTAACCCCTTTCGTGCACGCAAGTTATTAAAAAAAGACAAATCATGATACAAGCCCCTTTTAGACGAATCTTTACCAACAAGCTAGATGGGAGGACAGACAAGCAAGCATTAGTCGGATCCCGTGTTGCAGCAGCTGGTTTGCTGTTCCACAACTTTTTGTTCACAAAGGTGATGTGCCAGTACTGTTTTCAATCCTCAATCGTCTTCACCAATTAAGAACTTTAAGCAATCAATTTTCGCTGTACAGCACATACAGTTCGTGCTTAAATCTTCTTCTCCAAATGCCATCACGGCAACCAGGACCAAAGATCGCATGCAGAACTATTCTCTCCAAAAAAAGACGACATTGTGCATGTGGTGCATGCAATTTGGTTTCTAGAGCGGGCTCCATACTCAGTTGCCTCTTGTGCAAAGCTTTCTTACATAGTATAGGATAAACATTAGAATACACTTCCTTAAGAAACTCCGACTTTAATCTATTCCAGTTTAGAGTCACAAGAAAACTCGTCCTTAGCGAATGAACGCGTTATTCAATAAGACTTGACTCAAGACAAATTTGATTTAAAGGGAAAGAGAAATATTGGCTTATATGAGGATATCTCGTGCAAATGCGAATGATTCTCCATTCCAGCATTTAGGCAGACATTTACCTCTGTAAGTAAACAAATAAATAAATTATGTGTGTGTATACCCTAGAGCCCGTTTCGAGTTCGGCACCAAAGATGCCGGCACTAATTCAAAAGCCATTGGAACTAGAAAACTCCCATCCAATATCTTTACTCTGCCCAGCGCAAGGGTACCCTGCTCCAGTCTTTAGGTTAGTACACATTCAATCATCTAAATGTATTTCTTTTTCAATAACTCAACAGAGCCAGTCGGTGCTAAGGCTCCATCACTGTCCAACGCGAAATGAACAAGAGCATTGTCCTGTTCTGTCCAGCGCAAGCATATCCCGTCCCGGCATTCAGGTGATAAAGCCAACTTCAATTCATTGAACTTACTTCATTCCACAGAACCGGTTGGGGCCAAAGCACCCACTCTAGCCACAGACACCAAATGGTCTGGCATTGAGCGTCGCCATGCATCAGACTTTGCAATTTTGTGCCCGGCACAGGCGTTTCCGGTACCGGCTTTTAGGTAGTCCTATATTTGTTTGGTTTGTGGAAATGTGTGTCAATTTGATTGTAGTACTCGAGTAAATAAGAGCCACAACCACGCCATCTCGGCGAATGGAATTGACAAACATTTTCATTCATAACATTTCTACGCGCCCGTGTGTGTACGTGTTTTTGCTGTCAAAAAATATCCCTTTGTTTTCGCTGCATTTCAGTCACTCTTCTAGGCGTTACACTAGTTGTCTCTCTATACCTATCCCACTCATGAGATGATTCTTTGCGCAAGTCCGATGAGAGTGTTCTCTTTGGGAACAAATCTCTTAAATGAACTGTCAAATGACGCAACTTGTTGCTTCGCTTTTTCTCTCTTTCGAAGAGACGAATGAGTGCGCAAAAGAGAGATGAGAAAATGGGAAATTCTCTCAGTTGCCGAAGGGGTTTGTTTACAACTCTCTATCCCTTTCGAGTAGAAGAGTACATGTGTTTCTGGCATTTGTTTACAACACTTTTGCACGTTTCTAGGTCGACTTCAGTTCAGTTACCGGTTTCGGTTGACAGTGAATGTGTGAGTAGCAACATGTGGTTGCATTCATCCGGGAAGTTTACCACTACCACATCCCATTGACAGCACTTTCGCTTGCGCGAGCGTTCGTTCATAAATAAAACAGCAGAAACAGGCGAGAATACAATGGAGAGGAGAAATGAAAACAAAACACATGTACGTACGATGGTGAAGGTCGTCACGCTGTGTGTAGTAAAGCCGGTTTGGGTCAAGCAACTTGTTGCAATTCATCGGTGGAGTAACGACGGCAGCGGTGAAGGTGGTGGCGTTTCTTCGTTGTTTTCACTTGTATCTGCACAAAAAAAAGCGAAATGCACGTGATCAAACGTCATATTCAGAGATAACACTTTTGTTTTCTTTGCTCTTGGTAGCATTGTCGGCAAGAGTGACCTAGATTTTTTTTTTTGTTTTGCTTTTTGCTTATGAGGGTATGGCCTGAAGACTGACTGTGTATGTGGAGCACTAATTAGACGCAATTACTGAATTGTTTGTTTGTTCGGTGGGGTACATACACACATGTTTTTTTTATCAAGCAGACGTTACTAATTGGTTAGCTGGAAAAATAATTATGCACTCGTCCATGAAAATGGGTGTACTTTATGCTGAAGCGTAATATTAATGGAAATAAGTACTAAATATTTAGTGTAAGGGGATATTTATTTGCAAATGTACATTGAAATTTCAATTGTTATTTGTTTTGTTAAGGAAGAGCGAAAAAATATAAGTAACGATGAATTTTCTCTCGACTTTTTTGCTAAAGACTGCTGTAACTTTTGGACTGCTTTTTAAAACTAACGTCATTTGGTTGTTGCTACAGGAATTATCAGAAATAGTTCAATACATCGGAAGGCCCTAAAAACTTAAATTTTGTAATTTTTTTTTAAAGAACAGGAGAATAGAATAGGTAAGCGAAGAAAACAAAGAAGATTTTCTAGTTTTCGTTGGAAAGGTTGGCGAAAGGTGATTTGACAATACAAACAGGTCTTACAAACTGTTTAGCATAAGCGGAAGATTGTGCTCTATGAAACTATACAGTAGTGTTCACGTAAATGACACACTTATATATTTAGTTACAAAAATTACATGTAAAGTTTTTAGGCGGAAATTGTGGAAATTTTTTTTTATTTTGAATTGATTAAGCTTTAATAACAAAATTTCAATAATTCACTCTAAAAATATATTTTAATGCAAGAACAACTTTTTTAATAATATCAGAATCCAAAAAATATAGAATTATTGTTATTGTTCAATATTTGTAAGGTGAACTCAAGGGTTTTTTTGTGTTTTTAAGGGCACGGCTTTACTTAAAGAAAAGCTGCATAAAGTAATTTTATTTGTATTCCTTTTATTAATCAACTTTTGTATTTTGGATGACGTGGAAAAAACTGAGCAACTTTCGGAAAAGTCCAACAAAAACAAAAGATATCTATTAGAGGAATTGCACGGAAGTTAGGTGTACATATATAACAAAAGTTTTGAAGGGTATTTTTCAGAGTGAAAATAAGTTTTAATACAATAATAACGGTGCGAGATATAAAATTGATTCGGTCTTTATTTTGAAGCTTTATTCATCCCATTAGATATGGAATAGGATATTATTCAAATGACCGTATCGGCTTCGCTGGCAGTGCTGGAAATGGTCGGTTAAATTTTGTATGACTCGCTCCAATATGTCCGAATAACAACAACAGAGTCTCGAATATTGGCCTCGTACTCATCCAAAGTGCTTGGCTTGTTAGCATAAACTAAGGACTTGACGTAGCCTCAGAGAAAATATTCGAGTGGTGTCAAGTCGCACGGTCGCGGCGACCAAATGATGAACGCTCGTGAGATGACCGATCCGCCAAATTTCTCTTTCACATGAAGGCATGTAGCGTCGTCTTATTGGAATCACAGCTCGGATATATCGATGTTGTTTTTGACCACAGAAAGTCGTTTAACATCGTAGTCTTATTCCTCATTTAGAAAGAAATAATATTAGTAATGATTAAGCAGAGTAAAATTTTAAGGTTTAATATGGGGCACATTTTCTTTATGATGTGGCATCTTCGGATGGTGGTGACTTCGGATCATCTGCGATTAGAGAATCCATTTGTAATGAGCTTTAATAGATGTTTGCCTATATTTAGGGACATATGAGACACTCTACCGCTAAGAAAAACTGATGAGACCATACCACTTCTATCGAGTTCATCGTCTTCGCAGTTTTATGGAATGTTACAGGTTCCGTCACTTACTAGAGGTGAGTGTTTAAATGCTTGGAAATATCATCAAAAAACAGATGACAATTAAGAGTAGTATAAGGACATCTTGGAGCATTTGATTTTTTTAGAGATTTGTTTTTGGAATTGACAATATTAATTCCACCGCTATTCTAGATTAGGTTTAAATGGCCCATGGTCCCATTCTTAAGACCTGAGTGCTAATGGCACAGTGTTCTGTGTTAACGCCGATGAGACTCCTTAGGGATGATCTGTTCATTCTAAGAAGATATAGTGAACGTTTTAAATCAATTTTAAGCCATATTTGTTTTGTGATGAGGCACGTAGTGCCATCTGACCATCTTAAGTTGGTGTTTTTAAAAATATGATTTTTTTAAATAATTTTAGCTGTAGTTAATGGCATGGGCGGAGGTTCTCCACTAGGAAGGTTTGTGGAGACCGTTCCACGCCTGGCGAGATCATAAGCTTTACAATTTCTTTGAATGTCACTGTGTCCCGGCAACCACATGAGGTGAATATTAAAATGCTCAGCCATCTCGTTAAGAGATAGGCGACAATTCAGGGAGATCTCAGAGAAGAAAGTGACCGAGCTCAGGGATTTGATTACAGCCTAACTGCCCAAACAGATGGTGATGTCCTTCTTGGATATCACGTTGTTCTTGAGCCAAGACAGAGCTCCTTTTATTGCCATCTCCTCAGCCTGGAATACGCTATAATGTTCTGGAAGGCGGAGGGATATGCTATAATTTAGATCCTTGGGGGAGATACCTAATCCTACTCCCGTCTGTGAAAATACGCACAGGACCGTCCAGCGTCTGAGTGCCAGACTTCCAGCCGGACTTGGAGAGTATGCTGGTAGAGAAGTTTTTATCGAGGAGAAGATGAGGTAGAAGGAGGTCAGTGTCGTGGGGTAGAAACTCGAGGTCGTCTAGAATGGCAGAATGACCTGTATGGTGGTTATTCCACAAGTATAGTGTTCTAAGTTTTACCGCTGTGCAAACTGACTTGTCTGGCAAACAAGTCGAGTGGAGGGAGATGTAGTATAATATTAAGTGCTTCGGATGGTGTCGTCCTTAGCACCCCACTGATGCATATGCTTGCATCGGTTAAGAAAATTACGGTTGACAGCTATGCCAAGAGCTGCTACTCTATACACTGGACTGGTCTGAATACGGCTGAATACAGCCAGTATGCTATTCTAGGCTGTAAGCCCCATTTTCAACCGATTGCTTTTTTACAGCAGTAGAGCGCTGTGGTAGCTTTTTTAATTCGCTTCATGATGTTGGGCCTCCAGCTTAGTTTTCGATCGATGATGAAACCCAGGAATTTGGCCTTATCTGCAAGTGTGAGTTTAACGCCACCACTAACAAACTGAACAATCCGTGACTAATTTATGCTCAATTTGGTATGCGAAATCAAGAATTCGAGACGATCTAATATTATGCGCGTCAAAAGTTTTGTAAATGTTCCGAAGATGAAGTTTTCTCTCGCTGAGTTCTATGATGAGGCTCATTTTTGTTAACGTCAACAGGCACAATTGGTGCTTTAAGGGTGAAGAAAATTCACTCTAAAATACAAGTCCTTGTGCTATCGTGAAGTCATTAGCCCTTAAATACTTAAAATTTAGCCGATTAAAACGGTACAATGAATGATCATCAAATCTATGATCACTGACTACGTTCACTAATTGAATAACTTTATTGGAAAAAAAGCCTTTGACGCGCCCCCAAATTTTTTTTAAATAATGTACTTATTGTCAAAATTAAACTGAGCTTTGTTGAGGCCGATCGATTCCGAGATTTAAGACTGCAAAGGAATCCAGAAATTACTTTATCAATATACAATATACAATAGCATAATAAAATAATTTCTGGTTTCCTTTGCTCACCAGCACATCACCATATTCTTCATTCACCTCGGGTCGTTATATGAGTCACAATTCTAATCCTTTGTTAAATATCACGCAGATGAAAATTAAATAAAATCCTTTCAAATGTTCAGACAGTTTTAATTTACTTCGGGTTACTTTTTCATATGTATCGTATTTTGATTTTTAGAGCCCGTTGGAACTAAACCTCCCACCTTCTCGTTGGAATATAAATCCATACAACTTCAGAAAGTTATGAACACAAGTTTTGCGCTCCTGTGTCAAGCTCAAGCATATCCAGTGCCACTTATTAGGTGAATAATATTAGACTGATAAATTATTTGTTGTAAAATGGTGAGAAAATAATTTTCGGGACATTAACAACTCTACGCTCAGGGTACTCTTTCTGTATACTAGGCTTAATGTACGAATTACTGATATATATTTCCGTTTCGTAGAGCCCATGGGCTCGAAAGCGCCTGCTTTTTCAGGGGATGTTGCCACGTTTTCTCATCGATTTGGAATGGGATCTAATTTTGCTCTTACATGCCAAGCTCAAGCCTTTCCTGTTCCAGTCTTTAGGTATATTTATAATTTTCTTTGAAAAATTATATATTTTTTATACGTATAATAAATACGCTAACATTTTTAATTAGATATTTAAAAAGGTTATATTGATACGACACATTCACGTGGATGTGTGACTTATTTAAAAAGAGGGAAGTATAGGATGAGAGATATTTTTGTTTATAAAAAAAAGATTTAAAATTGTTATAAACACAAATTAAGCAAAAAGGAGAAAGCGAGTGGCAGTGTCTTCCCGAGGATCGGGTAAAACGTTTAATCCGCTAGTTTTACTTGTATCTTCACAGAGAACCAATCAACCATACAGTTCATGGAAGTCGTTCCTTTAAATTCTAAAGGGGTAATAAGCTCTCGGTCGTGTCTTAAAGAGATGACAACAATATTCCACATTTACTTGTTATACTCGACAGGAGAGACATTTCAGAAATGCATCTGCAAAGCACATTAACTTGCAGACATGCCACCACTCTGCCTTTATGAACATGATTTAGCAATGTAGATATGCGCATTGCAAAACGGTTGCTTCGAAATGCTTAAAAAATACACCACAGATGGGTGAGGGCGCACTTGTTACACCTGCAGAGTGATTTGACTAAAATCGGATCCAAAGCAGCGATACAAATTAAATTAAAAATTACCATAATGTCATCAACAGATGCTGCCTCATTTGTACGCACACCGAACTCTAGATCTTTTCATCTGTAAGACGTCCACATTTAAGAGTCAACTTTTTCGAAAACTAAGATACATATCAAAACTCTGCATCGCGCTCCAACTGGTACTCATGGATCTTCTAGTGATCCCAAGCAAATGGGTCAATATTTATTTTATTCGTTTGACAATTTGAAGTAAATTACCACGAAAACTGATTTCATATACAAAGCCAACACTGAAACATCTCAGCAATTTCGTCTCGAGCTCAAATTTTTGACCACTTTTTTGAACATTTAGAATCACGTAGAATGAATTGTGTCAAAAGAATCTTGGACTGTGAACCAATGAGACAACGAAGGACGTCCACGTCAAAGGTGGCGCACACATATGGAGAGAAACCTTAAACAACTTGGCGTGTAGTGTTTGAGACAGCTATTGTTGGCGTTTGTGTTTGACGTAGGAGTATCTGGCTAAGTTGCTTCTCGTACGCTCTCAAGCGGCCAATGTCGAAACTCCTTTTTGTTGGCTGGTGCAGAGTCAACGTTATCTTATATTTGAGGCATGTCTTGCGTCAATGAGCACACGGTCAATATAGTCGACGGGGATCGGCAGGTTGCTAGGTGGATTATTTCTCTTGCTACTTATTACCATATTACGAGCTGTCGCAAAATCTGTTGTCGTATAGTGGAGGCTATACTTTCCGATTTATCCACCGAAGATGTTTCCCTAACCAATTTTGGCATAGAAGTCTCCGAGTACGATCTAAACATCCGGACAAGGTCGGTAGGCATCGTCTAAGAGGTCATAGAAATCCTCTTTGATTAACTCTTCAGATTTGTCGGTAGGGGCTTGTGCACGTTTTCGTCTGTGTATCTGAGGCAATTTACTCTTCCATAACAATATCGGTTTTTCCGTGGGTGGGTTCTTAGCCCTTCGCACAACCGCCAGTCTGATCGGGCTACAATTACATTGCTGATCAGGGGCCGCCGGGTGGGACCTATACACCAACTTCAGCTGATATTTACATGGTTTGTTACTTGCATCCCTCCAGTTTAGGAGCAATCAAAAACTTCGCCCTGTAAGCCCAAGCCCTGCCCCTAAGTGTCCAGTTTAACTAAGTATTGACATTTTACTAAAAACAGCCTTTAAGCACAAAGCAATTTACCAAAAGTACAAATGGACACTCAACGTCGATTTGATAAGCTTTTGCATTCCATACAACCTGCAACAAAAGTGCTTCTCGTTTCTCATTCCCTTGGTCATCTTTTCTTGATTCCAATTTCTTTTGTTCTTTTTATAAGCTCACAAACTTTCAGTACAGTCTTTTAATTTCCAAAAATTCCCATATAAAAACAACTATTTTTGAAAGATTTATTCACTTTCAAGTTAAGGTCAAGCATATCCGGTCTTACTTATTTCTGAAATCGGTAATTTTTATTCTCAGTCTTTCAGGCACAATGTACAGGTTATCGTATCACAAAAAGGGTCTATTTATATACAAATCAAAATCCTTTTTTTCCTTTTTTTAGAGCCTGTGGGGTCCAAAGGTCCAGCATTTACTGGTGACGTTGTAACCTTTTCCCATCGCTCTGAGATCGGGTCTACTTTTGCACTTACTTGTCAAGCTCAAGCCTATCCCGTTCCTGTATTTAGGTATTTATGTATAATTGACTGATGCACACCATTGTGGGTTTATGTTTCCATAATTTCAAAGGAAATAGTTGCGAAAAAGTTGAAAAATGTATTGAAATTTAAAGAAGGTTTATTTAAAGCTCAAGATCACGCATGAAATATTAAAAAATCGCAATTGATGTCCCTTCAAATATTCAGACAGTTTAGTCATTTCTTGTTTTACTTATGTGCAAAACAATCAATTTGTTAATCTTCTCGTTGTACAGAGCCTGTTGGGGCCAAGCCACCTACATTCTCCTTGGAATATAAACTGATTCAACTGCAAAAAACTCAGAATACAAGTTTTGCACTTCTCTGCCAAGCTCAAGCATATCCGGTGCCACTCATTAGGTAAAGAACTATAAAGTATTTTCCCCTATATAGTCTAGTTAAAGGAGAAAACATTTTTTACGAATGATTAAGTGCACAGGTTGCTCTATCCCTAAACTTATTTGTAAGAATAAACAAGAATATAAGTTTTAATTTTTCAGAGCCTATGGGCTCAAAGGCTCCTGCGTTTTCAGGTGAAGTTGCATCATTTTATCATCGTTCGGAAGTTGGTTCAACATTTGCTCTTACTTGTCAAGCTCAAGCATTTCCTGTTCCAGTGTTTAGGTAGTTGCTATTAATGTGTCATTCGAATATGCTACTAGACAAGCCGCCATTTCTGCATAAATCTGTTTTAGACATCTCTTGTCAGGATGATTTCAGACCTGTGAAAAATTCCGCTACAAGCCAATTGTTCACAATGATCCTACAAAAAAGAAGGAAATCGAATCTTTCAATCTCCCGTATTACAGCAAACTTATAGAGAAGCTATTCTGTTCTACGTCTAGTTTTGATATCCCGTCAAGTTAGATGTTGAATTCTAGACAAATGTGGTTAACGAAAAGGACTTTGCAAATCAAGGGCTTGCCATGTTCTTTAAAATTGTTCTTTTGAAGATCTTGCGAAACTTTTTGGCTATTTGGCCGGATTTTCAATAAAACGATAAAGGTTCATTTATTATTCAACATTCATTTGATTCCCTTCAAAATAATCTCCATTCCAAAAAATTCATATAATCCAACGCTTCCTTCAATCTTCAAGACACTTTGGCCGATATAGGATACGCCTTCATCTCCTTCTCCTTTATCACCTTAATCGTCTTAAAACGCATTCCGCGAATTGGTAACTTGAGTGATGGGAATAGGAAAAGGTCACACAGTTTGCGGAACGGTATAAAAGTTGTTTTTGATGTGTTGTCGTGGTGAAGAAATCACGAGTTGTTGCTCCACAATTCTGGCCTTTTACGGCGAACGTTTTACCTTAAACGCTTCAACACTCCTTATTAACTGCCTGGCCTGGCGAAAGAAGCCAACAAAGCCTTGATTTTGAATCTGTCGTAGGTTTTCTTTGGATTTGAGATCGTCTGAGATGGATAATTCCGACATTTCGTTTCTTGTGCGATATCAGCCTTTGTGCTTTCAATACACAAAATTCCGACAGACGGTGCTCAAAAAGATATTCGAGCGCCGGATGACCGATGTAAGATTCATCCGCGCTCTGATAACTCTCCAATCACTGTTTTTTGGTGTACTGTTGAGCAATAATACTCTCTTTCTCCCTCATCACACCAGGCTGGCTTTTTATTAAACCCTCACCGCCTCAGTCTTTCTTAATGTCACAGTGACATGAAATCTGTTAAAAGGAGATGGATCGAGATTGATTCGATTAAAAGTTCTGCATATGAACTTTGATTCACTCTGTGAAGATGACGATTAGAGAAATCCCAACATAAACTCTGCGGGCTATCAATGGTCTACGCCATTTAGAGCGTACAGACAACAGCTCGGACTTGAAAAAATGTGACTGCATGGCAATTGTATAATGTCATCCATGAATATGACTAGCGTTAGAGGGAATCTGAAAAACTTGGATTGGCTTACTGGAGAGAAATGTGGGTTTAAGCCCAAGTTGGAAAATATATTTTTTTAAGGAAATTGTTAGGAATAAAACGAAAGTGTTAATTCTAAATCTATTTGTTAAACTTGTACATAACGGTTCTCAAATAATTTGTATTATTATAGGATGCAATTAAATGAAAAAGTTAAACTAGCTGGTAATACAAAAAATGTTGTAAATCCTAAGCCCAAGTCCACTTCGGACTGTATTGCCGCAATTTATTATGTTATTATAGTAATACAAAACAAAGCAATAGTAATGACGTTATCATACAAGTTATGAAATCGTATTTGGCAACAGGATATCTTTCTCCAATATTTTGTTTTGCAGCAACTACTTTTCATCCTTTACATTTGAAAATAAAACAAAACTCTTCTAGAGCCGGTTGGCTCTAAGGCTCCTTCGTTTCCGAGTATTGCAACAAGATTTACAATAATTCATCCACAAAGAACGCCATTGGCCTTGACTTGTGAAGCTCAGTCTTACCCAGTTCCAATATTTAGGTGAGTTTTCCAATTTCATCCAGCATCTAAGATTCATAAATACATATATTCGCATGGAGCCGACGCTCCACCTCTTTCGAGTCACTCACTTCTCAATCTTGCCGTTAGGAGTCGGCATTAAACTGTAGGTCTCCTCACCCGTGAGAGATCAATAGCACGCACAACACGAGTGATTGCTGAGAAGCTAGGCCCAAGTACACCTTGGACTGTAGCGCTGTCATTATTATTGTTATAAGGACTTGTCGTAACCCCAGAGAAAATAAATGTGAAGTCACGCGATCGCGGCTGCAAATTGATGAACGCTCGCTGTGAGGTAAACCCAGTTGCCAATTTTCTCCTTCACAACTTCGAGCGGTGCGTCGCCTGTATGTCATGTAGCGCCGTCTTGTTGGTATCACAGCTGGGATATATCGATGTTGTCGACCTCTGGCCACAACAAGTCGGTTAACATCGCTCTATACCTGAGCGAACTGTTTGTTTGTAGCAGTTGAGCCAGAAATGGGGCTTACCCAAGAAAATAAGTTTTTTTGATATAATTCGGATATCTGGCCAACATTTTTAGCGCCCAATTAACAAAATCATAATCTTCTGGTCAGATTGGTCAGCGCAATCTTAGACATCCGTAGACCCAAACCCAATTTCAAAATAAGACGGGTTGACCCGCTGACGATGTCCAATTCAGACAATCAGCGCCAAATGAACTTTTCTGGATCTTTTTCGATATTGGTTACTACGACGGCTATATTTTCTTCATTTCGCACGAATCTCCGACTGGCTGGTGGATTAAGGTTCCAAAGAGTATACTCACTCTCGATCTTTTCCACGGTGTGACGAATTGCCTGCAGACTGCGCCATGATGACAACAAACCTCACGACAAAAAGCACGATAATACTTTTTTATAATAAAATGGCAAACCTTACTGAATATTTTTACAGCTGGATGTCATTAGTAACCTTAACACCTGCAACTGGGAATTGCTATCTGATCACTGTATATTTTGACTGTATTGGAACAAAATATAAATAGTCCAGTTGGCTTCAAACCTTTCACATATTCATGCGTTAACCAGTTATTGGAGCGTGTGTGGTGTCCCTAGCAACCCTCTGACTGTAGTAGTCTATAAACTCGTAATATAGGTTCAGAGCTATATTAAGGTAACCAAGTTCGAATAGCAAAGGCTAGTGAATTATGAAAACCCAAATAAACGTGATAAACAAATCGAAAGAGGCAAGGGCTAGTTAACTGTGATCATCCAGAACAATAAACCTACTAAACAAATTGAAAGACGACATCTGTAAAAAGTTGTTATCGTTTCGAGCCATTGGCCGATCGGATCAATCAGCTTAGTTGTCATTATCCATAAAACTCAATTCAGATGGTAAGAACTAGGCAGCGGATTCTTAGCAAAGAACCTTTCAATGAGGTCTCCCACAGAAAACTAAATTTTTCCTATTTAAATCTTACTCGATGGATCGAGCTGTATTCTCATTCAGTAGATTTGACACAATTTTCAACTACTCGTAAGAACACGAATTAAATGGTATAAAACGGTAAACCATAGTCCTAATAGCAATTCCAAGGAAACCACCACCTCTACTTACGGACTTACCTCGATAGTGCTATGAGTGGTACAAAGTTGATCTAAAAGAGGGCAAATAATTGTACTATCACGGAATTTTGACTAAAATTGTGTTATTTTCTATACATTTCATGATTGAAATACCGATTTTCAAATTAATTTTAACATATGTGAAGACTTTGTTCTTGTGTGAATCTATTCGTGATGTGTCAATCAATAAAGTAAATGTCAAAAAATTGTTAAAAACGCCATACATACAGCGATACAACGAAAATAATCACTGGACTTCTTTTTGAATAACGTCGGTCTATGATAAAAATGCGTTTTACTTCAAACTTAACATTATGTCGACCTAACAATAGCTATCAACGATTAGCACATTTCAGTGTCAATTTAACCTGTGCTTAAGTTTCTATATACTCGTGTATTACATATAAGAAACACTGAAAGTAGTAATAAAAAGCTCCATTCCTATCCATCCCAACAAGAGGGCAGTACTTAGCAATTCTTATTTACATAAATACTTAACTGCTTTTTCCGCAGAGCCTGTTGGAGCCAAGGCACCGACTTTCTCTTCAGAATCAAAGGGAAGCATATTTATTCGTACGGTCGCCTCAAGTTTTGCTTTACTATGCCAAGCTCAAGCATTTCCGGTTCCCTTAATAAGGTAAAGATAAATCTCATTGGTGCACAATAAACTTGTTATGATCAGGTTAATTCAAAGATAATTTTATAAAATTACACACGTCCTAAAAAACATGGTATCCCCTCCTAATTCGTTAAAAGATTGGCTGTATTTAAATTTTTTATTTAGAACCTGTTGGAGCCAAGGCACCGACTTTCTCTTCAGAGGGTAGTATATTTACTCGTTCGGTCGCGTCAAGTTTTGCTTTATTATGCCAAGCTCAAGCATTTCCGGTTCCCTTAATAAGGTAAAATTCATTGATTCACAATAAACTTGTTATGGTCAATTCAAGTCAAAGATAATTTTATAAGATTATGCACATCCTAAAAAAACATGGTATTCCTCTCCCGACAAGTTAAAATATTTACTGCATTTAAAATTTTTCCTCAGAACCTGTTGGCGCAAAGGCTCCAACATTTGCCACAGCGTCAAAAACAAGTAGTTTTCTTGAAGCATCTGGTAGAGATTTGGTATTGTTATGTCAAGCTCAAGGTTTTCCAGTGCCCGTTTTTAGGTAATATTTGTTTAATACATACGACATTTCTGATCGTTAACCCTAAAATCTATAAGTCTGTGCTTTGTTTCTACACATTAGAAATACTTTATAGATGATGTACTTCGAGACATGTAAAAGTCTTCTGTGTGTGTTCATTAGATGAAGGCGTTAATTTAATCTGTGTCCGATTTAAAGAACAAAATAAATAAAGAAGATTGTAAGCATGTGTCAATTTGAGATTTTAGTGCAGAGAACGAAAGTCGAATTAAGGTCCTTGCACTTATTTCGAAGTAATTGTCTGTACCTATTTCGTAATATTTTTAAAAGTAATTTAAAATCGCATCAATAGCCACGTTTTTATTTATGCGCAAAAAGGGGAAATCTATTCCAACATCTTGTATTCAATAAAATATGATTTAACAAGTTGATAAAAACATACATTTTTGTAATATTTTAGAACCCGTTGGTGCAAAAGCTCCAACATTTTCTACCGACTCGAGTTCGTTTACATACACAAGACACGTGAATCAAAGTTTCTCTTTACTGTGCCAAGCTCAAGCATTTCCGGTCCCAATTATGAGGTATGATTCCAGTGAAATAATCAAGAAACCAACTCATCACAGTATATCCCAACAGTCTTTCAGTGTTCTCTTTTGATTGAATTCCTTAATGATAAACTTTCTGACTTGATATTTTAGAACCAGTAGGCGCAAAGGCTCCAACATTTTCGACAGACTCAAACATTTTCTCATACACTCGTTCTGAGAATCAAAGTTTTGCACTACTTTGTCAAGCACAAGCATTTCCGGTTCCTTTAATAAGGTAAATCCATCTGTTCTTAGTTTGTCAAGCTCAAGCATTTCCGGTTCAAATTATTCGCCTGAAATATAAAAAAGTCATAAGTCCCAACAATCTTTTAGTTTTTCCTGTTGACTAAATTCCTAAATAATGCATTTTTAAACCGATATTTTAGAGCCAGTAGGCGCAAAGGCACCAACATTTTCGACAGATTCAATTGTGTTCTCGTACATTCGTTCTGAGAATCAGAGCTTCGCATTGCTTTGTCAAGCACAGGCATTTCCGGTGCCTTTAATAAGGTAGATGAAGAAGGAATTTATGGTTTTTTTTTTAAGTGCTTTAGTTGTCAAGAATAAGACCGGCTAAGAGAAAAATAAATTATGCGACGTGTACCTATTTAACCCTTTTCAATTCATCATCTAGATGATTCATTAAATGAAGTAAGTTCCATTTTTTAATTGCTCTGCTCTCTGTGAGGTCTTAAATATATTCAGGATTTTTATTGTTTTATTGCGTTTAGTACTCTTTCTCTGAAGTGATTTACTGACCATAAAACTGTCCTATGTCGTTTTGCATTCTACAAAAAAAGTTCTGATTTGTCAGATTCGAGTCCTCCACATACATACATAAGTACCTAGATCGGAAAAGAGAGTTGTATTCCTTCGGCGGCTAATATTGAAGTATATTTCATGAAAGTCAAACTCACATTCGGAAACTTGTTTATGGTTACAGCATCGATTCATTATACAACCACGTGTGTGCTAAAATTAAAGAGCAACATTCTATAATAGCCCATTTGAGTTATGAAGCGAAAAATATTTCTGATAGGTGCCTCTCCGAGGTTATCAAAGAAATAATGTTCATAAATGCAGGCGCATTAATGACCCCAGAGTCAGACATTTCATTACATTTCCAATTGTTTGTTCACGTGAAATCTTAAAACAAACTATGTACGTTTTATTTTTTTTATTAAATTTTGCTAATAGACTGTAACAGAACAATGACAAAAACTGATTTGAAAATCATACTGGAATTCAGTTCTGGCACAGAGTTGCTATTTGGAAATATCAAGTAGCGAGAAGTCATCCTCGATGGAAACAAAAAAATGATTTCATCAATTGGATGCACGATACAATTGTCACGAAACGGCCGAGGTTGTTCATCAAAGACGAAGCAGTGCGTCCAGGTTCCTGGTTCTTTTGAATGACACAGATTGGGAACGACCAACGACAACATACTCTTCATCTCAACTCTTCACGGGGGATAAATCTAAGGATTTATATGTCAATTAGATTTAAGAAGAAAATACATTTGAGTCAGACTGGTACATAGGTGGAGGACGTTTTCCTTTTCTTCCCCGTCTAAGCAGCTTCTGCAAAAAATGTTGGAGAACATTTAAATTCTTTTCGCATCCATACCTGTGATAATGCCAACCATAGTATCAATCTTTGATCTCTTGAGATAAATCAGAGTTTTGGACCGTTTAGGAGCTTATACTAACCAGATCCATCTAGGGATTTCACACAAGGTAACTGCGTTCTATCAGATGTTTGTTTTTCAAGTTGCGGTTTCATTGAGCAACAGCTTACAAGGAGCTAGACAAAATGACCCGCTGAAGCTGAACATAAAATGAAATATTCGTTTTATTTCTGCCTTACACGTCACCAAAGGTACAACAGGCTATGCGTTTTTACCATAAAGAAGTTCTGGGATGATCAGGGTCATGGAGCCAACCAGGCTGATATTTCGAGACAGTCCTGCACACGGACTGCCGCCACACGGGCGGCTTTGAAATAGAAAAAAAATGTGGTGCGTGTCGATTGCTTTTGTTGGGTATTTTCTAGAATCTCAAAATTTGATATGACGGCCTAGGGTCTACTGCTCTAGAATCGCATCAGGCTTGACATACGGCAGGGAGAATCCTTGCATGCGACTTTAAGAAGACTTATTGCTTGGTAATTGACGCAGTCAAAGAAGCATTTTTGCTTGTGAATCGTGGAAAGCGATACTGGTATTCCATTTATGGACATTCCTTTCCCCGAACGTACATGTAGCTATATTTAAGCGATTGACAGATCTAATAATGCTGTCAGGTCCACAAATGTTCTGAAAACGAGCTGGAAGTAAGCTGAAAATAGCGAACTACCGTACAACGCTGCATTGTCAGTACGGTTGACAGACGTCATTATTACACCACATCTGATAATTGGAAACGAGTCTACAAATGTCCTAAGCGTCCGACAATAGTTTGAAAATGAAACAATTGAGCGTTCAGACGTCTTTCATTGTCAGATGGCGGTCTGACAATAAATCTTGACTAATTTTGTTAATTGCATTGTCAAGAGTTTTACTCGCGCAGCGACCTTTAAGCATTTTCACAATCCGGCCAAAGTTTTTTTTATTTTATTCGAACAGAAAAAGAAAGATTTGATTTTTTAATCTCTTATCTGCTAAAGGTCTAATTGCATTAAATTTGGAATAGGGAATTACAAATCAATCTTTTTAGACGTTAGTTATGATGAAACACTTCCAACATGGTTCTAAGAAATTTTAAACCTGAACAAAACAATCGCTGTTTTATTTTGCAAAATATTGATATAATTTTTTACCTTAATTAATTTAGAGCCAGTTGGTGCAAAGGCTCCAACCTTTTCCAACGATGTGACCAGTTTATCATTCAAGCGCCGCTCAGGTGAAAGCTTCGGGCTTCTTTGTCAAGCACAGGCTTTTCCGGTTCCATTTATTAGGTAAATAAAATCAAACTAAGCTCAATAATGAAAGTATTTTATCTCAATATTCTGGCAGAAATTCAGTGAAAAAAAAGCAAAAGTTAGAGTATCCTTGTAATTATTTTATACAGAACCCGTTGGTACTAAAGCACCAACATTTTCTTCGGATTTGACTTTGCAAGCTTTTAAGCGTCCAGTTGGCGAGAGTTTTGCCCTCCTCTGTCAGGCTCAGGCCTTTCCAGTTCCTATAATAAGGTAAAATTCAAGTCAAGCATTTAATGATAAAGTGCAGCTTGAAAGGATAAACTATTGTACAGTTAAATTTGTATGCTTTGTAAATATTTGTGTTTCTGATCCTGTGTACCCTTCCCTTTCATCATGTTAGTTAATGTTTGCAAATATGTATAGATATTTAAAATAAAATGTAAACAAAATCAAATTTTCTTGTAGAGCCTGTTGGATTTAAGGCTCCGACTTTCTCCAGTGATGCGAAGAGTTCGACTTACATTAGGGCAGTCAATCAAAGCTTTGCCCTTCTGTGCCAAGCTCAAGCATATCCTGTTCCGTTAATAAGGTTTGCATTAGTATTATTAGTTAAGAACATGTGTAAATTGTATTAAAATGTTGACTGCGGGTACACTTTTCTCTAATTAAATTTATTAACGCAGATAACAAAAATAGCATGTATAGACAGCTCTCCATTTTTCACGATTATCGCATTCCTTCAAGGCATAGAATCAACAAGTTGCCGACCGAAAGATATTGAGTCGCAATTTGTTCGTACTGACTGCTTGTTTTTTATGCTTTTTATTTCAAACTACTATCTACTACCACCGATTTTCTATTTAATCCTGGTGAAATCGAGCAAATTAGTCCAGAAAACTCTATTAGCTACAGATCATTCTTTCATGTCTTGGGATGTTTTGGATTTCTGCACAAAAATTATATTCTTTGAAATTAGCAGCATCAAGTCTCGAATAGATTTCTGGAAGTTTCTTGATCATGATTGCGCCTATAAAGTAAATTGGACCAAATTTATAAGGAAGAAACTTTTCCACACCACGGTATTTTCCTACACAGGATTAGGCAAAAGTTATTATTGTCTTATTTCAAGACTTAACGAGAATACCCAAGTCAACACAAGATATGTTGTCCATTTGTCTCATTGGGTCGCATAAGGTTGGCTGCAAAGTAATTTCGTATTTTATTGTTCATTTCAAATATAATTTCAACATAATTTTATTTATCAGATTTAGCTCAAAAATGCTTTTTTTTTTGATTATTTTTCGAGAAGGCAGTTTTATAATCCTCCTCTCGTAGAATTCCGTCTTCCTATTGTCAAAAAAAAAACTCCGACAACAATTTTTCGCAGGCCTCTTTTGTAAGCAGCTTTACACTGAAAAGGGAACTCGTCGTGGACAAAAACAAGTGGTGGTTGCATAGGAGTCTCCCATCCAAGGTCTCAGATCTTCTGGCTAGTCACTATAAACATGTGTTTGCTTGGTGGAACGCGATTCTCTTCCTATTGGTCCATGACCAGCTTCAACCCGTCTTGTTATTCACAAAAAAGGACTGAATTGAGTGTCTGTTCATACGGCAGAAGGTGGTAGTGGAAATCTTGCTAGTTGTTAATTATGGCTTTGAAATAATCTAGGAAGCTTTGCCGGCCTCGACGATGATCGTTATCGTTTTCGATTATTATATGTGACACTTTTTATCACACTTTATTACCCGTCCCAAGAATGGGTCGTTTTTGCTATTAAGGAGGCATCTACAAGTGGAAATTCGATCCATTATTTTTGTGACAACTCATGTGTCACCCAAAATCGAGTTTTTTACTCTATCCTACATCTTGCAATGGTTAAGTACTTTTTGGCGGTTGTTCTTCAAATCCTGAGATATGCTACATTAAAAAACATTCTGATAATTAGGTCAATCATTCAAGAGGAGACACAAGTATACCTTTGAAAAATGGTCTTATTTCCCAACAAGAAAAGTGCCAAATTTGACTTACTTTGATACAGTCCTACTATTTCTCTCTTGGTAAGTTTCGACTCCGACGATCAACAACAGTCTGTTTCAATCAAAAGCCACTTACAACTTCATCTCTGATTCACCTATTAAACTTTGTGTACAATTCTTCAATCCAGCTTCACAGCGTACTTCGTAGTCCAAATAGCTATGGAGACAACAGCGAATATCAAGTGCTTTTTGAACTGCTCAACGAATTAATACAAAAAATGTACGGTAACCAGTGTCTTGTACAAGTATTTATGTATATTTCGTAACGGTCGGAAAGACTTTGAAAACGGAGAACTATGCGGAGAACCTCGAAAAATGAAGAAAACGTTGAGAAAGTCAAAAAAAATTCTGCAATGTTGTGCAAGACTTAGAAAGAAAGAGAAAGATTTGTAACATGACAACGTGCCGTCGCACAAAGTATCATAAAATTAAACCACCCGTTTGGCTTTTTCCTAAACCAATTTCATCGCAAAACTATCGTGCAATTCTCGCTAAATGGCTTCATCAACAAACAGAATGTGCGATTCAAGAAACACCACTTCATCCACAAAAAAACTCTATGGTGGGTGGTGTTAATGGGCCGTTTTTTCGTTGATACGAGTAGCTACAGAGACATATTATTTCTTTAGTCGATCCCATCCATGGAGTATTAATGATATGTGCTTCAAGCAACACAATGAGTGTAACAATCGACGTATTGAAAACTTAATTCGATGAACATGTTATATCGAGATACAGTATTGCCGATTGGCGGCCTAGGTCGTGTGATTTAACACGTTTAGACCTTTTTCTGGAGCTACGTCAAATTACTGGTCTAATGTCTAATGTGTGGCTGATAAATCGAAAATTGTGCCTGTGGTGGGCCTATGAATAACGACGAATTCCATACATAAATGTTTTGATCCAAGCCAATTATTCAAAAAGTTTTCAATTCTTTATTGGAAAACCCAACAGTGGTTCAACTTAATGAGCAAATTTTGACATTAATTCAGGACTGAACTATGAAGCATTTTTACGACATCATATTTAAACGACATTCATTGGAGTATAAATCTGTTAGCCTAGCAAAAAAATAGGTTCATAGTCTATTTTCCACAAAATGCAATATCTGGTAAACTGTTCTGTGCAATTCTGTATAGATCTTAAGTCATATTCATCACGTATTTGTATGTATGTATTGTTGAATAAGTATATAATATATTCAAAAGCAAACAAAATCTCTGATCCTATTCTTCTTTCTCTTTTCTTTTCTTTCTTTTTTTATATTTTTTTATAGTAACTAAAGCTAACAATAAATGAGCAGCGTGATCGAAAAAAAATTCCAATTATAAAACCGATGCCATGGACCTGCTACTGACGGACGGATCATTCACAGATCATCCACGGTAGCAGGTAAGTTGGTTTTTTCTTTTATTTATAAATCAACCAATGAACTAAAAAACAAAATGTCATCCACTTTCACTTAGTACACACATCGCACATGATTTATGTTAATACCGTCGTTGTTTCTTAATTTTTGTATCGTTTAATTTTAATAATGTTTATAACGCTTTTGTTTAAATTGACTGCATAATTGGAAAAAAATAATTATTTAAAAAAAAGAAACAAATAAGTTTGACTGATCGCAAAAGTTTATTTATTTTTTTAAGTGTTGGTGCTTTGGTTTGGTTGGTTGCTTTTGTGTTCATTTATTGTTGGCTTCAGAAAGTATTTTCGATTTTCGGTTGGTATGTTTTTTTTATTGTTTTCGTTTGTCATTCAAAGCAATGGTACCCATCTCAACGTTCATTTAATACGGGGAATGGATATAATCTCAAAATCATAGTTTATCGCATTTAAAACTCTCAGATCCAGTTGGAAGTGTGCCACCCAGGATATCTGGTGGGCGATTGCAAGAATTAACTATTACTTTCGGTACTGATGCTTCTATTTTGTGCCTTGGACAGTCATTTCCAATGCCGACTTTTAGGTAAATTTATTGTGAAACCTTGCCAGCTGGTTCTGACCATATTCCTACCACTAATCCAACATTCATGGGAAAATTGAAGACAATTTCTTTAAGGCTCATATTCATTCGTATAATTATTTTTGTTTCTCAAACAGAACCGGTGGGAAGTGTATCTCCAACGATATCAGGTGATCGTTTGCAGGAGCTTACCGTATCGATTAACCGAAGTTTCTCTATACTTTGCCTTGGCCAAGCCTATCCGATGCCTGCATTTAGGTAGAATATACATTTTTCGTTACACTATTAGAAAAGAGTCTTTCGTCTTAAAGAAATCAATGTCCAGAACGCGCTCAAAAATTCGGCTTGTTCGCTCATTCGATTATAAGAATGTTTAAGATGGTCGCCGTGCCATAATAGATAAGTGCGTCGACTCCTACGCTCAAAGGCTAGGTTCGATTCCCGAAGAAGTCTTCCATATTTTTACGGGTCCACCTCTTTCAATTCATTGATAATGCTCAAAGAGTATGGCTGTCCAGAAAAAGCTTCTCAAATCTTGCCATTCTTAGTCGGCATTGAATTATAGCTCCCCTTCACTCGTGAGAGAAGAATACGACTATTGCTGTCGAAGCTAGGCTCAAGCTCACTCCGGATTTGTAGTGGCACAATATTGTACAATATTATATTATGATTATTTTTAAAATGTCCAAAATGGGACTATTTTAAATGTTCCTTTTCCGACAGAATTCACGAAGTATTACAATTCGTTCAGAACCGGTTCATCTATCAAAAACTAATGCGTTTTCACAGCGTTTTCATACACTACGTCACGGTTCCTCCTCTTATCGATAAGTAAACAAAAGCGAACGAATTCAGAGCTGAAGTTTGCCTAATATATTTTAGATGCCTAGAGATATTTTAGAACCTTAAAAATTTTACGATGCTTCTGGTTATTTTTCATTTGGTTTTGACATAAGCTTAAGTTTTCGTACAGCTATTATATTTGGGCCTTTAGGTTTTAGCCAAAAAAATGTTTTAAAGTTCAAGTTTATTAGGAATTATTTAATAGTGGGCGCCGTGGCGTACTGGGTAGGTACGTCGACTCCTACGCTTGAGGTTGTCGGTTCGAATCTCGAAGAAAACATGAAACATTTTTTCACGGCTCCACCTCTTTCGAGACACTGACTATGCTAAAAGAGTATAACTGTCTAGGAAAAGCTTCTCAAAATCGCCGTTCGGAATCGGCATTAAACTGTTGGTCCCCTCCGCTCGTGAGAGAACAATAGCACGCACAACACGAGTGGTTGCTGAGAAGCTAGGCCCAGGTCCACCTCGGACTGTAGCGCCGCCATTATATTATTATTATTATTATTATTATATTAATTATTTAATCACGCTGATCTCACAGAAGACAGATGATTTGTCTTCTACTGAAAACAATTAAATTCAATTGAATACATTTTTCATTTTCGGCAGGCTGAACACCGAGTTCTGCACTTTGCCACAATATTGTTGCAAGATAGATTCCAAAAACTTCCCCAGAAATGTGCACTTCATCGACTGAAATTTTCCTGTTTCTGTTTACTTTAGCACATCTCCCCCCTCCGGTTTATCGATCCATTATAAAGTCGAGAACGTAGAAATCGTCAATGTCCATATTTTTCCTTCTTTAAACTTATCGGCAATTCCAATCATTTTTTAATGTAAACAGTACGAAGATGAAATACTTCATCGCCCAGCAGATCTGTTCCCAGTTGCGGTAAACCAAAAAACATGAGCTAACGGCACAGATTCCGCATGTTTGAGGTTATAAGCACCATTCATTCGCCTTTTAAATTCTCTCACATTGCCGATCGTCCTTTCATTTCCATCTATGTGGCTGTTTTCATAAGACCTTTTAATACAAATTTACAAAATGAAATGCTTGCTTACTTAATAAAATAGAATAGTTTTTGAAATCCTTTAAAATACCTCAATTTGCTTAATTGGCTTAAAATGTTTAAATTTATCCGCGCTTGTGTAAAAGTTTTTATAAGTTCTTAAGTCCTCTTAATTCGAAATTTTTCAAAAGCTTGCATTTCATTTTCTCCAAAAAAATTATTCCTTCAAAGTCTTAAAATAAAACTGGTCTATCTCTTTTCTAGATGGTACAAATTTATCGAAGGAACCACCCGCAAACAAGCCGTTGTATTGAATGACCGCGTGAAACAAGTCTCTGGAACCCTCATTATTAAGGACGCCGTTGTTGAAGATTCTGGAAAATACCTATGCGTTGTGAACAACTCAGTTGGGGGCGAAAGTGTTGAGACAGTTCTTACCGTGACCGCACCATTGGCAGCAAAGATCGATCCACCTACTCAGACCGTTGATTTCGGACGCCCAGCAGTGTTCACATGCCAATATACAGGAAATCCCATCAAAACAGTGAGCTGGTTGAAAGATGGCAAGAAAATCGGTCACAGTGATCCAGTTTTGCGTATTGAATCAGTAAAGAAGGAAGACAAGGGCATGTATCAGTGTTTTGTTCGTAATGACCAAGAAAGCGCCGAGGCTAGTGCTGAATTGAAATTGGGCGGTCGTTTTGATCCACCAGTTATTCGTCAAGCTTTCCAAGAAGAAACCATGCATCCCGGACCAAGTGTATTCTTGAAGTGTGTCGCTGGCGGTAATCCAACACCTGAAATCTCATGGGAATTGGACGGAAAGAAGATTGCTAACAATGACAGATATCAAGTTGGACAGTATGTGACAGTTAATGGAGATGTGCACTCTTATTTGAATATTACCTCGGTTCATGCCAACGATGGTGGTCTATACAAGTGCATTGCCAGCAGCAAAGTCGGAATCGCTGAACATTCTGCCAAATTGAACGTCTACGGATTGCCCTACATCAGACAAATGGAAAAGAAGGCTATCGTTGCTGGAGAGAATTTGGTTGTTACATGCCCAGTTGCAGGATATCCAATTGACTCAATTGTTTGGGAACGAGGTAAGCCATGAGTACAATTTTTAGTTCAAATTTAATTTTTTGTATCATTCGTACAGACAATCGTCCACTGCCAATTAACCGTAAACAGAAGGTGTTCCCCAATGGAACTCTCATCATCGAAAACGTTGAACGAAACTCAGACCAAGCCACATACACATGCGTCGCTAAAAATGCTGAAGGATACTCTGCACGCGGATCACTCGAAGTTCAAGTCATGGGTAAGTTTCATTGGTTCTTTTTATGCCTGGCCTGTAAAGAGGTTAGGATGCTTGTTAAAGTGTAGCTGACATCGTTCAAAATAAACACGTCCGTTCGTCTGTCCGATCTTACCTTTATCTCACTTGACATAATTAAAGACAACGAACGATGTCAGCTACAATCCTAAGTGAACATTTAAACAAAAAAACGCGTCTATGCCTTTTGGGGCGCGAATATCAATCAACGCCGAGACAGTTCCACCGCAGATTGTTCCATTTGACTTCGGCGAGGAAACAATAAACATGCATGACATGGTATCTGCGACATGTACAGCAAACAAAGGAGATTTGCCACTTGAACTATACTGGACAACAGCACCGTCGCCAAATTCAGGGCGAAAACTCTCAACCAACGATGGGATTCTCATTTCAAAAACCACACAACGGATAACTATGTTAAGCATTGAATCAGTACATGCACGCCATCGTGCCAACTATACTTGTGTTGCTAGGAATTCAGCCGGGGTTGCTTTTCATACTGCTGAATTGAGGGTTAACGGTCTCTTTTGCATTTTCTTTAACACTATGGAGTAGTAGATTTCTTTTTAGACGCTCGATTATGTTATCCCCTTTGGTTTCGTTTTTTTTCTTCTTTTGCATCACCAACCACTCAAAAGTTCTTCCACAAATAATGCCTTTCGATTTTGGCGAGGAAAGTATAAATGAACTCGATATGGTATCTGCCTATTGTTCTGTGAATAAGGGAGATTTACCAATCGACATCATATGGACGAAGAATGGTGGTAAACTGTTTACCAATGACGGCATTGTGATCACACGAACAAGTCAACGAATAAGTGTTTTAAGTATCGAATCAGTGAAGGCAAGACATGCTGGAAATTATTCGTGTGTTGCTACAAACTCAGCTGGAGTTATCAGACATTCGGCAATATTGGCAGTTAATGGTTGAATATTTGTTCATTCTGTTTAAGATTTTTAGTGCTGTCAATTTAATTATTTTATTCTCATTTGAAATCCAATCCTTTCCCTGGGTTTATTATTATTCTTTGAATTTCCCAAATTCAGTACTTCCACAAATTTTGCCATTCGAGTTTGGAGAACCAGTTGATGCCCTAGATATGGCCACAGTCAATTGTGCGGTGACTAAGGGAGATTTACCCGTTGATGTTTACTGGAAATTCAATGGTTATCGCGTTTTCGGATCCAACGACGGTGTTCTCATAACTCGCTCTGGTCAGCGCATAAGTATGCTTAGTATAGAATCAGCAACATCTCGTCACAGTGGAACTTACACTTGTGTTGCATCAAACTCAGCTGGAATCGTCGAACACTCAGCTGAACTCCATGTGAATGGTACCAAAGAAATGATTTCAAAGTCTTTCAGCTTTTCAGTTTTTGTTCTTCACTTTCGGTTCGTTTTTAATCCCTCAACCAATTCTAATTGTTTTCATTTAGTCCCTCCATCAATTCTTCCTTTTGCGTTCGGCGATGAGCCGACGAACACCGGAGAGAGTGCTGGTGTCCAGTGCATGATTCTCAAAGGAGACGTCCCCATAAATATCAAATGGACACTGAATTCAATGCCAATTTCTGTTGGTGAACAAGGAATAACCGTCATTAAGCTGTCGGCAAAAACAAGTGTCCTCAATATAGCCTCAGTAGAACAGCATCATCGTGGAGTGTTCAAATGTATCGCTGAAAATGCAGCTGGCTTTGCTGAATACAGTTCAGAGCTGAAAGTCAACGGTTGTAGAATTATTTAAAATTGCAAGTGATTGTTATTGATTGTTTCATTTGGTTGTAGTTTTTGTTTTATTTGTTTTCTTCCCAAAAAAGTTCCACCACAAATAATGCAATTCACGTTTGGAGATGAAACCATGAACACTGGTGATATGGCTGGTGTTCAGTGTATGGTCTCAAAAGGTGACCTTCCCATGAACATTCATTGGACTTTGAATTCAGCACCGATCATTTCTGGCGAAGAAGGTTTCACCTTGTTTCGAATGAATCCACGAACAAGTTCGTTAAACATTAACTCTCTCGAGGCTAAACATCGTGGAGTCTATAAATGTATTGCGAGCAATAAAGCTGGCTTTGCCGAAACGTCTGCTGAATTGCAAGTGAATGGTTAGGCTTGGAAAAAAGACAATTTGTGTGCGTGTTCTTTCTTTTTGAATTTCTTTAGTTATTCCTTCCACATGTCCTTATACAAAGTAACCGTCCCAAAATATTTTAGTTCGCCCTCACATTATGGCATTTACTTTTGGTGATGAGGTTTTTAATACTGGCGACTTTACAAGTATCAACTGTGTTGTCCCAAAGGGTGACTTGCCATTGGATATATTCTGGACCCTTAACTCACAACCGATAGTTTCTGGTGAAAATGGATTTACTGTCACCAAAATTAGTGCACGAACAAGTTACCTGAGTGTGGACTCCTTGGAAGCGAGCCACAGAGGAATCTATAAGTGCATTGCCAAAAATTCAGCAGGAAAAGCAGAATTTGAAGCTGAATTACAAGTAAATGGTTCGTCTGAAAATGTGAAAACAACATCAAGCAGAATAATCACAGAAACGCTTACATTATGCTCTATTTTCCTATCCCTCATCGCTGTTTTGCCATTTCGTCTAAAGCTTCAATGTATTCTCTTTAAAGTGCCACCACAAATGTTGCCATATTCGTTTGGCGAAGATCCCTTAAATCGCGGCGAATCAGCGAATGTTATATGTACAGTGCCAAAAGGTGATTTACCACTTGATATTCACTGGACCCTTAATGGAGTTCCCATTGTCTCTGGCGAAGAAGGCTTCAATATTGTGAATATGAACTCGCGAACTAGTTTCTTGAATATAAATTCCTTAGACGCAAGCCACAGGGGACATTACAAGTGTATCGCAATAAATCTAGCTGGCTTGGCTGAACATGGAGCTGATTTGCGAGTCTATGGTTAGTTTTCGTAAAATAATAGAATGTAGTTGATAAAATATGAAGCTTCTTCCTTCTAAACTCTTAACGCTGTTTCGCCATTTTTGTCATAATCGAGTTAATTTACATTCGAGTCGTTTAGAGTGTTGCAGATTTTATCTAAAGCAACCCGACACGTGTAGAGTTCTTCAACTTTATACTCTAGAGACAATGTATATATATTTCTTCGTCCCTGAACAAGATTCATTTTTCTCCTTCAGTTCCACCACAAATCCAGCCATTTTCATTTAGTGACGAGCCATCAAACACTGGAGAAATGGCCGCTGTCTTTTGTCTTGTTCCAAAGGGCGATCTGCCCATAGAGATCCGCTGGACACTAAACTCTGCACCGATCATTTCCGGTGAACATGGATTTTCCCTATCGAGAATGAACGCTCGAACGAGTTCTTTAAACATTGAAATGCTAAGTGGAGTACATCGAGGAGTATATAAGTGCATTGCAAAGAACAAAGCGGGCACTAATGAATTCTCAGCCGAATTGCATGTCAATGGTTTGTTATTTTAGCTAGCTACTTGTATCTCATCCATTTTCTTTCTGTAGAACTATTTGTTTCTTTGTTTTTTGTTGATGTGTCCGTTGTTATGATTTTTCTTTCCCAAAAGTTCCGCCTCAAATTCAGCCATTTTCGTTTGGCGATGATCCTTTGAATACCGGAGAAGTGACAGGAGTTTTTTGTATGATCACAAAGGGTGATCTGCCTCTTGAAATTCGATGGACTCTCAATTCAGCTCCCATCATTTCTGGTGAACAATATTTTTCTTTGTCTCGAGTCAATCCTCGTACGAGTTCATTAAGTATTGAGTCGCTTAAAGCACAGCATCGGGGTGCTTACAAGTGCATTGCAAAGAATGTTGCGGGGATAAGTGAATACTCAGCAGAATTGCATGTTAACGGTTTGTGAAATATAGGCGTACATACTTTCTTTGTAATTGAAAATATATGAAGATGTTTTCTTTTTGTTGGTTAATTTGCATTATTTATAATTTTATCCATTTTCCAAAAGTCATACCCCAAATTCAGCCGTTTTCCTTTGGCGATGAGCCTGCAAATACTGGTGAAGTAGGCGGTGTAACATGTATGATACCCAAGGGCGATTTGCCAATGGATATTCGTTGGACTTTAAATTCAGCTCCAGTTATTTCTGGTGAAAATGGATTCACTGTGTTTCGCATGAATCCCCGAACAAGTTCGTTGAGTATTGATTCCTTGAATGCAAAGCACCGTGGGGTTTACAAGTGCATTGCTAGCAATAAGGCAGGAAGTCATGAGTATCTAGCTGAATTGCAAGTTAATGGTTTGTCTTTTCGTATGAATAAATGTTTGAATTTATGTTTCCTTCGATTTTATAAGTTGCTTTAAATTTATTTTGCCCCAAACTATTTTTAGTTCCTCCTCAAGTGCTTCCGTTCATGTTTGGTGAAGACACTGCTGACATTGGTGAGATAGCGAGCACCAGTTGTGTTGTACCCAAGGGAGATTTGCCAATTGAAATTCGCTGGACATTGAATTCAGCTCCTATTATCAATGGCGAACATGGTTTCAGTTTAGTTCGACTAAATAAACGAACAAGTTCCTTGAATATAGATTCACTTGAAGCAATCCATCGAGGTGTCTATAAATGTATTGCTACTAACAACGCTGGAAGCAGTGAATACACCTCTGAGTTACAAGTCAACGGTTTGTTTATGTACCATAAGATTAATGTAGTTCTGTTAGAATAAGTATTTGTTTCTTTTCTTCGCGCTGTTTCGCCATTTCGTCAAATTTTAAATCAAAATACCTTCAACAGATTTTGAATTGCACATAAATATGGTCAGGATTTGAAGGAGTTGTCTTGAAGCTCGATTCCTATCCTACATCGTGTTAATTATTTTGTTTTAAATTGTTTGTGCAGTTCCTCCTCAAATATTGCCGATCACCTTTGGCGATGAAGCTTCCAATTTTGGTGACAGCACTGCTATTCAGTGTATGGTGTTCAAAGGAGACCTGCCACTAAAAATTCAATGGACTCTTAACGGCAATCCAATTACCAATGAACTCGGTGGCATTCGCATAGTAAAAATGTCGCAAAAGTTAAGTTCTTTGAGTATAGAGTCGATTAGTGATCATCATCGAGGGACCTATAAGTGTATCGTCATAAACAATGCCGGATCTGCAGAACAATCCGCTGAATTGCTCGTGAATGGTAGCATACCAGATTTATTTACAAATTTTTATCCATATGTAGATCTTAGATTAGAGTTTCTTGTGTTTCTAATATCCTAACCATTCCGTTGCATCAGTCCCACCCCAAATCCTTCCATTTTCGTTCGGAGATGAAGCAACAAATTCTGGCGACAGTATTGGTGTTCAATGCTCGGTGACCAAAGGCGATCTGCCAATCAATATCAGCTGGACTCACAACAACAAGACACTGACAAGTGGTGATTCAGATATTATCCTTGGACGTATGTCATCGAAATCAAGTACACTGAATATTGATTATATATCAGGAAACCATCGTGGAACGTACGCTTGTATAGCGACAAATAGTGCTGGACAGAGTGTCTTTCAAGCTGAATTAAAAGTCAATGGTTATTGAAAACACATTCTTATCTTCTTTTGTTTTATTTTATCTTTTCTTCCAAAAACCCCGTCCCTCCACAAGTACTCCCATATATACATCCGTTCAGTTTCGATGACAAAGCTAACTCTGGTGATAGTGTTCAGTTAACCTGCCACGTCTCCAAGGGTGACCTACCATTAAAAATTCGATGGACACACAACAATCTCACAATCTTCTCGCATAGTGGTATGATGGCTAGCAAGATTGGTGATCGCATAAGCCTGCTGACTGTGGAGTCTGTAAAGGCGGAGAACAGTGGCAATTATACGTGCATTGCTGCGAATAATGCCGGTGAAACATCGTACAGCGCTGAATTATTCGTTAATGGTTCGCGTTTTGTTTTCTTTTTTCTATAATTGATTTTAAATTCATTTATGTCTTTGTTCGTGTTTTATTTATTCCCACACTATACACTTTCAAATTCCAGTACCAGTTCTTGAATAAGTTTCAATGGATGTGCTTAGTTGCTGAACATACTTTTGTTCGCTTAATCTTGGCTTCAACCGAATTGTTTTCAATTATCTTAATAAATTATCTCAAACAGTTTGAAGAATCTATGCAGTAATCTGGATGGATATTAGGCTGATTTAAACAACAATTCTGTAGACGTATTTTTCTAAAATCGCTTAAAAATGGATGAACAATCAAACTGATTTATTTCTTACTTCACTAAATTTAATTTCAAAACGATACATTTCGCTGCCCGAATTATTTATTCGCATTTCCCCAGTACAGATCAAGATTTCCCTGTCAGACCTTTCACGTCATTTTGTAAAGAGAACAAATCTCATGCTGATCTTGGTAGTTATGTATTCCTCTTTCTAGCACATTTTTATAGGTATTTTTTCAGATTTACAAGTGTTGACATTTTAAATTTTCCTTAGTTCAACCTCAAATAATTCCATTTGCCTACGACGACATTATCAATGACGGTGATTCTGTTGACTTGATTTGTCAAATTTCGAAGGGTGATCGACCAATTCAAATAAATTGGAGTTTTCAACGATACGCTGGCGATTCACGTTACAAGGATATGCAACCGATTATGCGAACCAATCGCATTAGCAGCAAATCAAGCGCCTTAACTATTCCGAAAGCGACATCAGCCCATACTGGCACATATATCTGCACTGCAACAAATCACGCCGGTCAAACGTCATATAGCACAAATCTTACAGTCAATGGTATTTAAATTAAGGCTCTACATATACATATATGTAGATCTAACACCTCAAGTGGTGGCATGGGTTTTATTTTGTATTGTTGTTCTGTTAAGTAAAGTTGCTTTTTTGAACTAATGTCGTTGAAATTTTGTACTTGTAGCTTTCATAACTAACATTCATACTTCATATACTATATTTATTAAATAGTTCCACCACGCATAACGCCATTTCAATTCGGTGATGAGCCTATGAACTTTGGTGAGCCCGCATCTATACAGTGCACCCTTGCTGGTGGTGATTGGCCAATGCAAGTTAAATGGCAATTAAATGGCTATAATCTGCCAGAACATTTAGATATCGCAACGACCAAATTCACACGTCATACATACGCTTTGGCAATTGAGGCTGTTAGCGCTGATCATGCCGGAAATTACACTTGCTTAGCGCAAAATCAAGCTGGCTCAGCTGAATATACTGCTGCATTGATTGTCAATGGTTTGATGTTTTATTTTTTGCAGTTTTGCTTTGATATTTTCTTTCATTATATTTTTCATTCTTTTCTTCTTTTGTTTCCTTTCACTTTCCAACTTTTTTCCTTTTCGTTTGAAATTCTCCTTGTTTGTATAACGAAAAAATGTGTATGGGAGTTCAGCTGCTAAATGGATACGCAATCTCACAAAATTTTGCGAGTGTATACTATGTTTATAGGGCCAATATATAAACAGTGGAAATCAAAAATTTGTATACAGCCAGTACTCACGAAGATGCGCATCATCACCTGTCACTAGAAAAATAATTTATACACAACTCTCTTTTATCATCCACTATAAAATAGTTGAATCCAATTGAAATATTTGGTTATAAGTGCAGGAATCAGGTTTGGAGATCATCAAATAGCGAGCTTCTTCCCCAATACCTCACACCGACCGTTAAACTTAGTGGAGGTTTAGTTTTGATATGCACGTCGGCTGCGGGAACAGGGAATCTTGTTTTCATTGAGTCTACAATGGATAACGAATACCCATGTTCAAAAATTGGGATTAACGCTTTGCTTCGCCAAAAAGAAAAAGGCTCAGGGCACACAAGGAATGGTTGCTGGTATAGCACTCCAAAGCAACTTAACTTTCCCACAATCTCAAGAGTTATGGGAAATTTTGGGCGAAAATATCAAAATTGGTTCATAACGTCTATGCAAGAACTTTGGACAGCTTTAACCGAGAATGAACCAAAATCTTCTCTGGGCATTTATCAAAACCAAAGTAGTTCCAACGAAGTACAAAATTTTTGTATTTCAGCTTTTGCTGAACTTCTTTTTTCGAATCATTTTTTTCTTCTATCGTGAAAAACTTCTGAATTTCCTTTTTTTAAATGCTATTTTATAATAAATAATAAACGAGATTTATTTTTGTTTATCTGATGGGCGATGATGGACATTTTCCTTCTGTACCTGTGTGCACTGACTGTATAAAAAATGTTTAATCCCACTGTACATTAAAAACATTTCTCACTAAAGTTGAACTGAACTGACAGCTTTTATTCGAATTAAGCATATAACAAATTGTAGGCTTGCATTATAGAGCGTAATACTGTTCAAGAGAGGTAAGTTTATATCACAAATTCAACGCAAGAAACGTATAATATACTTATCTCAAAAGTAAGACGTTAATATGAATGAATGAATTCTTCGATTTGTGAACAAACATAAACCACAAACACATTAAGCGGCTCCTGTGGACATTATTGTCCTCATTCCTCTTGTCTCCCTGGTTCAGAGTCGAAGATCTTCCGGGCCAGAGCCAACTTGTCTATGCGTTCTACATGGCATGGCCAACTTAAACATTGAATGTTTGAATATTCCCAAGATCACACGCAAAACTAAGGGCCCTATTGCGGTTGTCGATTATCGTGCGATGATCGACAATTGTCGATATTCGATTGTAATTGTCGATTTTGATTGACTCTTGTCGATTTGCCGATTTGTAAATTTTGTCGTGCAGAATTTCCTTTCGACTGTTGTGATGCGTCAGAAAATTACAAACATTTCTCAATTTCTCAAAAACAATTAAAATTTTATTTTTTCTTTATTTTTAAAATTAATGAAATTATCAGTTTTGGTCCTTTTACCAATGCAAGACAAGTTTTTTTTACTATTCTGAGGTGTTTAACTTTTTGTGTCATTTTTGGCACTTACAATTTTTTGACTCGATTATTGCAACAAACTCAATAAAAGCAACTGCCAACATTTCTATTAGTTGCTTTTACTGAAGTCGTACTGTATAAGGTGTTTGTATTCATGTCCTGTCATAAACACAAGCGCCTGTTTGTTTACATGCACTTTGAATGAGGTAGTGGCAGAAAAAGAGCGTATGATTTTCTAAAAGAAAGAGTGAGATGGTTGTATTGCATTCAATGGCTTATGTACTGTCAAACTGTCAACTATCAAACGTGACAACATGCATGAGGTTATTCACAATAACATTGTTCTTTGTCGATTGGGTTACACAAGACCAAAAATGAAATCAATCGATGCACCCAGCGATTGTCGATTTGATCGACCATAGTAAAGCAGGACAGGTCAGGTTAGTCAGGTGAGTCACCTTAGCTTGATACTTGTTATTTTTCCTACGTGTTATGTAGTAGACTAGTTCCAGTTCCTCATAGAGGATGCCTGCACCAACCTTACCTTCTATCATAAGCTCACGTCTGCAGTCTTCTTTTCAAGAATTGAGCTCTTATTACTGTGAGTTCTGTGAAACTTTCGGTGATTTTTCGGCAGTCTTGTTATATCATCCATGGGTTAGTTATTTCATTCAGATCAAGAATCTTCGTACATTCATAGACGGTAGCACGTGATAGGTTTTGCCACCTCGCTGAATTCAAAATGCTGTTGTTGTGATCTCTTGCGTACTCAAAGGCCGACGATACCCTAACATTCTAGACGTTGGATCTTATAAAAATGCTTCTAAGCAGTTTTTGAAAGGATTTCTGCCATCATACCATCGAAGCATAAGAAGTGATGTGTGAAACTTTCATGGTATGTCGATCTCTGTGGTAAATGCAACATTTCTGCCAATTCAAACGTCCATGGTTCGATGTCGGACACAACAACTTTAATTTTAACGCCACCACCTCTCTCGAGGTGCTGAAAACTCTCCGACAACATAACCGTCAAGTAAACTCCCAAACTTCGCTCTTCGGAGAAGTCATAAAACTGTAGGCCCCCCACTCGTGATTTGATTGCTTAAAGAAGCAAGAAAACGTTAAATGATGTTTTTTCATCCTGCCAATCTGGTTTTATTAAACGTTCAATGACTCCACTACCCTATCACTGTTATTCAAAACGGACGTTTTTATCGCACTGATAAAAAAATGAAAAGAGTTACCAGCAGTCTATAGAACAAAGAATATTTAAATTACTTTCATTTATCAGTTGCACCAAAGATAGCACCATTTGACTTTGGAGAGGAGCCGCTAAATTTTGGAGAACCAGCATCAGTTCAGTGCACAATTCTAGGAGGTGACTTACCAATCACCGTCAGTTGGCTTCTGAACAATGCCACAATTGACTCATTCCACGACATCTCGATTTCGCGTATCGGTAAACGCGTGAATGTTTTGACAATCGAATCAGTGTCAGGACATCATTCGGGAGTTTACTCGTGTCATGCGCAAAACAAAGCTGGCGTTACAGCTCATTCAGCACGACTAATTGTGAATGGTTAGCCAAAGTGTTTGTCAATTCTTTTAATTTGTTTTTTTCTCTCTTTTTCTTTGTTTTGTTTTTTCTTTCCAAACGAATTAAGTTCCTCCAAAAATAACCCCCTTCTCGTTTGGTGACGAACCAATGAATTTTGGTGAGCCCGTTTCGGTTCATTGCACCGTATCTGGTGGAGATTTGCCTTTGTCAGTAATGTGGACTCTGAACAAGCATCCATTAGTTCCGGAACTAGACATTATAACAGAGAAACGAGGACAGCGTATACACAATTTAATGATTGATGCAATTGAGGCCAAACACGCTGGGAATTTCACATGTATTGCCAGTAATTCGGCAGGAAGTGCTGCGCACACAGCTGAACTAATAGTCAACGGTTTGTTTATAGATGTATACGAAAGGAAATATTTATCTAATCTCAAATCCTGCAAACTGCAAATCAACTGTTTCGCCATTTCATCTTAAATTCATTCGAGCCTTTGTTTTTTAAGTAAATTGAACCAAAAACATAATTTTTCTAGTCCTGCCGAAAATATCTCCATTCTCATTTGGGGAGGAATCTGTGAGTTATGGGGAATTTGTATCCGTTCAATGCATAATAGCTGGTGGGGACCTGCCAGTGAATGTCACTTGGAAGTTTGACAGTCAAGATTTGGAGCCTTATCTTGAGATCATTTCCAGTCACCGTGGCAAGCGAATTCATGAGCTTACCATTGAATCGGTTGCGGCGAAGCATGCTGGAAATTATACATGCATTGCAGCGAACAACGCTGGATGGGTCGACCATACTGCTGAATTGCGTGTTGACGGTTTGTTTATGTGATAAGTTTTTAATTTGTTTCCTTTTCCTTTCTTTTCATCCTTTTCCTTTTGAAAGTCCCTCCCAAGATCGCTCCATTTGACTTTGGTGACGAACCAACGAGTTTTGGTGAATCAACAAGTGTGCAGTGCTTACTGGCATCTGGGGATTTTCCTGTGAGCTTTGTTTGGTTATTTAATGGTCAACGAATTGATGATCGTACGGATATTTCCACTACTAAGTTGGGCAAACGCGCTTTCGCTTTGACAATTGATTATGTGAGGGCAAATCACGCCGGCAACTACACATGTGTAGCATTAAACGATGCTGCATCTGTAAGCTACACAGCAGAACTGAATGTTAAGGGTATTTGAAAACAAAAATTGCGTACATCTATCTAAACATGTAGAAGTTTTTATTTTTATTTTTATTTGATTCTTTCCTGTCACCTTTTCTAATCCCAATCTGTCTTATGTAGTTCCTCCTAACATAGTGCCATTTGCTTTTGGGGAACATCCTGTCAATTTTGAAGAATCTGTTTCGGTCAGTTGCTTGATATCCATCGGAGATCTACCGATGGACATTGGATGGCTATTCAATAGACAGCCAATCAATGCCTACACCGGGGTGACAATCCTTAAGGGAGGTAAAAAGATTAGTGTCCTCTCGATTGACTCAGTTCATGGGGGTCACGCTGGAAACTACTCTTGTACTGCGAAAAATGAAGCAGGCTTAGCTTCGTACACCACTGAATTGATCGTAAATGGTATTTGTTCTTTTAAAGATTTTTTTAAGTCTGCTTATATTTTTTATAAGATTTATTTTATTCCTGCTTATGCTCTGAAAAATAAAAACAAATACACACACATCTTTAATCCAATCGCCATACAGACGAACTTACAACTTAATACAGTGGAAAAATATTTATTAAAACTTTTAAGTTAGGTTTTGAAGTTTTTGATTTTAATAATTCGGTTTTAAGCTACACATTGAATTCGTCAGTCTGTCCCATTTTCGATGGGACTACTCTAAAGTAAAGCGTCAGTACAGCCTTGAGGATCTCGATGGAAGCCTTCCGATAGGAATCGTACTGTAGCAAATTTAACTTAATTTAGTTTAAAAAACAGCCATAAGTCGCACGGCACTAGATTAGGCGAGTACAGTGGGTTGTCAAGTGTGTGCAACAAAAACCAACTTCGTAATCCAGATTTTATCCGGTCTTCTCAAGAATTATGTTGAAAAATTATAAAACCGCGAGTCACCTTGGCAAAAGTATGACATGGAAGGTCTCTCTGATTTCGTTACTTGATGGAGCAAGGAGAATTTTCAATTCTTATCCTGCTTAGTTTGATGAAGTTCTACATGGCGATGCATAGCTCGTGCTGCTTTGGTTTAAAAATCTGGTATATTTTGAACTGAACCACACTGACAAAGCTATATCAAATAATTGACAAACAAATTCCATGCATTCACACAAAACGACCATCACCTAGGCTAGCTAGCACGACCGCGTTTGAATCCAAAGTTGCTTTTCAAATAGGAAATATTAAATATTATTACCATTTATATAAAACCTCGATTGACACTACCGACTAGAAAAAAAGCAACTTACCTTAAACGAAATAACTTATATTTTCGCAGAAAACTTTCAAGGACGCCATCATTACTATCGTAGTGCTGCATGTCTCAAGGCATAATTCTTGTCCCTCACATACGCCACGTAATCCCAAAACTATTCAGACTACCCTCCTCCCTGAGCGGGCTACGAGGGGCGTTCAATATATTCTCGGTATCGATATGAAGGAAAATGCGAATTCAATTTAAATTGTTTTTATTTTTCAATATAATTTCCCCTAACATCAATGCATTTGTTACATCTTGAGATAAGCTTTTTTAAACCCTCAAAAAAATAAATTTCCTCTTTCTCTGCAAAATACCCATTTATTGCCGACTTGAGTTCTTCATCATCCGAAAATCTTTTTCCACGAAGACATTTTTTCAAATCCGGAAACAGGAAATAATCACTAGGGGCAAGGTCTGGACTATAGGGTGGGTGTTGGATTTCTTCGAAACCACAATCTCGCGCAGCAGTCTTGGAAACTCGCGCCGTGTGAACAGGAGCGTTGTCATGAAGAAGCAACACACCCGCTGCTAGTTTACCCCGTCTTTTCTTTTTAATTTCCTCCCGCAAATTATGCAAAGTGGAAGCGTAGGATATGGCGTTGATGGTTTCACCTTTTTTTTTGTACTCAATGAGCAAGATTCCCTTTGAGTCCCAAAAAACTGTGGCCATGAGCTTTCCGGCAGACGGAGTGACTTTGAATTTCTTCGGGGGGTCTGTTCCTTTTTTATGCCACTGCATGGACTCTTGTTTGCTTTCAGGGTCATAGTGGTGGACCCATGTTTCGTCACCAGTAACAATTCGATCCATAACACCGTCCGCGTTCTCACTACACATCTCCAAAAGCTCTCTACAGCATGCGATTCTTACTTTTTTCTGAGGCGCTGTGAGCATTCGTGGCACCCACCTTGCACTGACCTTTGAAAGGTTAAGATGGTCATGAAGAATGGTGTGAATGGTACCAATTGAAAGCTTGGTGATCTCTGCCATCATTTTCACCTTTATTCGGGCATGCTCAAGAACAAGTTTTTCGACTACTTTGATGCTTTCTCCCGTACAAGCAGTAGCCGGGGCGCCGGAGCGGGGGTCGTCTTCAATGCTCTCTCTCTGCCTCTCTTGAACTCACTTGACCACTTCTGCACAGTTGATAATGAAGGTGCGAATCCTTGGTAAACAGCCACCATCTCTTCATGAATAGTTTTTTGACTTGTTCCTTGCTTAGTGAGAAATTTAATTACAGCGCGATGCTCAATTTTCACCATCATCGTCTCAGTTGCCATTATGATTCTGTTTAACTAGAGATAAAACGCGAATTAATAATCACATTTATATGAAATTTTACATGAATGCACTAAAATAATAGTATTACTTGATAAGTAAGTCAATTTATATATACAACCACAGCTTCACCCCGATACCGAGAATATATTGAACGCCCCTCGTATATACTTACTTTTGATATCAGAAACTTTCATTCATTAATTTGTTGTAAAAATCATTTGATTAAATAACAATTTGAATACACCTTTTGAAAAACTGAAAAATTTGTTTTTTAAACAATTAATAAAGTATTTTTGTGCAAAATACTGGTTCACCAATAAAAAAAATAAGTAAATTTTTCTCATAATTTGTTTTATTGTTCTTAAGTCCCCCCCAAAATCACTCCTTTTGACTTTGGTGATGAACCAGCGAATTTCGGAGAATCGACAAGTGTACAATGTTTGGTAACGTCTGGAGACTTTCACATCAACTTTGCTTGGTTATTCAATGGTCACGCAATCGATAACCACATGGACATCTCAACTGCCAAGTTTGGAAAAAGAACATACGCTTTGACCATTGACTACGTGAGAGCAGAGCATGCAGGAAACTTTACATGTGTGGCGTCTAATTCAGCCGCATCTGTCAATTACACAGCTGAACTGGTCGTTAAGGGTATCTCTCTGATAACACTGACTAATATATATTTTCATAACTATTTCCTTATTAATCCATCCTTGTAACATTCTAAGTTGTGCCCTTTTTGTTTTAGTCCCTCCCAAAATAGCCCCCTTTGACTTTGGTGATCATGCTATCAATTTTGAGGAGTCCGTGTCGGTTAATTGTTTAATATATCTCGGAGATTTGCCAATGGATATGGGATGGCTTTTCAATGACCAACCAATTAATGCTTATACTGGGGTGACAATAGTTAAAGGTGGTAAAAAGATAAGTGTGCTGTCAATTGACTCTGTTCATGGTGGTCATGCTGGGAATTATACTTGCATAGCGAAAAATGAAGCAGGCTCTGCTCAATACACCGCCGTATTGGTTGTGAATGGTATTTGATAAGATTTTGTTTAGTTTCCACTTATTTTTTCGGTGAAATTTTATTTATTCCTTAAGCTTATATAAAACGCATTTTTAATCTGTATGTTTACAACACATGTACACTATTTTAAAACAACAACTTGTCACATTTGTGCAACTAAAAAAATTTGCCTTAATAGGCGGCGATTGATTGAACTGGTAACTGATATAGTATAACTTAAAGTGTTATTTCCCTTTTTGTATAATAAATCAACGGCTTTTTAAATAAACGTGTTTTGTTCTACCAATGCGATGAACTGAACTTTTTTTGGTGAACAAGGACTTATAAAAATTGTTTTAAATCTGCAAAACTACCGATATTACTTTTTTATGCCAATATTCTGCCAATTCGTAGGGTTAAAAACATTTTATCTCTATTGACTGTTAGTCAAATCGGAACGCGGCACAACAGTCCTGTACAGGCTATTTTTTTGTATTTAAGGCTTTTTTGCAATTTGTATCCCTTTCTAAAAGAATCCTACCCCTACTCATTGAAATGCGAGGTATTGAGAAGAAATACTCAAACAGACAGGTTTATAAGAAGCTATCATAATATAAAAACTCTTGCTCTTGCTAGGGCTCAAACCTTTCAAACTCCCTTCCTAAATCATTGCACACAAGCTAAAGTTGGTACGATTGAGAAAAGTTCTCAACTTTCAATTAAATAATAAAATACAATTTCGTTCATCTTTCCTACTGTTCAACCAACACCCTGACATTAATTAATTCAAACGTAATTTCTTATTGTTTCAAAAGTTCCGCCTAAAATAACTCCCTTCGACTTCGGCGACGAGCCAGCAAATTTTGGAGAATCAACTAGTATTCAATGTCTTGTTACATCAGGAGACTTTCCCATTAACTTTGCGTGGTTATTCAATGGCCATGCTATAGACAAACTTATGGATGTGTCTACTGCAAAACTAGGCAAAAGAACATATGCCCTGACAATCGATTATGTCAGAGCCGAATATGCTGGAAACTATACTTGTGTAGCGTCTAATTCAGCTGCATCTGCAAACTACACCGCTGAGTTAGTTGTTAAGGGTATATAAATACAATAATTCTCGTTTTAAAGTAAATATTTGTGTTTTGTTTTCGATTGTAGTCCTACTCATTTCATTTATGATTTTGTTTTCTTTTAAGTCCCTCCTAAAATAGCTCCTTTTGATTTTGGTGATCATGCTGTGAATTTTGAAGAATCAGTCTCTGTGAATTGCTTGATTTATCTGGGAGATTTGCCAATGGATATGGGATGGCTCTTTAATGGTCAACCAATAAATGCTTACACTGGGGTGACAATTGTAAAGGGTGGTAAAAAGATCAGTCTTTTGTCAATTGATTCGGTGCATGGCGGTCATGCTGGAAACTATACTTGTGTTGCGAAAAATGAAGCCGGATCAGCATCATTCAGCGCTGAACTAATTGTTAATGGTACTGCGATATAAGTTGGATTTATAAACATGTTTTTTATTTTGTTTCCTCTATTAAACTCCTTGCTTAAACGCTTATGATATACATACATATTCATATACTCGTAAAATCTTTTTAACACAATTCAGTTAAAACCTAGACTCAAACACATACCACTGTTTCCCTATTTCCAAGGTTTAGTTTATCGTAAAAGGTTTCGATGTTTCAACTGTGTACCAGTAATAAATTAAGAGTACATAAACCAATTTCCTTGTTCCTTCAACCTTTTTTTCTCTTCATTGTTATTATTTTAAGTCCCACCAAAATTGGCACACATCACATTTGGCGACGAACCTGCGAATTTCGGAGAATCAACAAGTGTTCAATGTTTGGTAACGTCTGGAGACTTTCCCATCAACTTTGCTTGGTTATTCAATGGTCACGCAATTGATAAGTACATGGACATCTCAACTGCTAAGTTTGGAAAAAGAACTTTCGCCTTGACCATTGACTACGTTAGAGCAGAGCACGCCGGAAATTACACTTGTGTGGCGTCTAATTCAGCCGCATCTGCGAATTACACTGCGGAATTGGTTGTGAAGGGTATTTTTATTTAACTTAATCAAGAAAATGTATCCTTTCTGTTCGCTTTTTTTTGTTTTCTTGCGACATTCTTAGTTCATACAATTTTGTTTTAGTCCCTCCCAAAATAGCCCCTTTCGATTTTGGTGATCATGCCGTCAATTTTGAAGAGTCGGTCTCTGTTAACTGCTTAGTTTATCTTGGTGACCTGCCAATGGACATGGAATGGCGCTTTAATAATCAACATATCAATGCATATTCTGGTATCACTGTGCTTAAGGGTGGAAAAAGGATCAGTCATTTATCAATTGATTCGGTTCATGGTGGTCATGTTGGCAACTACACATGTATTGCGAAAAATGAAGCAGGCATAGCTTCTCATAACGCTGAATTGGTGGTGAATGGTATTATTTTTAAGAAGATATTTATATATCTTATATATCTTTTTTTCTTTCATTCCTCGTTTTTGTTGCCACAAATCACACAAAAATACACTCTTCAACACAAAAGCTCACACAGAACAACTGTGTTAATAAATCTTAAACAAAAATGAAAGTAAAGCTTAAAGAAATCAGACCAAATAAAATAATAAGCTGTTATGATGAATTGCTGATGGCATGAGACAAAAAAAAATCTTGAAGAATATGCTACCCTTTTTCTGATCGATGTCTTAAGCGGCCCATACACGATGCAATGTTGTGCAATATTTGGTATTGAACGATATTATTGATCATCAGTGAGTTATATGTATATCAAGAATGCGCAATATTCATTAATTTGTGTGTCGAACGAAACGAGAACAAGAAAAGAATCATTGTGCAATATTATTGATCCATCTAGGGAAACCTCGAATGTAACCCATTGAATGTACAATCGTTGATTTATTTTCCTTAAGGAAACTCCATTCTTCTTCTAAAAATAAGTAAAAAGAAAAATTTTCGTGTAAACCTCCTTCTTTCCTGCAAATGGTGAAAGTTAATTCCGCGGTTTAAATTTGCAAGTGAGCTAGTAAACGCTTGAATCCGTCGAAAATCCTTCGCTTTATCTACAACCGTAGGAATTGTTCTTAACTGAGTATGGAGGTCTTCACCAGCTTTGAGTTACAGATGCGAGCTCACTCGACGGCGTTTTATACAAACATTTGTGGGACGTTAAAGCTCAAATCGCGTATTTCGCCACGAATGTTATTCCCTACCTGCGGAACTGATTTGAAGAAAAAAACAATCGAGTTTTATAGGGAGAACGTTAAGGTAAATTAAATACAGAATCCTTTAAAACATATCATTGATTATTATCTTCAAAATACCCGTAGATTTAATGACACAATTACTTTCCTTAAATAAGTAAAAATTCTATTAAGTTCCTAAAAGTGCGTACAATTGTAAACGAAGACAGACCACCTGTTTTTTCGAGTGAATCTCTCCTTAAGTCCAAAATGTCTAAGAAAACATCAAAAACATTTGCATAACATCATCTGAAAACACTCAAGTTCCATCGGCATTCGGCATCGCTCTACATGAACTTTTCTCCTATTGACGAATAGCTCTTTACTATTCACAACTCGTTACTCTTCTCATAAAATAATACTCAGTCTACTGAAAAAAATAAATTAGCCTCTGTTTTTCTGTGTTGTACTTATACCCTAGTTCCACCTAAATTAGCACACATCACATTCGGAGACGAACCAGCGAATTTCGGAGAGTCAACCAGTGTCAATTGTTTGGTAACATCTGGGGACTTTCCGATCAACTTCATATGGTTATTTAACGGTGACGCAATAGATAAACTCATGGATGTGTCTACCGCCAAGCTTGGGAAACGAACATATGCCTTAACCATTGACTACGTTCGAGCTGATCATGCTGGAAACTACACTTGTGTGGCATCTAATTCAGCTGCGTCTGTCAATTACACTGCTGAATTGGTTGTAAAGGGTATCTCTAACTCAATTTTATGCCTCTTTTTATTTCCCGATTTGTTTTGTGATATTCAAATTTTATTTTGAATTTTGTTTAAGTCCCTCCCAAAATAGCCCCGTTTGATTTTGGAGAACATGCTGTCAATTTTGAGGAATCTGTCTCCGTTAACTGTTTGATATATCTCGGTGATTTGCCAATGGATATTGTGTGGTTTTTTAACGAACGTCCTATTCAAGCCGACTATGGAATAACAATAGTTAAGGGTGGTAAAAAGAATAGTCTATTGACCATCGACTCGGTGCACGCTGGTCATGCTGGGAATTATACTTGTGAAGCTAAAAATACTGCAGATTCCGCATCTTTCACGGCTGCATTGGTTGTTAATGGTACACAATATGTTTTGGTTATTAATCTCAATTTTTATTTATGTTTTGCTTCTCCCAAATATCCACAAAATTTACACAAGTATAGGAAGTTAGCGCCATTTCCACAGCAAGTAAATGAAACAATTTTTTTTTTCTAATAAGCTCCGCCAAATCTTGCGCCTTTTGATTTTGGGGAGCCAGCGAATTTTGAAGATTCCGTGTCAGTAAATTGTTTGATTTCATCTGGGGACCTGCCTATCGACATTGAGTGGCTATTTAGTGGACAGCCAGTAAACATCTTCGCCGGGATTTCGGTCATGCGTGGAGGGAAACGTACAAGTTTGCTTACAATTGATTCAGTTCATGCAGGACACGCGGGGAATTATACATGCAAAGCAAAAAATATAGCCGCTTCTAGCGAATACTCAGCTGAATTAATTGTTAATGGTTTGAGTTTTACATTATTTATTTATTTAGCTTGGTAGCTTTTTTTTAAATATTATTTTTTCCACCAATCCCTTCTAAGTTCGTCGTCTATATTCTTGTTGGGAGTTCCAAAACGAACTGCAATGTGATTGGAAAGTCATAGAGGAGACCTATATTGTTTCTTTTTCATTTTATCTTTAACTCATTCAGTGCCACCAAATATCGTTCCATTTGACTTTGGTGATGAGCCTGCAAATTTTGAGGATTCCGTTTCGGTGACTTGTCTTATTTCATCGGGAGATCAGCCGATAGATATTGAATGGCTTTTCAATGACTATCCAATTAATTCATACTCTGGAGTCACCGTCGTGAAGGGCGGCAAACGAACGAGTATCCTAACAATAGACAATGTACATGCTCGTCATGCAGGAAATTACACGTGCAAAGCTAAGAACTTGGCTGACTCTGCTATGCAATCAGCGCAACTTATAGTAAATGGTTTGCTAATTTTCTATTATTTTTCAAATGAATTTCATTTTATTTGAGTTTAATTTTATTCCAACCCCTTTTCCATTCAACAATCATTCAAATGCCTAGCTATGTAATTTGTTTGGAGGCTAAGAAAAAAATATTTCGAAAAAAAAGTTTTAATTTATCTACACTTTTAAAGCGGTATTGGCGTTGATTTTATTTAAGGTCGTTCAATTTATTTCGAAAATTTTAGTTTTCATCATCTTATGTTTTGTGCATACAAAATGGTTAAACTAAATTTCTTTCAATACAGTTTCAATTCAAAAATAATGGTTTAGACCTCAACCTAAACCCTTTCTCTTAAGTAACCGGATAAAATAATTAACACACACGAGGGTTGTATGGAATGTTTTGAACCTAACACATAAATAAGTGCTTTAACATCAATCGTAAAATCCGCTTTCAAGTTTAGTACTATATTTTGTTGAACCATGGCCGTGTGCCTCGACCTATACGCACTAAACTTTCAAGTCTAGGTTCAAATCATAGTACAGAAAAACAATTTTTCACAAAAAAAATTGTTCACGGCTCCACCTCTTTCGAGTCACTGACAATGCATAAAGAGTATAAGCCTCTCAATCTCTTCTCAACCTGGACTGTAGCGCCGCCATTATTATTATTATTCTAAATTTTACTCGCAATCTTGATTCGTAAAAAAAAGATGTTAACGTGTACTCTTTTAACGATAAGCTCTGCCTTTAAAATTAAACTTTACTCTCAAGAAAAAGAAAAAAACTACTAGAGACGATTTTGGTGAATAGGCGTGGCTATAGCGAAGTGAGTGAATGCCTCGACTCCTATACGGAAAATCCGTAGATCAAATCCTGATTAACACAACAGCTTTCATTTTTACAGCACCACGTCTACCGTATCACTGACAAATCTAAGGACAGTTTAAAAGTGATATATACGTATATACCGTTATGTTTGCGCGTGTCGTTTTAAAACGAGCCTCGACTATCGAAACTTCGGGCCGGCAGCGCTGAACGCACTAAAAAGTCGAAATGAAAATTATTAATGATAGTGTTCATCACAGCAATATATACGATTTTAACATAAAAAACTGACGTCAAGGCTGACAAACAACAACTTAGCGTATAAAATGGTTAACGCTTTCTCAGTCAGATTTTAAATAATTTAGTAGAATCTAAAAAAGATGAACAGAAATAAAACCATCTTCGTTTATCTCTTCGGGAATCAACATTTAATTAAAGAAGAAAGTATACCCATACATAAAAACATTTTATTTAAAAAAAAAACAAGAAAACATCAAAGAATAAAAAACTTATTCATAAGAGGTAAAAAACAGACTTATTTAGAAATTTTTCATAAAAAATCTGCTCTATACAAAATTGTCGCCCGGAAGAAATATTTGAAAAAATGGTTTATCTTTCCGAACTGTTCCTGTTATAGAACCATTCATTTTTTCGAGATTCTTCTATATACAATTTTATTACTAGAATGCTTTTTACGTGTTTCATGTTTAGGTTCAAAACTTTTAGACTACACTGTGCATTTACATAACTCAGTCTCTTCGTTTTTTGTGTGGTAAAGCTTGCTAAAGCGACATTATCTAAATCTAAATCTATGCGGTATTTTATTGAACATTTTAAGGAATAAATTTTCGGCAAACATATTCATACGTCCAGCGCATTTTTGTTCAACTATTAGTTAAATATTACTCGTATTAAAATCAAAAAAAAGAACATTTTTTTCAGCTAAAATTTATTAACATCATGATAATGGTAAAAAGCAAATCAATTACATTTTGAATACTTAAATTTTAGTTGCTGTTGCGATAATAGCAATTGGTGAAAATTAAAAAAAATAATGAAATATTGCTTAGATAAGAAAATCAAAAACTTTTTCGATACTTCATAAGTCAAGTTCTGTAAACTAAAAATATAGCAAAAGTAAAAAAGGATGGTTCACATGAAAATAGCAGCAGTCACTTAATAGAATGTTAATACGAATAACCATAAGTACATAAATGAGTTTTTCTAGTAAATATTTAATAGAAAAAGCTAAAATTGTAAAGATTGCTTGACAACGTCGAGATATAGAGCACATCAAACATTTACAACGATCTGTTGGTATAGCACCCCAAGAACTTAGGGTTACTTTCCAAAAACTAAACATTGTTTGTTGGCTTTGCGCTGTGAATAGAGAGAGGAGTTGATATCAGGAAACTGAGCCGGCTAGTTCATGTCCTGAATCCCATTTAACAAAACACGTTTTTGTTTTGCGAAAAGTAAGTCTAGTGTCATTATCCTTTCCTTCTTCACAATGGGGTAACAAAACATTTTGGAAAGGGTGACCAGATAAGAACAATAAGAAAAGTAATTTAAATAAACAACGGTCGGAGATATAAAATTGAATGTGTTTTTATTTTGAAGCAGCATACATACGGACTAGCACATCATTCAAATGGACACATCATCTTCGCTGGCAGTGCTTCCAGCGATCGGTCGAATTTTCGATGACTCGGTCGAATATACATATACCGCGTTATTCCGTCTATAAGAACTCGAATGTTGGCTTATTAACCCGCCATGTCATAAACCGCACCAAGCAATAAATCTTTGTAATCTTTGCATTGATTTTGTTCGATCACTTGTGGATTGTGTTTGATTGTTGTGTGATTTGGTTGTTGACATAACCGCCGCCCAACATTTCCGGGTGCCAATAACCGAACTCCCGACGTTGTCTATGGTCGCCTGGCTTCAAATCAGCCGCAAAATAAGCCGGATTGACATTACAAAGTCTTCTTGGATACTGACCGCTACGATGGCTATTTTTTTCCTTATTTGGCACTAATCTCTGTTTCGTTGGGGACTTGAGGTCCAAAAAGTATACTCACGCTCAAACTTCTTCGCGGTGCAACGAATTGCCTTCACACTGAAGTCATGATAACCGACCTCACGGCGAAATTTATGTTGCCTATTTACAACTGAACCGGAATTTCGATAGCATTTTTTAATGATTTCCGCACGTTCGGCAATCATTTAAGGATGCATGATGAAATGGCAATTCTTACCGAATATTTTGACAGCTGGATGTCATTGGACAGCTCCTGAAAAATAACATTTGAAAAAACTATCAATGTTATCTGGTCATTCTTTAAAACATTTTTGCCCAAACGCATTTTTTGTATTGGACCAACGCTTTCCCCACACCAGTACTTTTGTCCGCTCGAATATCAACATGAAAATTAACCATTATTCTATGATTATAACATAGTTTCCTTGGTTTTCCCTTTCTTCCCATCACATTGCTTGTAATTTAGTTTTACACTGAATGTATTCGTTCAGTCCAGGACCAAAAATATTAGAATATTCAATTTTTTTTTTATAAATGCACTGCTATTTTCGTGTTCTCAGTTGTCGGGACAGAAATCTTTATCAAAACTATTATACCACATTCCACGTTTAATTTTATTTGTTTAAAAAACTGTTTTTTCTAGAACATTCCTGTTGAAGGAAACGAATGTTTGTCCTGTTAACTAAAAATATTCTAGAAATAAGGGACAGCGTCTTGTATTTTTGTATTTCGTTACTATATTTCAGAATGTCGGTTTAATATTGTTTTGGAACATAGCACATTTCAGCGTTCAGTAGCAGATTAATTTAAGAAGTGTCGAACAGTATTTTACAGCTTTAGAAACATACAGTCGAATCCCGATAATTCGAAATGGAAAGGGAAAATAATTTTTTACGAATTATCGAGATTTCGATTTAACGAGGTGGAAAACATAAAAATTAACGGGGCTTCTGAACTGAGAATATAATAAGAGTCTAAGAATATATTAAGAGTCTAAATATATAGAACAAAAAACTACTGTGTGTAAGGCAACATCAAAGCAACAAAATTGTCTACAAAAGTTAACGATAGTTAAACTGAAAAGGTTTTTTTTTGCTTTTTGCATTACGAATTATAAGAGGTTTAAAAAAATAATTACGATTTATAAGAGGTTTTGTCTTCTTCGCATTGCAAATAAAATACGAAATAACGCGGGGACCAAAATGTATGAACATTTTATTATCGGGGTAAGAATTATCGCTATTCGACTGTATTTAAATTCTATGTAAGTGCATACATCTATAAAGGGCATCTTTTTCAATTTTGAAACAGCGGTTCCATCGTGCAAGTGTAATATTGCAACAACTTTTCCAGTTTTTTTTTTCCTCTGTTATATTTTGTACACCTCCAGATGAAATACCTCCTGCTCTTTACAGTTGCACCAAGAATAGCTCATTTCGACTTTGGCGACGAGACAGCAAATTTTGAAGATTCAGTCTCCGTAAATTGTCTTGTATCAAACGGCGATTTGCCCCTTGATATCGAATGGCTATTTAATGGTTATCCAATTAACTCATACTCGGGTGTTTCCACATCAAAAATGGGAAAACGCTTAAGTGTATTAATGATTGATTCAGTGCATGCGGGACACGTTGGAAATTATACATGCAAAGCCAAAAATCATGCTGCTGCTGTCAATTATACGGCTGAATTGATTGTTAACGGTATTAACAAATTTTTGAAAAAAAAGTATATGCATATGAAAAAAATTGTTTTCTTAAATTTGTGTTATCGATCCGATAAAATAAATCCCGAATATCCCTGGAAGTAGCATGTGATCGCTTATAAAGAAAATGCTTTAACGCTTTACACAGCTAATCAGTAATTTTGCTAAGGATCATATTACGGCTTCTAAAATGCTTTTAAGTATAGATTGTTGATGTTGAAACGTCTGCTTATGTCAATAAACGCTTTATGTTGTCAAATGTTACATAGTTTTTAAGCAAGCAACTAGCAGCACTTTGTGAAGAAGAAAGGTATTTTTTTAGTTCAGTCAAAAATAAGGAACTAAATATGTTTCACTGAAATGTAGTGAGACTGTAGGTTTTCAATTCAAAATGAATGTTTCGATGAAGGATTAGATCATTGTTCTGATTTCAATTCTGATTTGACTTCGATTGATGTTAGTGAAAAAGGCTTAAGGTATTTTTAGACCAAATTAAAACCGTATTTGGACTCTCATTCTCCCTATGCAAATTCATAATTGAATCTGTGAGAACTTCGTCGGGCAGGAGTTCTGAAATCGATTCAATAAATTGGAACATCATCCAGTTATTCAGTTTTTTCTTAGTTTATTTTTAATTTTAATGTTTTCATTAGAGTTAGGTAGAATTGTGTATCGGTCCAAAATGAGTTAACGAAAAGGTGCAGGCACAAGCAACTAAACTTGAGCAATAACGCGTGGAGGCGTTGCCAGTCAGTGAATCCCAAAAAAAAAAATGGAGCGAGCTTTTAAGGTAGCCGCACTACAGAATACAGAATACAGACCAAGACCACCACTAACAGCGACTAACGGAGAAGAAAATCAAAGGAGTGTAGAATATCTCAAGACCATCTGATGCGGATATCGTAAAATGAACTGTAGTAAAATTCAAAACGACGTCAACTAAGTTACTGTTTATGGTGAATCAATGAAACAGAAAAGCCCTTAGCTTATACCAAAGTAATCGTGCCTACAGCAAGAATCAAAATTCCAGAAGTTGAACATTTTAGTAGCAACTTCGTTGTAACATAAACCCCATTTTCTACAGTTCCTCCACACATAACACCATTCTTATTCGGAGACGAACCTATCAATTTTGGAGATTCAGTTACTGTCCAATGTACCATCTCTAAAGGAGACCTGCCCATCGATATTGTCTGGCTCTTCAATAACTATCCATTAAACACATTTCTGGGTGTAACAACATCAAAGATTGGCAAGAAAGTAAGTGTGCTTACAATCGATTCGGTCAACGGAAACAATGCTGGCAACTACACATGCAAAGCAAAGAATCAAGCTGAATCCAAAGAGTACACCGCTGAATTGATTGTCAATGGTTATTAGAGAAAGAAATTGTTAAAATATATGTTTTTTTTATAAGTTATCTTTTGTAAGACCTTGGTTTCTAATTCCAATCCTTAGTTCCGCCACAAATCTCCCCCCTCTCATCTGGTGATCAGTCAGTGCACCTGGGACAATATATTACCTATCAGTGCACGATCACTGAAGGTGATCTCCCACTGAACATCTTGTGGACATTCAATAATCAACCAATCATATCCGACGATATGGGTGTGATTATAGCAAAAATGGGTCGCCGGAGTAGTGTACTCACGATCGAGAGTGTTGCCGATCGACACGCTGGCAACTACACATGTCAGGGATCAAATGTCGCCGGCAAAGCTAGTGTCACTACTCAATTAAAATTTATAGGTTAACATGTTTTCTTTGGTTTGTCATTTGAGTTTCTTTTTTTTTGTTTTTTTTTTTATATACATAGTCCTTCCCCGTATAATCCCATTCGCCTTTGAAAAGGGTCCTGCCCAAACTGGTCAGTATCTCACACTGCAATGCTCAGTGCCCGATGGTGATTTACCGCTAGTCATCCAATGGACCCTCAATGATCAGCAAGTTAGTGAAAACTTGGGTATAACCACAATAAAAGCTGGTCAAAGGAGTAGTCTATTGACAATTGATTCAGTTGACGATCATCATGCTGGAACTTTCACTTGTCACGCAAAAAATCGCGCCGGAAGAAGAACGTTCACTACTAGTCTAAACGTTTACGGTTAGAGATGAAGAGAATCTAATTGCTATACTAACCGCCTATGTAGATTGCTTACTAATTTAATTTGTTCCTGACTTTTCAATTCTCTTTAAGAATCCCGTTGGAGAATGCCTTCAGTAGATACATACTTAGTTTGTGATGAGCTTGTGAGTATTTTGCCAAAATGCATGAAAAATCAAAATCTGTATAATGCTTTGCAAGGCAATTTGCATGCAAGCGCACTACATTTCGATACAAATTTGCATAATACACTTGAAACAGATACATAGATTGGATCAATTAAAGGGAGTAAAGGTTCTTCGGTTTCGCCATAATGTTTACTTTAATTAAGTTGAAGTGAGGCATTAAATATCTACAAATTCACGAGGTGGCGCAAAAAAATCTTTCAATCTCCTTATGCAACAACTAACTTGTAACTCTTTTGCGCCAAACGAGGAAGAAAAATACGTTGCAATTCTTAATTACATCTATTCACATATTTAGGTTATTTTAAAAGTTTCTAGTGACCGCCGCTAGAGGTAATATATTTTCCAATTAGTTTCACAGAATTTTCTATAAAGTTTTGGCCATTTTTTCTTAGATGTTATCATTTATGGTCATCTTCGCCTTGTTAGTATGAATGATGACTTCAAAAAAAATCCAAGGATAGATATTTGGAACGGTCGAATCGTGCTTAGAAATGAGCGACTATGAGATCATAACTATGAGATTACGAGATATGGGTGTGCATGTTCAGGATCTTAGAGGTTGCTCCGGTTTCTCCATTCACTCTAATAGAGTAACTATTAACAAAATACTTTCTAAACAGAATACCGAATATTAGTGATCGCCACTTATTGAAGTTACTTTGAAAGGATGAAATAATTCTTTGTACAAGATGTATGGTGACCCAAAAACGAACATTTTACTTATTGGCGAGAAAAAGCGACTCTTCATTTAAACTAGTTGCAATTCGTATGAGTACTTCTTCAGTTTCATCGCTATTCTCCTTGAAGATCATTTAGTGATCCTGAATTTTATTTAGGAGATCTGTAAATTTTGGTTCCAGCGAAAATTTGTTTTGAAGAAGACTACATCTGCTGTTCCGAATTTCTCTGAAGCGAGCAATTAAAAGTCGCAATCATGAAGATTCTGTACAATACGATCATAGAAACACAAAACTAAAGAGTTTTTGAAAAGACAACCACAATTATTGCCCTCTTAAAACTTTGCTTAAAAGCTGATTTATTTATTTTATATGTATATTCCCGTTACGGATTAATGAATTCCAAGATTTTTCCAATAGTAAATTAGTACGATAACCCCCATATTCAATATTCAAATGTGTGCGCCACCGAAATCATTGGTTATTGTTTCTTGTGTAACCATCTTCAGCTTGGCCCACTCTTATCAGAACTAAGCATAAGACGCTAGGACATTTCTTCAAATAACTAAATGATGTATCTGTTCTCATTGAGTTCATACATACTTCTAGATCTGTCACACTGTGATCTCGTATCGTTATTAATCAATACTATACTTTGTGAGGTTTAGCCACTAACCCCTAATTTAACCTGAGCTTACCATCCTTCGAAAAGAAAGCGAGCTAAATATCCTGTTCAAAAATGAACTTGTGTTTACCCAGTTTTAGAAATGAGCATGGTTTTTTTAATACAAGATCTATCACGATAATTAAATTTATTAATTTTAAATATTACTTCATTTAAAATGGAACCTCAAATTAAATGATCCGGTATCACACATGCAACAAGATATTAGGCCTGGGAAAAAACCTGTGTCGTTATTTTGATTAAAATAACAAAATTTTATTAGATAGAAAAAATTAGTATATTTTAATCAAACATGATTTATTATCATCGACCCACCATGAGTGGGTACATCAAAGCGTCCCAACTACGTTTCAGCAATCATTCCGTTTTGCAGAAGTCAATTCTATCCATAGTTTTCACTTTTATGTGGATAGTTCAAAACATGTTTGATTATACCCATCTGTTTCAATTTCCGGATTGTACAACTCAATCAGAGTAGAGAAATACACTAATAATGTTTCTTCGTCCTAAAAAGGACACATTTTTCAAAAATCTAAGCACTCATTACAATCAGCAGAAATTTAAGATTAATGTGCGTCGGTACCTCCTTTCTCTTTCCTCTATTCCTTTGGACCGCTCTGTGTCTTTAATTTCGGACGTAATAAATAAAATTAAAAAATTTAAAAAAGTAAATTACAAAAACGAATGTCTAAAGCCAGAAATACAATGAGGACATCTGACTAAACTAACTGTGAAACGTCCGTAAGAGAACCGCTTTCTACTGTCTGAAGCTTTTCTTTTAAGAGAACTTATGAAGTTTTAATTCCTGTTAAAAGATAAAAAGGTAAAACATTTAAAACTGAACTTATTCCTGAAGCAGGCGCAACGAGTTTGGTATTCTTTCTGAATAACTACAACAATTTTTAATACTTTTGAAAATATTTTATGGAATACGTGCCAAAAAGTTGCAAAAAAATCCAAATGTTTGGGTGAGTGATACATTGGATAGGAACACGACTGAAAAGCATCTCAAACGATGTACATATAAACACTTTCAAAAAGTCAAAAAATTTGCGAACATGTTCCACATAGTTGCAAGTTGTATAAGACCAATAATAAAAACAACGTTTACAACTCAGTTTTTTTCATTTGCTCATGTGAAGACGTTCCTATGCATATCGGACTCAAATATTTAAAAATCTCTGAAAATAATTATTACCAATGCGCATACTTAGAAGTGGTTGTTTTTAGTTCTTCCAAAAATCGCACCATTCTTCCCTGGAAGTGATGCCTTCTATCCCGGCGACTATTTTACCCTTCAATGCTCCATCATACATGGAGACCATCCACTCATGATCTACTGGTTCTACAATGATCTTCGATTGAATGACTCCAATGCTGCAGCTATGGGGGTTACAATTTCAAAAATGGGTTCCCGCAGTAGCGTTCTGACCATCGAATCAGTTCAAGGAAGTCATGCCGGAAATTACACTTGCTATGGAAAGAATGCCGCCGGGATATCAAACTATGCTGCTCAGCTTGTGGTCAACGGTAGTGTGAAAGTCCACAAAAAAATCCTTTCATTTTAATTTTAAGTCTTTATGCCCACCTATACTTTTATTTTCAATATCTAATATGTTCCTTTCTCCTCTTTTCTTCACCCATCCTGTACATATTTAGTCCCACCCAAGCTTGCTCCTCTACCAACAAATAACGATGAACCCCTATTCGTCGGCGACTATTTTCAATTGACCTGCGCTGTAGTACATGGCGACTTTCCCTACAATATCACTTGGTACTTTAATGATCAACTAGCTCAAACTGTGGACGGCATACAGATTTTGATGCATGGTAAACGAAGCAGTTCGCTGAATATAGAAAGTGTTCGTGGAGACCATGCCGGCAACTACACATGCGTTGGAGCAAACAGAGCCGGAGACACTGAAGTCTCAACAGTACTCTCCGTCAAGGGTTGGTTTTGAAGCTTGAAATTGAAAAACAAAAAAAACAAAAAACATCAATTTAGTTCAATTGCTTTTTGAATGTTCTTAATTTACGCCAAATCAATATGAAAAAAAAGAATAATTTGTTTCCTCGATCTTAACCGCTGGTACCTTGGGCTCTCATTAACTACTACAAACAAAATATTTAACACCTCCACTATGAACTATTTTTCACTTTATTAACAAACAAGATGTGGCTTATAACTTGTATTTCATTTGTATGTATGTATGTGCTTCGAAAAGAAATACCACAAATCGATCAGTTTCACTTCACCGGGAATGGGGTGAATGGCGGACAATCGGTGAGGGTTATGTGTATGGTAACATCTGGGGATCTGCCTATTGATCTATACTGGCTGAAAGATAATCAACCACTGGTCCGATCTATATATCATAAGATAGATGAGTATACACTTATGTTGTCTATTCGACAAGTGACAATCAGTGATTCTGGAACTTATACATGCGTAGCGAAGAACGCAGCTGGGGAGAGTCGAAAGGAAGCCACGCTTAAAGTAAAGGGTGGGCTGAATTGTATTTGAATTTGTTTTGTTGACTTCGTAGTTTTTTTTTAAGTTACTATTTCGAATGGAAATTGGTTGAGAAATTCAGAATGTTTAAGGATTGTGTTCACACTAGAATGAGAGTGAGAGATATCGGTTCTTAGGGAATCTAGAAGCTGTTGCTTTAAAATAGAACCCAATCATTCGTATATCATATTCAAAATGAATATTATATGAGTAAGCAATTATTTGATATGATTTGACTCCCTTAGATATTTCATCTTATCCGACTGGACTACCAAGCAATCCTAATATCTTTTTTTTTTCTTTTTTTGATCTTTTTTTTTGTTCAGCCTTATTAATAAATCAACTACCTAGAAGTTAATTGTCAGGATCTTAATAGATGACTTAAATGTTTGTTTGACGTACTCAAAATCAATACTATATACAACTTAATTTGTTTTTGGAATTTCTGGTCTTGTTTACCTAAGTACAGTCAAATTTTTAAGTCAACTACACGAACCTAACCTAACCTTGTCTTTTTATTTCTTTCATTTTTCAGTCCTTCACCTGGACACGCATTTTGTGGCTTGTTTCATATTTTAAGGTTCTCAGCTTACTTACTTTTGAGTCCAACGATACCTAGGGGGTTTGATTCTGAGAAATTGCCGCCTTTTATCGCTGGCCGCTGCCGCTGTTTCTTAACATCAAAACCAAGGATTCGGCGTTTCTGGTCGTCCCTAATTTTCGATCGAAAATTAAATTGTCGCCAATTTCGGTCAGCATATTATTAATTGTTGGAACGAAACTTTTAACATTCACTGTTTCATTTCATCCTAAAAATGTAAACCTTGGCATTCCTGATCATATCCAATTGATGTTTGCTGAACGACATCCATTTGGATTTTTGCTTCCGTGACGGTTTTCATAAGTGCGCATATTTCCCCATATTCTTTGAACATTTAGAAGGAACACAAACTTAAGCATTCAAAAATTTTGAATTTTTATTAAAATTTGTTCTAAAAAATTCCAATCTGTATTTTGTACATGTATATTTTCATTACGTACTTTTATTTTGTTAAAGAAATTCCCACCTTGGCTCCACTATCACTCTCCACGGATGTCAGTCATGAGGGTGACTATGTCCAATTCACTTGCATTGTTATAAAAGGCGATGTACCCCTAACATTCGAATGGCGTCTGAATGGAAAAATTGTAACATCCTCAATGGCAACACTTATGAGTGTTGGTCGTCAAACAAGTTTGCTTATACTTCAGCATGTTGCATCGTATCACGCTGGCCGGTATGAGTGCACAGCAACAAATGCAGCTGGAAATTCAACTCAATCCGCGAATCTTGTTGTAAAGGGTATTTAAATTTCTTGATAAATACCAACCAAATCTTCTGCAGTCTTTTGTTCCGCTTTATCTTTGCTACCAAAAATATTTTTCTACCCCTCATTTTATTCTATTTTACTACAGCCGATAGACAGCTCAGAAATCAACATTTTTTTTTTTAAAGTTTCATAGAACACTCTTCTTAGCTCTTAGTTCTTCAAAGTTTCTATCTCCATTTTTTTCTTCAACGGCTGCCCAACGAAAGCCTCTTAGCCTTAAGACCAAAAAGTTTCCAGCAAATATTCACTCTGTGAATCCGAAACCTTGTATATAGAAAACTGAAACACAAAAGTGTATAAATAAAACCATACTCATGCGATTATAATTGTGTAATTTATTTGTTTTGTTTTTGTTTTAAAAGTGAAGATGTTCAAAATGATTAACAAATCACATTCATCTTACAACATGTCGAACCTTAACCAAATTGAAACGATTCAAAATTTGTTATAGTTATTTTTTCTCATTATTTTGTGTCTCGAAAATCATCAAAAAAATGAATGTGTGAAATGGCGAAACAGCGGAACTCCCATACAATTGACCTTAAAAACAAGCACCCCACACTCTCACAAACACCCTATACTACCTTTTTAAGCAAAAAAGAAACAAAATTAATAATATGACTTGCACACATGTATGCACAAATTGGCAAATATATCACACACACCCACACAACACTCACAAACACTAAAAATTAACCATTCTCTGCTTTATGATATATTTATTTGCGAATTGTGAGTATTCCATGCCAGAAATCTGTATTTAACCAATACAAACTGGCGGCGTGTCATTTGTTTTGTAAATTAAACGAAAATTCAATCACAAAACAATTATTGCAAAAAAGCCAAACAGCAAAATACTCCCAAATAAAAAAAATTAAACACAAAACCCTTATCCTCATCCTGCCTAAGTCTTCTTCTTCCGAACATCCTCATCCATCCTTTAACCAGATACTTCCTTCTATTTCATTTATGACTAAGTTTCGATCGAAGATTACTTGAAAAATGATTGAAGAGAATTTAAGACGATTCTTCAACCAATTTTCACTTCGAGTGCATGCTTTTGTATTTCTTCATTTTGCTTCTTTGTTTTCTCTTTTCATCCATATTTCTGTTGTCCACTTATATATTTATTATTAATAGTATTTTTTTAGTTAATTTTTATTTTTATAGAATTTAAGATTTTGAAGTCTACATAAATATTGAAGGTATTTTATTATTAATTTTTCTATACATATATATATATAATATGTGTGCTCATTGTTTATCGTTGTTTGCTGTGACAAAGCTTATTTTTGAATAATTTACTTGAACATGATATTCTAATAAAACTGTCTGCACATGAGTTACTGACTTGCTTTTGAAGTCGCCTTCTGTTATTAGGATCAATCCTCTTATCTCATATAAAATCTGAAATCCTCTCTATGAAATGTAATAACAAATTTTTTGTAATCCCCTTTGCTAATCATCGAAATAATTGCAAACTTTGAATATGTGCAATCTTTTATTGATTTACTTTGCTTGTTACATGATAATTGTGAAACATGATTTGTTCTGTTTTTTTTTTAAGTGAGTATGTCCGTCGACTCCAACGCTCGAAGTCTAAGACCTTATATATTTTCACGACTCCACCTCTTTGCAGTCATTGACAATGTTCAAAGGGTATAACTGTGTAGAAAACTTTCCGAACTTTGGCGTTTGGAGTCGGCATTAAACTGTAGCCCACTCATAAGAAAAAAATAGAACGCACAACACGAGTGGTTTCTATAGAAGCTGGGGTCAACTTCACCCCGTCACAGCACCACTATATTATTATTTTTAACTTAGCCTACATCGTAAAAGATTTACTTACCGACCTGAAAGCATTGGCGTTTTAAAATGAAAACCAGAACTTTTTTATCTGCCCCTGATTTTCGTGTCAAATTTGCAAATATGCATTTTTTGCAATTATCCTTATATGTATTTACAGTCATTATCAGTCCTTATCAGTACCTTATGGCTTGAAACTTGAAGATAGATTTTCCGTTTTTAACGGTTTTCGCCATACCCCGTTCGGACCTTCATTGAAATTAAGCTTAATTTTTGTTTCGTCGTAGAAAACGACGTCACCCAATAGTTAATTGGGTACCTAAAGCGCAGCGTAAGAAAGGGCAGATATTATTCAGTTTTTTCATGCCGAAAGCAGCGGTATTTTGCGGACGGGTCTTGACTGGCAATTTTTATCAAATACTTGTCTGGAAGTTTCATTGGAAATCTTGACAACGCTACATTTTTTAGCTTATTCCGAGGGATGTTCGTAGAAATCTGAGGGTTTTGAACATTTCCTTATCAAATCTCTCCTTTAGTTTTTTGTTTTTGTTTTTTATCTGTTGTTAGAAGACAAAATACAAAAATATAATAATAAACAAAGGTCATTACAAACAGTTACTAAAACACCAAAGAATTATTTATTTTAACTGATGAAAGTCAATGTTACAAGTTGTTTTGTCATGTAAATTTTTTGAAGAACTGTATGTAACCATGGCTACAAAGGTAAAAATGGCCACATAGTTCCCAAATAGGCAAATACGTGACAAAAATAACTATGTAATATTTTAACATGGTCTATTATTTCGTCAATTACATTAATCCCACACAATTGCCGACCCACAACCGGGTTTGTCCCGTGTGTTAATTGCTGAAAATTCAGTATTTGCCTTTCGTCAAATCATTTGCCCTCCATCGAACTCATAAACATTATATTTGCACTCGTCTGCAAATATTACAGTTTTCCAGAAGTCGAAGGCCTTGTATTTATTTTGTTAAGCGAATTCTACTCGCTTGCTCCTGATTGCAATAAATGGTTTTATTTCACATAACCGTACCATTATGCCCAGGTTCCCGAAAGCACATCCTTAAGTTGCTGTACAAAAATTCGAAAAGTTGCTACTAGTTTTTGTTCAGTAAACTACTGGGTTTTCATTTTTAAAACGTTTGATGAATGGTAAATCACGGACGGTTGACCAAAGCTGATATCACAGTAGTCTCACTTTTCCCTCCTAGATTCGCAAATTTATTTTTGTGGAAGCCGTGGCGTAAAGAGTAAGTGTGCGGACTTCTACACTCAAAGTCTATTGATTCCCGAAAAACGATTTCATACTTTCAGGGCTCCTTTTCTAAATCACTGGCATTGGTCACAGAATCTATGTATCTAGAAAGGTTGTTAAACTTCGCCGTTCGAAGTCGGCATTAAACCGTAAATCCGCTCCACTTATGAGTGAACACAGAATACGAATGGTTGTTATAGAAGCTTGGCTCAAGTACGGATGGGGTAAGCCGTATTACTTCGTATTCTCCAGCTTTTCTATTAACCTGCAAAGATATGAAAGCGGTTTATTTGATATTCCTTGAAGCCTTGAAAGAATGTAATCGCCCAGGCTTCTGTTGATCAAATGGATAGTGAGGATTATTCTCTTGTTCATCTTCGTAACTAAACCCCCTACATAAGATAAATCATTGTTCTTTAGATGATCATGTCCGGTAAGTGCTCCCACTACCATCGTTAGGAACTTTCTTGCAATGATAAGTTCCTTCAGTTGCCTATTTTAAGCCTTATCAATCCAAAACTTTGTCATTATGGATCGCTTTTCACATAGTCTTTGACGGAAGTTGTTCCTTAATCACTTCCATCTGGTGGCAACAAAAATGTCTTTACTCGAGATACATGTTGGCGTTCTTCGTGAAACCTCTTTTTTCAAGCATTGTTTGTAAAAGAGTTCATATCATCCAAATTAATTCAATGTATTAACGTTGTACCCCATTTCTGCTTTGCATTCCTAATAAATGGTTATAAAAACGCAAAATTTGTACCTTAATATGACAATTGTCACCGTTGCATTTGACTACCATTCAACGATAAACAAACTCCAAAAACGTAAGTAAGTAATTGTAATAACCCAGTAGACCTTCAATATTATGTAGATTAATTCACTGAAATGGTTTACAATTTTTTCGTAAATAGAGAATAAGCACTTTATATTATAAATACACATTTGAGAAAAAAATTAAACAGCAAACTGATACAAAAACCATTTCACGTGATAGCGTCCGTGCCGTCCGTTTTAAAAGAAGTAAACTTCTATTCCGCATGCTTTTTGATTTGCAAAACTTAAAATCAAATGAACCAACATCTAATGTATTACTTTTCTCATTCACTAATAAAAAAAAAACCTAACAGTACCCCCAAGATGGATTTTGGAACCAACTGACAAAGCTTTTGCTCAAGGATCAGATGCTAAGGTCGAATGCAAGGCTGATGGATTCCCAAAACCTTCAGTGACATGGAAGAAAGCTGTTGGTAAGTAAAGTAACATAGGCATGCATTCCACATGCATTGAAATTATGTCCATTTAAGGCGACACTCCTGGAGAATATAAGGATCTGAAGAAGAACGATAACATTCGCGTAGAAGAAGGCACCCTCCTCATCGATAACATTCAAAAGAACAACGAAGGCTATTACCTCTGTGAAGCAATCAATGGAATTGGTTCAGGACTTTCCGCTGTTATCATGATCAGTGTTCAAGCTCCACCAGAATTCACAGAAAAATTACGTAATCAAACTGCCCGACGCGGTGAACCAGCTGTATTGCAATGCGAGGCTAAGGGAGAGAAACCAATTGGCATTTTATGGAACATGAATAACATTCGATTGGACCCCAAGACCGATAACAGATACACTATTCGCGAAGAGATTTTATCAACCGGAGTTATGTCAAGCCTTTCAATTAAACGTACTGAACGATCTGATTCAGCTCTCTTTACTTGTGTTGCAACAAATGCCTTTGGAAGTGATGACGCTAGCATCAACATGATAATCCAAGAAGTTCCTGAAATGCCATACGCTCTTAAGGTCCTTGACAAGTCGGGACGATCTGTACAACTCAGCTGGGCACAACCCTACGACGGAAACTCTCCATTGAACAGATACATCATTGAATTCAAACGATCACGCGCGTCATGGGACGAAATCGATCGAGTTATGGTACCTGGACACACCACCGAAGCACAAGTACAAAAATTAAGCCCCGCAACTACATACAACATTCGAATTGTCGCCGAAAATGCCATTGGAACATCACAATCCAGCGAAGCTGTCACAATTATTACTGCTGAGGAAGCCCCATCTGGAAAACCACAGAACATTAAAGTTGAACCAGTTAACCAAACTACACTCCGAGTGACATGGAAGCCACCAGCACGTTCAGAATGGAATGGAGAAATCTTGGGTTACTATGTCGGCTACAAACTATCAAACACCAACAGCTCATTCATTTTCGAAACTATCAACTTTTTGACTGAAGAAGGAAAGGAGCACAGCTTGGAATTGAATAACTTAAGGGTGTACACTCAATATTCAGTTGTCATTCAAGCATTCAATAAAATTGGACCCGGCCCATTGAGCGATGAGGAGAAACAATTCACTGCCGAAGGAACACCAAGCCAACCACCAAGTGACACTGCCTGCACAACATTGACATCACAAACAATTCGCGTCTCATGGGTAAGCCCACCACTGGAATCAGCAAACGGTGTGATCAAGACATACAAAGTTGTTTATGCACCAAGCGATTTATGGTATGGTAAGTATTGAGCATGGTTTCATTCAGCATAGACGTAAATTGTCCCTTTTGAATAATACAAAACCATTTAATTGTTTCCATAAAGACGATACTAAACGCCACTACAAAAAGACTGCTTCATCAGACACCGTTCTCCATGGCTTGAAGAAATACACTAACTACACCATGCAAGTCTTAGCCACAACTGCCGGAGGTGATGGTGTTCGAAGCGCCCCAATTCATTGCCAAACTGAGCCAGATGGTATGTTTAACTTTTAACAGTTCAAGTAGGAATAAACTAAACTCTCTTTCTATCTGTATCAGTTCCTGAAGCACCCACCGATGTAAAAGCTCTAGTCATGGGACACGAAGCCATTCTCGTTTCATGGCGTCCACCAGCACAACCAAATGGTGTCATCCAGCAATATACAGTCTACTCAAAAGTTGAAGGAGCCGAAGGCGAACCAAAGAGCAAGAAGATTCCACACTACCAAATGAGCCTTGAAGCCACCGATTTAGAAAAGAACAAGCCATATGAATTCTGGGTTACAGCTAGCACAAACATTGGTGAAGGACAACCCTCAAAGAGTATTGTAGCTATGCCAAGTGATCAAGTCCCTGCCAAAATCGCTTCATTCGATGATACCTTCACTGCCACATTCAAGGAAGATGCTAAGATGCCATGTCTTGCTGTTGGTTCCCCAACTCCTGAAATTACATGGAAAATTAAGGGTGTTGAATTTACTCCAAATGACCGTATGCGACTGTTACCCGATGGCTCTTTGTTAATCAAATCTGTTACTCGTCAAGATGCTGGAGAATATTCATGTCATGCTGAAAATTCTATTGCAAAGGACTCGATTACACATAAGCTCATTGTTTTGGCTCCTCCACAATCACCCCAGGTTACACTTTCTGCTACTACCACCGATGCATTGACTGTTAAATTGAAGCCACATGAAGGTGATTCTGCTCCATTACATGGATATACATTGCACTACAAACCAGGTATATGTTTGAAAGTAGTCTTGCGTCGCACAGAACTAATCTCTCACGTGTTCCAGAATTTGGCGAATGGGAAACTGCTGAGGTGTCCGTTGATGCTCAAAAATACACTATTGAAAATCTTCTCTGTGGGTCAAGATACCAAGTTTATGCTACTGGATTTAACAAGTTTGTATACCCAATAATTCATTGAGATCCCTTTTTAACAACACAGTAACCAATTTGTAGCATCGGAGCTGGAGAGGCATCTGACATTCTGAACACACGCACAAAGGGTTACAAACCAAAACTTCCAGAGAAATCACGATTCATTGAAGTCACTGCTAATTCGGTTAGTCTGCACTTCATGGCATGGAAAGACGGTGGTTGCCCAATGTCTCACTTTGTTGTGGAAAACAAGAAACGGTAAAACCAATACGCTTCCGATTATACTACTATTGATCTATATTACAATAAAATGTTTGTATTCAACTTTTAGCGACCAAGTTGAATGGAATCAAATCTCAAATAATGTCAAGCCCGACAATAACTACGTTGTATTAGATCTTGAGCCTGCGACATGGTATAACTTACGTATCACCGCACACAACTCTGCTGGATTTACCGTTGCTGAATATGATTTCGCTACCTTAACCGTTACTGGAGGTAAGATTTTTGATTTTGAACACACTGTAAATAATATGAACTAGAATTGAAATTGCTTTTGTATATACGTACTTAATGAATGGTGGAAAAGGATTCATGTGATATACAGTATTTTTCCTTTGTAGCTTTATATATAGAAGCACTTTTATTTAACTGTTTTTTATCTACAAATGTCGATCATTTTTTTGTTCAGAAAATATTTTATTCTAAATGCTCAAATTGTTTATTTGATCAGTTAGGCATCCATTATTTTTTGTTTCTGTGTAAAAATGTGTGTGTAAAAACATGTGTAATGTTTTAAGATCATGTGCCAAGCTTATTTTAATTATTTTTTTATTTATACTTCTCTTTTAAGATCTTTTATCAAGCAACATTCAACGTTCCTAGGGTTTTACGATATTGTCAGTCAAGTAAAAACTTAGCCTTAGATGCGACGTTCCTAAACGTGTAAAACAAGAAATGTTGTTTTGTGTGCCATTGTGACCTTAGAATCAAGATGCTGCGATCTAAGCTAACACTTTATTTACTCCCATAGACTAAGTTCAATACAGCCTTCAACTGTATTCAACTACTAACTAATTCACTGTTTTGAACGGTTTGTGATAATTTGGGAAAATGATAGTTTACGTGAGTCCTTTAAAGAGGCCAGGATACTCTTCGATCTTAAGATAGTCAACAAAATAATTCTATGAAGCAAAGCAGTTTTTTTTTTTTTTAGAAATTACCAAAGATGTAGATTCCTTAATGCAAGAGTCTTAACGACGTCTGAGCAGCTTCTGAAAAATTAATTCAAAATAATTCAAGTCATTTGACCCGCGCCCATAAGGCAGTGTCTTGTGATGCCACCGATCATAGTACCTATTTTTGATCACTTGAGAGAAATTCGATTTTTGAGAGTTAAGGATATATACTAGACCAGATCGATCTAGACTTTTGACATGTGGTGCCTGCTGTTTTTCTAATGTTTGTCTTTCGAATTGCTGTTTCTTTGACCAACCGTTTGCAAATAGCTAATAAAATATGACATGTGCACTTAGACCAGGATTGATCCATTGTGCCGCTAACTGACTCAATCCAATTGTCCAGTAGAGGGAAACCATTTGGAGCTATTGATGTAGCGCAGTAGATTGCTTATCGGAAATTCGCTGAGTTTGCAAATGCTATCGTAGAAGTAGGCCCCCAAATATTGGCATCGAAGGGACGCCACTGCCGGGCAAAGGAGATGCAAAACGTTCCACTTCTTCTTCATATAAGCAGCTGCTGCAGAAATCGTTTGCGAGAATTCCTAGTCTTCTGGCGTGATTTCCTATGAGACAGTGTCCTGTAACGACACCGATGTTTTTCAAGAACAAATCTATCTATGCTGGACCCCTGGCCACAGGGATATAGCCGGTAATGCGGTAGGTGATGATCAAAGAAGATCTGCCACAAGCAATTCAAAGGGATCAAATCGGCAATCGCAATCGAATGTGATTTTATTATACGGGCATTTTACGGCATCACTTCTCGCTAGTCGGTCGAAATGCTTCGAGAATATGACAAGGACACATGTTTATGATGAAGAGGCTATACAAGTGCTCAAAATTATTGCATTGATTAACTGTAGACCACAACGTAGATAAACTACTAATTTTAAATTGCTGGATGTATCAAAAATCACTATTTCGTTTAAGGATTGAAATTGTATAGACGGTCTGTGCGCCAACCCGAGATGAAACTGAAATTAAACTTTTGGGACCAAGACCAAAGTAAAAAGCTTTCAGTTCTCAGTTAAACTATCACTAACATTCTCTCACTGCAGTGAATATGGGACTGGTACTTAACAGAAATATCACCCGAAGGTTATATGATAAATATCCAGTTCAGAAAGCTTAGCAAGAGGTGGATTCTTAAGTTTATATTAAGAATATACACAGCTGTTGTGTAGTACTTCTCATCTTTTCTTATAGATCCCATTCCTACTTTTGAAACATTAAAATGATTAGTGGTCCACATAGCATCGACGCACATGTGGTCCACCTACAATCGGAATATGCCAAAGCTTTTTGGAGCTTTTGGTCCGGTCTTTTTCAGAAACAAGTAGCTATCATGCAATTGAGAAATATGAAACTATGCTGTTAAAAATGCCTCAACGTATAAAAAAAAAACTTCCCATAGCTGAGGGACCAGCCGACGCGTTTGTATGACACTAACTAAGGCAAGACTCACATCATCAGTCTATAGAATAGTTTAAAGATCCCTTCCTTGTGGCGGTCCTTAAAATTCAATTCTCAGTCCAGTGATCGAAAAATGCGCACTTTTGTTTTCGGACATGTTTTAATTACATACACATGCATCTCATTTTTCACCTAAATTTTAAACTATTTTCAAAGATATAACAAAGCCCGTATCATATTCTTATAAAGGTTAAACAATACCGTTCTGTAAATAAGTAATCAATGAACTGTATATTAATAAATTCATCTGAGTCCTTTTTCATTATGTATACAAATAACAACAATACATTTTTATGAATACAATTTTTAAAATAAACAACAAATTTGTTCCACCCGCTTTAAAGTAGAAATCATTGCTTCTTAATGTAAAATATTATTTTTCCACATTCATTTTTGTTTTCTAATTTGGAAACATTTATTTTATTTTCTTTTTTTTTTTCAAAATAATAACATGTTCTTTTTTTTCAAAGAGAAAACAGAAAAAACTTTCTTTAAATCAAAAACAAAAAGCAATGTTTTGTAAAAAAAAAATTGGCAACATTTATTTTTCTCATCCAAGCAAAAAAAGTAATTAAATAAAAAAGAAAGTGGTATTTTGAATAAATTTTGATTGCGTAAATGCAATTTGTTTTTCCTAAAAAGTGTAAACAAATGTAAGAGCTTGAAACCGAAACGACAAAAAAAAAGTGTTAACACGACTTTACCTGTAATTTTGATTTAGCGTGTATTTTTTTTTTTGAAATTGATTTTGGTTTATTATTATTATTTTTTTAAACTAAACGAAGAGTATACGAAAATGCTCCGATTTTGATTGACCCCACTTTTTAATTAGCTAGTATCGTTGGATATAAATATAATTGTTTTTTTCGTTTTTGGATTTATTTTCAATATTTTCAGTTAAATGCACATAAATAAAGTACATAGAAAATGTAATGTGCCCAATTAGAGTCCTCTTTGTTTTGCCCCACTGTAAAAAAATTTGTGCGTAACTTGCAAATTAAACCAAACGCACACTTGATATGTACGTAATAGTTGCAGTGAAAAGATATATATTTTTGTTTGAAAAATGTATAAGTTGAATTGGAAAATCGAAAAGATGGTGTCAATAGAAAGAGCATTTAAGTGTAAGTTGAATGAAACAAAAAATTAAATTGGTATTTGAAGATGATAAACCTAACCGAGGTGTACATTTTGCATGACTCATTTGGTCGAAAGTTGTTTGGAGTGATATATAAACTTCTGTAGATAGATTATGTACCGAAGGTAAATGTAAATGTGTTCACTCCTGCAAGAGAATATAACTGTCGTCATTAATCTAGAAGTCCCCTACCCTCGTGAGAGAACAATACCAATACAATAACAAAACAAATACAGAAACAATTACAATAAGACTGCCATCTGACAATGAAGTTGTCAACTCAATTGCAGCTCGTTGTCAGAACATTGGTAAACCTGACAATATTGTTAGATCCGGCAATCTTCTAAACGCAGCTTTAGCCGGGAAGAATCTCTGGATTTCCCCATATTTTTGCTCTGATATCGATTTCTTATTAGTTCCAGCATCCGCTTAATGGATATCTTTTTCATCCACTGAGTTTCCATCCAGCAATGACCCAAAATCTCTTTTCTCCTGCTGTTAATTGGACATTGGCACAATGTGTGTGCCGCAATTTCTTCTCTTCCAAGCATAGTCTGTAGAATAATCTTTGACAAACTTTATATAATAGAATATAATTTCCATTTCCTGTAGATAAACATTTAATGTTCCCTGCTTCAAACTTGGAACTACCCCCTGGGCTGCTTATATGGAGAGTTTTATTATCTTTTTTTGCATTTTGCTAGGATTACCTTAATCAGCCACCATGACCCATTTGTTGGTCGTATAATTAACCATTCCTCTACCTAAGACAGCAAGTGGTTCTAGCCCAATTAGCTTCGAGGATGAATCCTGATTTGTTAGGAATTCAGCCCTTCCATTGCCTTTGATTCCCATGTATACCTTTTCCCAAGTAAGTGTGACACCGCAACTAGATTCGCAGTAATTTAGTTTGAGCACACGGTCCAAAACCACTGATGTATTAATGTCTATTTGCTTCGCGAATCTGATCATTGCCTGATTGTCCAATGCGATGAAATATACATGACCAGTCATCTTAGCGTCATCTTCATAAACTGCGATACATCGCTAACGCGATTTGTGATAGTTGATTGTCACATTCGACTTTCTTACTCTTCAGATCATGCTCTTTGCGTTCAATTCATTAGCACACCCTACATCAAGATGGTTTTTGTATTCAGCTTTGTGAAAGTGGTTTGGGCTTTGGGTTCAATGTCAATATTTTGATTGTGATTGAAGGATGGCGTCTTACCGTCGACATCGAAATTGGCGGGATGAAAGCGAACAGACAATTTTTACTCTGCAAATTCTAATAAAATTCTCCGTAGACATTAGGATTTGGATTTCGTAACAATATTTCAAAAAGTAACACAGCCTCGTTGCCGTATATAAACAACTTAACAACCGCTTCAAAACTGCCTAGATTTTTACTTTCATCACCGTCGATTTAATCGGCTGTTCTTAAATTACTTTTGAGTATACTGCCATTCATCACTGAAAATACTGGACATTTTCAGAGACTTAATATATCTTCTTACATTGCTTCACGACTTCTTGTCTGTGCCCATTGCTTTCATTAATAACATGCCTCAAAATACTGACAGGACAGAATACTTATTAAAACAATTTGGGACTTACAACATGACTTGCATTTTCATCGGTACCCCAAACTTTACTATTTACAGACTTTAAGAAGGTAGGTTGAGGTGGCTTAATAGTACACTTAGATAGGTAGGTGATAGGCTCACTGAAAACAACAGTTGGGTCCATTGTGCCCTATGTGTGTGGGGCGGTGTACCCCGTGAGACCTACACTTTTACTGCTAATTAGAACCACCCGGATTGTTGTATATATCTCGGGAGATGCTCCAGTTCGTCGAAGAAGTTACCGCCTAGTGTTAGCAGTCTCCTTCCCCGTAGCATAGCATAGCAGGTGGCGGTCGAACTCTATTTCACTTAGACCTGTGCTGGTCCATTGTACTTCTACGGGTGTTATCAATGAATTAAACCGATTGTTCACTTGTGGTAAACCATGAAGCATAGTAGACTACGCATGAATACCTCACTAACCCCGCAAGTATTGTCGAAGAAGAAGGTCCTCCGTACAAATTCGGTTTAGTTACGCCAGTGCGGAGAAGGTGTTCTACACACTTCCTACTCGTCCAGACAGCTTCTACAAAAAAAGACGAACGGCAGCTTGAAACCACTTTTGAGCTTATAGAAACTAACTCCATGTCTTTAGTGGCTACTTGGCTATCTGTAAAAATACAAATATCCCGAGCGAATATTACATTCCACCTAAGCCAAAACAGTGCTTTGCGGATTGACATTACCTCTGCCTGAAATTCGCTACAATGGTCAGATAGGCGAACTGATATTCAGTTCTCTAGAACAGACACAACTGTTCACACCCTACTTTCGTTTGTATAAATATATACGGAGTCTGCGAAATGTATACAATTGCTTTCCCATTGCCCCTGGACGGGTTTAGGGTCCAAAAGATTTGTCAAGAATGCACGCTGGTGTAGTTTAGAATGTGATTGTTGTTGCCGGCAGTTTATCTCCTGCAATACTTTAGAGTCTCCGAACGGTATCCTCCTGAGAAGAGACGTGTAGCCGAATTGCGGTTATTGCTGCCATCTGCTTGCCAAACAAATCCAGAAAAGTCAGATCAAAGACTACATCAAGTGCAACAAAGGAGGTTAATTCAAAGCGCGCCACCTATACAGACACAGGCCTGTATTTGAACTTTCCCTACGGCGTTATAATGTATGGCTTTGTAACCAGTCGCTTTCTGAAATTTAAATATCTTCCCAAACAAAATACGATCATCTTCAAAACCAATTAATATTTTTGTTTTATATTCAGTTATACTTTAGTTTAGTTTCACCATAACATTGAACATTTATAAATATTATTTTAAATGATTAATTTACTTGAGTTCCCGTTTATTAAATTGCAATTGAAAGTATCTAAGCATATTATTTTTCTAATCTATGGGGAAAAATTCAACTTTAAAAGTAACATTTGTTCCTGAAACAACCAAAGTTATTTCAATATGTGAGAAAATCAAAAAAAAAAAATAAGAAAATAAAAGAATCAATTCTACTGGATAATTAAATCTAAACAGATTTATATTTATTTAAATTCTTAACTTTTAGTTATTATTCTTAATTTATCAATTCAATTAACTATATCGAAAATACATAAATTGAAGAAAAAAAAACACACAGAAATACAACAACTAACTAAATGAAAAACATTAAATCGACAAATTTTAACATTTAGTTTCGTTTGACTTTAACTATTTATTTTGATTTTTAACCAACCACTGTTAACGCTGTTCTTTTTAGCAATATGTACTCTGTTTGTTATTTCTTTATCTATTTTTGGTTAAAAAGTAGTCACATTGTCTTGAAGTTAAAGTTAAAAATAAACATACAATATTTTACCAGTTGAGAGAAAAACAAATTGCATTCAGTTTAATCAAAATATTTACACTTCGTATGTATACTGTTTGAGAGTCTTACAGATTTGTTTACTATCATGACATTCAAATAAATATTAGTGCCTGGAATTTGAAAGTTATCCTTAACATCATTTATTATTCATTAATCGTTACTCATAGCAGTTTTTGTTCGTAAAACAAAATCCATTTGTTTCAAAATTCAAAGCATTAAAAAAATGTTATTATTGTTATTATGTACTTTTTCACGACAAAAAAACACAATGATAAAAAATGAAAAAAAAAAGTTGTAAACAAAAATGCTATTTAAAGAAGGCAAACAAAACAAACAATATTACCTTTGGTTGTTACAGGGACAATCGCCCCCTCGCGTGATTTACCCGAATTAACCGCCGAGGATACTATTCGCATCATCTTGTCGAATTTAAATTTAATTGTACCGGTGGTAGCTGCAGTACTTGTTATTATCATTGCCATTATTGTTATTTGTATCCTACGTAGCAAAGGCAATCATCACAAAGGTATAACCAAACTAAAATAATTAATTCGAATATTTTTTTCTTCTCTTTCTCGTTTTATTTATTTCTTTCTTCTTCAACTGTGTTAAATGGTTTATGTTGAAAAAACAAAATTTATATATATATAAATATGTATTTATATATGAAAAAAACACACTACAAACCAAACAACAACAATATCTTACCAATGCATTGTGGTAAACTATAAATTAAAAAAAACAAACAAACAATAATACGTTGAATGTGTGCCTGTTGTATGATATAAATATTACGTCGGGACAAATTGCAAAACTAAACACAATTTTGGCAATTGGGTATGTATGTAGGAACTGTTGCCCCATTGGACAATGGTATTGGTTCGGGTAATGTTAATACCAGAATCAGGATGCCAGCATGGATGCCAGAATGGTTAGATTTGAATTTTATGGTGCCATTGATTGCAACATGTATTGTTGTTGCGGTGGGTATACTAGTTGTGTGTGTAGCGCTATCAAGACGAAGAGCTGATGACTTGCGCGGAGGACAAAAGGATGTTTACTGTAGGTTTTATGCACTGCTGCTAAGAATGATTCATTTTTTTATTTATTTTTTTTCTTATAAACATATATTATTTTTCTTTGAATTTATATTTATCTAAAATTACATTTTATTCTTCTGTTTTTGTTATTTTTTTTAAACAATTTTAAGCGGTGGTGTCAGTGCTTAATTTTCTTAAGTTAATATAAATTTGCTTTTTTTTATACATTTATATTTAAAATAACATTTTCGGTTTATTTTTTTTCAGCAATGAATTACTATTTTACAAGGACCTTGTCTCAAATTTTGTTTTTAGTATTTTGAACGATAATCCGTCGCCTCCGAAACTTTGAATTTTGGTGCCTGGAAACGTTTGTGAATGCATAACACTCCTCCTTTCGAAACTTTTTTTCTTTGTAGGGCTTTTTGCAAGATTGTTCACTGGAACACAGTTTAACCTTTTTTTCTACATCTTTATATTCATCTTCTTTATATGACACTACAGTCCGAAATGGAGCTGGACGTCAACCTACAAGCTTCTTCAACTAGCAGGATTATTCGCCAGCAGTCTCTACTTAGCACACCACTTGTGTGAGCCACCACAATCGTGGACGTCCTATGTTGCGATGTTCTGCAGGCTCTGAGTTGAAGATTCTTCGGGACTGAAGTCAGTTTTGTCATTTCACCCCAAATTAACTATAATTTTGGACAAACTTTTTCTTGCTAACGGAATTCCCCACCTCAACGCCAATGATGTCTTCGTAATGAGACATTATAAATAAAGATAAACTAAAGCACCGTTCTTCTGGTTAACGCCAATATATTGGGAAAGATAATGTAAGACGACCAGATTTATCATCTTCAGAAGGGTTTAGGACTTTCTTCCATTAGAGAGTTAACCGAGAACCTTATATCACCGAACTTATAAATACAACAGATGAAACGTTAAAAAAATAATGCACCTAAATCTGCCACATTCCGCTGCATAAAAGTCTAGCGAATTCTTTTATAAACGTCGTTCGGATAGCATGTGCCCTTTTCAGATTAGATCAAAAATAATTATATTTATTTATTTATTTAAAAGCTAATATAAAATTTTAAAATTCAAAGTTAGCTGTTAAGCCAGAGGAAAAAAGTCAAGCCTTAGGCTAAAAAATTGTATTAAAATCGACTACTACTCAGCCTGGATTCTAAATTTCATGGCTCCACCTCTTTCGAGTTGCTGACAATGCTCTGGAAAAGCTTCCCAATTTCGCCGATTGGAGTCGGTATTAAACTGTAAATCCCATCCACTCGTGAGAGAACAACACGAGTGGTTGCTGTAGAAGATAGGCCCAAGTCCATCTCCGGCTCTAGCATCGCCATTGTTATATTTCAAATTATAAAATGGTTTCAACTCCAATTCGCTGTTTATGCAGTCCACTTTTTTTGAATCCGAAAACTCGGCTACTAAAGCTCTTGCTGTGAATTTGATGATTTTGGTACGCTTTTTGCAGCAATCTTTTGTTAAAATAAGAAAACGTTGTTTCTTTCCTTCTGCTGAAGGAAATTGTATATCAACAAGACTCATTATTGCGACGAACTTGGTTTGAATCCTTTTCGTGATACAAAACATCGTTTACTTTTCTCCGTCCTCCTTTCAACCGTCTCCTCTGAGCACAGGTTAAAGAGCAACGGTAGTACGATGCATCCCTGTCTAACTCCTGTTCGAATTCCTAACTCTGACGCTTTTCCTTCGATTGTTATTTTTGCGGGCCTATGGCTTGTTCTATATTCAAAAAAATTCATCGATTTGTTCGTCTTTGTCACTGTTATAGACACTTTATACCACTATAAGGATCATGTCATATCGATGGAATGTATAAAAAGGTTTAGCAATCATTTTCATGTCTTCAATGTATTGTTTCTTTTTATCGATTGTATATATTGTTACGTAAATTAGACTGCCATAACTTCTCTCTCATCTGTAACTCATTACATTGCTGTAGCAGATGCATTATGTATATTTACTTTAACTTTAACTAAAGAAACGTCCTTAGGTGTCTTCTGCCTGAGGAACTCGTCTGATTGTTCAGTTTAGTTTCTGGCCTTTTCTATTTATAAAGCGGTTTCCGGCCTCGACATGTCATAGATTTCCGTTGCTACCAAACATAGTGTTTGCCAGTGTATCTCAGCCGGTTAGGAATTACTGAATTAACTTCTTCCGTACGGGGTGGATCTGGGCTTCAACAAGCTTTCAGCGACGCACGTTCAGCTGATTGAGGTATCTTTACATCTGTGTACGCCACCAGAGGCGTTGTTTTCCTTTGCCTCATTGTCCCTAGGGGTCCCCGGAGCTGGAGTCGGAGACTTTCCGCTCATTCGCTCTACATGACCAAGCCATCTGTGACGAGAGACTCGTACTCGGTTGACCACATCGATGTCGCTGTACAGCCCGTAAAGATTGTCGTTCAGTCTCCTCCTGTATGCGGAACCAAAGATAATCCGAATTATATGTTATTTATTGTATATTATTTATTAAGACATTTATACAACTTATTATTTCATACAACGTTAATTTGAATTTAATGACACCATCGCTATCAAATGAACAAAAGAAAACTAGTCATTGGCATATCGAAACTAAGAAAAAATCAAACAACCAAAACAATAAGTATCACAAGATCTTTTACATAAATGATTTACTTTTGGTGTTCGTAATTTATTATATGCATTATAATTAATAGCTTACCTATCTACTCTAATATTCTTTAAAAAATTTGTTTTTGCATCAATGATATCAATTTATTTAAGGTTGGATGTTAAATGTTATGTACTATGTAAATAATATATATATAATCAAAATGTGATAATCAATAGAGAGCATGTTAAACGTTACTACAGGCGTGAACTCCCGACACTATACAAGTACATACCACACACTCCACATAGAACATCAGTTGGTTTATCTATTGCTTTTCTTCTTCTTAATTTGGTTGGTTAATTTGATGTATTCCTCTCCGCTTGATGCATTTGTTTTTGCTTTCAAAAAATAGAGCGAATCTTTTACAGACAATATTTCTAAAAAAAGTGTAAGTATAAATGTAACAAATTCACTAGTCAATAAAAAAAATATTTTTGGTCAAAGTTTAGAATCATTTAAATAGTTTTATATTTAAATGTTGTTTTAGGAATTAAAATTGTTGTATTCTTACGTCTAGAAGTCTCAATTAAAGGTTTGTCGGTTTTATGAAAAGAGGTTTTTACATTTTATTGAACTTAGCTTAGGTTGGGTGCAAATGGTTGTCTGCAGAATACAATATTTAACCATTCTGTACTTCCTGTGAAGCGGTTAAGTTGGCTGATGCTGATATTATTCAGCTTGCTACGGTTATCGTACTCCCCCAGGTTAGATTTCCTGCTGATCGATAGGGTGCTCCATGTATAGAGAAGTAAAATTATAAGGACTTGTGAATAACACTAATTTTTCTCACTACATGGTATTTTTCTAAAAGGACTTGAAGACTTGAAAGACATTTTTTTATATTTTTTTTTATATTTTATATTTATTAATTGCACAGCGCAAGCATAAGTGCCTGTACATCAGGTGCAAGAATCTGAATTTGGATATGAATGTACATAAAATGAAAGAAGATTGTTCAAAAAGAAGAGTACGATGGGTTGTGTTGCATTCCAAGGCTTTGAAGTTTACAACTGTCGAACGTATTAAATTGAGTTGAAGAGAATGGGGAGTGACTAAAAAGTCACATAGCACTGCGACCACAATAGATCAATTGTGTCCCCTTTTATTTATCTAGGACTTAAGAGCTAACTTGAGAAAATGTATTTTGTTTGTCCTATTGTTTATATGTTGGTGTATGTCAGCGTTACCAAATCCATAAAGAAGAAAAGACCCAATAAAAGGAGTTGCAGCTCCTTTCTTTGCTAGGATGTTTGCCTTTCAACCTGTTTTTCTCTGCCAGTGTGTTGAGTATTTTGTGACATTCCCAGACAGCCCTGGATCTAAATGTGAAGCTGTTTAGGGCTTTAAGCACTGCCTGGTTATCTGAGAGCATCGATATTTTTGAATCTATTCGATTTCTATTGTCGATGCAATGTGCTGCTTTATTAATAGCGAAAAATTCAGCCTGGAATATTGTGAACTCTTTGGGGAGAGGCATGTGTGAGTTAAAACTGGGTCCTACAATACCAGCTCCTACTCCACTTTCTGACTTCGACCCGTCTGTGTACCATCTTTGGGCGTCATCAGTCATCCAAGGGATAAAGATTTTATATTGTTTGTTGAAATCTAAGATTGGTATCATAAAATCACTCATCTTAGTTAGTTCATTAACGTGATCGACCTTTCTTAGAATCTCTAGGCACCCCGTTAGGTTGCCTTCTTTAAAATTATAGGTTCTTTGCAGGGCTATAGCTTGTCTCGCGGTTTCAGCCTGAAAAGCAACATGTACATAGCTGAGGGAGGCTTAGTAACATTTCCAAACCAACCGCTGGAGTAGTTCTCATCGCACCTGTCGTTCAAATGCACGCTAGCCTTTGTATTTTGTTTATTGTTTGTGCTCGCATTTCTTCCAGCAGATTACAGCACCGTAGAATATAGTAGATTTGACTATTTGATTGTATATTCATAAGCTCATTTTTGGGTTTAGACCCCAGGGTTTTTTTTCCATAAGTTGTTTTAGGGCCCAGAGCGCTTTAGTAGCTTTCTTGTATATATTGTTGATATTGTGCGTTCTGGGAGAGGTTTTGGTCAAATATGACACCTAAGAATTTTACCTCTTCCTTTAGCATGATGGGTGTTTCTTTAATTTCAAGAGTCAGAAGACTATTTATTTTTCTTTTCCTGAAACAGATGACGTTCGTTTTGTTGGGATTTATAGATAGAACCTGTTCATTACACCATCTTCAGGTTAAATTTAAGGCCTTTTGCATGAGATTACCAACAACATTTTTATGCTTTCCCTTCACTGAAGGAGGTTGTGAAGCCATTTGCATTCAGTACATCAAGAAGTTCATCCACCAAAATTGACCATAGGAGAGGGGATAGTAGGCACACCTCCTTGAGGGCAACCTTTGATGGTTTTGATCAGTATCTCAGATGTACCCAATTTGTCTTTTATCAGCCTTTCTCTTGGCATGACGTTTATCCATCTTGTGATTATGGAGTCAACTTCTTTTTTGATTAAGGCATTGATTGGTGGTGGATGGTCGGCGTTGTCAACCGCCCCTTCTATGTCCATGAAGACTCCAATAACAACCTCTTCGACTTTAAGGAATTTCTCTATTATCTCTGAAAGTTTGGGTAGGACTGTAATCGTGGATTTTCCCTTTTGGTATGCAAATTGTAGTTTGTTTAAAGGTAATCTTCTTAAATCCGTTGCTTTTATTTCGAGTCCTAAGAACTTTTCAGTCATCTCTAAGAGAAATGACAAAAGGCTTATGGGTCTGTAAGATTTGGGTAGATCGGGTGGTGATAATAATAAAATTCAGAGTTCATAATTCGCCATTTGATTGGATATATTTGATTAATAGTAACCGATTGTAATAAATATATTTCCATTTATAACTGCCAAAAATGAAAAGCGCACGGAGACAGTAAATCTAAAAAACTTATGACAGCAAAATAATTGAAAAAAGTCAGCATGGGAAAAAAGACGTGATCTCCCTCTACACCCAACTTAAATATATCAAACATATCTACATCCTCTGCTCAGAAATGAATGCACCTAAGCTACGCTTTGTTAAATCTAATTAGGAAGACACTGCACATTTTACTTTGGAAAAACGAAAAATAATAATATATTCATCTTTGTTCTATAAATCTCTGGTTGTTTTCCGCCTATAAACTCATGCATATTCAAACTATTATTGAGAACTTTAAAAATTGAAATTAGTTGAAGCCTTTTAAAAATAGTAAAATAACCAAAAATTAAATTAGTTTAGTAAGCTACAATTTTGAAGGGAAAATACAAAGGCGAAGACGTTTTTATTCTCCGACTTCCAATGATTCCACCCGATTTAACATTTGATTTAAAACACTTTAAGTTAGCTATTTGTCCTTCTTGTGATCGCCATAACAAGACGCAAATTCAATCTTTGAGAATATAGAGGATACAGTCTTTTCAAATAGACAACTATCATTAGCAGGCAATTTAGTTTTTATTCAATTTCACAACAGATAAGAGAAACTTATTTTGGTATGTGTAGCGAAGCACGCTATGTATTCATAAAACCGACAAACATTTAAACGCAACTTTCAGCTTTTTGAAGGCTTTAAAAAAATTTTTGAAGGCTGATTGGTAAAGTAAATCAAACAATTGTTGTAAATTTTGACCATAAATATATGTTTTAACTTTTAGAAGAAATCATTTAAAATTCATCCCCATTAACCAATCGGAATAATCGGTTTTGCGATAATACACAAGAAATTCAATTAACCAACCAAACAAAATTGTTCTTCCTCTGTATAATTGGATAACGTTTTAGTAAACCTTAGAAAGTCAGCGTTCTATCCTTCTCTGTCCTCTATCTTCTTTTTTAATTTTCAAAAAAAAAAATATCTTTCTTTATTAATTAATCCAATTTATTTATTCTAGAAGATTTCTCCCCTTCGCGGGGAGAATGTAAACTCTTCTTAAAGACAGCAAAGATGCTTTCATTATCGCAAAAACAAAACTTAAATCAATTTATTGATGAAAAGTAAAAGCAAACAATAATCATTGCACCACCATCAGTATTTCATTAAAAAAATTAATTAAAATAAAAAAAATTAAATTCATGTATTATGCACCAAAGTAAAATGAAAATTGCAAAAGATTTAAGTGAAATTAAATATATTTATGAATAGGTTGATTTCCTTATGAATTGAATGTAAGTGCACCATAAATTGATCTTGAAATATTTGCACAAATTTTTGATCTAAATTTCGAGAGAACTGAAGCAAAGCGGATTATTTGAAATAAGTAAGACAAAAACAGAAAAGTAAAACAGTAACTCAAAAAAAAAATTTAAACCAAAATAAGAAAACGAAAATTTGTTTAAGCAAAATGGTAACAAAAGCATCTTCAGCCACATATTGAGAATTCGATATCATATATTAATTCTAGACGATGTAGTTTACAATCAGACAATGGGACCCGGAGCTACTTTGGACAAGAGGCGACCAGACCTTCGTGATGAATTGGGATACATTGCACCACCAAACAGGAAATTACCACCCGTACCAGGATCAAACTACAACACCTGCGACAGAATTAAGCGAGGTACAGTCATAAGTAAGCATCTAATCACCATATTTATCAAAATCTAAAGGACAATATCTATAAAATTGTATCTGTTTATTTTTCTTTCTTGTATCACTTGAATATTTACTGAAAATAACCCACTTGGAGTAATGGATTTTCCATTGGGCGTGTTTTGTTTTATCTTAAATCAAATTTTTCTATGGTGTTTTAGATAACATTTTAAATTCACTATAGTTCTTCTTAGATGTGACAAATTTTGTATGTATTTTACCTTAATTTCTTTCTTAAAATGTTGATAGATGTGTGTCCTTTTGATAAATGTATCCATGCTTGCTTTATAGTTTGTATAAAACCTAAACATATTACATATTACGTTAAAGTGTTAAAAATCAGAGTATGTGGCGAAATATGAAGTGGTCTGCACAAAAGAGACCGGTCCGGTCCTATACATTTTGAAATAAAAACATACAAGTTGTTAGTTTATTTCAGATAGGCCTTACACTTGATAGAGACAAATTCTAATCGATTGGTATTCGTATATCCTAAAAGGGGATCTCTCTCTATCTCTCTTTTTAAAAAACAAGATTTTTGAAGAAACTTTGAACGTGGGCATCCTTCTTTGAGTTGTCGGACAGATTCGTTCGAAAAATCAGTAGGGATTTCGTAGTTGTTAAAATGTAACTTCATTTTTTTTGTTGTAGCAAAATGATTATGATTGAATACCGATTTTTAAATTCCAATTCAATGGAATTTCGATCAGAAATCACGACAGAAATCAATGTCAAATAACAAACATTTCATTGTGCAATGTTAAGAAACGGAATAGTTAGTATTATGTGATATACTTAACCGTATGACCCAAGCAGGTATTCAAATCGTTCATTCGCTACTTAGTGAATGTTTCGTCCCTTATTCAATCTCGAATCTTAAAAAAAAGAGCAACTTTCATTTCGCGTCAACGCCAGTAACGTAAACTTTAACTGACATGACAAGCTTCTCAAACTTCGGAATATGAGGCATGAGATCATGATTGTCACCGAAAATGAGTGGTTGCCGAAGAACATAGCCTTTATTTAGTCTTTATTTAGCTGAATTTGTTTCAATTAAAAACGTAATTCGTATTCTTTACTTCTGATGTGGTAATTTTGATCTCACAACAGATGTCAACATTTTGGAGCGTTCAGGATCCAGTTTTGGTCAAATCATTCTGCCAGCCACCTATTGATTATCTTTTGAGTTCCGACTTCTTGAAGCAAACATCTTCTCGTAGTTAATGACATTCCCACGTGGCCCCGTGGCGTTGTGGTTATGTACGTCGATCCCTATGGACTAAACTTTCAGCCAAAGAGTGTAACTGCATAGAAAAAGCTTTTCAATCACAGTTCGGAGTAAACTTTAAACTGTAAGTCCCCTCCACTCATGAGCACACACAACGCTAGTGATTGCTGTAGAAGCTAGGCCCGAGTCCACCTCAGACTGTAGCGCCACTATAATTACTATTATTAGGGGCATTCCCACGCCTCAACATTTTCTTGACGAATCCAGTATGGCGGAATGCCTGACAAGTTCTAAGGAAGAAATCCTTGAAATCCGTGTACAGCACGTTTTAGAATTTCGTTGGTATTATATTGTATTCAAATAATATTCAAGATTCTGAAATAAACTCGCTGATTATGTTTTGCATTCGTGCTAGCATATATGGTGCTAGTCAGATAAGAGGGCGATTTCCGTATACAAAAATTATAGTCAGATATTTACCAATCAAACTGACTTACTTATCAGGCTTACGGCCCATGGAGGGTCTGAGCCTGAGCCTTCCATCGCTGGCGGTACTGGGTATGCTTCTTACAGTCATCAAGACCAAGTGATCGCACTTTATCGATCGCTTTAATTTGAATTCAGAACTATCTTGGACAAATAATGTTGTCATTTTAACAAAATTCTTTGGAAATACGTAAGTGGCCATTAAACATTTTAAAGTTTATTCCTGGCTTCTCCTGTAGTAGGATACACAACCGAAGTTGGAGAAAAACCAATCAATAACATAAAAGAATACACACTACCACATGATGTATGGTTTCTGTGGGTAGGTTTGGTGTGATTCTACAGCCATTTAGTTTCGCTGGCAAATCTGCTTGTATTTCAACAATTCCAAGTTATTGCAGGTGTATTTACAGGTGCAGGATAGTTTTTCCTACCGCCTTATCTCTGCATCTCCCCACTTCCGGGGGGCTTCCTTCAAATTGTCACTTCAAGCCAAGCATTTAAACATTCAAAAGCGACCTCCATTTTCTACATAAAAGGTTTTTTTACACTTCTACGAAATTTTTTTAAAATTGTTTAACTTTTTAACTTTTTTTGCATTGCTTATCTCGCTTTGTAATATTTTTTTTTTATTTTGAATTTGTATCACCCTATTCATTTAATAAACGAAAACTATATATACTATGTATGTTTCGTAAAAAAAATCAAAATAAAAAAGTAGGCCGTGGTATGCGATCAAACCACTCAACATGGGATCCCCGCCGACCAATCTACGAAGAACTCAAGCCACCACCAGTACCAAGGCATTATGGTCACAGCCATGGTGCTGAAGATTGTTATCACAGGCATCCAGGTAGGACTGAGTTGTTTTTCTATTTTATTTTGGTTTTAAAATTCGGAACTGTTTTTATTTTATAAGTTGAACGCCAAATTGCGCTACTAACTGCAATTTTTTTTATTTTCTTTTTTGGTTTTGTTTTAACTTTAATAACTTTTAAGTTAGTCCCAGTTAATCGGTTTTAGGTTCTTTATAAGTTTGTTTCCTTTAAAATTAACCCCCATCTCTTGCTCTATAACAATGGGACTTTGCGTGATCTTGATCTTTACTAACAATATTTGACAAAGGTAATCGACTATAGGTAAATAGTGGTAGTTGCTCGTTTGCCGTATAATTTGCCTTCATAACGAATAAATATTTAAGGACACAACGGTTGGGGGAATATGTTCTAATGCGTATCCTTTTTCATTAAATTTAAACTCTAAACTGAACTCCACTAAGGTATGGAAGACGAAATCTGTCCCTATGCTACTTTCCATTTGCTCGGATTCCGTGAAGAGATGGACCCAACCAAGGCAATGAACTTCCAAACTTTCCCACACCAGAATGGACATGGAGGACCAGGACATGCCGGAACTATGGGACCACCAGGACACCCAGGACACGTTCACTCTCGATCAGGTTCACAGTCAATGCCACGTGCCAACCGATATGCCCGGAAGAATAGCCAAGGAGGACAAAGCTCCATCTACACCCCAGCTCCCGAATACGATGATCCTGCTAACTGTGCTGAAGAAGATCAATATGTAACCAACACATGTGCATAATTACTGTGAGATCGAATTTTTATTTGTTTTTTTCTTTATAGCGTCGTTACACTCGCGTTAACTCACAAGGTGGAAGCTTATACAGCGGTCCCGGACCCGAATATGATGACCCAGCTAACTGCGCACCAGAAGAAGATCAATATGGATCACAATACGGTGGACCATATGGAACACCATATGATCATTACGGTTCACGTGGCTCTGTTGGCCGCCGCAGCGTCGGTAAGTTTTATTTTATTTTGAACATTTTTCTCCTCCATGCATCTTCCGCATTATTCGTTATATGGTTGTCCCAATCTTGCGGTGTCTTTTTCAATAGCGCAGTGCCCTGTAAGAGTCTCAATTAGGTAACTTGCTTTCATCAGATCTGTCTCGCAAAGCTACATGTGTCTCAATCCATTCATCTGTTATTTGTCTGTAGCAGGCTATTCTGAGACTTTGGTTTTTAGGTTTTCGAATGTAAGATGGTGGTCGCCGTAGCGTAGTGGGTTAATGCGTCGACTCCTGTGCTTCCGGTCTAAGTTTTATTCCTGAAAAATACATTTAAAAACTTTCCAGAGTACTCTATTTACAGGAACCCAGCACAACGTCAAATTACATTTATTTAATATTTAACTTGGATATGTATATACGGCAATGTCATACCAACTTAGATCTTAAACATGTTGATTCCGATGTTTTATAGCGACATCGATTTAAACCTGACATCGATTTCATCGATAGTGATGCGGTAATCTATAATCTGCTTACCAGTTTTAGATCTATTAGTGTATATTTCCATTGCGGTTCTCTTTCCATTGCTGCCGGCTTGGGATACATTTTATATTTGATTTGGAACTTCATGCTTCGTGTTAGGTATTCCGCGTTTGTTATTTCTTTGTGTATTTCTGTACTAATTTGATATAATTTAAGTCAGTGGAAGTAGCTTATAGGAACCGATCGCTCATAAGAGCCATTGTTATTAAGGTTCCGTCTACAAAAACGGAACCTTTATAATTTCGGTGTGTCCGTCCGTCCATCGCGTCTGTCACATCTTTTTATCTCCAAAGTTTATAAAGATATCGGCATGAAATTTTGGAATTAGATAATTCAGGCCTAGATGTCATTGCCCATGCACCCAAATCTAAAAAATGAGGCCCTTTGGAGGTTTCACCAGTACAAGTTGGCATTAATTTTGAAACATTATCGCACCCCATCGAGTGATATATCAATCGACAGATCTTTTGAAACGAGGTAGAGGTTTGCTTCAACACTTTTTGATCCAAAGTTCCATTTGAAAAATATGGTCAAATCACAAAAACTTCGCTTCATTAAATACTTTCATTTTAAATAATATCAAGCATTCTGGCCCCAATAGTTTTCGAGATATTGGCCAAAAAACGGTCAGTCATCAACATACGAATTTTGAAGATCTGAGAACGCAGTTTTGAAGACCGCAGTGTGGGCGTTAAGAAATGGTAAATTTCAAAATTTCAATTTATGTTGAAATTTTGAGATATCTAAGATTTAAAATGATAACTATTTTCATTTTCACATATAAATTTCATGCTGTGTTCGACCACTCTATGCGTTGATGAGTGTTATCTCTTATCATGGCCCTATAGCGTTCGCCAGTAACATAGAATGTATTGCCGATGGCGTCCTCAAAAAAATACGGTTCAATCACTCCTGCCGCGTGACTTTGAGTGGATGTAATGATCTCCTGTGGTTCCAGTCTGTTCGAGTCGAGTAGCTAAGCGCCAGTATGTTTGCCCAGTTGGAGCGACACGATTAGGAATTCGGCGTCGAAATTCACGCTGCGCTAACACCATCGACCGATTATTGGTAAAAAAATCGACCGAAATATTCCACGCTCTTGCGGTGTATAGCGCTCTATTGATTGTCTGTTTGTATACTGCAGATGTCTAGTTCACAAATGTCAAATATGATTGACGTACGAGGCCATTTGCAAAAATTATAACATCTTCCGATAGGATGATTAATTTAGCACCACCTTATATCATACACTCCTCTACATTTGGACAAAAGGGTCATTGTATATAGCTATATATATCGAAAAAAATTTCAAAAATTAATAATCATTGACGTCGCTTAAGTAATGGAATGAGGGGAAAAGAAAGAAACACAAACATTTCTTCTCAATTTTTGTGGTTTTGTTTTGTGCAGCTGTGTATCTGTTGGATCGATTTGATGCATCTGCCGGATAACTGCATTTAAATCTAATTATTTAAATTACCTGGATATAAAAAAATATCCGGCGAGAGTGTGGTGACAAAATGTAACATTGAGTATGTGACTGGGTATGACATACCCACACACAAAATTACCTGTAAATATTGTTATAATAAATATTAACATTTAAAAATCGGTATTTTATTATAAAGGGTATATAATAATTAGTTGCAAATGAAACAATTGTCTGAATTGTCTCAGTTTCAAGGTAATGTTCACTGCAATAGTCGGATTCTCTCTTAGAGCTCGACTCGACGGAAGTATCTTCTAGCACTTCTTCCAACATGGACCTAAGTCGCCTTTCTCTAGTTTCGAAATGCATTTTTAATCAAAAACTAAAGAAAAAAGTAGAACATAAACGAAAGCAGCAATAGTTTATATTGGCACGAAATGCATACACAAACTATGTAGCGGGTTATTACGTACCCAACAGATGTTTGAACACGTGCATCTCGACCGGTGACTAGCGGGACACTGCGAAAACTCCACTGTCCCCTTCTGCTTCTTTTTAACTCCAGCTACACGAAGCGACAGTTGGTTTGTGTGATCAATTAAAGAAATATAGTTATTTAAATAAAAAGGTAGGTATGTCATACCCCGCCACACTCTCGCCGGGTTAATTGATCCGCAAATTTAATTAAAAAATTAAATTAATGTTTGCTGTATATAATCATTTCTACAGTGGATTATAATGACCGCTACAATGGCCGCTGATGGTCAGTCCTTTCACCGTCGTTATAACTTTCAACTGTACCAAATGTAAAGATAATTTCTAGAGAAAGGTCTCCAAAGAAGCGGTTAGTGTAGTCGGCATAAAACCGAGAAACACACTATTAATTATCCTAACGTAACTAATCCGGATCTCTAGCCAACATTTCCAGTGCTCAATTAGCGAACTCAATTCTTCCGTCAGCAAAATCTTATACGGACGTCGGCCCGAATCTAACCGCAAAATCAGCCGGGTTGAGTGTCTGGTGGTGCTCAATTCAGCTAATCGGCGCCGGATATACTTCTTCGATACTGGCCGCAATGGCGGGTACGTTTTCTTCATTTTGCCCGAAATAGCTTAAGGTCCACAAAAGTGTACGCACGCTCAAACTTTTCAACGGCGCGACGAATTGCCTGCACACGAAAGCTATGATGACGACTGACATCAGAACGAAATTCACGTTGCGTATTTGCAACTGTCACGGAATTTCGATAATATTTTCTAATAATTTCTACACTTTCGGCACACTCGTGAGCTCCGTGGCCCTGTGTGTTTGTGCGTCGACCCATATGCACTTGACTCTCACAATTTGGGTTCAAACCCCAGCACAAGCAACAATTTTTCAAAACAAAAGCCGGAGTGGAGCCGCGACTCCTATTCTTCCGAATCACTGAGAATGCTCAAAGGGTATAACTATCTAGAAAAAGCTTCTCAATCTCGCTGTTTGGAGTCAGCATTTAACTGTAAGTCTCCTCCACTCGTGAGAGAACAATAGCACGCACAACACGAGTGGTTATCGAGAAGCTAGGCCCAAGTCCACTTCGGACTGTAGCGCCGACATTATTATTGTTATTATTATTATTATTATTATTATTATTATTATTATTATTATTATTATTATTACACTTTTGGCAAGTGTGAAACGATGCATGATTAAATGGCAAACCTTACTGAATATTTTGGTATCTGGATGTCATTTGTAACTTTGACAGTTTCTGAAATCTATCAATTAGAAAAACTATCATTGCTATCTTGTAGATAAGCAACACCTTAAAATACAACAGCAAATATAGCTAATATTTAATCTTATCAATCTTAGGTAATGGATCCCCCGAACCACCACCACCACCACCACGCAACCACGACATGAGCAACTCCTCATTCAATGACTCCAAGGAGAGTAACGAGATCTCAGAGGCTGAATGTGATCGTGATCATGGACCACGAGGCAATTATGGCGGTAAGTAAACAAGAAAAGTATTTCAAAATGCAATTACCAGCAGAGATTTCAAGAATAAAATTGTAAATAAAGAACAAAGACAGTTCGATCAGTTAGGCTATTGATTAGTGATTCTTTTTTGCTAAAATTAACAGAAATGTGATAATACTTATTCTCACCAAAATTAATGTTTCCTTTTTCCAATTAATTATCTTCATTTCAAACTTAAATAGAAGACTCTAAGGAGGGTGAGTGACTGATCAAAACTTATTTTGTTTTTGAAAGAAAAATCACACATTCATTTTCGTTAGCGTTCGTAAATTGTGATTTATGTTTGTTAAATCACTTTCAGTTCGGAAATTTCCTTTTAAAAATGAACACTCTATTTATTAGATGATTGTGTACATTTTATTATTTAATCATCATCCCCTCACTCATCTTTCATCAAATCGGTGTTTTTCAGACGGAATTTCCCATTGTGTGTGATAGATCTTTGAATGTAATTTAAATATGATAGCAGAAATAAATGCATATATGTATGACTATTTTGAGTAAATTATGCCCTATCCCAAAAAAGAGTTGTCATCATCTTCTCGACAGATGTAGCCATCTTTACCTTTTTTGGAACAACTTTACGCAATGATTTAGATTTGCATTGTATTTCAGTATCGCTACATTGTAGATGGAGCTGTGTCGCATTCAGTAAATCTGTCGAACACGGTCAGTTGTTAGCTGCCTCTAGTTTCGCACACAGAGTTCCTGACTACCTTGAAGTTATAGCTTCCTATTGTAACGTTCTAGCCATATGTCCTTTCTCGGAGATACCATACACGAATATGTTGGACAGAGTCAAAGACAACAAAGCTCAACAGGTTATAATTGCATTTCACGCCACGGTATTAAATCCTTTCCCTTTGGTGAGCAACAAAGGAGGATCAAAGATTATTGCAATTTTCATAAGCATATTTTTAAGAGTATACCAGTTTAGTGCTAGCTTGTTTTTTAGAAACTAATGCCTTCATATCTAGGCTCAAAACTACCCTCGTAAGTTTTGAAAATGTTGTAAATTCAAACAAGTTCATTCTGAAATTATTTCTGCTGATAATATAATAAATAATCTATGTCCACAGGAGATGATTCATTCGACTGACATAAAATATAAGATGGTCCGAAGCACTATATGCCTCACTGCAAAGTTAATTCCGTCTATTCGGAATGAACAGGCTAGCACTCAGAACTCTCATTCGTTTGATTACAGAACAGGATTCTTCCATTGGGAGAAATGTCACAAGGTTATATATATGAGAGTCCCTATAACGACTTCTGTTGAAACTGCAAAGACAATGAAAAGGAGGAGACTAGAACACATCTCGTCTGTACGTGTAGTTCCTCTTCCATCCGTAGAAAACTCATAAGGCAGTCTACTTCTTTAATTGAGCTGAACATCATCAGCATCAGACAACTTAATTGCTTTCTAACAAGCACCAACTAGTTTTATGGAGAGACGCCCTATCCGCGTGGTATCCTATCCCGTGATACCACAATGAACCTAAGTGACACTGTTAGTCAGTCACCTTAACACCTTAACCTAACCTGGAGAACGAAAGTTTTATCCTCTATGACTGAAATACAGTCACTGAAAGACTCAATTTTTCGACTCTTGAGCTGATGAAAGTAATAACAGAGTGACTCGTTCAGTTGACAAGTTGTTGTGTAGATATCTGATATCTTTAACACAAGCCCAATTGACAAATGATCTAAAAGCAACGTTAAACAATCAACACATTCATAGATCTATTGCTACTATTGAAAACTCCAGTCTTTCGTTTAGACTCAATAATTGGAAACAGAGAATATCGATCATCGTCATTGGAAATCATGTATAGGTCATGTTGTTAGGACATCTCATGGGAAATTTAATTGAAGGGATTTTTAAAAAATCAGTCAATTAATTTGAATTTTGAAAGCAACACAAGATCATTTCAAAATTTACAAAATATGGGTTTAACAAGGTACTGTTGAAATCACATCATACATTCCTTTGCACATTTTGATACATTTTCAGGACATGATCGTACCTTCACTCACAACTTTTAGTTTTACTATTTCCAAATTTAATTGAAGCCTCACTTCATTCTGTTTTCACGATATTTGTACATAAGATAAATTAGTCTGTGTTTTGCTAAACATTCATGATAGAAATCTATATATGTATAGATCTTGTTTGAATTACTGTTTTTACGACGCCTGTGTCACTAATAATTTTGTCTGATTTCGTTTTGTGTGAAATTATTAAAACAAAATTTTCGTTTTGCCAAAATTGCGGTCTTTTCGGTACATTTACTTTTTTACATTGCAATTTTGTAATTAAATCATGGATTGTTTTGTAACTAACTTTTGTTTTATTTTTAATTCACTTTATTTGGGTTGCATGGAATTATGTGTATATTTTTTCAGGAAATTTCGTTACTTAAGTTATTTATGATACATTTTATATGAAATTTATTTGCATAGATTCAAAATGCTTTTCTTCGTTCAGTCCTTAAGTTAGTTCATTTTTATTTCTGCATTTTTGAATTATGTACAAAAAAATTAGTATTCCAAAATTATCTGCAACAAATAGAAAGAAATTCATCTTCATTTTCATTTACACTAGGAGAATATCTATTGTTTTTCTCTAGACTTTTCTTTTCAATGTTTTCATTTTCAATTTGGTATTGACTTTTTATTTTTCTTTTATAATTTATATTTTTCTGTGGAAATATATCTCAAACTCTATAAAAATGCAAACAAAACCAAAACAAAAAAAAAACATTTTTAAATGAAAATATGCAGCTAAACGATCCCCACATCAGAAGGATCAGCGTACTACCGAAGAAATGCGAAAATTAATCGAAAGGTAATGTATCCCCACTGGTTAGGTTAAATTATAGTCTACGATTGTATGATTAATTGATTGCTGAGCATATATCCGTATGAAGTTATCAGTTCGTACTAATCTTTAAGTAAAATATTAAAATAAACTTAATTTGTTATTTGGTCTGTAAAAATAAAGTAAGGGCGCATGTTTTTGTTTGAAACTTACAGGAGGAGGAGCAAAAGTTATTTTATTTATTAAACCTCTAGCTAAATAACCTTTCAACAAACGCTATTTATTTGAACGGTGTAACAAATGTAAAGAAGAAAAATATCTTAACATATACAAAGGATAAATGTGGAAAAGTTCACACATAAGCTTGTACTCGTATGCCTATAAGGCTCTTAAAAAACTTTCAAAACTTAAAAAACGATTGTGCCATCTTTAGCTAGCTGCCTCTACTTTGAAATGCCTATTTTGTCGTTGTGGCCAAGTCGTCCTTCCTTCAAGAGAGCATAAACTTTGTTTTGCCTTTATTCACTGCTAAACCAATTTTGGACGCTTCCGATACGATGCCTGTAAACGCTTCATTGACAGCTCATTGTGTTCGACCAATCACGCCAATGTCGTCCGCGTATACCAGCAGTTGCTTCTAGTGGCCAGTGAGTTCTGGTGGCCTGACTAGACTCATGTCCCTATAGAGCCTGTATAATTTGGCTTGTGCAATCGTTAATAAAGTAAATTGAAGTAAATGTTGCACGCTTAAATTTCCCCTCGAATCGATCACGATTAGTTTCGGTGAATCAATTTCTACACAGATGGCTCTAAGTGCACAGTGTACAGTGTACATACAGTTTGTCAAGAAAGTGTTTACACTATGTAAGAAAACAGGAAATTCTACTTTCACGTTATAAATATATGTGGTTCCAGTAGCTTTATTACAAATATTTTTGGTACAACTTATAATACTACATATTAAAGAGTTAATAACATACAAACATAGTTAATTTCATTTAGCAACAACAAGAAATATAACAAAACATAAAAATGGACGAAAATTTCACTGAGAAAGAAAAAGAAAGATCTTCACACACATTTACATTACAAGCTAAAAGAAGTAAAAAAAAAAGCTAAATCAAGAAAACTCATGTTTTAAATTATTATTTTAATATTTGGTGCATCAATAACAGCCTTTAACCTATTCGTCATTGACCCAATCAATTTTTTTTATGTCATAATTGGTTGGAATGTTTTCCCACTCTTTTTTGATGTATTGCATCAATTGGTTTCGGCTTTTCGGGTTCATTTTTGCCACTTTCTTCTTCAAATGGGCCCAAGAGTTTTCTATAGAATTAAGGCTTGGGCTCTGAGCAGGTGTATCCAGTACTTTGGTGCAGCTATAAAGCAGCCATGTCTTAACCGTAAGCTCTTTACGTTTCGGGTCATTATCTTGATAAAACTTGAATTTTGGTTTTCTCATGTTATCACCGCCATCAAATCCAAAATTGTTAGCACTGCTGAGCAAATGAGCTTGTAATATGCTCAGGTATTTCTTTGCGCCCATGGTGTTTTCAATAAAGCCTTAGTCTCCGACACCTTTGCTCGAAATGCACCCCCATACCATCACAGATAACTTTCCAAATTTAACGGTTGGAATTATATTCCTTTTCGATAAGACTTTTAAGGGCTTGTGCCACACACTGCCAGGTCCTTCGTTATAGTACATCATAATTTTCATTTCGTAGCAAAATGTAACATCGTCCCAGTATTCGCTTCGCTGAATGCTATACTCTGTAGCAAACGGAAATCGTTCTTAAATGTTTTTACTGGTTTTTGGTGTTTTTTTCTTGCAACTCTCGATGTAAACTCATGCTTTAGAAGCACTTGTCTTATAGTTTCGTGAGAAACTTGTACTCGACATTCCTGGTTCATCTCTCTGGACAAGGTTCTAACTGATGTTTGGGGGTTTTCGTGCAATTTTCTTAACAGGCAGCGCTTATATCAATGAGATAATTTTGTTGGCCTTCCTTTTGTAGCAATAACCTCCAAACTATTTTCACGCTCTGCGCGGTCTATAATGTTATAAATTGTCTTTTTAGATAAGCCGAACATATCTGTAATTTCCTTGAGGCTTTTGACATTAGAATGGTTGTACTAAACCAATTGCTTCACTTCAAAACTAATTCTTTTCCCAGGCATATTGTATGCAACTGATCAATAACAACACTATTACGAAAACCACTCTCAACAGCAAAAATATCAATAAATATTTTTTCTTTCAAATTTGTACATCTGTCATAAAACAAAATATTAAAAACCGCTATAACGGTACTGTTATAAAACTCGCTTGTGCACTGCATGAAGCGCAAGCGAATTGAAATAGGATGTGTAAACACTTTCTTGACAGTCCAAAGTTCGCCCCTTTTTGCATTTTGTAATTTTTGTCATTATTGTTTAGTGAACTAAAGCATTTTTTTATGTTACCTATTTTCAAATATGTAGTTTTATAAACTAGCAAAAGAAAATGTTCAATTAAGTTACTGGAAGTACTTTAATTTTCAATGCGAAAGTAGAATTTCCTGTTTTTTTTACGTTGTGTAAACACTTTCTTGACAAACTGTATGTACAGTGCTGTGCAAAACAGTAAGAACAGACTTTACTTGGCAGGTGTTCCTCATTTTTATAGTCGTCGAGCTCTAAAAGCGGAAGAATTTTTTTAGTTACCTGTAAATTGTCATCATGACAGCTTGTTTAACACAATTTAATCCAATAATTAAGGGCTTTAGGAGTGGACCGCTTTTATGACCTAAAGTACGAGTAAGGTCTCTTACTTCTATATTCTTCTTTTTTTGAACAGCACTGTATATGTGGGCGCAATCAAAACACTCTAAACCAGTATAATATATCCAATACCATATTCTACTGTTACAACTCGTTACAAATAATTTGTAGAAACAACACAGTCAGGGTCCTGAAGGAATTTTCGAGAATGAAACGGCTGAAACTGGTCTATGCGAGGCTCAGCCACCACCCATTACCTAATCTAAGTTAGGTAAGTGGAAAGACTGGAAAAAGCCACACCTCCAAATGGGTCTACTCCTAGTAGACCCATTGTGATACCTAAGACGTTGATTCGTCCTCTTCCTCCCGTGTTGTACGCGTATAGTTAAGACATCTCGATGTCCTTATAAACTTACAGAGATTAATAGGATGTGTCTTTGGTATATGCTAAAGGTTATGCAAGAAGTGATCTCTCAGTGTTCTATATCTCGAATGAGAGGTTAGGGCAATGACATAGGTAGTAAGGAGTGTCCTCTAGTCCCTCTCCATCGCAACAACCAATACATATATTGTTAAATGGGACTCATTTTTGTGGCGTGTTATCTTACGAGTAGATCAGTGAGTGCTCCAATTGCCATCGCTATGACCATATTTTTCAGTAAGGTTGTCCATTTCTTTGACTGCCGGGAGCTCAGCTTAAAAAAGACTGTCATCATTATCAATTTGATGCTTAAATGCTTCGCTTTGTGGAGCTTAAAATCCAGACAACAAAGGAATTACAACCTCCAAGTCAGCTGTTGGGCTATTACTGATCACACCTATGACTCCCAGACATGCAAATCTTTGTATATTTACCAATGCCTTTAAGTTAAGGGCATACGCTAAATTCGAATGGGTCTAACAATCGCCGTGTTCATCCACAGGATAATTTTGTGGTCTGAACACTTTCTAACGAACATTCTGGCACATACATAAATTCAAGCCACAGGAAGTCTTACGTTCGCAGCAGTCATGGAGTTTTTAACTCAGTTTAACATGCAGTTTGATTTTTGGATTGATACATCTACATCTTCTTTGTCCATTGCACAAGATAGTATTCATAGATAGTAGAAAGAAATTTGCCTTTTGCAACTATAACCACATCTTTTGCGTAGACAGTTACTTACTCCCAAGTATCTCAGATAACGACCAAGATGTTCTTTGGCCGATTTAAAAAAGCAAGCGACAAAACTCATAGGAAACAGCTAAATCACCCTCCCCTTCGAAAATATACTCGCAACGCTCATATAACTAGGAATGCTCATCAGTTTTCTCTCAAGTCCGCTTTAGGACGCACAGAAAGACTCGTTTTTAGCCGCACCACCCGAATATGCGATTATCTTCCGAACCCATTATTTCTCTTCAACAATCCACAGACATTTAACAACAATGTGCACCTGTAGCTCCCTTCCCTTTCTCCCTCTATACCTTCGGTGGTTCTGTGTGTTTAGACTTCAGACTTCAGATTCGTAAACCCTTTTGCTTATCCCAGTATACTAGATTCATTATAAAAATGTTTCCATCGGTCACACTTATCTGAATCTCCCGGACAACAAATGCTGCATATTTAATCCAATTGGTTGAGCCTTATTATAAAACCGTTGTGTACACGTTATTAGTACTTCTTCCCTCTTCTTCTTATAGTTAAATTGTTCGCTGTTAAGAACTTCAGAGGCTATCTTGCAAAGGCGGGAGAGTTCTGTGTACGAAATCCACGAAATAATTTGAAACAATTTATACAGAATTGTAGGGGTCTTGTTTAAGGTAGACAGTAGAAGAAATCAATTTTATTTGATTAGCTAGATCTAGAAAATAGCAGAGTGAAATTTGAATAAGTACTTTTCTCAAATGTGTGTTTCAATGAAATACACGTTTAGTTGTTTTGCAGTAATTCAATTAAAAGTGTTTTGAGTTTGACCTGCAAATGTTCAGGAATAATCCCCTGTTTTACATAACAGTTAAATAGTTATTGAAAACCTTTTGCCTCAACCTGTATTAACATTCAAAAACAATAAAAAAATTAATTTAAAAAAAGACATGTAAATTTATTTAAAAAAATTAAGTAAAAGTAGGGTCAGTTTTCAAATATTCCATTAAATACTAAAAAAATATATTTGTTAGACTTACAAAAACTACATTGTAAATAAATTTTTTTGTTACTAATGTATTTTACGAAATCACTTTTCTGTCTATTAACAAAATGGTATTTTCCACCGCTAGCCGAAAACAGTAAGTTTTGCATGAACTATATTACACACACATATGTATATGTATATAAAAAAATGATTTGTAGTAAAACTGTAATTTAATTATTTGCTCTTTCTATCGCCGTCTTTCTCTGCGGAATAATCTGTATATAATGTTTATTTTCTCTATTTATTTCTTTTTGTTTGTTTTTATTGTGTGCATGTTTTTTGAATTTTCTGTTTCGTAACTCTTTATGTTTTAATTAATTTAAAAAAAAGCTTACACAACTAAAGAATATCAACCTATACCTAACCTATAAAGCAAAACAACAGAGAGCAAAACAACAGTCTACCGCTGACCTACAATATTGTTTAGTTGTAACTATACAAATTAACATTTATTTTGCTGTCTTTAAGAGAAACGTAAAATATTAGGAAAAATAATGTGGTAATTTATGCACTTGATCGAACGTATGGAATTTGGTTGAAGTCAATAATTTTGTGTAATCCCATCAACATATCTGCTTTATCCTTGGATGGTTCCCTAAAAATATAATAAAATAAAAATTAACATGACCTTAAAGACGTTTATTGGTAAACAACACAACACACACTTAGCAAGCTTATGTTGTTACTGACGTTATTGAGTTTAAAGTATGTTGATTATTTGGAGGCTCTCTTTTCATGGTGGGCGATCCCGGGCACGCTGTTTTCAGTTGTCAAGACCAAATTGTCTGGCGTCCGCGATCACTTGCCCTTTATGTCTGAGGTTCCTTTCCTTTTCGAACCAGGATACTCGGATTCTAAGACTTTTCTAGTCGAATCATTGGTGCTATTATGCTCAATGTGGTCTGCTTAGCCGTCAGAATAAGTGTTTTGTAGAGCATGATTTGGTTCTTCGAGTCAGAAGTTGCACAAACCGAAGTAGGAGAAGTTTCTACGTCGGATCTACTGTGGAGTTTACCTTATAATAATAATAATAATAATAATAATAATAATAATAATAATAATAATAATAATAATAATAATAATGTATTATGGCGGTGCTACAGTCCAAGGTTAATCTGGGCCTAGCTTCTCAGCAACCACTCATGTTGTACGTGCTATTGTTCTCTCACGAGTGGAGGGGACCTATAGTTTAATGCCGACTCCGAACGGCGTAATTTAGAAGCTTTTTCTAGACAGTTATACTCCTTGTCAGTGAGTCGAAAGACGTGAAGCCGTGAACAATTTTTTTTGATTTTGATTCGAACCTAAGCTGTGAATTTCTAATGCGTATGGGTCGACGAACAAATCCACACGGCCACGGTGCCCACGAGTTTACCTTAATTACCTCAAATTTATAGCAGTCGATTGTGACGATTTCATTACATTTCATTTTTTCCCAGATGATACGCTACGAATCGCTTTTACCTCGCTCACTTGCTCAATACCGCCAAATTTTGTAATTGTTATTAGAAACACAGGACTTGCTCACGAATATTTATTTTTGCTTTTTGCATCAAAATAATGGCGGCGCTAAAATCCGAGATGTGCTTGGGTCTAGTTTCTCAGCAATCACTCGTGTTGTGAGTGATATTGTTCTCTCGAGTTGAGGGGGCCTACAGTCTAATGCCGACTCCGAACGACGAGATTGAGAAGGTTTTTCTAAACAGTTATACTCTTTGAGCATTGTTTGTGACTCGAAAGTGGTGGCGCCGTGCAAATTTTTTTTAAAAATTGTTGCTTGTTGGATTTGCTCCTGTGTAGGGGTGGCCACACATACCCACTAGAGTCCGACCGAAGGCCAGTTTCTTGGCCGAAGCCGAAGCCGAATGTTCTGTTGGACTCTATTTGGAACATACTTTGCAAGTTGTATTCGCATCATTTTTGCGAAATAACCTCAAATTGGATTTTAAGCTGACATTTTTTATGTTCTTTCTACCTGAAACCAGTACAACTAAATTGCATGCTTTTATACAGACCACTTAATAATTTACCAAGTTGCAAATGCAAAATCTTTTGATTTTAAAGCTGTTAACAGGCGCACTTTCAACAGAAATCTTAACATTCGGCTTCGGCAAAATCTTCGGCCTCATTTGGCCGAAGCCGAATGTTTTGCCGAAGGTGATATTTATAGTCGAAGGTGGCCGAAGCCGAAGCCGAAGCCGAATGTTCGGTCGGACTCTAATACCCACAATGACACGGCGCCTTTTGCATCAATAAAGATAATAAATTTATAGAAACACTTAAGTTTTTTTTAATTAAGTACTTTGTTTCAGAAATTGTCAGTATTTGCATTTGCATTTTTGTTTGGGTTGAAGCGACGGCATATTTTGTTAGCTCCCCTCGTAGAGGCTTCTACAACATCACGCTGAAATACACGACTATATCGATGTCCCAGTAGCTGGTTTGACTTAAAAAAGGATAGTGCCTTCCGTTTTTACACCTTCTCACCGCATTTTACTCCAGTAGCCGATTGAATATTCACACGACAGCACATGTCGTTCTCAAAATCTGAAGCAGATTTTAGACGGTTCGGTAATCTTGGAGCCGAAGTGCACGGTACATCGCGTATTTTTCAACATCGCACGACAAAAGCACATTGATATTTGGTTTACAGTCGATTTGCCAGGCTGTAAACCTCATACTGAAGAGGATCTAATACATTGGTACAACATACAACATACATACAACATTGGTCATGGATACCCGTTTTTGGATGGGGCATATGTCGTATGGTATGTTTAATTCTGCATATATGATCGGGTGCATGCCCCATACCAAAGCATCGCTGCAAATTTTAAAAAGGCTCTGATAGTAGAGCGTTCGGCTTTGTTCATATTAAGTAAACCATTTCAGCGGGTAGAGATAGGAATTTTTCGCTTTCGGCATACCTCTATCCGATGGTCGATATTTTCAATGACTCTGAGACATAATTGAGAATTACCTCATCCGTTAGCTCTTGAATTGTTCTTGACTTATTGACCCACACTTTTTCTTTTAAATGTCCCCAAAGAAAGAAGTCTAACGGTGTCAAATCACATGATCATGGCGGCCAATTAACATCGCCACGACGTGAGATAACACAGCGATTGAATTTCTCGCGGAAAAGAGCCATTGTTTCGTTGGCTGTGTGGCAAGTGGAACCATCCAGTTGGAAGCACATGTCTTCCAGGTTCATATCCTCAATTTCTGCCATAAGAAGTCCGTTATCATCTCGCGATAGCGAACACCATTCAGGGTAACTGCTTGGCGACCTCATTTTCGAAGAAGTACGGCCCGATGACGCCGCCAGCCCATAAACGAACTCGGCGAGCATGCACAGGTGTTTTCATATTTCCTACAGACCCGGTTTGCTGAAATTTGCACACAATTTTACCGATTGTGGACACATTTGGTCGATTATGCTGACCAAAAAAATCAAGTGCACAAAATGCATTTTGATTTGAACGCCCATTTTCATAAAAGGCTTCAACAATCTTAACGCGCTGCTCAATTGTGTACCTCAAACACTGAAACAAAGAAATGTCAAATTAAGTTGGGCAAAAAAACTTAACGTTAAGGTGTGACTCACAATTAGCATCGTGCATTATGGTTGGACCACCCTTTATATAAACATTGCTTGAAAAATAAATAATTTCAAATGTGTTCTGAACATGACAATCGCTTGAAAACGGAATGAAGTCTGTCCGAAGACATGTGCACTGATTAATTCAAGCTTCAGTTCTACATTTCTAAGACTACAAAATGGTCTGAACTAAAGATCGGTATCTGTCGCTTCTCATTCTATCATTGTTTTCTTCGTCTTTGCTTCTGTCTGAGATGGATCGTTGCTGCTTGACATGTTTTCAAATCGTTTGAAAGAATAAAACACAGTTTTTATTGATTGAGTGTTTGTAGTGAACTAGTTATATAAACTAGATGTGTAGAGAATTATACTTATGATTGAAGTGGATGAAATAGTGCACTGCAGAATGATCCCCCATTATATTTAGGATTTTAGTCGAGTTTTTGAGCGACTTATTTGATTTAGGCTGATTTAGCTTATGGAAATGGTTCCAAATTGTGGTAAGCCTAAGAACGAATCAAGAGCCCCTGGCTTCAAAATCAAAAAGTGATAGTCGATCTGCCGATCTTGCAGCTGCTGAAGTCTTAATAAGCTAATATTTTTTTCTTTACTAGACGTGGTTGGTGCTTGTCTTCACGGCTCTGGGTAAATAATCTTAACCAAAGTTTGGCTGTACTCAAAGTTACTTTATCTCGAAATTTCGGGGTTCAAAGACTCTTAGATTCAATTTTGATGCGAATGAGCCACTGACAATGCTCAGAGAGTATAACTATTATGTAAAGCTAGCATTTAGCTTATCGACCAGGACTCGGTTGAATTTCGCTGGACTGTTAAGATGATCGTTTCTTTGTTATTCAATTTGAGTACATAGTTGTTTCGTCGAACTTAAGTACGGCCAGATGGACTAGTCTCGCTTGTAGAATCTATATAAAAGTTTTTAAAGAATCTATAGATTCACAATAAATCTCTTAAATAAAAGCTCCTCGATTAGTTTTCGTAGCACATCCGTTTTCTTAGACACTATTCAAAATGCCTGGGATTGCATACCACTGTGCTTTAAGCCTAAGAACTAAGAAATAATGTATAAATTAACATACTTTAGACTCAACTAACTCACACTTGTAATAACAACAACAAAAGAATATACATATAATATATACATTCGAGAACGCTGCTTCTTGTTGGTATTTCCCTTACTTCATCCAATTAAGCTTGCTTTTAATTCTCCTATTAATGTTCAACAAATAATACAAATAAACCCTTAAAATTTACGATTATATTTTTTACTAATCTTCTATTTTATCTCTTTCCAAAAAAAATGTATTCATCATATAGAAACGAAGCCGGCCCAAAACAATTCCAACAACAAAGTGGCGCAGGATTCACAGCCTACGATACTATGGCAGTGTAATTTGTAAACTCGTATAGAGCATACAACACTACAGTAACATCCATAAAAGAAAAATTAAAAATTAAAAAAATCGACTACAATTTTAAAATAAAACATTAAAAAATTATGAATTATTATGAATATAATATTATTTAATTATTATTAATATAAAATTATGCATAGAAAGGACATTTTTGCTTATATATGCGTACAACACACAGTTTATACATATACAAAAAAATAAATATATATATATATATTTAACAAAAATTTAAAATGAACAAACAAGAATTATATAACCAACAGATACTGAACTTACAGTCAAACGAAAATATGTTTATTTCTAAAACAATTCAAACATGGGTTTACATAGGAATGCAATTTATCGTTTGTTTGTTTTTTTATGAGAAAAAAGCCCATTTGTTTTTTGGAAATGGAGACTAGATTTAAAATTATTAATTGCCATTTCTTTAACGCGTATTTGTTTCAATTTTAATCTCTAGATAAAGATATATTATTTTGGGTAAACATTGCGGAGTATTTTTTTTTATTCAAGAATGGTCCTTTAATTTCATTTGATTTGTGATTTGATAAGTTTTCTTTACCTATTAAAGGGGAGACGAAGTGATAATGTAGGATGTGCGAGGATAGAAACTCCCCTCTGAAGAAATGATTTTTTTTCTTTTTTACTTCTGTTTTATTCATAAATATACAACCTTTTAGTCATTTGTATTTTTAATTGTTGTCATATAAGTTATAAAATATAGAAAAGAAAAGAATGAAAAAAAAACAAAGTCAGCACAAATATCTTTTAGGTATGTTTTTGTATTATCCGAGAGCAAAATTATTGTCTAGTCCTTCAATCGATGAGGACTTTTGTAATATCTACTATTTAACTACATCAATGTGTATTTATATATATTTATCTAATCGTGTTTTTTTGTGTCATGTGTTGTTTAGGAATTTATATAACACAATCTATGATATTCTATCGAAAGTAATACAGATGATTTTTAGTAGCTTGCATCACAATATGATAAGTGTTTATGAAACAAGTGAGTTTTCTCACGTGGAAATAGTTTCATGAGAATTGTTGCCTCTCCATAAATAAGCAGTTTTTTTAAGTTAGACAAGCGATCCACGGAGCGGTGAAGGTCCCGGGCACGCTGGTTTTATTCATCAAGACCATGTTGTCTTGCATCCGCGATCGCTCGGTCTTTTTACGAAAAAACGGTTTTCCACGACCAACTGAGTCAGTTTACTCGATGACTCTTTACACTTTGGACTACAACCATATATATCGTTTAGCAGCTGGATCGATTTATAGACGATATTGCCTGCAGTGTTGACACCTGCTCGCCGAACAACCTTCTCCAGTACCATATTGAAGATGTCACAAGACAATCCTTGCCAAAATTCGGTGTGAATTTCAAACATTTCGGAAATCCTAGACTGCACGCTGGATTACGTATTATTTAGCATGACGCAACTCAACCGGATTTTTCCATTCACACATCGAAATTCAACAGTTGGCTGTTTGAAGGATCTTTAGAAAGATCTTCAATTTTGATAGCCATTTACCATTTACTGTTTTAGAAAAGGATATTTTAATACCAATCGAGGTTTACACGATTAACTGCTCGTTAATTTATTTAAGCCTACATATTTGGTATATATCACGATATCCTTGCATGCCTGTTTTTTACAAAAGCATCTAATCTGAACCTACAACGCGTTAAATTGCTTTTAAGTCGAAAAGAAATCCGGATTTTGGTCCTAACACTGTATTCACATATCTTCCTCTTCCAATCAGGATCATTGTTGAAGATTCAGTTCTTACAGTCCATTGGCTTTCCTAGAATCAAATTCATTACAACTCTCTTTGTTTAGCTGCTTTATTTTACATTTAAACTTAAAGAAAAATGGTGCATATAATCTAGTAAACTTATTGTATTGTGGTGTAAGTCTCTGAGCATGACTGTTAAAAATGAGATATATTGTATTTTTATATTTTTTTAATTCATTAACGGATCTTCCATAAATAATTTTGCACACATAACCCTACTGTTATTATTAGTTAAACATATTATTGAGTGATTAATTTTTTCGAAAGAGATACGAACATGTGAACCCTTTTTGTATTATACAATTACACAATTCATTTCTAAATTTAAAGAAAGAATGCAAAATTTTAAAGAGAGGGTTTTTTATTTACTTTTAGCTTTATTTTTGTAACTTGTAAGTTTCACAAGCAGACAAATGCTTTTATAATTTTTTTTATTATTTGTATTAATTTTGTATGAGTGATTTTGTTTTCTAGAGTTTGTGTATAATTTTAATAAACATATATATGATTTTTTTAAAAGAATTTATGTGTTTTCTTTTATTTCTTTTGTTTTAATTTTTATGAGTGGTGGAAATTTTATATGAAATAGTTTTTTTTGTTATTTATAGAAATATAAATAGTAAATCATATCTTAACGAATAATTCGTATTTCTCTTTGAAAAGTATTTTAATGCACAACGTAAACATATAGAGTAGAGAACAATCGGATGACTAAATGTATAGAAGCAGTTGGAATTCGTAACCCTTTACCTGAAAATGAGAAATAACTTCAGCTTTAAACCTATGCATCAAACGATGGGTGGTATCGAGAGAACAGCACCGTAAAAAAATCAGAAACTAACTTCTATAAAACTGCCAAAAAAACTATTTCCCGTCACATCGCTCCCTTTTGCCATTGACCCAAAATAACAATTAACTAATTAAAAGAATTAAAAAACAGAAACAAAATCATACTTTAATCCTCAAATACTTCATACATCAACGATGGAGTTTCTTTTTTCTTTTTTCAAAAGTTCTAATCGCGGCGGAACCAAGCGTTGACGATTCTCTTGACCGGAGAAAAGAGTTGCCAGGACCGGGCAGTCACAGAGAAGTATCGGAATATTCTCCACTTCTTCTTCGTCTAAAAGGCTTCTAAAGTCCTCCAGCCTGTTCGCTTATGAGGCAGGTGGAACAAGTAGTACAGCATGTTCGCCTATGAGGCAGTGTCCAGTAATGACAATCACCATGATGCTGATTTTTAATCCGTTGAGAGAGATCAGTTTTCTAGACCGTTTGGGATCTAGTTTAGGCCAGGTTGCTCTGGAGATGTGGCACTCCTTCACGGAGGCTGAAGTAACGCTGTCCTGTAAGAAACGCAGTGCTTTTAAAATGAATCCGTATAGCTGAATTATGACTGTTATCATGTCGATGTATCGCATAATTTTTCGAACAGTGTTTTACGTTAAAGAGATTCGCCCTAGAATGTCCTTTTCTGGACAAGGATTCATAGCAATATCCCCCTTCCAAATACTTCTTCATCCTAGTGGGAATCCTGGCGTAATAAGTTGCCGTATAGCTATGTACATAGCAGCATTTTTCCAATTTAGATAATAAATGCGATGGAATATAAAATTGCTCATTAAACTTCAAATTTAGTTAGTTACTTACGTTTTTTGCGAAGCTGATGCAAAGCATGATACTGATGCGATGCTGATCAATCAACAAAGCATCAACTAATCTCATGATGCTTATTTATTTGTAGTTTCCGCATCTGATTCGTAAAATGAGCTCAACTGAACGTTTGAAGTGTCAATATTTGCATTTGTGAACGTGACGCGAGGGTGATACCGTATCGATTAATAAATTCACCCTTTGGCAATTGACTGCAGATCTGTCTATATAATTCTGCAGCTGATCTGATCTGTAACAACAGCATTTATACTGCACCGTGTTATGTTATTTCTAAAAAAAATGTCATTTGATGTGCTTTTTATTAAATTATACTATTGAATTCAGTATTGGATTTCTCTTACACCAAACAGCTAGGGATTTTAAGACGTCAAGAGGAGACTTCGGTTCACAATTCAAGAATTTTCAATCATTTGATTTCTTGCATTGTTTACTGTAACATTTCCACCACTGAATGTTTATAACTTTGTATGTGTTTCTTATGATTTTAAGTGTTTCAGTTCTCCAGATGTACAAATATGTCAAAAGGGGACATTGCGTTGAAACAATTCCTAATTTAAGTTAAGATTGTGTTTTATTTACTTTAAACTACTCATCATTTGAAAATGGTTAGATTCCAATTTTATTGTTTCAATCAAATTATCCTTATAAGACTGATAAATGTGAAATGAATGAAATTATTGCTCATTGTAGCATGTGATTTTAATTTCTCTTAAGTTTCCTTTTTTTTCTTTGTAGTTCACTGTTGTGTTGTGTTTTTCTTTTGTCATGTTTTTTGTTACACTGCAAATCAAATCTCTTTCCAAAAAACCACCTTCTAATTAATATATAAGTTCAGAGTGAAGAAAAATCAACACCAAATCTTAGTTATGCAGAATTAAAATTAAAATAAGTTTACCAAACTTAACCACCTAACTACTAACGATCTTAAGAGTCTTTTGAAACAAAAAAACAGAAATTAAATAAAATAACGAATATTAATTTCAAATTTTATGCGCAAATTATGTGTAATTTAAACAAGATTCAATATCTATACAATATAGTAAAGTATATTTATACATATATAATCTGTACTGAACAATATAACAAGATAGATATACATGATCAGTCCGACGAGGACGAATTCAAAATGATACAAAAGCAATAGACCTTCAACCAATAAATTATACCACTTCAATACCCATTTAACATGTCACATACATATATCACACCAATTACCTACCTACCTACCTACATATAAAAACATGTTTAAGAGTAGTTGAAAAAATAAACATTAAGTAAATTATTATTCTTATAGTAAGTAACATACAAAATATACATAAAAAAAGCATATAATATACTTGATTGTAGTGTTGTGACTTGATTGCTTCATTTATATAGAATTGCTAAAACTTATGTACTTCAATTCTTAAATTAGTGTGAGTTTAAAACAAAATAAAGTACATAATACGAAATCAAAATCAAAAAAAGAAAGAAAATTTAAATTACTTACAAAAATTAAGACAAAAAAATCATATTTAAATACATACATTTTGAAAGAAGGAAACTTTCGGCACGTTCATTGATTTATTGTAGATGGAATGAAAAGCAGTAACGAACCATTCGTTGTTTGTGCTTATTTTTTGAAAAAAAAAATCCTTCTTTATCCATTCATCAAGAAATCAATTGATGAATCATACATTTTTTTTATTTACAAGTAAATGATACTACCTATGATGCATGTGAATATATTACACAACATATTTTGTACACGATATCAAGCAAAATTGATTAATTAAAAAAAAAAGTTTTGATTAAACATTAAATATAAGGAAATAAGGAAACAGAAAATTATATTCCACATCCATAGTAGATTTGGTTTATTTCTCTAGAAACAAATTTAATTTTCCTCCTTAATATATAACTTAAGATTTAATGAATTAATAATAAATACCAATCAATAAGAACCGAAGAAAAATATGAATAATTTTTGTATTGCAGAAAGACATTCGTTATAACAGAAATAACTAACAATTTATTATTATAGGGATTTAGTTTGTAATTTTTAAGATATTTTCAATGTCAGGAAATCGAATGGAAATTTAATAAAAGGAAAAACAAAATTATCGTCTTTGCTTTTAATTAATTATACAAAATATAATAAATATTAGAAGCTAATTAGCACTCAGATGTCTGGTAACAAAACAGCACAGATAAAGAGTTACAATAATTAAAATAAGTATTTGCACATCCTGTTTTCTTATGGCTTCTCATTAAAAAGCAGCACAAATCTTGATTTAAAACACAAAAAATAGACCAAAAAAAGTATTTGCACACTTCCGTTTTGTAAACAAGAAATAATAAAAATAAATAAACTTCAAGCTTAACTAATACTTGCGTGCAGCCCGTTTTCCGTCGATCATTGCTTGCAATATCCTCGCAATCGAATCGATAAGATTGTGAATCATTTTGTTTATTATTTATTTATTTATTATTCATTTATTTACTAATATATATCTTATCTATATCTTAACTGAAAGTGGTAAATGATATCGAGAATAGCGATTGGGTTTTCTTGCTCTGCAGTTCGTTATGTTATGCCGAAATATCCGACAAATAGTACATCCTTAAACCATTCCGAATGTTCTTCATTCTACAAACATTTATGGCTGGTCAGTAAGTAGAAAATCGTTTAGTTTCGAGATATATAGGAAAAAAAGATTAGAGTTTGCAAAAACTTATATTGCAAAGCCCATGGAATTTTCGAGAAGTGTTTGTTTTCCGATCAGAGTTAGTTTAACATTTTTGGATCCCATGACAAAAGATTTGTGTATCCATGCCATAGAGTGAGAGTTTTAAGTGTAACTGTTGCTGCTACCTATCGTTTAAGAAAATCCAAGAAAAAAGCTTCAGAAATATGTTCAGCGCACTGGTTGGTGTGTGGTTTTACACTCCACCAACGCTGATCTTTGTACAAATTGTGGTTACTTTAAACTCTTTCCCTATTCGACTATGAAAGCCGAGGCAATATCTTTAATGGTAGCTTGACTGTCCACAAACGGCTTACACGGCCTACCTTGTGGGTTGTGACCTGATTTGAAGGCAAGATTACCGCATAGCAAGGATTTTCATTGGAAAATACTAGCGTAATCTGCAAGTCTTAAGGCTTCAGATATGTTCAAGGCCTCGAGGCATACATCTGCACAGAACCCGCAGTTCATATCACCTCTAAATTGAAGCTAATACGCTCTCTTTCTAATGTTCCTCTTGTTCCTCTTTAATGGCTGAAACACAGTAGTGCGTTGCGCTAGCCGAATTCATGTTACGGAGGGTGTGCGTTGACGCACTGCGTTAATTAGTTGTTCCCTCTCTCTCTCAAATACCAGATGAAAAATATTCCGTCAGCTGTTTTCAATTCTAATCTAAGAAGCATGGACATTGTCAAAAGCGGATGAGGTTGCTCTTGGCTTCTTTGAGAGGAAAATTCTTTGGGTGATTTTCGGTCCCATCAGCATAGAGGGTGAGTGGAGGAGAAAATATAACAACGAACTGTACAAGCTGTTCAGCGACATAGACTTTGCCAGAAGGGTGAAGATCCAACGAACAGGTACGCGATATTGGACTAAGCAAAGTAAAAAAAAAGGCTAAACTACAAATTTGATCACGTCTCGGAACAACGACGCATTCTCCTTGGATGCGAATTGGAACCATTTTTAAATTAAAGATCGTGCATATTACTCTTCAAAATTATTCACAAGAAACAGCCAAATTATCTTTCTGAAAAGATCACTTTCTGTCGATCGAGTCGTAATATTACATTAAAACCCTCTATTCATACTTGTTTAACATCACGCTGGCACTTCTTTATTCATGCTCCGCATCTCCGGAATCACCTATCTTCGCAGATACGGTCTAAGACCGAGTTTAGACAATTTTGTACCGCTTGTTTTTCCTATTTCTTCTGCTCGAACTGAAATAATTCCCAAAAATGTTTATATTTTTTCTTTATCTATGCGTCTGTGCGCTATCATATTAAATTTTAAAATTGCAAATCTATTCCTTTTTAATAACAATTGAAATAATTTTGATATCAATTAAATTCTAGCATTTCACTTAAAATCGAATCTTATTTTATATAATGTTCCTGTACTAGTAAAAGAACATAATATTCTTAATGTACAGAGATTAAAATCAATAAATGAAAATGCAAAAGTGAAAATGAAAATGAACCTTCAGATTGCACACGTATGTTGTGTGCAAATTGCTCTGAAGCTCATCCCTCCTCATCCAAAACTTGCCCTAAATACCTTCAAAGCAAAGATATATTAGCAATCAAAACTCGGAAAATTTTAACGCTTATACAGCCAACAACACCCTAACCAACCGATTTTAAAAACACAAGCATACGCTTCTGTAGCTAAAGTAGCCCCAAAGAGCTCTAAGGAAGCTTCCCACACTTCGAAAACAGCAAACAAACCTAAAACAACAGCAACAACCAACAACAACTATACTCCAAACACGCCCACAAATAAGAACAAAACAACAAGAACAAACAACTGAACAAAAAGATTCGCCACCAAAACTCTCAAAAACGAATGAGCCTCAACACCCAGCCTCTTCTTCTTCCTCACTGCCACAATTTTAACTCATAAAAACACATCCAACCCTCCACTTTCATCAACACCAAAAACTACCTCAACACAAGCAAAACAACTTAACAAAACAAACTCAACAAATCATTCCAACAGTATTTCAAAATCACCAGTCTCAATACTATCAAACAAATTAATACAAGAAGATTCCTATTTTATGATTACATCTGATACAGATGAGAATGACCAATAATACACTTTATTAACAGAAGGCCGTGGACGACACTGGAGGGAGAGGAAGCAGGGTCTTCAGGCGGTCAGCCACCTAGCTTTCTCACCGGCCAGAGAAGCTCACGGCCAACAATAATTAATCAACAACATAATTTACCAACAAAAAACAAACTTTACACAAATAATCAACCAAACTACTACCGTTAACAAAGAACTTAATATAAAAATCCTCCAATGGAATATCCAAGGATATTACAACAACCTTACACACTTGGAGATCGTGGTTCAAAAATATAATCCCGAAATCATAGCACTACAAGAAACTAAAGTTCTACAAGAAAAGGCACCAGCAAAATACAAAAACTACACAGCCTATTTCATTAAAACCGCATGAGAGAAACAAGGACGGAATTGCAATTCTCATAAAATCCAATATACCACACACATACACTAGCTGTCCAAATGTACCAATACTTATCCAAACTCTAAAGATCAGCCTAACTCAACCATTAACGATACAAAATATGACTTTAATGCCAACAACACATTGTGGGGTTCACCATATACTAATTATGCAGGAAGAATTGTTGCTGAATGGCTACAAAATTCTGACATGGTTTTGTTAAGCGACGGGTCTGCAACACACTTTTCCACAAAAAACTCTCTCACTGCAATCAACCTATCCATTGCGTCACCATCAATAGCAAGCAAGGTTACTTGGAAAACCCACAAAGATTTAGAAGGTGACCACTTCCCCATTCTTATAGATACAGGATCTTCTTACACCCTCATAAAAAAATTTCAATCCCGTTTTGTCGAACAAAAAGGTAACTAGTCCAAATTTTCAAAAAATGCTAGTCAAATCTCCGAGGATATACCCATTTCTCAAAACGTAAACAAAGAAGCAGCAAACCTAAGAAAAATAATACGACAATCAGCCGCCACTTCCATTCCTTCTTCTCATCCACCCTCTAAAGACAAACAACCTATTTGGTTTAATTCTCAAATAAAAACATGAACATCCAAAAAAGATGCGCTTTCCAAAAGCTAAAAAATAATCCCACTAATGCTAACATTATTGCATATAGACGACTGGATGCAAAAACTAAAAAAATGGTCCGCGAAGCAAAAAGCAACGCCTGGATAAATTTTCTGAATTCTATTAATCCAACCATGGATACAAACATTTGCTGTAATAATTGGACGACCTATTCAGAATGTTACCGCTGCGCTTGAAAAATTCTCTAAGAACTTTGAAAATATAAATATGTCTTAAGGGAAGAATGTATAAGTCTTTGAAAAGCGGCCAACAATGAGTTAAGCGATTTTTAGAGCAGATTATTCTAATTAGACATTTTTTTAAATAGAGGATCAAAAGTGTTGTCATAAGCCCCTCCCCAACTTGTAATACCATATTGCAGTTTTGAGTTAGCCAGTGCATAATATATCATAGTTAGTGTTTGCTTAGAACAGTATGGCTTTAAGAGATACAATTTTCGTATTACCTGCATCATATTCGATTTTGTAGCTTGTATATGTGCTTTCCAATTTAAGTTTGAATCAATTAAAACACCCAAATACCTGTATTCACTAACGGATTCAATTTTAAAACACTTATATGAACATGGAAGTGCATCATTATAGTTTGCCAGACCACAACTATGAACTGGTAAACCAAACCGAAACCATTCAAGAACAACTCCTCTAAATCCTGATGCATACAATTTATCTAAAAGCAAACCATGATCTACTAAATCAAAAGCTTTAGACATATCGATGAACAGCGCCATAGTAGGTTTGGAACAATTAAAACCCTCATACAGTTTACAACACAACATTAAAATCGCGTCTTCAGTGGATTTCTTTGATCTAAAACCAAACTGATTGTTTGAGAAAAATTGTTGATGTTCTAAAAATGAAATCATGCGAGCTTTCACAAGTTTCTCAAACAGTTTGGAAAAGGTCGGAAGAGAGAAATGGGACGGTAATTATTTATATCTCTATGATCTCCTTTTTTGAAAAGAGGTATAACTTCTGCACACTTTAACGATTGTGGAAAACATCCGTTATATACACTCAGATTAAATAGGTAGCATAGAATGTCCGTTATATTAAATACTATTTTCTTTAAGAGTATGTTGGTAATACCATCACTTGTACATGAACTTTTATTTTTTAGTGACATTATAAGATTGAAGACTTCTTGAGAAGTAATAGGGATAAAAACGAAGCTGTTTGGTTGTACTATATCCGCAATCACTGAATAAGAACTACAGGTTCAAGTGTTATTCCATTCCATGGAAGGTTTTAAGTTATCTGAGATTTCAATGAAGTATTCATTAAAAGTATTAGCAATACTACCAGACTCAAATAAAGTAACTCCATTGACTTCCAAAACATCTATTGATTTCAACTCTCGATTTTTACCTAATATTTCATCAACAATTCTCCATTCTTCTTTGCTATCACCTTTCGCATTTTTGAGTATAATAGTTATTTTATAATAACTATTATATAATATATTTATAATAGTTACTTTTGAGTATAATAGTTATTACGCGAATCAACTACTTCTTTATCAACGTCCTTACATAACCTGTGATAGTATTTCATTAGCCTTAAGTTGTTGTGGTGTTTTCTACATTTTGATGAAAATTTCTTCTTTTTTCAAGTTTTTGTAGTAATTTAAAAGTCATCCACGGTTTTATAGGCTTATACTTCCTATTTCCAGACTTATGTGAAGACACTGAAGTGCAGCTATCTATATGTTTTTTTAAGACGGAGATAAATACGTCATAAGCAACTGAGACGTATTTTTCTGAATAGACAGATTCCCAGAATTCATATTTGAGACATTCATTCAACAAGGTATAGTTTGTTCGAAGAATTTGACGCTGTTGGCTCTGAGCATTCATGGGGTTAGTGACCTGATTTGTGCTTAAAACTAGCATATGATGATCAGTAATTCTGCAGTCATCAACACTACAATAAAACAAACTCTTGTATTTCTTGTGCAATCGCATGAATATATGGTCAATACAAGTTTTCGTTACATTATATATACGAGTTGGCTCATTAATAATGCTCTTGAGACCAAATGAAGACATTAAGAGCAAGTAGTTTTCAGAATCCTTATCAAATTTTAAAATGTTTATATTTATATCGCCTATTACGATGAGATTCTTGGTTTTAATTTTGTTTAGAATTTGACTAAATTCTTCGATAAAGACATCTTTACAAAATTCATGCAATCTGTATATGCAAAGTATCAAATACTTTTCGTTACCATAAGTAAGTGATAACTTTACTATATCCGCACTAGGAACATTAAGTACGGAACAATCACACATAAAACCACTTTTGACATACACTGCCACACCACCTGCTGCGTAAGAGTCATTACATTTGGCATAGAGTGAATAGCCCGGAATATTATACAAATCCAGTTCATTACTATAGATCCAAATCTCACTTAAAACAACAATTATTAGTAAATTAGATAGAGACTCGATGTGTGCTAACAATGAATCAAAATTTTTCCTTAAGCTACGAATATTTTGATGTAAACAAAAAACATGAAAGTCATTGACAGGCGAGGAAGGGGTGCTGTTTATGCGATGAGAAGAGGGGATAGAGCTATTTACGTTAATAGAAATCATAATTTATCCAAATCTGCAATAGAATTTATCTTAATTCGATTATCTCCTTCCTACATTCGCATGTAAACAGACCCATTAAATATTTGTAACCTTTGGAGTTTTTAAATTCAGTGGCAGCCTTCATCAGTTGACGTGTGTAATATGATCTGCTTTCATTAACATACATCCTCTGCGACACAGCGTTCTTGTTGATAATAGTTGTCATCAGTTCTGTTTTCTTTTCCTTTTTCGCCTTCAGTATACGCTCTTTGCAAGAGCGTGAGACGAGTTTTACTGTGAGAATATTGATTTTCTTCGTTGAGCCGCTTATTGGTTTTGTTGTTATTTTTTTTCATATGACAGAAGTCAATGTCTCTTTCGTTAACATCAACATGCAGACCTTCACGCAGAACTTTGAGAGCAATATCGGTATCAGAGATGTTGGGTGTGTAAGGAACGTTGAAAACTTCAATTGTGTTAGCTAGCAGTTGTTGTTCTAGCCGATTTACGGTGTTCTCCAACGAAGTAATTCTTTCTTCATATATTTTATTTTTGTTGAGAAGAGCCTCTATTTGAAGTTTCTGCAATTCCTTCATATCCAATATGTCTCTCCAAATGATGTCCAAAGTCGGTGCTATTGTGACTTCAGTGTTATTTAAAGCGTTCTCCGTGGGTGATGCAAGTGAATTTTCCCGTAGATTCGCAATAGTTTTCGATGATACACCGGAACAAGATGGAACTGAGGTACCCGAAAGAGATCCACGGCGGTGAACCATACAGCTGGTGCAGCGAAAATGCTTGTTGTTTTTCTTCATGTATTCTAGGTCACTAGCCTCTAATTTTGCACATGAAGCGTGAAGAAAAGATTGGCAATCAGAACAAATAACTTTAATTTCCGATCGATCAACTTTTTTTTTGCAAACTTTGCACGACATTTTGAGTAAAAAAAAAAAGGCAAGATCAAAATCCAATTACGTGTATACCCCACTACAACACAACTGAGAATATCAAGAGTTGAAACAAAAGTTAGATCAAAATATTAGAAGTAAGAGAGTCTAAACTATATCTTGAGTAAACAGCCAATTTTTTACGCGCTTTAGAAAACATTTGGACATGTTGAGCACATCTGATTTCTTCCGGGAGGGCATTAATAAACGATTACAAACAACTGAATAAGAATTCTTATAAGCGGTGGTTCGATAGCTTAGCACTTGTAACATATTAAGCGAGTTATTACGTAGGTTATAGTTTGAGATTATACGAAAGTTTCGGTTACCAGACTTCATAAAGAATGCTTTTAGAACCTTAAAACAGTATAAGTGACGAACAGGAAGTAATTGACAAAACAAAGGAAAACTAGGATAACTACCAGGTTTACGACAAATCTTTCGGACAACATTCTTTTGCAAGACAAGCAATGGCTGAACTTTGTTTTGGTAGCCATCTTCCCAGCAATTTATACCGTATTGAAGCTTAGAATTAAAAATTCCATAATAAATTGTAGTTAGGAGCTTAGTCGAACATATATTACGGAGGTAATAGAAATGCCTAAGTGTGGAGATAAGGTACTTTTTCAATGCAGTAGCGTGGGATAAAAATTTCATATTAGAGTCAAGTAAGAGTCCAAGGTACATAAATTCATCTATATTCTCTATCAAAAAACAATCATCACTACAATTTTCACTAGTACAAAATAATTGACCAGACACATAGGTTGCACATTTACATTGCTACAATTTGAATTTTTTGCAATTCGGTGCATGAAAATGTACATCCGGTTTTTGATTACTGGACGAAGATAAATTAAAAAACATTAATTTCGTCTTAGGACTTATTACAAGTTTGTGTTCAGCGAACCATTGTCTTAGAGTATGTACATCGCAATTTATGTCAGCATAAACATCTAAAGGACTGTTGACGCCATACGACAACCCAACAAGCCTTTAGATTGAGGTGGAAGAGAGAGTTAATATAGATTAAGAACAGAATGGGACCCAGGACTGAACCTTGTGGTACTCCAAGCCTGATTAATTGCACATCACTTCTCGTCTCATTCAACTTTACTCTCTGTGTTCTATTATTCAGATATGTGTTAAACCATTCGAGCATGAAACCACGCACACCTGCATTTTCCAGTTTACTCAACAGAATTTTATGGTCAACCATGTCGAAGGCTTTGGTTATATCAATGAATAACACAGCTGTACATTTTCTTTTGTCAAGGTTGCTTATTATCTGAGAGCAAAACTCTAGAAGTGCGTCCTCGGTGGATTCGCCCTTTTGAAATCCAAATTGAGAAGAATGAAAGAACATCGTCTTGTCTAAGAAGTTTACTAACCTAATTTTGATAAGTTTTTCCAAAATTTTACTTATGGTTGGCAGAAGAGATATCGGCCTATAATTTCCTATTTCAGTTGGAGAGTAATTTCCTATTTCAGTTCCGCCATTACAAAAACTACTAGACACCACTATTCCTCCAAAAAAAATTTGCACAATACCTAATTTATAACAGCTTTATAGGCATAGTTCCCCGGCGCCATTTATTCCGGATGATACAAACTAATTTGTATTATTACCTGTGATAAAATAAAAATAAATAAAATGTAATACCCCGTTGACGGACCTTTTTCTATTCGGTATATATCGGTATTGAATCAACAAATTTCTTTGTATAGTCAACCGTAATATTTTGCCATTCCGGGTGAAGTATTTGTTTTAATAGATTTTTTATTGAAATTTTATGTTTTCGAATACGATTACATGCTCAATCGGATTGATTGATTCCGCCGATTCCGGGGGAGTTGGGAGAGTATGTGCAATGTTGTGTGTGATCCACATTCGTACATTGTGTGCCGTATGTTTAGGATCATATGCTGGAAGAAGGAACTTCTGTTTAATTCCAACTGAACGACAAGAGAAGGGACTCAAATTGTAAGAACAGTAAAAGAAAAAACACATCATCATTGGAGCTGGCAGCACAGATGAAAAGTGATTTTAATAAATATATTCACCCCAAAACCATTCGAAGTGTTCTTCATCATACTGGTTACAAAGCACGGGTTGCAAGAAGAAAACCATCCATCAGTATGGCCAATTCAATTCAACTGTGTGAAAACGTTTGTCCCCCTAATTAATGTATTTTTTGTTATTTTTCAATAAACATTTTTTTTTTGATTTTCTGTGTTTTATGATATTAAAAGCTTAAGAATAAATAAATTAAATAAAATAAATAAAAAGTAATGGTTTTGTTTTGTTTGATCGCTGCGTATACTTCGAAAATAGCACTGTGTGAATACTTTTGTCCATCACAGTACATAAGTGTTGGAATAACATGTGTAGATCTCCCTCTCTTTGTGGCGAATTGATCTTTTCCATTAGCAAATAACAGATATGTATGTTCAAAAAATGTTTTCAACGCCTACTTACCGAGTGTACCGTTAAGAGAAGTGGAAAAAAGAGTTGGGCATTGGGTATTGGGTTGGGCGCCGTGGCGTAGTTCTCGATGTTCTCGGTTCGATTCCCGAAAAAAAAACACCAAACATTTTTTCACGGCTCCACTTCTTTTGAGTCACTGACAATGCTCAAAGAGTATAACTGTCTAGAAAAAGCTTCTCAACCTCACCGCTCGGAGTCGGCATTAAACTGTAGGTCCACTTCACTTGTGAGAGAACAATAGCACGCACAACATGAGTGGTTGCTGAGAAGCTAGGCCCAGGTCCACCTCGGACTGTAGCGCTGCTATTATTATTATATTATTAAAAAACCCAACTATTGTCGATGAAATACAGTAGTACTCCACCCAGTTTTGAAGAAACCGGCACACTAATCCGAAGTAACAATATCGCAGACTCAAATTCTTCGAAAAATGCGACAAAAAAAGGAAAATTTACTCCGGATCCGCTCAAAAATGTTTGAAGATGATCTTATGCCCGACGACTTATTTTAGTTTAATACTTCTCTATCGCAAGAACAGCGATCCCTCTCTTCGGCAAATAATAATAAAATATAGTTTTCACATCGGCAGCATTGTGGTATGTATGAATCCATCCAACATAGGCAATGGTAGACAACAATTTCGCCCCACACACATTATCGGAATCACGGTTGCAATTACCAAACTAAAGTCTAGTAAGACAGCTAATGCGATGCATTGCCTGATTAACCGGATAGTCGGATGTACTTGTACGTATGCCCGACGAATGGAATCTCCGGCTCATTCGCCTAATCCTAAAGAAAGAAGACCTCTTAAAAGTGCTGACTATAGCGGCATTACTCCTTAGCACCGCGTATAAGATATTATTTGCCGTGTTGTGTAGTCGTCGGAAACTCTTCCTGTGAAGCGAAGTTTCAAATCGATACCCACGAAAAAAAAATGAAGTATTTGTGTTATTTTTTTATTCAATTTTTATTATTATGTTATTTGTCAAACCGTTTTGTTTTGGTATTAGAAAATAAAAAAATCTTTTCAAAACATCAACAATTTTCAAAATCGGAGGTCTGGAACCAATTTTTTTAATCTTTTAATATGTCACCACATAGGTGTACACTTTCTTTTGACACTCAAAATATAATCGATGGAATATATCGATGTTGTCGAGCTCTGGCTACAGAAAGTCGGTTAACATCGCTCTATACCTAAGACCGTTGACGGTAAAGGTGTCTCCTTCCTCATTTCGAAACAAATAAGATCCGATGATGCCGCCATGCTGTGAACCGCACCAAACAGTCAACCTTTGTGCATTGATGCTTGGTCGAACACTTGTCGATTGTGTTTGCTTGTTCACAGCCGCTGAGCCAAAAATTAACGGATCTCCCACTTAGCAAATTCACGGCGTTGGCTATGTTCATCTGGCTTCAATTCTTGCGCTAAGGGCATACCTACAATGCAGTAGGTGCGTTGTAGTAGCAGAGGTTACAAATTTTACGGGCAGATATTATTTTCCGCTTAAGCTGTGGCATTGCTTTGTTGCTTGCTATGATCTCTAGCAGAAATATGCTAAAATGATCAGTGAGACGAAAGGAGATACTAATATTTAGTATGTCATACCAACTATTCTCTTTTCCGATCTTGAATTTACTGAAAGGGAGATGATACCCTCCATAAATTCCTATCGGGAATGAGAGTTTGAAGGCTGGTGTAGTCAAAGTTTTCTTGTAGGAGTTCTATTGTCGTTAGGTTGGGTGGCCTAGGCCTCAACAAATAAACCTCTCCAACTAGTATGATCTTTTGCTACATTTCGCCAATTATGGACGCCAAGTTGATTGAGGTACCTCTACACTTGGGTCCTCTGTTGTCCCACTGATTTAGAATCGAAGATTATTCGGACCGAAGCTAAGTTTTCCCTGTGTTCTACATTTCGTAGCCATCTTAGGCGTTGAAACCGTAGACGTCTGGCTAGACTCATGTCGCTGTACAGCCCATATAGTTCATGGTTGAATCTTCTTTTCCAAATGCCATCAACACAGACAGAGCCAAAGATCGCACGCAGAAATTTTCTCTCGAAAAGATCAAAAGCTTCTTCATCCGTTTTCGATATTATCCATGCCTTTGTGCAGTAAAGCAGGACGGAGATGATCAATATCTTAAACAAAGTCAGCTTGGTTTTGACAGTGGACTCTATCACCCAAAAAATTAGCGGTTGTCTAGAGTTATTCTGTGTTTGATCTCAGTACTAGTGTGTTTGTATTATTTACCGAGGAATCGAGGTAGACGAAACCCTCTACCTCGAAGTTGTAGTTCCCTAGTGTGACGTTTTTGGCCAAGTCGTCAATGTAATGTGTCATTTCTCGATGACAGCAAATACTTTTTGGTACTAGACTGGTAGTCTAGTATCCCGCACGAAATTGGTTAATCGTAGCCCATAGTTGTGAACAAACATACGTACATAGATATAGTCCCTTAGCAAGTATGCTTGTAAATCCACCCACCATAACACTTTTTTTTGCCTAATTTACCGCCATATGCATTTTTACCGCTTCAGTTTCAATGCCAGCAAACACCTCATTGAAGTCTCGCTGAGTTCGCCCAATCGCATTAATGTCGTTCACGTATGCCAGCAGTTATACGGACTTTTGGAATATCGTGCCTCTAGTGTTAGCCAATGAGTTCTGCACGATGTTGAAAAAAGTCACACGACAGCAAGTCGCCTTGTCTAAATCCTTTTTTTAACATTGAACGCCTCGGTAATTTCATTACCGACCTTGATGGAAAGCTGTCCAAAGCCATCCTGTTAAGTTTGACAAATTTCTATGTACCCTGCCATATGCGGCCTTGGAATCGACGAATCTTTTCCAAGATCTGCCGCTGTGTGAAGATCTGGTTTACTCTGGACTTTCCAGGCCTGAAGCCACACTGAAAAGGGCCTATTAGAATGGTGACGAAAAATTTCAGGTGTTGACGCAGAATACCAGAAAAGATCTTCTGCGTGATGTTAAGAAGAATACTTAGCGCAGTCAATGGGGTCTCTTTGCTTGTGGATCGGACAAACGATACTGATATTCCACACATTAGGCATACTTTCCTCCAACTATATCGTACAGATGGGTTAGTGGATGCGCCCAACAATATTATATCCAGCTGCTTTAAAGATTTCACCAGGCAGACCTTCTGCTGAAATATTTTGATTTCGTCATTTTCATCTGTTACTCTCCGTTGTGTTGATTGGGACATTCTGGTTGAAAGGCGCTATTTGCGTCTTCATCGCCGTTTAAAATTAATAATAATAATTGCGGCGCTAAAGTCCGGGGTGGATTGTGGCCTAGCTTCTCAGCGACCACTCGTGTTTTGCCTGGTATTGTTCTCTCACAAGTGGAGGGGACCTACATTTAATTGCCGACTCCGAATGACAAGATTGAGAAGCATTTTCTAGACAGTTATACTGTTTCAGCATTGACAGTAACTAGAAAAAGATGAAGCCGCGAACAATTTTGTTTTGAAAAGATGTTGCTATTTCTACCATAGCACCTCGCAAATCCTCGATCGCGCACTTCTCGTGTTCTTTCTATTTCTTCCTAAGAAGGCCTTGTAGGCTTCTTGCTTGCCTGCTGAGTTTAGAAACGTTAATCATTAACGCAGTGATGGAGCATCATAAAATTATGTGTAAATGAGCGTTTGACGTTTGAATGTGAAGTCAATATTTGCGTTTATGAACGTAATACAAGGGTGATGCTGCATAGATGCCGGAGTGATGCGTTTCTGAATTCACCCAAAGAGACCATGTTGTATAGTCTCTCAGTACGGGAAGGTGCTCACCTGAAGAGGCTGTGAGAATGGCTTCTGTATACGCAATCGTCCTGCATCCTGCCCCTTACAGCAGTAGTAGTTCGCTCACCACTAAATTGAGGGGGAAAGATAGAACTTACCTATAGAATTACTAAATTATTAATGAAAAAGAATGGGAAATGCGATTGACTTCCGTAATGTTGTATCTTCCGAAATTATTTTAGAAAAAGGAAAAAGGGAAGCCTATGTATATTTGCTTTACTTTCCAAAAGAGGAGGGTAGAAATATATAAAAAAAAAAAAAAAAAAAAAAAAGATCCTGGAAGAATTTTTTCACTCATTTTTGCGCAGGCTTGGGATTTATGCACCTGAGACAATCCGTCTCTTTTCTATTTACTGCAGCGACAAAATCAGTCACTCAAATTCTAAGCATTGACAAGATCTCAGCTTACCTATCAAATCCTTTCAATTAAAAATGTTCACTTTGTACGTTCGAATGTATTTACTTTCGATCTTGTATTACATGCGTATGCAGATTACATTAGTGTTTTCTTTATACAATTTATTGCGATTGGAAAATTTATGAAATAATCATAAACCTAAATTGTTAGACTACTATAAATTTTTAGTCTGTCCACTGACAGACACACTAAAAAGGGAGCACCACCAAAGCCTTTTTTTTCAAAATTTGTATCATGAATGAAAAATACAAAAAAAGTTATTCCAAAAAACGAACAAAAGAAATGTGGTCATTTGTATTCTGTTATTAAATATATATGTATAAAACATAACAAAATGTATTGATATCTTTCAAAATAAAGATCTACATGTTGTAAAGGTTGTTCTTTTTTTTTGTTTTTTGCTTTTGAGTAGGGAAAACACATTTTCTGGATACATGGATCTATTGAGATATTTTATTTTTCATACGGCCTCTGCCGTTTGATTTCCTTTTTTTTATACAATAAACCTCTTTTGTTCTTTGATAAACATTAAATATATATATTTTTTCTTGTTATAAATATCTAAAGTGAACGTTTTCAGTTTCTTTTTTCTATTAAAATTTAATTCATATTCTCCTTTTTAAACTAAGCATCCATTTTGAAAAGGAAAAAAGGTGTGTACAAATTTAAAGACTCTTCAAGATTGTTTCGAAAAACCAAACAAAAAAATAAAATTATCTCTCGTTTTTTCGCATATCATTTATATATTTTTTTATTTATTTTCTTTTGTCTCTGGCTTGCGTGTGTCGAAATATTAAAAATATATATTTAGATTTTTTTTTGTTTTTCTTTTGTTAGTTTTTTTTTTGTACTGGCCAGAGAGAAACAATAACTTTATCGAAAGAAGTTTTTAATTTTGTTTGTCATACAAAATGTTGGCGCGTGTCGCTCGAGTTTTGTATGTGTGTACAGTTCAAACAAACATTTTAAAAAGTAACATAGAAAGAGGAAGGTTTGTTTAAAGTAAAATATTAGATGTTTAATTTTATGCCGCAATGAGCTGAAAGAGAAACAAGCAAAATAGTGTATTCGTTTTTGTTACTAGTAAGTTTTTTTTGTTGGTTTTCTTACCGCTTTTACAGTGGACTTGATAAAATCTTTCTTCTCGGTTAGATCAAAGTCTGGATATTTTGCGTACACTTGTTTGCATACTGTTTTCATTGTGATTTCCTCCAAATTGGCTTTATCTAGAATTTCCTTAACATAACTCTTAATTTGTTCATCCTGGAAAATAGAAAAAACAATCAAATAAAGCGAGTAGTTCTTGATTGGGTGGCGCTACAGCCTGATGTAGACTTGGGTCTATCCTGTTGTGCTTGCTATTATTCTCTCATTAGAGGAAGAAGAGATGGCTAAGTTAGAGAAGCTTTGCATGTCAGTTATACTGTCTGATTACACCCCCTCCCAAACTAAACTTCACAGCCAATTAAAACATAGGAAAACTTGCCCAGATTATAATTTGGCAACAACCGATGTCGCAAAAATAACAGGGATCATCACTGATCCCTAACACTAACACTGGCTAGAGCCAGACGAGGAGCTGATTGGAGCAATTGACGTCAATATGTAAGAGCTGTAGATGACACTAGATGAGGATGGCGTCTTAGAGCCATTATCCATACGATGATTGAACCTTATCAATTATTTCAGGGTACCCATATTACGTTTGTCAATTATTAATTTTGTTGATAGATATAATAGCTATTGTGAATGAAAAGATTGTTTATTATTGGTATTGTGGTTGACAACACCATTGACTTATCAACTATTTTATCAACGGCAAATTCGTGGTTGATAAAAGTACAAACATATAAATTTTGTATTTTGTATTAAAAGATGTATTTGATACAACAGTTTTTGGTACATACATACAAATACGAAATTAAATAGCTGCAGCTATTTCGAAAATCAGGATATTTCACTTTTAATCGCATAACGTACACACAGTGAAGTACATTTTTATATTCGCCGTTTACAACAGAAAAAGCCCAGTTTGGAAATCAGGACTTCGAGGATTCTCCGTCTGTATTCAAAGAGACATTTTTGGGAAGTTAATAGCATCGAATAAGGAACTATACAACAAATAGGGTTCAAACAAAGATTCATGAATGGCGATCCTACACTAGATCCTACGGCCACAAGTTTCTCTATTAATTAAGTGAGCCAGATTAAAGTTATAATCCTAATTCATCATCAGATTAATGTAATCTTAATCTTACACAGAAAACAGGAGTAAGTACATTGCCTCACAAATAATATTTCGCATTCATTTGCATCATGAACTATATTAAACTGGACAACAGACAAAATCCTTACAGGAAACGTCACTTTTCCCGTAAATTGTTCAAACCATTCACAATGGTACAAAATTTAATAACCGTCAATCGTAATATCAATATTATTAATGATTAATAAAATGTATCAATGATCAATTATCAACCAATTGACAATCATAATAAGATTGTTAGTGATCAGGGAGTAAGGTGGTCCATTATCGGATCGGAGGAGGGATACCGTTCTACTTTTATCATAGTCCTTGACTATATTATTAAAGAAAGGTTAGGCTAGGTCGACCAACTTGGTGTGTGCAGTTGGAGACAGCTGGAAAAATATAGTCCTAGTTGAAAAGGCTTATTGGTTGGGTACCAGGTCCACCACAGACGGCCACAAGACGGCGTGGGATGACTGCCATGAATGCAACTTAGGCCCCGATTGGGTCGATTGTGACGTCACTAACCGGTAGTTGAATTACCAGTTCCTCGCTAACTAGCCCCTCACCTTTATAACTTCATACGCTACAATCTATCTTACCTGCCTATAGCTCTAGCGGTGGAAATACACGCGTATACTTTGTCGTTGAGCTTCTACTAAAGCTGTCAAAAGCCCTTCAAACTTTTCTTAAGAAATATCAGAATTGTAGCCACCAGTGTGAAATTAGAAACTCAACAAATATATTTGATTCTTTTCATCTTACCGTTGGAAAAGATGGTTTTCCCTTCTTTGTTAAGGGCTCATCCTCCGATTCATCCTTATCGTCCTCTTCCCCAGAAGAATCTTTCTTCGATTTCCTGGCTTTAGCTGCAGCTGTAAAATACGACATTTGCATTTAATCCTGTCCTCGAATGTTATTTCGGCAAATTAATCTTACGTTTCACAGGCGTCTTTGCTTTATTATTTGTTTTGCTATTTTTCACTGATGGAGCAGCAGGAGCGAGAGATTTCTTGGGCTTTTTCTTCTTTGAGTCCTCCTATGGAAGTTTGCATAAATGTAAGGCATAAACACCTAAAGTTATAATGTGTAAAGCTTACCTCACTTCTATCACTACCCAAGTCTGATAATTCTTCTTCTGTTGGTTCGTCTTCACTTTCTGAATCGTTTCGCTTCTTGGCTGTACCACGTCTTGATGATCTTCCTGTTATTCGACCTCTTGAGGGCTTTGCAACGGGTGCTGAGCGTTTTCTTTTTGGTGCCACCTAAAGGAGAAGGCATAAGTTACTAAAGCTTATTGTGTGACACTGTGTTTGCTACTTACATCACTATCTTGTTCTGATAATTCTGATTCTTCTTCAGAATCTGATCCTCTTCTTCGGCCTTTTCTTGTGCCTGCACGACCGCGACCAGTTGAACGTGTTGATTGGCGTTTTCGACCACCTTCTGAATCTGAATTTCCAGACGGATTGTACTAAAATTTCAATTAATTATTGACTGTTCAATTACGAATGATAAAGACCTACATCTGAGCCAGATTCAGAATCATCATTTCTTCGTCTACGCTTTGAAACTGGTGCTTTCTGAACGCTTTCTTCAGAACTAGAGAAATCCACGTATGCTGACATTTCTAAAAGAAAAAACAAATCGCTTAAGATAAAGGCTTTAAAGGAAAAATGTAGCATACTTTTTCCAGCTGTAGCACGTCTCGGACGTCCTGTGGAATTTTTAGCACCACGTTGATTCGGTCGTTTACGTTTGCGCTTATCTTCTTCTTCGCTTATCTCCTCTTCTTCTTCCTCCTCTTCGCCACCATCCTCATCATCATCCTCTTCGTCATCGTCTTCCTCATCTTCAACCGGTTCCTTAATCAATGCCGATTCATTCGGCTCCAACAAAAATTTCAAAATTCTGTCTGAGATATCTTCCTTAGAACCTGCCCAAGCATACAAATTTGAAACTAACGCCACATTTTGCAATGAAGGATCATTTACCTTTACGATCCAACAACAATATATCGCAAATAGACTTGAGTGATTTAGTGTCGATCTTCTTTATCGAATCCACTTTCTTCTTATAGTCATTGCTGTCTTCATTGAATTTGAAACCAGAGAATGATCGCAGATTCTTCTTCACAACGTTATTCTTGCCTTGAGCACCAAAACAGATCTGAAACAAAAACCCGCGAATGAATATGCTTCATTATTGAAAGGAAAATGTGATCATTTTTACCGTGTACAGTGTTTGTAAACCATCTACTCTTGTTTTATTAATATTATCGAATATTTTCGGAAAGTCTGCAAGTGATGTACCCTCGTCATTATCCTCATCGGCTTCATCATTTTCTGGTTTGTCATCTTTTGGTTTCTTTTTATCAGCTGACGCATTGTCGGTTCCGTTTTCCTCTTTTGCGTCAGATTTTTTAGAATCTTTTTTAATATCTTTTTTTGTTTCCTTCTGAGGGGCCCGTGGTGTTTCCTCTTCACTTTCTTCAATTGTTTCTTCTTCATCATCGTCTTTTACTTTACTATCTGTGACATCTTTTTCCTCATCTACTGCTTTGCTAGAATCTTTCTTTATAACCTCAGCTGGAGATGCATCATTTTGAGAATTGTCATCAATCTCAGACTTTTGCTTTTCAACTGAAATCATAAAAACATAAGGTAATGAATTGTGCAAATCTTTTCTTATTATATTTGGTGTCTAAACATGAGCGATACGCTATCTTGTTTTAACACACTTGAAGGCAAGACTTTTAATATGTACCTACGCATACCTAAGAGGCTAAAAAATAAATAAATCAGTTCTTCTCCAAGTCGCACGTGATTACTCTAAAAGTCGTTTACGTATAGATACACTCTTGCATGTCGACAAGGATTAGAAAATAGAATAGAAAAGTACACAGTAGTCAAAAAATTCCGACAATATTCCAAATCTCAAAAAATGGCGAGAATATTTGCTTATATCACCCAATGGTCAGATAAGATTGGGATCATAGATCCAGTCTAGACGGGTTGGAAAAGTAGGACATGCAGGAGAGATTTCCGAAATTGTGGAGACCCCGTTCCTCTTTCTATTGTATGTTGTCTCACAGTTTTGCATTCCAAGATTATTTGGTCAATAGGTGTGTTGTACATTGCCTAGCCGTACAAGTAAATTTCTCTTCTGATCACTATTAAAGCAAACGGGACTAAAAATATGCGCCCGGCGAGCTCTTTTCTGAAGCGACAAAGGACTTTTTTTTCCGAATTTGATAGATAGTTGCGTTCACATAAATAGCACAATCAAAGGCAAATGTTTATTTTTTTTTTGCAAATCCGGCTATACTATCTCGAGAAAAGTCACAAGATCACAAGCCACTGTCGTTATAAACATGATCAGTTACAACGCAGAATGTTTTGTTGGGACTTCTTTGGTACAATACCATCAATCTTCTCCACTGCTTTTTGATTGTAAATTTGTTGTGTTCATATACTTGAATAGCATAGCTACTACAGGGTTGGCTAAATAAGACCAACCAATGTTAAATGTGGGCGCCGTGGCGCAGTGGGTAGGTGCGTCGACTCCTACGCTCAATGTTCTCGGTTCGATTCCCGAAAAATCATCTAAAATTTGTTCACGGCTACACCTCTTTCGAGTCACTGACAAGACAATACTTAGAGTATAACTGTCTAGAAAAAGCTTCTCAATCTCACCGCGCCGCCATTATTATTATAATATTTTGTTTTTTTCCCTTTTTGCAGGTTCTTAGAAATTTATAATGGATGCATACAATGATTGGCAATATTCAATTGTTATGAAGCAATGAAAATATCGTCATATCAAGTGGTTATGTCAACAAGCAAAACTGTAGATTTTGGAACTCTGAAAATCTACGGGCAACACACCAGCATTAGTTAAACCCACACCGGCATCGTTAAACCCAATAAGATGCACTGTTTGGTGCGGTGTTATTGCTGAAAAAGTTATCGGCCCATATTGCTGCGAGAATGAGGATGAATCTTCAGAAACGATTTCCGAGTCTTCCTACGTTCGACAACTTTTTGTGACCAATGGTGGAACATCATCCTAATTTGTGGTTCCAACAAGACGGAACGACCGCGCGCACTGCTAGACAAACTATGGTCCTCCTGCGTAAAATATTTTGAAAATGTTTGATTTAAAAAAATTGTAGGTGTTTTTTGAGATTCAAACCTTAGACCGCGAGCGTAGGATTCGAAGAACCTACCCACTACACCCCGACGTCCACCATATTTCATATAGATGCATAAAAATGTCTATGAAATCTGTTTAATATACAGTCAAAATCGGTTATAACGACCTTCAAGGGACTGACGAATTTAGTCGTTGTAAGTGATATGTCGTTGTAAACGATTTATAATGCTATTGGATTACATATAAAAGAGCTCAGGTGGAACCTAAGAATTTTGTCGTTATAACCGATACGTCGTTATGACGCTTATGACAAGGATGAGACATTACGGTGATGTTCGAGCGAGTCAATCGACTTCGCGATATTACTATCTCCTATAAGCTTTATCGCTTTATCTTGGGAGCAGCAGACCAGATATGAGCATTGTACTCAAGCTTGGGGCGAATGAAGGCCTTATAAATTGAAGCCAAATCAAAGGGGGTGAAGTATTTCTTGCATCGTTTTAGGAAACCTAGACATTTCGCAGCATTTTTGGCGACCTCGAATATGTGATCATTCCAACTAAGTGTTGAGTTGATACACATACCGAGGTTTGAGCTTGAGTTTTTTATTGTCTCAATATAATTCACAGGATACAATATATAATATATGAAGTATTTATTATTATTATTAGTATTAAGCGAAGGAGTGAATTGTATTAGAAGTAGCAGACAGGAGATCATTTATAAAAATGAGGAAGAGAGTCGGAGACAAAAAAGAGCCTTGGGGAACACCAGCATTAAATTGGTGAATATCAGACTTGAATCCACCCAAAACAACTTGAATTGAATGGTTCCAAAGGTAATTTCTAATCCATAGAAGAAGAGACTCATCGATGACATGAACACGCATTTTCGACAAAAGAAAAACGCCTTTGAAATATCAAGCGCAACAATCTTGCTTTCTCCTGCATTGTGCAAGGATTGGTTCCACTTTTCGGTGAGATATGCCATCAAATCATCACCAGTGGACCTGTTGCTGTGGAAACCGTACTGCCGATCATTAAGATGCTTCCGCGATTCAAGACATTTCATAAGCTTACGGTTTATCCATGACCTTACGAAGAAGGGACGTATATATGTATGTATATAAGTCCTGGTTAGCTCTTCTTGTGACCAACTTTTGCAGCTTTTTTCCGTAACTTCTGTCCAAGTTGCAAGGTAGAGAATTTACGCACGTATGATGGAATTCCTAAAATATGTTTTATGAAATTTTCTTCGTGCAGAAGTATTTAGCCCAACCTTACAGCTAAGGGTTTACTTACACTGTACATAATAGTGCAAAACCCAATGATTCGATTCATAAAACAAAACCTCCCGCGGATTTTTCAACGATGAGTACCATCAAAAATGCTCATCTATCTTGCCAGTTAACGACTCCATGTCTACTCCTTTCACGAAATCTAAGGCTCATCTGACGCTTCTCTCGAATAACTTACTTCTGAGATTCTTTTACGATTGGAAGCTTTTTCTAGACAGTTATACTCTTTGAGTATTGTCAGTGACTCGAAAGAGGTGAAAGAGGCTGTGAACATTTTTTTTGTTTTTTTTTTGACACACTTAACCACTACGCCACGGCGGCCACCAAGATAAAATATGAAATATAAAAATACAGAAATAAAGTTTCGGATGTTTCCGGAATAGCGAAAAGTCCGGACTATAGAGAAAAAATAAAATGAAGTGGACAATCGACAACTTTTCAAACACCTTTTATTACAGATAGAAATTTATATGTATGCATGTATGTATGCACAATGTACGCATTTCAAAAATCTTTAAAGAGCAGGAAAGTACGTGTTTATTTTTGGCTGGCACGCTTTTTCTAAAAACATCTTTTCTAGTAGAGGAATTCTCATAATTGTATGAACATACATAATAATAATAATAATGGCGGCGCTACAGTCCGAGGTGGACCTGGGCCTAGCTTCTCAGCAACCACTCGTGTTGTGCGTGCTATTGTTCTCTCACGAGTGGAGGGGACCTACAGTTTAATGCCGACTCCGAACGGCGAGATTGAGAAGCTTTTTCTAGACAGTTATACTCTTTGACCATTGTCAGTGACTCGAAAGAGGTGGAGCCGTGAAAAAATATTTCATGTTTTTTTTCGAGATTCGAACCGACGACCTCGAGCGTAGGAGTCGACGCACCTACCCACTACGCCACGGCGCCCATATGAACATACATATGTACGTATATAATGTACATAGAATAGAGTCAAAATATGTACGCATTTGAATACTCTGTCCGGACTGTAGAGGTAACAATTTGAAAGTGTCCGAAATATAGAGGTGTTCGGACTACTGAAGTGTAGGCTGTACTGAGGCTGTACTGTACATTTTTTTTTGCCTAAACGAACGCTTTTCCATCTATTTTTTTACTAGCCCAATGATCCGTAGACGATCTCGGCTGGAACTGATACTGCCCTGCAGTCTTGACAAGCTCCTGGTCTTCAATACACTATTTTCAGTTATCTAAATCAAGTATTTCTTTTTGATATCAAAAAGTCGGTCCAGGAGAATGAGATTGGAAGACACTGTAGGCCAGATAATTAAAGTCGACGCACCAGTTATGGCTGCGCCAGAGCAGTCCAATTTATATTTGCTTTGGGGTGTATCAATGGGTGAATTCCTAAACTTTAGCAAAATGCGCATAATTGATAAATAACGTCTACTTGTGCATCACATGAGCTAAAACTACGCCCAGAAACGTGCACTGCCAAAATGTTGTGTTTTGGAACGCCTGACGCCTATATTGCAGTACTGTATATAGGAATTCACGCAATATTCACGTACAGCTCGTAGAGCTCTCTTCCTAGTAGCTGGTGACAAATATCCTGTCCAAAACTGACTTATTTATTGTACTATGTCAATTCAAAAGCCAATAGCAGGTAATATGATAGTTCGATAGTTCAAATGAGATCTTAGATGTTTAAAAAAAAAAAAAAAAAGCTGTACGTTCCCAATCTATCTCTATTAAATACATACATATATTAAAGTGCATATGGCAAAAGAAAAAAAAAACTGCAATCTGTTCTCAAATTTGGAATGCTTAATCGCCTCAAGAGTGTTCCGATCAAACAATGAAATATTGAGATTTATTTTTTTTCTTTTCCTTGAACATTACTACACAAAACCATATTTTTCAGGGTTCAGTATGAACAAATTTCAAGGATTCAGTCATCAAACAAAACTACCAAATTAAATTTTGTAAATAAAACCCAAACTACTACTTTCTCTCTCTGCGAGATTCGAACCTAGAAAGATTTTCCCCCTTGACACGAGTTTTAAAGCAAAACACACCAAAATGCCAAGCCACGAACTGTCAACGCCAAGCCGGTGCTATCATTTCACCCTACCTCATGTCAAATAGAAACAAATATTTTCTCTTCTGCGTGTTATTCTGTTCTATTTACCTGATTCTTCGATATCGGACTTTTTTCCTTCTGCTAAGGAATTTGTGCTCGATTTTTTCTCAATTTCAATCTTATCATCAGTTAAATTTGTTGCCACTGTGGCCACTGAAGCTCCCTCAGTTACCAATGCAGTATCATCCACAGCTGCTGCTGCTGTTGGTGCTGCTTTCTCTTTTTCCTGAAAACACAGAAGAAAAAACTTGTAATATACTACGTTGTCACACTTGCAACCCGCAAAACACTTTATGCATTAGAATTTATATTAATCATTCTTAAAAAGCTGTTGTTTTTTTCTCTTATACAAAATCACGATGAAATCAAGAAAAAAAAATCAAATCGTTCTCGCTCAGATAGTTAGGGTAAATACGTGAACTTTTTTTTGACAACACAAACTGACGCCATGTTTATATACTGTGACGCGCTCGAAACTTATTTTCTTCATTTCAGATGAAAATCATAAAGTCTATCACAAAACTTGTATTCACCATCACGTAATGAATGTTATTGTTCAATTTAAAACACTTTTTATTAATTTACATACCATATTTTCAATGGATTTATCTTTTTCACCGTCAGCCGACATGCTTTTTGGAAAAACTTGTATTTGTCCAGTATCAGGGAAATTTCTGGTAAAACAGTAATGGCGACCGAAATTGTGACACGCGAAATGTATTCTTGAATGGTAATACTGTTTTGGTATCAAGTGACGAATGGTCGAAAAAATGATTTTTTTTCTTATACGGAGGGAACAATATATTCTTTTGGGAATTTTTCTTTTATTTAAATATTTAATAGTTATTGTTATTGAAACTTACCATGAGCTTGACAGTTTGTTTTTGGGCTTTTTGTGGTGTTTTTATTATAAAACTTTGGTGTGTATAAATCTCCATTGCGACAGCAAATGTTGGTTTTATCTTAAATGACTTTTTGCAAATTCATTTATTGACATAAATTTCGCGGATAACGTGCACACACTTTCAAAATCGCTAATTCCAAAAATAAGGTAGCGCAAAGTTGTTTTTTTATCCTTTTATCTTCCTTCTTGGTATAAATTGTCCAATTATTGTTTTTAAAGTGTGATCTGAAAAATATGAACAAGCACCATTTACTTTTAGGAATTTTTATTAAGATAAATATATGACTGTCCATTTCTTCAAAATTTAAAACATAAAATTTAATTTAAATTTATATTCTTAATACTTTTGTCTTTCTCCGTCTCTTCTAGAAAATAACAGCATCTTATTTATACCATCATAGCAAATTTATGCAAGCCGCATGTAATCCAAATATATTAGAAAACACAATATTGCATACAGTTGGCAACTCAAATTTTTTCAAATTTCAAATGACATTTCAAATTGGCATGGGAATTATTGGCGGGTATATTATATTGTACTTGATCTCCCGGCATTAATAAAACATCTACGAATCTGTTTACAAAAAAGTTATTAGAGCTATATAAGAATAAAATTGCCATGGGAATTCTAGGATTATCAAAACTTATTGCAGACATTGCACCCTTCGCAATTAAGGAAGGTGAAATCAAGAACTTTTTCGGTAAGGTATACCTTGCACAAGAACATTCATTTGAATGAAATTCTTTTCGGAAATTGTAGGACGAAAAATCGCTATTGATGCTTCTATGTGTCTTTATCAGTTCCTAATTGCAGTTCGGAATGAAGGTTTGACATGTTTCCTAAATGTAATCTATTTGATTTCAATATGACTTATTATTTCAGGCGCGCAGCTAACAAATATCGATGGAGAAACCACTTCCCATTTAATGGGCATGTTTTATCGAACCATTCGTTTATTAGAGAATGGTATTAAACCAGTGTATGTGTTCGATGGTAAGCCCCCAGATTTAAAATCTGGTGAACTGGCGAAACGTGCAGAGCGTCGTGAGGAAGCCCAAAAGGCTTTAGAAAAAGCCACAGAAGCTGGTGATGAAGCGGATATGGATAAATTCAATCGTAGGCTTGTTCGTGTCACAAAAGAGCATGCTGCTGAGGCGAAGGAATTACTCAAATTGATGGGAGTCCCATACGTAGATGCTCCATGTGAAGCTGAAGCACAATGCGCCTCACTTGTGAAGGCTGGAAAGGTGTATGCAACGGCAACAGAAGATATGGATGCACTAACTTTTGGCTCATCCATTATGCTAAGACATTTGACTTTCAGTGAAGCTAGAAAGATGCCCGTCAAAGAGTATAGTTACGAGAAGATATTGAAAGGATTTGAGTTGAACTCAAATGAAGTAATTACCTTAGTTTTTTTCTGTGATGCTTATCTAAGATTATCTCTTCCAGTTTATAGATTTGTGTATTCTATTGGGGTGTGATTACTGCGACAGTATCAAAGGAATTGGTCCAAAGCGAGCTATTGAGATGATTAACACATACAGGGACATTGAAACAATTTTGGAGAATATTGATAGGAAAAAATATACCGTTCCTGATAATTGGAATTACCAAGTTGCTCGTCAACTATTTATCACCCCTGAAGTCACAAATCCAGAAGAAGTAGATGTAAGATCTTGTTTATTTGTATAGCTTAAATAAAAGCAACATAACAATATTCTCCATCAGCTCAAGTGGACAGATCCAGATGAGGAGGGATTGGTTAAGTACCTTTGTGGTGATAGACAGTTCAGTGAAGATCGGGTACGATCTGGTGCGAAGAAGATTTTGAAGTCAAAAAATACCTCCACTCAAGGAAGACTGGATAGTTTTTTTAAGGTGTAGTATTACTACTTATAATTGTTCGACTACAAAGCTAACGTTCGCCTTCTTCAGGTTCTACCATCGACTCCAACACTTAAACGGAAAGCTGAAGATTCAAAGAAGGGTATTGCAAAAAAGGGAAAGTCTACACCACGTGGACGGAAGCCAAAATAATCCGTAAAGAGAGAAATTCTTCTGTTCGTATATATGTATGTTAACTGTTTTAGGGGGACTTAACGAACGATTTTTATGTATTGCCCGCTTATCAAATATACTTAAATGTTTAAGCACTTGAATTTTTTTTTTATTCTTGAATTACCATTGATTACCAGATTAAAGTTCTGTCTAGTTTAATAAGGTAATAAGTAAGTCCCTCCATGGTGGTGAAACAACCTTATTCAGTTCTGGGACAACTTTATACACAATCAGACATTATTATTGCCTCCCCTTCTTAATAACTAGAAGATAGTAAGAGAACGGCTGGGTTGACTAAGAGGGAAATTATTTCTGGCGGAACCAATCAGTGTCAGCTGTTCCATATCAATCAAAATTAGCTAAAGCAAACGTTACAAAACGATAGACTGATCTAACAAAGATATCTCTTATTCACTTTCTACAGCCACCGCCTCTGACAACGGTCAGACGGGGTAAACCACTTTCAGGGTAGACCTGGGCCTAAACCAACGAGTTTCTCTAGCTAGCACGTTCCTTCTTCAACTGTCTCCAGCTGTGCACAACAAGTTTGTTGAGGTTCCCCTCCACTTGTATGCGCCACCTTAAAAACGGACGACTCATGTGGCTGTACAGCCCATATCGTTACGAATTTTCTGCACTAATGCCCATACTTTCTTGGTTATCATTAGTATTATTGTTTATTAATATGGAATAAATTACATGCTAACACTATTTTTATGAGCACACGCGTCAAGGCCCTCAAGGCTCGACCTGTACCTTAGTTTTATAGTTTTAGGTCGAAAAGATTTATGAGCTTATTAACTAAATTTAAATTGACTAAACTTGTGTTTTATATATTGTCTTTTAGATTGTTTCTGGAAAAGTTTGACGAGAGGTAATAGGTACCGAGTATATGTTCCATGTTAAGGGTATTAACATTGCAGATAGTGCACATTGATGTTGATTCATTCCTTAGTAAGTGCTAATGTGTAGTTTTTGAGTGTCCTACCGGCAGTCGGAGGAAATTTGTAGTGGGACTTAGAAGGAGAAGCTGGATAAATGGCAGTTAATTTTTTGGGGCGAATAATGATGGATGTACTGTTCCCAAGGCATTAGTTGTGCAGATAGTATTCTGTTTTTTATAACAAGATGAATGGCTCGTTTGCTGTAAGTCTCGAATATATACATACGTCTGACAGAATTTGCAGCTTGGTCGGCTGCTTCGTTGTCATGTATCCCAGTGTGACCAGGAACCCACATCAGCTTTATCTTATTATGATTTATAGATAAGATGTCTCGGTGGCGGCAGTTCTTTGTCCAATGTTCTGAAGGACATCGTAGAATGGTCATCTACATCCGGTGCCGCGTGTGCAAAATCCTCCATATTTGTAGGAAAAGGATTTTTTTCCGTTCAAGATGTATATATTAATAATATTAAGATAGATTCTGCAGCCAATTTAAGTATACTAGGTTTATTATTCAACTGGAAATATAAATGGAAAACCATTGTCTAAAAGTAAGAAAATCTATCACTAAAAAAAATCGACTACGCTCTTTGTATCTATGGCAGTGCACGCATTACGCATTGCTTCATCAAAACATCATATCCATCCGTCTACCAAATGGCTTTCCAAAATATGTTTTTTGTCCGGTTCAATTACAGACAAAGATCTGCTTCTATGTTCGAACCATGTAGCGATGCAAGTTTCCTTCAGCATTGGAAAGATAGCTTAAATTCGCGAAAGATTTGGCCATTCCTTACAAGTGTTTCCCTAAATACACAACCTCTCAACTACCATGGTCCAACAACGCTAAATCTTTGCAGCTACCAGAAAATGAGTTCAAACAATTGTACATATACATATACCGAGCCATGTTCCTAAGCATATCAAAGGACATTAGATTTAAGGGATGGAAATTTATTTTAGGCGACGGCTCTAAAGCGAAACAGAACACGGCCTTTGCAATAACACAAGTTAAGTTTTCAAGGAGTTGGGATAAAAATGGAGATCTCCGCTGTTTTAAAAAAATTCAAATAAATCTTATTCCATGAGGACATTTTTTTACTCTCATGTGTATATGCACACATATGTACAAGGCAGAAATAAATCGTTGATTTAATAGTGACATTGATATTCCGCAGTTTATTGAGTGTTTTTTTGGTTTACTTTCATATTTGCAATATAAAATAAACAAATATATTGTTTTTCTTTCAGTAATCGCTTTGAAATGTATGACTTTGTATATGCATATTATACTAAAATAATTCATTTTCTATTCCCTTTACCTTCCTAATTATGTAAATATTACGATTTCAATTGAATTCAATAAAAAAATCTCTTTCTATTCACCTATTTTATAGTTTTCAACAATGAAATATTCAAATAATAACGTCAGAATTAATACATTCCAACTGTCCTTTCAGTTTAATTTTTCAAAGATAAACTCGAATGAATGCACATGAATAGGGTTGCCATGGCTATCTAATCTAAAGTAGGACAAAAAGTTTTAAAATCCCGAACTTTGGAAAACATCATCTACCTTAAAAAAGAGGACAAAATGAGAACAAAAACTAGGTCAATGAATTCAAACAAAAATATATTTAATTTTTAAAATAATATAAATTAAAATTCAAACAAATAAATAACATAACTATAAGGAACTCAAAGGAACATTTTCTTAGGTAAATGTTTTTAATACTTTTAAGGCTTTTTATAGTCATCTTCAGATTGATCTTTTTCAAGACTTCATCATTACTATTCAATATACGGTCATAAAATGACTCACAGCTTAGGTTATTCTAATTAAATTTAGTTAAAATTATACCCTTAATAGTTTGTTTGTGTATTGGGTCAGTTTTTTTTTTAAATACAGAGTTCGATAATTTTTTTATTTTCAAAGTTACAATTACTTGTTAGGGGAAAAAGGAGGACAATTTCTTAAAACGTTGTATGGCGTTCCGCGCCGGGGTTAAAAAGAGGACATGTCCTCCAAAAGCAGGACGTATGGCAACTCTACACAGGAACATTATTTTTGTTAAGCTCCTCCTTCTTACGAACAAACGGTTGATTTTAAAATATGAGTTGAGGAAATATCGGTTGGTATAAAAATAAGAGGTAGAAACGAGCGGGGTTAACCGTTGTTTTCATTTACATCCGTGTGTGCGGAAATTAGTTTGAGTGTGTGTTGTTAAGGGATAGGAAACATAGCCATTCAAAAAATGGATTTGGGCTATTTGTTTTAAGTGATCGTTATCAAAGAATATAATTATTTATAACAAAAAAATTATGCAAATCTCAGTAATTCATCTTCGATGACTACATAAAACAAGAAAAATAAATAATTATTTCATCTAGAAAGTAGTAAAAAGATTGCATCGATGTTTGGGACGATCCTTTTTTAAATTTAAATGAGTGTTATTTTGTTCGCGAAAACATTGTCTTCCAATAGGCCTATTGTAAAAAGTTTCTTTTTATTTTCAGTGGCCAACAATCTAAGTAAGCATGTATAAATTTATCAAATATTCAAACGATTTTTCATTTTTTTATGTTATTCAGGTTTATTTAGTTTACAAAGCGAGAGAAGCATCAAATTGAATAAAAATCTCAACATGATTATTTCATAACTCGTTTTTATTCGAAGTCGAAAATGTGAACTGAAAATGTTCTATTGAGATCTTTGCAGCCCCTGGGTATGTACCAATTATATGAAAGTTTTTTCTTTCAAACCTTATCCTTTAATATCTGCACACAGGTTGTATATGAAATGTATGTCCAGTGACGGTTAAAGTTCTTTGTCTCAAAACTACGCTTTGGTTACATATCGGCCTGGATGAAGACCCGTTTCAAAGGTATTTCACACCGAATCCATTTTTATTGTCTAAATGTATGTGCTAGTTGAATGACTAAATTGTAAACTGTGGCTTAAAGTAAAACTCGGACATCTCCCTTTAAATACACAACGGTATGAAAAAAGGTTGCACATGGGATAGAAGTCTGATGTTTTTCTATTTATAAGTACAATTATCCTTGTTACTAATTAACAAAAACAAAAAAAACTAAAACTTAAAACATCAAAATGCATCTCAAAGTAAAACTCGGACAGTCAAAGGGTATTCACACGGGTGGCGAACTGCGAAATTCGCGAATTTGGACACTTCATTCACCTGGAATTCACCGGTAGCTGCGAATTGTCAGTGTGAAATTTCAAATGTTCGTGCCCAGAGATTTCGCGAATTTATGGATCGCTAGCGACTCATTGTAGATCTTGAATTCAGTTCGACAATTCGAAATTGATAATTTTTTTATTTTAGCATATTCGATAATTCAAAACGCACATTCGAGCATACCAAAAAGTGTAAACTTTTGCTGATATTTCCTCATATGAAAGTGTCTTAAAAGAACGTTATATTGATTTATTATCAAAAAAATATCACATTATGAAGGTAAGGGCAACTTAGCCTGAAACTCGTTTATTAGTACTAGCTCTTCCGAATCGGAATAATGTGAAGACAAGAAGAAGCTTTCTGTGTAATTTACATATGGCCCAGCAAACTCATCCTTTCTTCTTTGTTCCTGATAAGCGTTCGGTTTGTCAAGACACCGTTTCCAAACCAGGCGTCTCCCAGACAAACGGGCTTGCTTTGTTGTGTGGTCTTGATCTGAATTTTCGATTGAGGTGCATTTGAACGTATTCCGAAGAACCTTCGATTCCAAAATTCGGCGTAATTTTACGGCACCAACTGAAACTAGTATAGCTGTACACAATTTCTTGTTTCAGTTGAGTGCCATTAAGTGGAATCGATTATGCAGAAGATTCTGGTAGTTTCAGAAACACCTTCTTTTTTAAGTGACACTGTAGTCTGGGTACTTGGGGACATCATCTGCTGCAACCATTTGTGTTGTGCCACGAATGGAGAGGACTTCCAGCTTAATGCCGACTTCGAATGGCTAATTTGTGAAACACAAAAACCTTACTGGCCGGTTCACCAAAACAAAAACATTAAACAAATTTAAAAAAAGAAAACACTTTATTGCAAAATAAAACAACGTACGTATTTGTAGCACAAATTTTCAACAACATCTCTGACCATTGAACAACTTTCGTTTTATGGACTAAGATATTTTTTGTAGTTTTTCCCCACTGCTTCCGAGATACTGCTGTAGCCCTCTTTCTCTAGAATTTCAGCAAGTTCATTCTTAATGCGGTTCACAATCGGTGGACCATGGTAAATTAGGGCCGTGTAGAACTGGATGAACGATGCTCCGGCTTCGACTTTTTCAAATGCATCCTGTCCACTGAACACGCCCCCGACGCCAATAATTGGTATTTTGCCTTTCGTCGCAGCATACATATCGGCAATCAATTGAGTCGATCGGGTTTTTAGGGGCGCTCCACTTAAACCTCCTGCCTCTTTGGCCATCTCCTGATCACTCACGCTTGATCGATCGATGGTTGTGTTGGAAACGATCAATCCGTCGACCTTACACTTCTTTTTCATCACAACAGAAGCAATGTTCTCAACATCGTTCTTACTGAGATCAGGTGCTATCTTGACAAAGATTGGAACTCTGTTCGTTGGTGGAAGCTGATTACGAGCTTTAATCACTCCCGCCAGCAGTGCCTCAAGATAGTCTTTGCCCTGCAAGTTTCTCAGTCCCGGCGTATTGGGACTGCTCACATTGACCACAAGATAGTCTGCAACTGGCGCAAAAGTATTCACTCCCTTGACGTAGTCTTCTAGGGCGTCTTCAGAGTTTTTATTTTTTCCTAAATTCACCCCAAGGATACCCTTATACACGCCTTCCTTTCTTAATGCCGTCAGTCGTTCTAGTACAGCCTGATGTCCTTCACTATTAAAACCGTATCGATTGAGTATTGCTCGATCCGCCCGCAGACGGAAAACTCTGGGTGTTGGATTACCCGGCTGTGGTTCAGGGGTGACTGAACCAATTTCAACGAATCCGAACCCAATTCTTTCAAGCCCCTCAATAGCTTCGCCCTGTTTATCAAATCCCGCTGCAATTCCTATGGGATTCTTCACACGTGTGTTGAAAAAATTCGTCGCCTAGAAGTTGAATGGAAATTATAAGATTGTCTTGAGATTTTATGTAACTCTTGCGTACCAGAACTTTTGGATCCTCTTGATTCGGTGCACGGAACAGTTTATACTTGCACGCAATCACAGCTAGTCGATGTGAGGTTTCTGGTGGAATCAATGCGACTAATGGCATTACATAGTTACTATAGAATTTCTCATTCCCTTTATATAGATTTATCCCGGCAAAGAAGACGCCGGCTCCTGATGTCACCATGGCGAGCGAACGCATTTTGTTTTTCTGCAAGAATAAAATATTCAGTTAACATGTGTATTTGATTTTAATTTGGTTTTTCATACAAAACTAAGCTTTGTAGCCATGGTTCACTGATTTGTGAGTCAAAAATTCGAAGAATTGTGCAATAGAACTGAACCGGCTAAAGTACTGGTGACTTATTTGTGATTTTGATTAAAATCCTGACAATAATAAATACAGCTGAGTGCAGTTTGAGTGGAAATGATGGCAGCAAATGTCACAAGCAGTTGTTCGAAATGTAATAGAGATGTGCAATGAAGTGGAGAGAGTCTAGTACGATTTTTTAATGTAGTGAAGGTAATTAGTGTATTTTAAGTTAATAAAACTTGCCTGTGAAGGCAGTTTTAGATTAAAAATAATTTTAGCCATCGTTTAAGTCCAACACCAGATTTGAAGACTTTAAATTGAGAGAAGCTGACCTGCTCTAGAATTACCGCAGATCTACTAAAGGTGATCAAAAGATTATCTAGATAGCGATACTCTCTGAACATTGCCAGTGATTCTTGAAAGGTGATGTCTTTAAAGTGAAGGTTTTTGTGTCCGGAATCAAACTATTGAGCTTTAGCATACAACTTTGTATTTGCTTATATTACAAATAAAGGCTGAATATGACGGCAGTCAAGGTTTTTATGTACTAAAGCACCGAATTGACTGTAGAATGTCAATTTCATTATTATATTGTGCTTTGTTTATACAATTGCATATCTATTATTTTCTAGCAATTACAGTCAAACTTCTTTATGAACTTTATATAGAACTTCCTTATAGCGTAATTCTCTATACCGATTTTGTTCCCCTTCCCCTTCAAAAATAACAACATATAACCGTTGTTTTCATTTACATCCGTGTGTGCGGAAATTATTTTGAATGCGTGTTGTTAAAAGGGGTAGGAAACATCGCCGTTCAAAAAAATGGAGTTGGACTTTGTGAAAGGACATTCATCCATTAATTTGCAAAGGAAGAAGCTATATTTTTTGTTTTAAGTGATCATTACCAAGAAATGTAATTATTTAGACCAAAACAAATTGTGCAAATCTCAGCAATTCGTCCACGATGACTACGTAAAACAAGAAAAAATAAATAATTATTTCATTAAGAAAGTAGTAAAAAGATTGTACCGATGTCTGGGGCGATTCTTTCTTGAATTTGAATGAGTGTTATTTTTTTCGCAAAATTAAACATTGTGTCTTCCAATCGGTCTATTGTAAAACATTTCAATTAATTTTCAGTGCCCAACAATCTGAATGAAAAAGTATCCATGTATACAGTTGTGCTCTAAATAACGGTAAGTGCGTCTGGATAAATTTACCAATTTTACATTCGATTTTTTAGTATTTTGTTGTCTTAAATTAGTTAAATTAGCTTACAAGGCGAAAGAAGTATCAAATATCTGAACAAGATTATAACTTGTTATAAAGTTTTTGCTTGAAGTCGTCTTGAAGAAGAGATTTTTGCGGCCAGGGTGGGTACCAATTATTTGATAGTTTTTTTTTCTTTCATACTTTACCTTTAACATTACCACACAGGTTGTCTATGAAATATACATATGTATGTTCGGTGATTATTCAGGGCGTGTCAAAACGTGAAGCTCTGTCTCGAAACCATGCTTTGGTTACCTGCCGGCTTGCTGGAAGATCCGTTTCAAAGGTATTTTACATCGAGTCTATTTTTATTGTCTAAATGTATGTGCTGGTTCATCCAACTAAATTATAAACTGTGGCTCAAAGTGAAACTCGGACATCTCCCTTTGAATACACAACGTTATGAAAAAAAGGTTGCACATGGGATCGGTTAGTCTGGTTTTTTTTTTATTCATAAGTACAGATATTCTTGTTACTAATTTACAAAAACAAACAAAATTCAAGCAATTAATACATTAAAAAAAATTAAAACTTAAAACATCAAAACTAACCTTAAAGCAAAACTCGGAAAGTAAAGGGCTATTGACACGGGCAGCGAACTACGAAATTCGCGAATTTTTGCATTTCATTCACCGGTAGCCGCGAATTATCAGTGTGAAATTATTTATTAATATTATTATTATTATAATTTTATTAACATGTAATTAAATTACAAAAAAAATCAAGCTAGCTCCCAGGGCTTTCGACTGGATCTATAAAAATTGGAATAAATGTTAAATAGAGTTTTCAGGCTTTAGAGTCTAGTATATACACATAGTTTATATTTTCTAGGTTAATATTTGATAAGAGGTAGAAGAGATTATGGCCTGTTATGTCTTTGCAGGTTGAATTAAATTTATAGCAGGAAAGTAGATGTGCCATGGTAAGGGTGGACTGTTCGTCGCAAAGATGACAGTGCGGGAGTTTCCTTGTTGAATAGGTGTTTATGTGTAATGTAAGAGTGACCCAGTCTGAGCCTTATATATGTTGTAAGTTTCTTACGAGGGACATTGTTAGGGTAAATTGCTTTGACACCATTGGGATTGAAATCTTTGTATGTGTGGTTGTAATTTGACCAGGCGTTTTATTTCTTAAATTTCCAATTTTCTAGAAGATAGTTCCTGATATCTTTTTTGTTGTATTGGTAGAATGTTATTGAAGGTTCCTTTATAGCTGCCTTGGCTGCTGTGTCAGCCGCCTCGTTCCCTCTGATCCCGATGTGGCCGAGGAACCAAACAATCTTCAGTGTGTCATTGTTTGATATTAGGAGGGTCGCGTATCGTATCGATGATTGCGGTGGATTTTGATATATTTTTTACAGCGGATATTGTGGATAGACTGTCGGATAATATTACGGTCTTTGTTTTTTGCGCATAGCTTATTGCTTTGAGTTAAGCGAATGCTTCTGCGGTAAATGTTGACGTGAAATTCGTTAGTAGTCCTTTAGAGAGCACTGAACCATTTTAATCGACGACTGCAAAAGATGTATGCCTGTCCGTTTTAGAGGCGTCGGTAAAAAGGAGTTTCCAGCCGAAGGATTTGTACTCGTCGGCTATGCTTAGGTATAAAGCCTTGTATATGACGTTGCTGGTTGTGGATTTAGCGTATTGGCATAAGTCTGTGCTGGTCTGAAAGGGTCCACGGCGGTTGGCGAATGATTTTGTGATTCTTAATTGAGATGGGAATGTTGAAATCTTTAGCTGATGTAAGCACTTTGCGCATAAGGTCGATTGAAGCCTTAGTTTTCTACTCCGTTTTAACGCTTTTTTTACCCCAATATGGATAGGAGATTTATTTGGTGAATTGATTTTTTGGATGATGGTAGCAGTAACGAAGTCGGTTCTGTCCTCTAGTTGAGGGAGTCCTGCTTCGGTGAGTATATTGTTGATTGGTGTTGAGCGAAGACTTTCAAACTTGTTCTGACGGCATTGTGGTAAGGTGTTTTGATTTGCTGTAGTGAAGATTTGGTGCATTTCCCGTAGATTGGTAGACAATAATCTATCTTGGTTAATATGATTAGTTTAATTAAAGTTATAAGGGTATTAACATTAGAGCGACTATTTTGTGAGGATAGGTACTTAATTATGTTCACCATAGCAGTGAGATTTTGTCTAACCTGCGTACAATGATTTTTAAAGTTCAATTTAGAATCGGATATAACCCCAAGAATTTTAGGGTCGGTTTGCTAAGGTCCATTGGGGTAAAGGTTGTTTTTTTCCGTTTTTTGTTATCTGGTTCCGATAGCACCTCGAGATCGAGCGTGCCAAACCTGTTGCCGGCGAGCGTTGGTGGCCCAGGGGCCATGTTTTTCCCGTTCACGCACTTGAATAGATTTGTTCGTTACCGAAATAAGGCGACAACAAAAAAGGAAAAGAGAGAAGGAGCGAAACAATGAAAGAGTAGCGGGTGTAATTCACTGACGCGAGCTAAAAAAAGTCGGTAGAACGGAATCGAAAGAGATGTTGCCGGTTGAAAGTAAGACGGTGACTGCAGTGTGAAATTTAAAATTTCAAATGTTTGTGCCCAGAGATTTCGCGAATTTCTTATTCGTGAATTTATGGATCACAAGCGACTCATTGTGGATCTTGAATTCATTTCGACAATTGAAATCGATAGTTTTCTTATTTTAGCAATATTTTAAGTTTTTACTTCATGAACAAATTCGACAATTCAAAACGCACATTCGAGCAACCAAAAAGTGTGAATTTTTTGCTGATATTTCCTCATATGAAAGTCCCTTAAAGGAACGTTTTGAACGTAACATTGATTTATTTTCAAAAAAAATATCATATAATTAAGGTAACGGCAACTTAGCCTTAAACTCGTTTATTAGTAATAGCTCGTCTGAACCGGAATAATGTGAAGACAAAGAAGACAAACTTCTGTAGTACTACGAGACTTGGTAATAAAGGATTTTCAAAATGGAAAATCAGTCCACGTATAGCGCGAATTGTGAATCGGAGTCATTCAGAAACTCATGTGTCATAAAACATTTTAATGTTTCGCAAAAAGTTAAAAAACGAAAGAAATCTAGAAATCCTAGAAAGATATTTTCCAAAATTTATAACTTTGGATTCAGCACCTTTATATCATTATATGTTCACAGAGGGTAGCCCGAGTTTCTTCTTGATCCACTGTACAAGCTCTAAACAATATTCTGACTAATATTATCGAATGTATTTTTAAATTTTGCTTGTATTATTATTATAATAATATTATATAATATAATTTAAATTATATACTAACATATGCTTATAGAGCGCTAGCTGCTGAGAACTATGGTTCTGAAGAAAAATAAAAAAAAATTATTTTTATTTATTTTTATTATTATATTTATTACACTTGTAATAAATTACAGACTAATAATTTTTGCAGAGCTACTAGCTGCAAATACCTCAGCTCTTAGATGAAGCTAACTAATGTTTAATTATATTGTTATGCCTAGTTTTTTTTATAAAAAAGATTATAGACTTTTTTAATATTAGATTGGTTAATGTTCTTTAATATTTCTTTAACATCCTCTCCCCCTTTCTCTTTTTTATGTATAATATACATTTTACAGTAAAACTGGTGCTCTGTTAGCGCTCTGTTAGTCTGCATTCTCATTGTCCGTAATACCAGCGTGACCGGAGTCCACATCAGTTTTGTGATTACCTTGTGATTGATAAGTATGTTTCGGATTAAGTTAGGGCAGTTAGATGGGTTGGCGATGGCACTAATGGTGGAGAGGCTGTCTGTACAAATCACGTGTTTTTTTATTTAACGGAAATTTGAAGGGCAGTTAAGATGGAGAAGGCTTCTGCGGAGTAGATTGAACCGAAATCTGGTAGATTTCCAAGTTTTAATAAGGTGCCATTTTCGAGTATCGCATCGCATCGTCCACGAATATAAAATTCCGGTCTTTCTCTTGGAGCTCACTTGAAATGCTGAGGTATATATTGCGATAAGTCTCATCACTTGTGTTAATTTTGCCGTGCGCTGACAGGTATAGAATGAAGGAATTAGAGTCTATCAGCCATGGTAGGTAGAAAAGATAAGGTTAATTGCTTTTCTGTTCTCATTAGAGTGAATTGCCCATCTGCCTACGAAAGTTACTTATATCCTGAGGTGAGGTTTGCAAAATCATGCAGACTTTTGACTTTGCTTTCCTTAACTTCTCGACAGAGTTTTGCATTATCCTTTTTGTAATTTATGAGATTTGTTGTGTTGGAATGTCTTTTAAACAGTTTACACGCTGACTGTTTATCATTTCATAGATTTGCTAGGAGGGGACTCCACCATGGCACTGTTCGTTTTTGGGCGTGTGGGCTGTTTTGTGTGATGGATATATTTGCAGCTGTTCTTATAACTTTGTGAAGCTTTGCAGCCTCTTTACTAATATTAGCTGCAATAATTTTGTCTGACAAATAATCTTAGATGAAATTCAGTTTTGAATTTCGGGTTAAAATGTATTTTTCGATTAACCGGGCCAAGGGCGATAGAGGAAATAATCGGAAAGTGATCACTATTGTAGAGATCATCCAATATTTCCCAAGAGATTGCTGTATAGATTTTGAGAGAACAACAAGTAATGTCTATATTTGTTAGTGAGCCATCGTTTAAGATGATGAGATTAGAGTTTATAATTAAAGATTGAACTTCTCTGCCCCTAGTTCCTCGAGGTATGTTTGGTGAAAAGGTGTAAGCGCGGTGACACAACGCATGGTCTTTGTTCTTTAATTTAAAAGATAAGTTTGTTATAGTTGTTGTCCAAGCCTTTTATGTTCCATTGGAGGATTTTACAAGTGTTATTAGTTTGCGGTGATTGATTTAAGGTTTGGCGAGAAATAGGTCGCGGATGGCGGACGAGATCGCCTGAGTTTAAGCGATTTCGTCAGGTACATGTTATTTTTTAGATATTTCACAGTCATGGGGTATTACACAGTCGTTTATCTGTGTTATTAATTATTTTCAGTTTACATCAGGTTAATTTGTATCGATATTAATAGGAATCAAATTGAATCAGCCCCTGAATTTATTCAGAGATTTCTTGTAGAATGGGGCTGAGAGCGTGTTGTCATTTTCTTGTACTAGAAAGGAAGCGCTGGAACGCTCGTCCAAATAATAATAATAATAATAATGAGAATAGGGTTGCAGTGGAATTGAAGTCCCGAAAGTCTTCTTTTGAACAGGCCAATTAGGTATTAAAGTAGAGGAATTATTATTTTATTGCGGAACCATTTAGAAGAGGGTCTTCTTTCTTTTGCTATACAGTTTCTGAATATTTTTCTTTCGAAACTGTGCAACTCAAGAGCCACGTTTGGTGTTATGATTGATTTTTTTAGTGGAATACATAGAAAACTCTTAATACTAAGTACAACTCTTTTAGACTAGATTATTTGTTAAAAATAAATTTGCTCTATCTTTAAAATACATTAAGGTTTGACAAATTCTTAATTTCACTTGGTAGTTCGTTGAATAACTGGAGACCTTTATACAGTAAGTTGTTTTGTGTAGTGCTCTTCTGTGCAGTGGGAGCCGAAAGTCACCAAGGTTTCGCAGATTATATCTGTCGTTCGTTATATACAGTGTTATATATAAAGAACAGTAAAAATAACTTGTAATTGTTTTAAAACTTCTATATTTTCTTATTCATAAAATATAACTCTTTGATTTACAGTTATTTGATAAACGTTAATTCCAATCTGGTTTTTAATAAATTAAAATAATTAAGAATCCATTGAAAAATAATTGGACAAAACTAAAGCACATTTTCGAACTTATAAGCAAATAACAAAAAAAAAGTTTTTGAAACCAACACTTGGTGGCATATCCATTATTTTTGATTACCGCAGCACATCGACGCGGCATTGAGGCAATTAGATTGTCAATAATATTCATTGGAATGTTACTCCAGGAAATTTGTGATTGTCGTAGAAGTGAGTCCAAGTTATTGCGTTTCATGTGATTAATCCTTTGATTGATCTACAATTTCCCATAGATTCTCTATAGGGTTGAGGTCAGGCGCTGGCAACTTAACTTAAGTTATTTCGCCTTCATTAAGCCGATCGTTCACAAGTTTAGCGGTATGTTTACCGCTGTCGTGTTGGAAGATCCATCGTAACGGCATATTCTCCTTAGCATAAGAAAGCATGATGTTTTGAAGGATATCCCGGTATACGAAACAATACCACTAATCCTATGTATTGACCCGACTCCATGACCGGATAAACATCTCCACACAATAATACTACCACCACCGTGTTTCACTGTACCCTTGTTAAATCATGGACTTAGCCGTTCGCCTTTCGGCCTCCATGCCAAAAGAAATTCATCAGATCCCTTTAGACTGAATTTGGATTCGTCACAAAAAAGTACAGTTTTCCATTTTGCTGCGCTCCAGTTAAGGTGCGCCTTTGCAAACTTAATTTGCGCGAGTTACAAAATTAGACATTTTGTTTTTCTTTTCTTGTTTATTTTACGACTCACAGTCCCGATTGCACTTTTAAGACTGCGAGAAGTCACATGCAATCAAACATGCACACTTGTGCAAAATCACCGCAGTCATCGATTTCTTGCTTCCGTTATATTGCTCTGTTATATTTTTGCCGTTTTCGATTACATGCAATTCGCGCGTTGGATTTTTAAAGAAATAAATTGCTTTTTTATAGAACCATATGATTTTAACCCGCTATCAAGCGCTCTTTGCCGGATCGTCCTACTTGAGATCTCAAGGCTCAGTTCTTTTTGTACACATTTTGAGGATATAAAGGAATCCTTTTTAATCAGCCTTGTAATCCTTTTATCTTCCCGACTGGTGGTTTTTCTGGGTCTACCGCCACTATATACAGTTTTTTATATTTTCTCGAGCACGAAATCGTGAAATCACCGAATGACTTATACCAAATTTGCTTGCAATAAATGTTACTGATTTGCCGCTTCTCAGAAACTATTTTTTCTTTTATTTCGTCAGAGTACTTATTGCGAGCAATTTATCACCATTTTCTGACAATTAAACACAATTTAAGCTTTTAAGACCTTAAAACGCCGCCGATAACACAAATAAATTTTTTTTTATTGTTCAGAATTTTTTTGAAAAGAAAAACAATAAACTTTGACACATATTACAAAGGTAAAATTTGCTGGCTGAAGGCACAATTAGGGTGCATGTTCTTTAGTTTTGTTTACTTATTTTTCAACCAATTTTTAATTATTTTAATATATTAAAAATGATATAATATTTAACGTGAAATGAATAACTGTAAATGAAAGATCAATATTAATAAAAGTTAAACTGTTACAAGTTTCTTAAACGTTCTTTAGTTTTTTCCTATGTAAGAATTAGAAATAGATATTTTTGGACAGTCTTTCTAAATGATAGCCAAATTTGAGTTTATTATCAATGTACATACCTAAGTATAGGACTTCTTGCACGCATTCAATTAGTTCGCTGTTTATAGAAATATTTACACCGACGTTGTTTTTACTTAAAAACATACAATTAGTCTTTTGTACATTAATCTTACACAGCCATTGCATTATTCTGTCTGTTACTCTGAAGTTTGGTTTCACAAATATCTACATTCTTACCTCTAAGGTATATAAGAGTATCATTTGCAAAAATGCACACTTTAGAGTGAAGTAAAGAATCACCGACGTCGTTAATATATATAAGAAAGTGCAAAACACCAAGAATCGATTCTTGTGGTATGCCCACTGGTATCACTTGTGGACTTGAACATACGTCTTTAATGCGCACTTTCTGTGTTCTTCCATGCATATACAGTGGTGTTCAAAATAATAGGGAAAGAGAAAAAATGAATATTTTTCAGCGATTATAGAAAATATTTTGAATCTTGTATGTCACTACTATTCTTCGTTCATTTTAACACATCACTTTGAAAATATTTTGCTTAATATTCTTTTATATTTCGTATTCAGATTTGATTTTTTCACTATGTGATTGAAATTACTTCCAAATATGCTATTCAAAATAATAGGGAAATTCAAAGTAAGGACCCGATTTTCAAAAAACGAATAAAATAAAAGTATTTTTTTATTAAATTATTATTCTGTTGTACATTGGGATTGTGTAACAGTACATTAGTATCCGGAATGACCGCCCGTATTCTTCAGCACAGCTTTTATTCGACGTGGCATAGAGTCAACAAGTTTCTGGCACTTACTCAGTGGAATGGCGTTCCAATGTTCTTGAATTGCGCTCCATAGCTGAGTTTTATTATGGAACGTTTATGTAGCCAATGATTTCTTCAGTTCCGCCCACAAATTTTCGATCGGATTGAGATCGGGGGACTGAGAAGGCCATGGTAATACCGAAATTTGATGGTACCTCAACCAAGCACCCATTAATTTCGATGAGTGATTGGGATCATTGTCATGTTGGAAGTACCATCTTAAGGGCATGTTGTCCTCAGCATATGGTAACATCACATCCTTTAAGATATCACGATAAGTTTCCTTAGTCATGATGTCTTTTATTTGGAAAATGGGTCCAACACCAAACCAAGAAAAACAGCCCCACACCATGACGCTCCCGCTTCCATGTTTTACAGTATTTTTTGTGAATCTGAAGTGAAGCTCTTTTCCCTTAGGCCGTCTAACATTTCGTTCACTGTCCGAACCAATTACATTTATTTTTGTTTCATCACTCCAGAGAATGTTTCGAAACATCTCTTTAGAATGATTCCTAAAACTTAAGGCGAACTCTTTCCTTGCTTTGACATTCCTTTTACTAAGCAAGGGAACTTTGCGAGCTATCCTTCCTGGTAGCTGATTTTGCAGCAATCTTCTCCGGAGCGTTGGGGCACTGACTATGTTGTTAGCTTCCGCGGCAATTGCTCTTGCTGACATAAAGGCATTTCTTTTGGCTAATATCACAATACGGGAATCATAAGAGGGGGTTGTTTTTTTTGGTCTACCTCTTGTTTCTTGCGATGGGGTTCTGTAAAGCGCATTGAAAACAAAATTTACCGATCTTCCCAACTCGTTTGCAATAAATTTTAGAGTTTTCCCCCTTTTTGTCTGTGATGTTTAATAATCCGGCTTTCTTTTTCACTACATGCTTATTACGGCCCATTTCTAACAAATCTATAAAGGCATTTGTAAAATTACGTAAAGTCTAACTTAGAGAACCAAAACACACCACCTTTTACCTGTTTTTGAATAAAATATAAAAGAGAAAACAAAATTCCCTATTATTTTGAACACTAAGAAAATCACTTTTTTCGTACTTTGCACTAATGCACCAGTTGCATGAATGATTGACTGACATTATATGCTGATATAGGAAACACTATACAGCTGTGCAAATAACGCTACCACTTACTGTTGCGAGAAGATGACAAAAACAATTTAACAATCGGAAAGGGACATAATGAGTGACCTTCCCTATTATTTTGAACAGCACTGTAGCTTATAAACCAATTTAATTCTTTTTCACAAATACCATATTTATCAATATCAATTGTCTCAAATGCTCACTTCCAGAAAAACTGCCAATGTGTTGTTTGCTTTCTCGTTTTTTTGTTTCCACTCATTTATAACTCAGCTAATAGATGGTTCACATAAGTGTCCCCGCCTAAATACGGATTGTTCTACAAACCGGATTTTTTTTCCTCGATAAAACACATAAATCGTTTGCAGACTATTGACTCCAATATCTTCTTTTCATACGTAAACAACATATTAAAAGGTCTCCATTCTTCAAGTGTACTTGCATGAGGTACTTCTTCTACCGGTATTATGTCTGCGATATTCCAACTTTCAGGGAATATTCCATATTTGCTGAATTTTATTTTTACCATATATTCAGAGTGATAAATTTATTATTTTTAGAAGAGGAGGTATCATTTCATATTTACAGTCCAATAATCCATAGCAGTCACTTTTTCGCGAAACATAAACCTACTTTCACAGAAGGGTACACTTTTTGCCTTTATACACAGGTATTTGTATGAGTTCCGAGCTTTATTTTATCTCCAATCCACTCTTAAATTGGTTGGTATAAATCTGTTATATGAGTTTACTTTAAAAAAAAAAGCCTCGCCAACTCAGTGTTAAATCACTCGGCGCGCTTTTGACTTATTGTGACTTATAGTTTTTGTCAGGGACAGTAAAGTACATTTAATTGTATCCTCAAATAATTTTGCACAAATATTCACTTCTTCATTTGGGGTCTCTAGTACGTAGCTATTGAGACCACTGATGAATCGATTTTTGTCATATTTAAATACACTGCGTTGATTGTGATTACTTGATAAAGTAATTAGTGAAAAGTCGTATGTATACTCATGCTCTTTTTACTTTCACATTTACTGTACAATCACTTAGAAAGTAATCTATCAACGTACTTGAAGTAGCTGTTATTCTTGTTGATTCAGTAACTAGCTGTCTCAGTCCAATATTAAGTAATAACTGACTGATGTAGTTCAACTCATAATTACTTGTAAAATCTATATTGAATTCATCCGCTACTAGCATATACTCATTTTCATTCACATTTCTAGAAATCCAGTCATACACTATATCACAAAAGTCTTTCACTCTAACTATTTTAGCTCACACTAAATACACTTCGCTTTTATATGTTATTTTAACCGACGCAACCCATATTGATTTTCCTCGCACGAAAGTATTCTTAACGGTTGCTCTACGATGTTCTTTTGCATATACAGTTACTCTCCCCGTATATCTAGAGTTATTTAAGCAATCAAACCGTCTACATCCAGGTAGACTAACTTCACAACTTTTCATATTATTCGTTAAATGTGTTTCAGTAAGTAGTAAAAAGTCTCATTTTCTGCAACAAAATTTTCAATTCCCTCGAAGTTGCCTGTTATACCTCGAATATTAAGAAGCACTCCACCTACGTACGTTAGCGGAGTTGGATTATAGTATTTTTTTAATTGCTAATATAAGACTCAACTACGCTTAACTTCTAGTTTTCGTAAGTAAACGGGACAATTATAATCCAGTGTCTTATGATTAATATTTAAATTTAAACCTAATCGAGAGTTTGTCATTGCACAGTTCACGCACTCGTTTTTTACCTGGTTCATTACAGTCTTTAGATTCGTGATCACCACAACACTTTCTGCAAGTATGTTTATTTTTTCAATCTCGTGATTAAGGGCTTAACATTTCTAGCACCTTTTTACTTTTAGTTCCTCGAAGACCTTGCATCTATTCCAACGAATGTTTACCCTACCAACTCCGATTGCATTTTTAAAGCTTTTAGAATCCAACTTCACCACTGCGTTTCAATATTCTTTGTTCCTTCGATTAATTTTATTTTTTGCCTTTATGACTTCGACACATCGAATCCCACTTTCAATCAATGAACTACTCGTATGTCTTTCACCCTCACTCTCACACGAAATTTCAACCACTCCGTTATTCCCAGCCGCTATATCACTGATTCAAATTCGGTGAGCTAACATTCTTTTTTAATTCTTTTATTTTTTCCACGTTTTAAAATAACTGGTTTTAATTCTTTCCGGACTACTGTAAGAAAATAAATAAATTTGCACGATTGTTTTTGCATAAATCAATTTATTTGCATCATGTTATTAAAAAATAGCAAAATAAAAAAAAATTATCCTCAGAGGATTCTTTACAAGGACATGGTACGAAAATTATACCACTGCGCACAACATTTTTTCAAGTTTTTGTCTTAGACAAAGTAGAAAATTGCAAGTAGAACACATCCATTGTGATCTCCTTTGGTGTCCTGTCTTGCAATCTCGCAATGAAGTTCTTCCAGGTTGATTGACAAAGAGGATCGACTGCTTTTGTCAACGAACGGTTTATTTTTTTCATGCGTACAGTGGTGTTTTTTTTTTGTTGTCAGTCAGAACGTTGGCACAGATCTGATTAAGGTCTAACTTAAATTCTTTTAGTGGTAGGATATACCCTGTATATCTTGCCAAGATAATGCTTTCACAATCATTTTCTTTAAACAGATACAAGATATCGTTTTGATTCACTTTCCTACTTTCCATAGTTCATAAAATTTTGTTAATAACATTAATATTGAATAGCAAATTTAATCAGAGTAAATTTAACTACTAGGCTTTTTTACAACACAATTTATTTTATTTTAAATAAAACCACTGTTCAATGCGCTGTGGTATGATATTTATACCATCAACTTAAAACGTTTACAGGAAACCGATATTTGGCAAATTCGAACAAAATACGTTTTTAGCGAACAGATAGTAAAATACAGATAGTAAAATACTTCACTATAAACCACGAGTCGCGAAATTGTAAAAACCGTTAGATAGTTTTCATATTTCAAGAAAGTCATCTCAAATTACCCAATTTTTCCGTATATACGTCTCACTCTTACATTGGAGCTATTTTTTTTCAAAATATTAACTTCAATTTGTATAGAAAACATTCATTTTGCACATTAAACTATAGAAAAATGTTTAGTTATATGGTACGTTTTTCATACCAGCGGCCCTGAAAGAGTTAAGAACAAGCTGATTCACATATGTTTCGGTTTTTCCTGCATTTTGCACTTTGAGTTGGCCTCTATTTAACTCATTAATTTTTTCTTTTTTAGCTATAATTTCCTTATTTTGTTTTACCGATTTTAAGATTTCCTGCAATTTGGTATTAATTGTGTTCTTGATGTCTAAGCAATCGTCACAAATAAATACAATATTCTTCAAATTCTTCAATTCGCTCTCACTGTATTCAAGTCATAGTCTTTTAAACCGGTAAACTTTTCATGAAACATTCCTTCGCAAAAACCTCCACATATTATCTTAATATTTATTTTTCCGAAATTCTCCACGCATTTTTTACAATCCCTTGCATTAATTCACGATTTTATCTCAATTTTAGCCACCAATTAAGAACTGTATTAAGAGCAATTTCTTAACACGTCTATTCAGTTTGACAGTTCTCTTCTCTTTTTATCAAAGTTACCATTGATAAGTAGTCTGAGATTGCGGCTCTCCCGCACCGCCGGGTGGTGACTTCTGCCCGAGGTATTTCTGAAGCAGATTGATTCGCATTTCCCTATATTTTGGTCTATCCTCCATTTCTTGTAGTGAAGTAAAAGGGTTTCTATGTGTCCTTGATTCCATTAAGGGCTTTGTGTGGGCTTTCATGGGAACAGAATTTAAATGGTATTATCAGCATAAAGGCTGGCTTTGGAACTGTTAATTTGGATTGGAAAGTCATATTGATAAAGATTGAGGAGTAAGCGGCCGAGGATGAATCCTTGAGGGACTCCTGCCAATATAGGAATAAGAGACGAATTTTCGTTTTCGAAGCGTACAAAAAGTGTGCGGGTAGAGGGGGAGTGAACTTGGTTAAGTTTGAAAGCCAGGCCATCATGTCTAATTGTGTCAAATGCCTTTGTTTAAACTAAAGAACATGCTACAGTACTTTCTTTTAAACTTAAGTTATTAAGAATTCTGTTTTGAAGGTAAAGAAGAATGGCGTGTCGGCGTCTCCAAATTGGATTTGGATTCTTAAAAGGATAGATTTTTCCAGTACATTATATTATTAGAGTTATTGCTTTTTTTTATTGGAATCAACATTGCCCTTTTCCAGGCAGTTGGGAAATAACAGTTGATGCAGTCGTTAATAATCGAGGTTAAATATTTTGCAATTGTGGATTTGGATTTACGAAGAACAAAGTAATATCCAACCAGGAATAAACAAAATTCTTAGACACTAAGTGTTCGTCACTTGAGTCTTCGAATTTGTTAGTCGGAGAGAATTTTTTTAAGGTGAACTGTTGGTTCCATGCTTTAAAAGGGGAGTTAAAAGGTTCAATTTGAAGCGAGTTTGCCAAATTGGGAGGTTTTAAGGCATAAAGCAAAGTATTTTTTAAAGGCTTTGACTTTTTCTGTTGCGATGTGTTAGTTTTTGAAAGTTTGAGGATAATTTCTTTTGCGGCCCGTAATTTATTTGATGACTTGGAAAACGTTTGGGGAAGGCTTCAAACAACATAGTTTTTCCCCTAGGTATTCGTTAATTTCGTTGCGAACCTTATCTTTGATTATATTGCTCAGACATATTTTGCGAGCAGATAATTCAATGTATTTTTGGCTTGTTCGGTCACCGAAATGGTGGAAGATCCTTTTTAGTTTTTGTTTTCATTGTTTTCTAGATTAGAACATAGATTCTTGACCAATTTGGGTGTAAGTTTATTCTTTTGCTATGAGTGGTGGTGCAGTTAAATAAGACATCAGTGAAACTTTGAAAAAGTAAGTCAATTTCCGCATTGGAAAAATTTCTTTCAGTAGGAATATATAAGTGAGTGAGATCAGCGCTGAGAGATCTGTTAAAATTTCGCCAGTTAGTGTTATTGAAGCTATTGAAAGTGATTGGAGAATCAGAAAGCGTCAACGTCTTCTCCGCTGAAATTTCCTTTGATCGAGCTTGTTTTCCCCTTTTCTTAAGGCATCTTTTAAGTTCCCCACGTATTCTTCGTACGACCTGTAGGCAGTGTGAACGGAAGCTGGAAATAGTAATAATAAATTATTAAAAACATTGTAATATAGTTAAAGTATAGCAATGAGATTACCATAGGATCGATTCAAAAAAAAATTATAATTTTGAATCTGCTTTCATCTGCTTCCGTCCGTTCCAATTTATCTCGGAGAGGAAGTCGTCCATACATAAAGCTAAAGCTTTTTTTCCCACCTTTCCTCTTCTTTTTGATAAAATATATATTTTCTGTAAATTTACAACGGTATTAAAGATTGAAGTATTATGCAGTTACCTTCAGCTGTTCGTTAAGTTGAAGTTCCGCTTGGTGTCTTAAAACTGTCGCATAAAACCACTTCACTTCACTATTTAATATATTTTTTATTCTTCACAAACTGCACGATGTTGTACGTTCAAAGTTCTTCACTAAACTGCCAGTCAATCGTCAACGAAAGGTGAATAAATTCAGAAGAATTCTTCTGCTTTAAAATGCGCGATATGTTTCCAAGAATAATCGTTTTCAAGTATAATGCCAAACATGATTTTTTTACACCTTATTATAATGCTTAAATAAGTCTTAAGACACGTAACCCTTATTTAAGTCCAGAAATAAGTAATATGTAAGAGATATTTCTTATGGTCATATTTATTCCATATAATATGGTTTATCTAAACGTTGTTGTAATAGTACGTTTACACCGCGCCCAAAATCAACATTTCAGGAATAAAATTTCGAAATCCAATTTTGCGTTTCCACTGGAACTTTAGCATTTCAAATGACAGCTAGTGTCAGAATTGATTATTGATATTTTTTTTTCTGATTGGAAATCAGAAGTGGTTGAACTATTTAGCTTGTTATATTAATTTAAAGATGAATTGATGTGCTAATTCGGACATATTAAATATATTGCTGACTCAATATACAGGTATGGAGATCGCGTTGAAACTCGAAGCTGTCAACTAATGGGAAAACAGCAGTTTTTTGTTTATGTCAGCGGGTTGAAATGTCATTGTGTGACGTGCTGAATTTGTAAAGAGGATTGTTCGATTTGACGAACTTACAAATGCAGTGAGAGAGATTCAGAATTTCGTTGGAATCCAACATTCCAGAATGCAAGAAATGTATGGCGAAATGTAATGTATTTGGGCTGAAATGGAGAAACTAGCCGAAATGTAGAATTAGGGTGCGGTGTAAACGTACTATAAGGCTTACTTAAGGCTTTTTATAGTTATACGGTAAGTGTTCTCTGTTTCGTATCCCTTATTTTTCCCTTAGCCTTATAAATTTGAACACATTTTCTGCTGGGTCTGTTACACTGTGCGAATGCGTGGCATTATCGTGTGTTTGTGCACTCCGCCGTTGAGTTGCCTGACAGTAACGGTTGTCTGTCGTGTCGCGTGATCTGTGATCTTTTCGGCATCTCATCCTACATTCGGCTATTCTAACGTTTCGATCGCCCCGAACGAAAAGCTTAAGCCCATTTCATCATGTGCTCTGCTATGGTGCTAGTTGTCACCAACTCTCTGCACGTCGTATCTGCCATGGTTATTAAAGCGGGTAATCTTATAGGGTCCTAAATATTTTGGCCTTAACTTCATGCCCGTACCGATGAGTGCGCTTGATGGCGACTAAATCATTCAGTTGATATTCTTTCTGTGGTGATCGCCTTTTGTCGAAGCTCCTTTTATTTTCTAACTGTGTCATTCGAATGCCCGAGACTCCTCTCGTACCGCGTCTCGTTCGTAATCTAACTCTCTCAATGCTTCCTCCTTCAGTAACTCTGGAATATCGGCATACTCTGCTGTTGATTACTCTATTCGGATTCCAGAACGTTGAATATGATTATGAAAAGCGGGAGGAGGAAGGGAAAAATTGTTTTGTTTTGAGAAGTGACACTAAAGCTGACGTTGTCTCTGGTTTTAGAACCGTCAGTGTAAATAAAAGTGAAATCGCTTAAGGTGTTTTTGAGTTTAAGGAAAAAATTTGCGGAAGGGGGTATTTTTTTTATAAATTTTTAGAGATGAGACCATCCGTTGTCTTGGTTTGGAAGAGACATGGTGGGTAAAGAGTACGGATCAAGTACGATAGGTTTGTGGGGGATGTTGATTTTATCACAAATGAACTTGGAGCGTTGAATGCAGGATTGGATTTTTTTATTTCGTGTTGTTTTTTGTTTAGTAAAGGTTTTGTAGAGCGGGGTAACTTTACCGAATAATAAGGTTTTGAATAACTTTAAAATGGGTTTCGATTGTATACATTTAAGCTTCGAATAGAAGGTGGTTGATGGGAGTATATGGTTTTCATTTTATTAAGGGTGGCATAGTATCCGTAAAGAAATAATCGATATTCTATTTTGCTGACTACAATGGATTTGGTTATTGATATTAGGGTAAACGGGTTGCAGTTAAATTTATTATAGGAAAGAGATTTGATAATATTTAATTGTTTATCAAAGGAGGATGAATATCGATGTGCGCATTCCACCTGCAATTTTTTTGAAAGACAATTTTTTTATTTTATTAACATTTTCTATTGTTATGTAAGATGATAGTATACTGCAAGAGCATTTGGGTTTCCGGCATATGTGAAGATGTTTGGATTTTTCTGCAGGTAATTTTGCTCCGGAGGGAAGTATCTCTTCGCACCAGGGAAGTATCTCTTGAAAGATGGGATTGAGGTCAATGTTGGCAGTGGTATTATTTTTATTCAACAAAATCGTCAGCTTATGCGCACAATATTACTTCTTTATGAAGAGATAGTAGGTTGGAAACCTTATTAAAAGCTATTAGAAAGAGGGAGACGGATAAGGGCGTGCCTTGCCGGATACCATTTAAAAAAGGGAAGGAGGGGAATGAAGCATTCCCAACACGTGCAGTTATTTTTCTATTTGCCATAAAGTTGAATATACGGTGTTGGACAGAGAATTAGCACACCTCCCTATATTCACTTCAAATAAGCGAGATAACTTTGTTAACGATGTTTTCTGCAATTTTTTGGTTTTGATGTTTTTTTAATTCAACTGTGAACAACAATAAATAATAATTCAACAAAATAATAAAAACAAAATCCTTAAGCAAACATTAGTAGATTCAATATGAGGTGGTCACAGGATTAGCATATGTAAGAAATTAATTAATTAAAAGTATTAGAGCAAGTATTTTTTTTAATATTTCGTTGGGTACTCTTTCTGCTTTATCATAGCTACTAACCGCCGCGGAATGCTTTCCACTAGCTGTTGGCATCGACTAACAGGAATGCTGTTGCATCCTTAATTAATTGTTTCCCAAAGCTCTGCTCAATTTCCTGGTTTCCTTAACCCAACTGTCGCTTGCCGTACGACAATTGGTGGTCGCAAAAAAACTTCCCAACCCGACTGCTCAGCTGGTGCGGGTCCGCAAAGGCTGGCACTAAAACTTCCAAAAATTCTCAAAAAAAAAAGTTGAAAAAAACCTAATCAACTTCCCGAAAAGTGGGCGCAACGTCATCTTTCACAGGGACGACGAAACCCAAAAAAAAAACCAACCCCTACCGCACGCAGAGAACGCGAAGCAAAAGAAAAACTACAAAAAAAAAATTGGGGAAACCCGATTTTCTGGCCTTCGTTCTATGAACGTTGGCCCACACGTCGATTCCGCGGAGTCGACCCTTGACCCAGCAATCGCTTGGGCTCAGTGGCCAACTGTCCCCGCACACACAAAAAAATCGCAACAACAACAAATACTAAATTTTTTGTTTTAACGCTCGGTATGGGAACTGATGCGTCCCGTTGTACCATTTTGTACGCTACGCAAAAATTAACCGTACGGACTCCAGAAGGGAATCCCGTACGTCAAACCACTTCCCACTTCACAAAAACCCACAAAAAAAACACAATTCGCCCTTAATTTATAAAATAAATTTGACCTAGGCTACTATTTATAAAAAATAATCAAACAAATATTTAAATTTTCCCACAAAGGGGTACTTATCCGTATATCCAAAAAAAAACCGTTGATCCCCTCTGGGATGGTCTCGTCTTCCTTCCTTGTTCTCGTCTTACTTCGGGCGATTTTCCCTTGATTCGTCCTTTTGATCCCGTGTCTTGTCTTTTCTTCCATCTCCTTTCTTCTTTTATTCTCACTTTATCACCACTTTCCACAAAAATTCTTTTTTTTTATTTTTTCCCTTTTGGACAAGCACGTACGTCCCTTCTGTCTCCAGCTCGCCAAAAGAATGACTTCCAATTTTCTCCTCTCGGCTTAGAATTTTCCCAAAAGCTCTTCTTTTATACGGAGGAATTTCAAAGCCACACTCACACATATTCAACATTTACTCCATCCCCAGCAAACAATATAATGGTTATATAAGACTTATTACAATATAATCTAAGCCTTAGTATGTGAGTCTTATTACTCATAAGTAGAGTTTTTCGGCCGAAGCCGAAGCCGAACTTCGGCTTTTTGATCACCTTCGACCGAAGCCGAAGCCGAATATGATGGTATTACGAAATACTAAGAAATCTACAAAATTATTGTTTGTTTATTGGTAGCGAACTGCCAAGTGACAGTGATTTGGAACATATTTTGCAATTTGCTTGCACATCTTTTACTAAAATAGCTCTAAATTGGATTTTTAACTGTTTTTTTTTTTATGTTTTTTCGACCCGAAACTAGTACAAATAAATTGCATGCTTTTATACAGGCCACATAATAGTTAACAAACTTGCAAATGCAAAATCTTCTGATTTTAAAGCTGTAAACAATCGCACTTTCAAAATATCCGAGAATAACAAAACAAAAAACACACCGTTCGTTGCAACTTCTATTTTTACAGAAAACACATTCGGCTTCGGCAAAATCTTCGGCCTCATTTGGCCGAAGCCGAACCTTTGCCGAAGGTGATATTTTTAGCCGAAGGTGGCCGAAGCCTAATGTTCGGTCGGACTCTACTCATAAGGAATCCAGATCGCATGCAGTATTTCTTATTTTATTCCTTATTTTAACATTGCGATGAGATTGGGCATAAGGCATACATTTTCTCTGCCTTATTTTAAGCATTATTATAATGCATAAAATAAGCATTAACTATATCCAGATATGCCTTATTATAAGGGATATAGTAAGCTTTGATTACCTTATGTAAGCCTTATTATAATGGATAAATTCTGCTCTGGTTACCTGATTTAGGCCTTATTATAAGGAGTATTATTGTTCATTTCTAAATCATAACAAATTACAAAATAATAAAGATACATATTCATTTTAACAAATTTATTTTGCTTACAAATAAATTATAAATAGGTAATCTTAAAAAATATAATAAATTAATTGGGTATAAGTTTATTCTTTTGCTATGAGTGGTGGTGCAGTTAAATAAGACATCAGTGAAACTTTGAAAAAGTAAGTCAATTTCCGCATTGGAAAAATTTCTTTCAGTAGGAATATATAAGTGAGTGAGATCAGCGCTGAGAGATCTGTTAAAATTTCGCCAGTTAGTGTTATTGAAGCTATTGAAAGTGATTGGAGAATCAGAAAGCGTCAACGTCTTCTCCGCTGAAATTTCCTTTGATCGAGCTTGTTTTCCCCTTTTCTTAAGGCATCTTTTAAGTTCCCCACGTATTCTTCGTACGACCTGTAGGCAGTGTGAACGGAAGCTGGAAATAGTAATAATAAATTATTAAAAACATTGTAATATAGTTAAAGTATAGCAATGAGATTACCATAGGATCGATTCAAAAAAAAATTATAATTTTGAATCTGCTTTCATCTGCTTCCGTCCGTTCCAATTTATCTCGGAGAGGAAGTCGTCCATACATAAAGCTAAAGCTTTTTTCCCACCTTTCCTCTTCTTTTTGATAAAATATATATTTTCTGTAAATTTACAACGGTATTAAAGATTGAAGTATTATGCAGTTACCTTCAGCTGTTCGTTAAGTTGAAGTTCCGCTTGGTGTCTTAAAACTGTCGCATAAAACCACTTCATTTCACTATTTAATATATTTTTTATTCTTCACAAACTGCACGATGTTGTACGTTCAAAGTTCTTCACTAAACTGCCAGTCAATCGTCAACGAAAGGTGAATAAATTCAGAAGAATTCTTCTGCTTTAAAATGCGCGATATGTTTCCAAGAATAATCGTTTTCAAGTATAATGCCAAACATGATTTTTTTACACCTTATTATAATGCTTAAATAAGTCTTAAGACACGTAACCCTTATTTAAGTCCAGAAATAAGTAATATGTAAGAGATATTTCTTATGGTCATATTTATTCCATATAATATGGTTTATCTAAACGTTGTTGTAATAGTACGTTTACACCGCGCCCAAAATCAACATTTCAGGAATAAAATTTCGAAATCCAATTTTGCGTTTCCACTGGAACTTTAGCATTTCAAATGACAGCTAGTGTCAGAATTGATTATTGATATTTTTTTTTCTGATTGGAAATCAGAAGTGGTTGAACTATTTAGCTTGTTATATTAATTTAAAGATGAATTGATGTGCTAATTCGGACATATTAAATATATTGCTGACTCAATATACAGGTATGGAGATCGCGTTGAAACTCGAAGCTGTCAACTAATGGGAAAACAGCAGTTTTTTGTTTATGTCAGCGGGTTGAAATGTCATTGTGTGACGTGCTGAATTTGTAAAGAGGATTGTTCGATTTGACGAACTTACAAATGCAGTGAGAGAGATTCAGAATTTCGTTGGAATCCAACATTCCAGAATGCAAGAAATGTATGGCGAAATGTAATGTATTTGGGCTGAAATGGAGAAACTAGCCGAAATGTAGAATTAGGGTGCGGTGTAAACGTACTATAAGGCTTACTTAAGGCTTTTTATAGTTATACGGTAAGTGTTCTCTGTTTCGTATCCCTTATTTTTCCCTTAGCCTTATAAATTTGAACACATTTTCTGCTGGGTCTGTTACACTGTGCGAATGCGTGGCATTATCGTGTGTTTGTGCACTCCGCCGTTGAGTTGCCTGACAGTAACGGTTGTCTGTCGTGTCGCGTGATCTGTGATCTTTTCGGCATCTCATCCTACATTCGGCTATTCTAACGTTTCGATCGCCCCGAACGAAAAGCTTAAGCCCATTTCATCATGTGCTCTGCTATGGTGCTAGTTGTCACCAACTCTCTGCACGTCGTATCTGCCATGGTTATTAAAGCGGGTAATCTTATAGGGTCCTAAATATTTTGGCCTTAACTTCATGCCCGTACCGATGAGTGCGCTTGATGGCGACTAAATCATTCAGTTGATATTCTTTCTGTGGTGATCGCCTTTTGTCGAAGCTCCTTTTATTTTCTAACTGTGTCATTCGAATGCCCGAGACTCCTCTCGTACCGCGTCTCGTTCGTAATCTAACTCTCTCAATGCTTCCTCCTTCAGTAACTCTGGAATATCGGCATACTCTGCTGTTGATTACTCTATTCGGATTCCAGAACGTTGAATATGATTATGAAAAGCGGGAGGAGGAAGGGAAAAATTGTTTTGTTTTGAGAAGTGACACTAAAGCTGACGTTGTCTCTGGTTTTAGAACCGTCAGTGTAAATAAAAGTGAAATCGCTTAAGGTGTTTTTGAGTTTAAGGAAAAAATTTGCGGAAGGGGGTATTTTTTTTATAAATTTTTAGAGATGAGACCATCCGTTGTCTTGGTTTGGAAGAGACATGGTGGGTAAAGAGTACGGATCAAGTACGATAGGTTTGTGGGGGATGTTGATTTTATCACAAATGAACTTGGAGCGTTGAATGCAGGATTGGATTTTTTTATTTCGTGTTGTTTTTTGTTTAGTAAAGGTTTTGTAGAGCGGGGTAACTTTACCGAATAATAAGGTTTTGAATAACTTTAAAATGGGTTTCGATTGTATACATTTAAGCTTCGAATAGAAGGTGGTTGATGGGAGTATATGGTTTTCATTTTATTAAGGGTGGCATAGTATCCGTAAAGAAATAATCGATATTCTATTTTGCTGACTACAATGGATTTGGTTATTGATATTAGGGTAAACGGGTTGCAGTTAAATTTATTATAGGAAAGAGATTTGATAATATTTAATTGTTTATCAAAGGAGGATGAATATCGATGTGCGCATTCCACCTGCAATTTTTTTGAAAGACAATTTTTTTATTTTATTAACATTTTCTATTGTTATGTAAGATGATAGTATACTGCAAGAGCATTTGGGTTTCCGGCATATGTGAAGATGTTTGGATTTTTCTGCAGGTAATTTTGCTCCGGAGGGAAGTATCTCTTCGCACCAGGGAAGTATCTCTTGAAAGATGGGATTGAGGTCAATGTTGGCAGTGGTATTATTTTTATTCAACAAAATCGTCAGCTTATGCGCACAATATTACTTCTTTATGAAGAGATAGTAGGTTGGAAACCTTATTAAAAGCTATTAGAAAGAGGGAGACGGATAAGGGCGTGCCTTGCCGGATACCATTTAAAAAAGGGAAGGAGGGGAATGAAGCATTCCCAACACGTGCAGTTATTTTTCTATTTGCCATAAAGTTGAATATACGGTGTTGGACAGAGAATTAGCACACCTCCCTATATTCACTTCAAATAAGCGAGATAACTTTGTTAACGATGTTTTCTGCAATTTTTTGGTTTTGATGTTTTTTTAATTCAACTGTGAACAACAATAAATAATAATTCAACAAAATAATAAAAACAAAATCCTTAAGCAAACATTAGTAGATTCAATATGAGGTGGTCACAGGATTAGCATATGTAAGAAATTAATTAATTAAAAGTATTAGAGCAAGTATTTTTTTTAATATTTCGTTGGGTACTCTTTCTGCTTTATCATAGCTACTAACCGCCGCGGAATGCTTTCCACTAGCTGTTGGCATCGACTAACAGGAATGCTGTTGCATCCTTAATTAATTGTTTCCCAAAGCTCTGCTCAATTTCCTGGTTTCCTTAACCCAACTGTCGCTTGCCGTACAACAATTGGTGGTCGCAAAAAAACTTCCCAACCCGACTGCTCAGCTGGTGCGGGTCCGCAAAGGCTGGCACTAAAACTTCCAAAAATTCTCAAAAAAAAAGTTGAAAAAAACCTAATCAACTTCCCGAAAAGTGGGCGCAACGTCATCTTTCACAGGGACGACGAAACCCAAAAAAAAAACCAACCCCTACCGCACGCAGAGAACGCGAAGCAAAAGAAAAACTACAAAAAAAAAATTGGGGAAACCCGATTTTCTGGCCTTCGTTCTATGAACGTTGGCCCACACGTCGATTCCGCGGAGTCGACCCTTGACCCAGCAATCGCTTGGGCTCAGTGGCCAACTGTCCCCGCACACACAAAAAAATCGCAACAACAACAAATACTAAATTTTTTGTTTTAACGCTCGGTATGGGAACTGATGCGTCCCGTTGTACCATTTTGTACGCTACGCAAAAATTAACCGTACGGACTCCAGAAGGGAATCCCGTACGTCAAACCACTTCCCACTTCACAAAAACCCACAAAAAAAACACAATTCGCCCTTAATTTATAAAATAAATTTGACCTAGGCTACTATTTATAAAAAATAATCAAACAAATATTTAAATTTTCCCACAAAGGGGTACTTATCCGTATATCCAAAAAAAAACCGTTGATCCCCTCTGGGATGGTCTCGTCTTCCTTCCTTGTTCTCGTCTTACTTCGGGCGATTTTCCCTTGATTCGTCCTTTTGATCCCGTGTCTTGTCTTTTCTTCCATCTCCTTTCTTCTTTTATTCTCACTTTATCACCACTTTCCACAAAAATTCTTTTTTTTTATTTTTTCCCTTTTGGACAAGCACGTACGTCCCTTCTGTCTCCAGCTCGCCAAAAGAATGACTTCCAATTTTCTCCTCTCGGCTTAGAATTTTCCCAAAAGCTCTTCTTTTATACGGAGGAATTTCAAAGCCACACTCACACATATTCAACATTTACTCCATCCCCAGCAAACAATATAATGGTTATATAAGACTTATTACAATATAATCTAAGCCTTAGTATGTGAGTCTTATTACTCATAAGTAGAGTTTTTCGGCCGAAGCCGAAGCCGAACTTCGGCTTTTTGATCACCTTCGACCGAAGCCGAAGCCGAATATGATGGTATTACGAAATACTAAGAAATCTACAAAATTATTGTTTGTTTATTGGTAGCGAACTGCCAAGTGACAGTGATTTGGAACATATTTTGCAATTTGCTTGCACATCTTTTACTAAAATAGCTCTAAATTGGATTTTTAACTGTTTTTTTTTATGTTTTTTCGACCCGAAACTAGTACAAATAAATTGCATGCTTTTATACAGGCCACATAATAGTTAACAAACTTGCAAATGCAAAATCTTCTGATTTTAAAGCTGTAAACAATCGCACTTTCAAAATATCCGAGAATAACAAAACAAAAAACACACCGTTCGTTGCAACTTCTATTTTTACAGAAAACACATTCGGCTTCGGCAAAATCTTCGGCCTCATTTGGCCGAAGCCGAACCTTTGCCGAAGGTGATATTTTTAGCCGAAGGTGGCCGAAGCCTAATGTTCGGTCGGACTCTACTCATAAGGAATCCAGATCGCATGCAGTATTTCTTATTTTATTCCTTATTTTAACATTGCGATGAGATTGGGCATAAGGCATACATTTTCTCTGCCTTATTTTAAGCATTATTATAATGCATAAAATAAGCATTAACTATATCCAGATATGCCTTATTATAAGGGATATAGTAAGCTTTGATTACCTTATGTAAGCCTTATTATAATGGATAAATTCTGCTCTGGTTACCTGATTTAGTCCTTATTATAAGGAGTATTATTGTTCATTTCTAAATCATAACAAATTACAAAATAATAAAGATACATATTCATTTTAACAAATTTATTTTGCTTACAAATAAATTATAAATAGGTAATCTTAAAAAATATAATAAATTAAATGTTATATTACACTATATTACAAAGCAAAATAAAAAAAATGTCTTTAATATTATATATAATATAATCATTATGACAATATTTAAAAAAAAGAGTTTATATATGTACATAATGTAATGATTATAATAATTATAAAAAAAATTATACAGATTTAAATCTTCGCTGAAATTTTCTTTGCTCCAGCTTCTTCTTCCTCTTCCTTATGGCATCTGGTCCGCCACGTATTCTTCGTACGACCTGTAGGCATTGTGAACGGAAGCTGAAAATAGTAATAATAAATTGTTAAAAACATTGTAATATAGTTAAAGTAAAGTAATGAAATTACCATAGAGAGTCGATTCAAAAAATTTGTAATTTTGAATAGCTTCTTTCTGCTTCCGTCCGTTCCAATTTATCTCGGAGAGGAAGTCGTCCGACATAAAGCTAAAGCTTTTTTCCCACCTTTCCTCTTATTGTTGTATGTATTTTCTGCAAATTTACAACGGTATTAAAACGAAATGTATCACTGATTATATAAAACTTACGAGGTCTGCTTCAAATTGGGGTTCAGATTTTAATTTACGATCCAAATCTTTAAGATGTTCTGAAGATTTGATCGGAAAATTGTAGACATCGGTCATAGCTGTAGCGAAGAACTTATTATATATTGAGCTGGTTTGGACCGTCTGCTCCGCAATTAAAGTTAATTGAGCCTGAACTATATTCTGTAAAACCTTTACGGCTCCTTTCTATTCTAAAATAAAGAATTATTTCTTTGTTAATACCTTCAATTGAAACCAAACAGTAAAACTACCTTGGAATTCAGCAATCATTCTTGGGTCGGATGAAAAATTGACTACAGTTGTTGCTATCGAGGAGTTATCTGGTGATGGTGGCTGAATTTCTTCATTATGATCGTCGGGATTTATTATTGGGAAGGGATTTTGTTGTTGTTGGCCGGGGTTATTTTCTTCAGGAAATGTTATTAGTTTAATATTATTTTAACTTTTTTTTAAGTAAAAATGAATCCTTACCTTCTTGTTGATTCATTTTGTTTATTTTTTAATTTTATTTTATATTTTTTCACAATTTTATTTTATCTTCTTCACAAACTTCAACGAAAGATAAATAAATTCAGACGAATTCTTCTGTTTTAAAACGCGCGATATGTTTCTAAGAATAATCTTTTAGAAGTAGAATCGTTTTGAAGTATAATCCCAAACATGATTATTTTACACCTTATTATAAGGTTTAAATAAGTCTTAAGAAACGAAACCCTTATTTTACACCTTATTATAATGCCTAAGTAAGTCTTAAGATACGTAATCCTTATTTAAGTCCAGAAATAAATAATATGTAAGAGACATTTCTTATGGTCATATTTATCCTATATGATATGGTTTATCTAAGCGTTATTGTAAGGCTTACTTAAGGCTTTTTATAATTATACAGAAAGTGTTCTCTGTTTCGTATCCCTTATTTTTCCCTTAGCCTTGTTAATTTGAACACATTTTCTGCTGGGTCATCTTCACACATACAACATTTAACCCTTATTTAAGTCCAGAAATAAGTAATATGTAAGAGACATTTCTTATGGTCATATTTATCCCATATGATATGGTTTATCTAAGCGTTATTGTAAGGCTTACTTAAGGCTTTTTATAATTATACAGAAAGTGTTCTCTGTTTCGTATCCCTTATTTTTCCCTTAGTCTTGTTAATTTGAACACATTTTCTGCTGGGTCATCTTCACATATACAACATTTAACCCTTATTTAAGTCCAGAAATAAGTAATATGTAAGAGACATTTCTTATGGTCATATTTATCCCATATGATATGGTTTATCTAAGCGTAAGGCTTACTTAAGACTTTTTATAATTATACAGAAAGTGTTCTCTGTTTCGTATCCCTTATTTTTCCCTTAGCCTTGTTAATTTGAACACATTTTCTGCTTGGTCATCTTCACACATACAACATTTACCGGACTACGTACTCTCCTACGCCACATTCTCCACGCACTCTTCTCTAGCGCACACACGCTATGCACCTAGCTTATGCATACGCTGCTACGGAGCCGGCAGCAGATCGTTGATAGGACCTATCTCCTCTTTTTTTCTCTTTAATTTTTCTCCTCTTTTATTTTTGTAGGGATATTCGCATAGCCGCTCGAGTAGCGTACCATATGTGATGCGGAAAAAAGGCACTTTTTTGAAAAAAATGTAAGAAAAAAACTTTATGTATAAAAGTACGGTACTTCAGAATGATAAAATTGAACTCATATTATCCCAAACACCCAAACACGTTTTTTTCAAATGTATTTTTTGTTTATTTTGAAAATAGTGCTTCACTTAACTTAACATACGTTTACTATTCTGACTTACTGACTCTATGCGGGTGCAATAAGATAACCTTAACTTATTACTATTTGCCTTTCAGCGCAAGAACTTTTTTTTTATTTTTGCAAGACTGTTTCTAGGACATTCCATCTTGTCATTAAACATTTTAAAAGAAAAAGACTATGACGTATGAGAACATTTAAATTTATTTATTTCAAATCGATGAATAAATATTTTTAGTTTATATTGACAAATTTTAGTGTGTATATTTATTTTCTATGAAAATCTGTGAAGCATTTATTGTGTAATGCAACGTTGCAAGTTTCGCATTTCATAGTAGTACTTTTATGACATAAACCAGCAGCGGCTTTGTTCATCTTGTCTTTAAATGTGATGAGTCCTTCCGTCTAGTCGAATGCTCTCCGGAACACGTTTTACTACAACTAGTGAAGACCTGGCCGTCACTGTTTTTGTTATGGCTGTAGTAGTTGGTGTGTCTTTTTTCTGAAGATAAGTTGTGACGATATATATTGTAAGAGACAATATATCGTGGGTGTTATCCCCTTTTGAAGCAGGTGATATCTTATATAATTGAAAACCGTTATTTACACTCATGTTTATTGGAAACATCCCCTTTTGGTTTCATTTCTTTCATGTCCTTCAAAGGTGCGTTTTCTACCCTGTTAGCCCGGATTGTACCAGTTGCATCGTGACCTAATTTCTTTACTTCATCAAGGAATGGCAAAGATGTGAAGAAATTGTCCATATAGAAGCTATAATTTTCAGATGGTAATTTTGGTATGAAGTCTAATACGACGAAGACCCCGACACCAAACTCTGGATGCCTATTTCCAGTGTTTGCCCCTTGGCTGCCCCTTGGATGCCATTGACCAGTTCTTGTTACCAAACCGTATTGGTTCGCTGAGGAGTTTCCAAAAACGTCGAAGTTTGGCAAATTTGTCACTTGGTGCTAAATTATTGTTACCGGCAACGTGAAAGTATCGCAGTAACTCTTCGAATCTATTTCTAGATACAGCAGATGCTACTCCCTGAAAATTGCAGTCGATGCTTTGCTGCCAATACATACGGTATCACGCTATTGTATTAAGGCCTGACAACAACAATATTCCAATAGATCGTTTGATTTCTGCTGTTGTGACTCTAAAGTTGTGATGGCCTTTCTGTATTGCGTTTTTCTTCGTCTCTGATCAGGAGAGTTATATCAAATAATATACGAATAATACTTACATTTTAAGGCGAAACATGATTTTATTGAATAGTCCAAATGTACGACATGATATCAATAACTATTGGGCGAGAATGTGACGTAACGGTTATTGTAACTGACTGTCTATAATATCAGTGATGCCAGATCCCGTAAATGAAAAGTAATGTGTAAATATAAATTTAAAAGAATTAAAAAGGAACCGTTCCACAAATGGAACAATAGGATAATACGGGCTAATAATGCGTTGATCCTCCTTGTTTCTTTAAGACTTCGATTTTCCGCGGCTATCCATTCTAACTTAATATTATTTTTATAAGCTCTTCTAGAGATTTATATTGCCTATTTTCGGCTCAGACATGTCTTGAAAGATATCCCCAACAGTTTTCGATTTTATTAAGATCAGGGGAACGTGCTCGCCATTCTAATATCTCAATACTATTTTCATGGAATTAGTTCTTCACAATCCGAGCAATATGGCTCCCTCCTCTCTACGCGTAACCGCCCTCGGGCGTCCACTACTGCGAGCTTCACCGTAGTTTTCGGGGGTTTTCGCCGAATTCATTCTTGCTTTACCGCTCCTTTTTAAATGCTTTGCGATTTCCGCAATTTTCATATTTTCTTTAAAAAGACTTAGAGCCACCTGAATCTCTGCACTGTTAAGCCTTTTTCCTCTGCCCATTATTGAAAGACATTTTTTTTTAAATACAGTAAAACAACTTACGAACTTCGCAAAAAGTGTTAGCCTTGCAATCAACTAAAAACACATGATCGTATCATTTGATCATCATCATTTTGTCACACCATATCTTGATGCTTTTACGGATTACAGTAAATCTCTATTCTTTTTCAATGCACTCTTTTAAGAAATCTTACATTCTAGAAAAAAAGGGACCAACAGTTGGTTGATTAAAGTGTCGTCTATCCACCGTCCTTCGCACCACATGGTAGATCAATGGACATCCTCCGCATCGTGGATTAAGCCAATTCGGTTAAAGTACACAAACACCTCTGGCGGAATAATCTACTTCGGCGAGCGTTCTCATGATATGCTTTACCCCAAGTAAGCTCCAAATGTCAGCTAATTTTCCGAGGTCATGGCTCGTGTAACATGCCTTCGAATCAACTTAATACTAAAATTATCCACCCTGTTCACGTTTGCTTCGTTATACAAGAACTCGTTGGGACAGAATTTCTTGTACTCAAATGCGTAGGCACCTGACCACACTTTTTGATTTGTTCCATTGAATGTCGGACACGGCATGATGTATATGTATAGTATCATGCCCCGCACCTAATCTAACTTGGTTGTTCGGTATTATTTTTCTGTCCTCAGCCAACTGTATCAGAACTCTATTGACAATCTTCTCGAAAACTTTGCTTATGCATGGAAGGAGACTAATCGACCGAAGATTTTTCGGAAGAGCTGAATCTTTGTCCTTTTTAGGGAGGGGTTGCACTACCACCGTCTTCCAGTGCGCTGGATAATATGCATTACTCAGTGCATTGTTGAATAGGATTGTGTATATCTCTACCGCCTCATTGGGGAGATGACGCAGCACAATATTCAGTATGCCATCTATTCCCGTCGACATTTTGTTCTTAAGACTGTTGAAGATGCCCTTGAGATTCTTCCTCGAAATGAGGATGGAATCGGATCCAGCATAGGCGACGGCATTATTTGCCATGTTTTAGTCATTGAAACTGGTGAAACCAGGATTCTCAGAACGCCATTGTTGTATTTCATTTCGAAGATAGAAATGGTTAAGCAAAGCTCTGTTCTCCAAGTCGTGGTTAGGACAACGAGACTCGTTGACCGAGTTGACTGCTCCTATTGCTTCAACCTTCTCTTGAGGATCCTCAACATTCAAGAAGCCATTGTCTAGCACGGCACGGTTCGTCAGGTTTCTGTTTGCGGGTGGAGTCATGTCACTCGAACATAGTTCTCTGGATAAGTTCCTAGAGAAACGCAGCCAATGAGCCTTACAATAATTGTACGGGTACGTCTCCACGAATTGCTCCAGTTCGACCAGCTCATTCGGGAACTGAATAACCGCGGCAAGTCCACAGTGATCACTGTCGTACTCCACCGTTGAGCAGTTCCTTGTGTCAATATCCACATCGCGTAACGTCAGTCGTCTGTCAATCAGCATTAGATCCAAATAAAACCCACTTTTGGGAAATGATGGTCTATCGGTTGCGACTGACGAGTGAATTCGCATTCACCGCCAGGATCGAAAGGTTTCCAGCTACCGGCGTACCCATTATATTGGATACGCACTTGATCCAGCGGGTCTCGACGAAAGGACTTGGTCCATCCGGAAAAGGTATTTTTGGAACTGAGCCATGTGGGCCTGCATTGAGGCCATCATTGACAAAGCTCCGCGAAACCCACATTTGAAGCCTTTACTGTAGCCTGGGCTACCTTTGGCGCTGTCTGTTGTACTTGTCGTCTACCAGACGAAATTTGGGCGTAACAAGAGTGGTAAGAATTCTCGGCATCGGCCTTTAATCCGCCACTTTTTTTTGCATATCTTTTCTTGCTAATTCCTTCGCCTTCAAACAACCCCTAGGGCTGGAAGGATGTCCATTGGCACCACAAAGGATGCAGTTTAGGCGAGATCTGTTCTCGACCTTTCCCTCACCTCGAGAACACTGCGCAGACTAATGCCCCCCCGCACATTTACTGCAGCGAGTCGGCATGTTGCTGTTTCCTGCAGCATGCCCGAATCTCAGGCATCTTGCGCAGAGAAGCATTTGCTTGCTCCTCCGGATCTTCTCCCAAGAGACGGCCTGAAGTCAAGAAACTTAATGCTCCTCAGACTCTCAAGCCTACTCTCTGGTGTCACTTGCACCAGAAAGATGGGAAACAAACGCACCGGTTCCATCCTGGATCGGGCAGTCGAGAAGCGCTTGACTCCCAAAAACTCTACGTTGGCGACGCTGGCTTGTTGCAACGATTTTAATATGTCCTTTGGCTCAGCAGAGGATCTCAATCCCTTGAGGAAAACAGTCTGGACTTTTTCTCCCCTGGGAGTATAAGAATAAAAATCAGGCCCAGCTGACGCCATTTTTTCTTTCACAAGCTTTAAGCTTTAAGATAAGCAGTGGATGGCCTGCCTGCGAAAGCCCTTATTTTTTATATAAAAGTTGTCCTTTATGGCCAACTTACATACCTGGATCGTATCTACGGCGCCTATTCCGGTTATGTTGATAGGAGGCAATTTGACCTTCTTCTTTTATTGCTGCTGCTGCTGTTGTGGGTTGTTGCTCTTGTTGCGTTTGCTGCAACGTCCTATTATCCTTTTGTAGACAATTTTGTTCTCTCTTCTCTTCTTTTTCGGTTTCCTAGCTTGAGCTGGAGGGCCTTTATAAATTCCTCCAGCTCGTCCAATTCTTTTTCATTCTCGGCCTTATTTTTCTCTTCAGAAGAAGCCAGTTGCACGTACAGGTTTCCTCTGCTGCTTCCTGAAGCTTCCTTCTTCTTGCCGGAATTGTTCGGCAGCTTTGTTTGTCTCTGCTGCATCTTCGACTGGGACTTCAAAATTTTACGTCTTTTCTTTTTTAAAATTTCGTCTCTGCCATTTTTCGAGTTGTCACTCGGAACCAGCGACAGCTCCGCATCCATTTTCATAAAATTTTTATTTTTCCCTTTTTCAAAACTTTTAATTTTTGATGATTTTTCTTATTTTTCATTTTTGAAACGATGCTTCTTTTCGGCTGGAATGCTCAGTGAATAATGACGGTAACTCTCTCTGAGCATTGTGCCATTTCTGCAGTCAAATGGGAGAAAAAAAAGGAAGAGCGTAATAACTTATTACAATTAAACGATGAAAACATTATCTCAACGCATGGTTCTCAATAATTTTAGAAAATAATGTCATCTCTATCTTTTTGTCACGGAGTGTATGATACCTTTTAATTTGTTTAATGCTACGTCCAAGTAGGCCCGCTCTGAGTCCGAGCGCCCTGTGTAAGCCCTGCGTTTAGCGCCCCTTTCAATTTTGGCAGCATAAATCGTTTCCACATTACCAAAGAGGTAGATTTTCAATGCGTTTTATTTTATTCCGGTATCCCCGGTAGGTCTAATCCTCGGTAACATATAAGCATATATAATATATTAAATTTAATAAATAGTTATATTATTATATATACATATTTGTTAAAATAAAAAAATTAACAAGATATGTATATAAATAAATACTTCAAGGAACTAACTTGAGGTGAAAAAAAGTATAAATCCATATTAAGCTGAAAAATTATAATAATTTAATACAAATACAAAAAAATATAAAAAAACAGTCAAAATGCAACGAAGAAGTATGCAGAGATGCAAAATTCAATTTAGAAAACTAACTTTTCTAGCCTTAGCCTTGGCAAATTCTGTTATAAGGTCATCGTGATCTAAAGACCTTAATAACTCCCTTTCTATTGACATTATAGACAAGCCTAAAATCTTTCTTGAGTCATGGTTGTCCTGAGGTAATTTTTTATTATCTTAAGTTTAGAAAAATTACGTTCTCCGGAAGCTACTGTGACTGGCATTGTGTTTAAGATTTGGAGGGCAATTACTACATTGGGAATAATATCTTCTAGGTATGAACTTAATATACAATTTAAATAATAAACACTTTAAACATGAACTTTCTGGTTTTAAAAGGGGACTATTACTGCTATCTCTTGACAATATGCTGTCGCATCTAAATCATTAAAACGTCCAAATGTTTAAATTCTTTGTAAATTTGAGGCATGAAGAACGTAAATTGTTATTTTTCAAACATTCGCTTATGCTATTTAAAAATAAAAAAGTCGCCTTACTTTAAGCTGCTCAAACCTTTCTGTAATTGATTGAATCGCTTGATCTGGTAGATTTGATTAGATAAAATTTCTATCATTATTTATATTCCACTAATTAAAGTTTTTCAAAAAAATTCTGTTAATATACCCTCCCTATATTTCAATGCGATGTCACAGTATTGAAATAGCTTCTTGGCATCCATTTCATTCACTGTTCTGAACACCAGCTTCTTTACCCTACATATTTGAACCATTATTGTAACTTTGGTCCCGAAAGTTGCTTACTGAAATTCCATGGAATTCGAGTTTGTCTAAAATTAACTTTTTAAGTCCCTCTCGGTTTTGTCTTCTTTCAAAAATCCTAAGAAATGGTCTTGAAGCTCAATAATGTTTTGTTTTCTATGCAAAAACCTAACAATAGTAACTTGTTCTATGCGACTTTTGTCGATTGTTGAGTCAACAATAAGGGAAAAGAATTTGGCCTCCTTTAGCATGGACATAATTTTATTAGTAAGCGTTCTAGAAAAGATGCTTATTTCATTTTGTATCAATATATTTTTGCTCAAATATTTATTTTGGGTTTCTTGATTCGTATTCTCCTTCCTTATGCACTCTCTTTAACAAGTTGTAAAAGCTGGCATTATTAAGCTCAAACAACACTTCAGAAGATCCCCGAAAGGCTAATGCTTGAGAACCGAAACATTTAACTAAATTCAATAGTCTTTACAAAACAGCTCTTCAATGCTTTGTTTCAGTTTCAAACGAGTTTTTAAAATTTGAGTCTATTGTTGTCCCCGACCTCAAAAAATTTTTGAAAAACTTCCACGATTTAAATGTTTCATATGAAATAAACTACTTTCATGATTTTTTAAAACTGCACTTAAATGTGGCCAGTTGGAACATCCTGTAACATTACTCGACAAGGCTTGAGACGTGTTGTTTATTGCAAACAAAACACAGAATCTTTTGATTTCGAATAAATCAACCAAGTTCTCGGAACTTCCTTGCCATTTACTAAAGTTCGTTGATAACTGAAAGTGGTAAATTTCCTGTTATTCGTTTTTGGAAAAGAATGATCCTGAACTTGAATTGGGCCCTTTCCTACGATTTTCGTTATATTTTCGCATGATAAATTTGTCCAGTTACTTGGATTTTCATAAAACTCCTCCGAATTTACGAGAGGTCTAACACTAACTGTACCTAAACTACTTTCCGTTTGCGCTTTATCAAGATAACTATTTCCAATAACTGTGTTTTCCAAAGAACTTACCTCAACTGCAGATTCAGCGCTGCATTTCAAAAATGTATGTAGTATTTTTTCTTGGTATTTGTTTTCCGCTTTAACAAGCCTACATCTTTTTCTATTCTCTGCCCCCGAAGGCTTTTGTCCATTTTCTTTCCTAGCTATGAACACTAAGTACAAAACAAACACAAAACTGATTTTACCTTTCATTTTTATAAGATATGAAATTACTTATTTTATTATTATTTTTAATAGAATCGCGTAAAGGAATTAAGCAGCACTAGCGTCAAAAAATAGTCAAACTGAACTGGGTTAATTCAAAAACAATACAAGCACAACAAGAAAAATAATGTAGATTGATTTGTCGATAATGTGTGAGAGAACGATTCGTAATTACCCAGCAAACAATATAATGGTTATATAAGACTTATTACAATATAGTCTAAGCTTTAGTATGTAAGTCTTATTACTCATAAGGAATCCAGATCGCATGCAGTATTCCTTATTTTAACACAAATAAGGCACACATTTTCTCTGCTTTAATTTTTAAGCATTATTATAAAGCATAAATGCGTTTTGACACCAAAATGTTATTTACTGTCGGAACGGCTAAACAATTTCTAGTTTTAGTCTTAATCAAAAAGAGTTGGGATAAAATGCGTTCAGCATTTGCACTGGAATTTATAAATTTGTTCAACTCGTTGAACATAAACTCGCCAAGTCCATATTTTAATGCGAATACATTACACCAAAACTCTTCCAAACTGCATTCCCTGTTAAAAGAATTATTATTAATTAAAAGCCTAAATTCTTCATCCAGCTTCTCAACCTTATTATCTGTTATGAGATTCCGGAAAAATCATTATGAGAGGAACCAGAGAATCATGTTTGGTTTTTTAGTTATTATTACTTATTGCCTTCAAGACTGCGTCGTTGAAATCGATCCTAGAGCTGATTTATTGGCATAGTTCAATGTATTATTTACGACAGTAATTTCTAATTTGTTTTATTCCGTCGTCTAAAAGATTCGCCCTAGCACCTACGAGGGGCGTTCAATATATTCTCGGTATCAATATGAAGGAAAATGCGAATTCAATTTAAATTGTTTTTATTTTTCAATATAATCTCCCCTAACATCAATGCATTTGTTACATCTTGAGATAAGCTTTTTTAAACCTTCAAAAAAATAAATTTCCTCTTTCTCTGCAAAATACCCATTTATTGCCGACTTGAGTTCTTCTTCATCCGAAAATCTTTTTCCACGAAGACATTTTTTCAAATCCGGAAACAGGAAATAATCACTAGGGGCAAGGTCTGGACTATAGGGTGGGTGTTGGATTTCTTCGAAACCACAATCTCGCGCAGCAGTCTTGGAAACTCGCGCCGTGTGAACAGGAGCGTTGTCATGAAGAAGCAACACACCCGCTGCTAGTTTACCCCGTCTTTTCTTTTTAATTTCCTCCCGCAAATTATGCAAAATGAAAGCGTAGGATATGGCGTTGATGGTTTCACCTTTTTTTTTGTACTCAATGAGCAAGATTCCCTTTGAGTCCCAAAAAACTGTGGCCATGAGCTTCCCGGCAGACGGAGTGACTTTGAATTTCTTCGGGGGGTCTGTTCCTTTTTTATGCCACTGCATGGACTCTTGTTTGCTTTCAGGGTCATAGTGGTGGACCCATGTTTCGTCACTAGTAACAATTCGATCCATAACATCGTCCGCGTTCTCACTACACATCTCCAAAAGCTCTCTACAGCATGCGATTCTCACTTTTTTCTGAGGCGCTGTGAGCATTCGTGGCACCCACCTTGCACTGACCTTTGAAAGGTTAAGATGGTCATGAAGAATGATGTGAATGGTACCAATTGAAAGCTTGGTGATCTCTGCCATCATTTTCACCTTTATTCGGGCATCCTCAAGAACAAGTTTTTCGACTTCTTTGATGCTTTCTCCCGTACAAGCAGTAGCCGGGGCGCCGGAGCGGGGGTCGTCTTCAATGCTCTCTGCCTCTCTTGAACTCACTTGACCACTTTAGCACAGTTGATAATGAAGGTACGGAACCCTGGTAAACAGTCACCATCTCTTCATGAATAGTTTTTTGACTTTTTCCTTGCTTAGTGAGAAATTTAATTACAGCGCGATGCTCAATTTTCACCATCATCGTCTCAGTTGCCATTATGATTCTGTTTAACTAGAGATAAAACGCGAATTAATAATCACATTTATATGAAATTTTACATGAATGCACTAAAATAATAGTATTACTTGATAAATAAGTCAATTTATATATACAACCACAGCTTCACCCCGATAAGTATGTTATATAACAAGACAACTGATTTGTATCGAGAAAGGAGGACGTACACAGCGAAAAGATTCGCTCTTAGGTCACGAACGTTGCTCACGTCAACCCTAAAGTTCTTTCGTCGACATGAGGCCTTGTGCCACTGACCTTCTAAACACTTTTAGTGGCATTTTCTCCGTTATTAGTCCGTGCACAATCTAGGCATTTACAAATGCTATATTTAGCATGTCGCAGAATAATCTGTTCCACCACTTTGGAGACTTTCTATCAACACAGTACAGGGCCCTCAAACGGTTTGCAGTATCCACCCCTCCCATGAATTTGTTATAATCTTTCTCTACTATGGGACAGGAAATTGAAAATACTGGGTCATCTTTTTCTTTTCGTGCAATAGTGGTCTTCCTCATTTCCGTGGAAATTTGAGACAAAATGTACAACCTTTCTGTATTTCCACTTCCAAAACACAAAGTCTAGATTCGAAAACCTGTAGTCATAATCTCCTCTGTTCAATCGGTTATCAGCTTCCATGTTGTCTGGCAATCCCTTTCGGTTACTTCTGACACAGCCACAGCCAAAGGTTCCTTCCTTTATCAATTTCTCCAGTACCTTTATCAATTTATCACTTTCAGTGATAAAACCTCATTGATCTGCCAAGCACAATAGTTAATATTCCCTTTTTATTGGTTTCATCGGAAGATATTGTTTCAGAGCCGATCTGCCCTTGAATTTTACCATCGACTCATAAACACCCATTTTTCTGGTTCCATGATAACAATCCTGAAATTGTCAGTTCAATTCTCCCAGCATTGGCCTTATTTTGAACAACTTATCTTTACAGTTTCGCGGCACCATGGAATTATCATTACAATGTAAAGATGGCTGTATTGCCGCAAATCTGTCCATGGTCTTCGTTTTGCATATAAGCGCTTTGTTTAGATCAGGCGCCGAAGAGAAATGGTCAGTCCAAGCTGGTCTTGAGTTGTAACCCATGTACAAGTTCATACTGATGAAAGCAATCAACTCTTCTTTCTTCAAAATTTATTTATTTTTGGTAGTGGCGTTAAGGTTGTCGCGTGCCGCACGACTGGTGGTCCCAATAGACCGCCCTACCCGACCGATCAGATGGGGTGGGTCCCCAAAAACTGCCACAAAAATGTATCCTTTTTGGCACCGACATTTTTGGCGCGTACCGCAAAGCAGCCTTTCTGCTGAGAAACACTCTTTTCCTTTTTTTTTAAAAATCACAAAACTACGGGTTCACTGTACCGTTCTGTACAGTGAACCCGTACAAAAACCAACAATCCCCTAACGGGCACACTGAACTGTGTTTAATAAGAACACTAGTTTTTTCCCTTTTTTTTTTAAATTATTCATCACTATTTTCTTTTCCCAAATTACTTACAACCCTTTTTTGCGGGGTTGTCCTTGTGGAAGGAGTTCATGGCTGAAACCAGATTTTTTATATCGACTTCGGGTTGGTTGGCCACTGGGGCCTGAACCACCCTTGTCGCTGTCTGTTGGGCCGGCTTTCTGCCTGCTGCCATTTGGGCATAGGAGACCGCCGACGTTACAGTGGTAGCCGGAAGGCAAGGTACGGGCCTCACCTCTACCATTTTTGTCTTTCGTTTGGCCTCTATTCGACCACCTTTGGGCATCCCCGATAGTTGGCAGGGTGGCCGCTGGTCTTACAGAGCGCACATGTGAGCCTTGCCCTGTCCTCAACTTTGTCCTTACCTAAAGGACATTCCCCTAGCGAGACTGCATGTTACAGTTCGCCGCGGCATGCCCGAACCTTTGACAACGAGCACATTGAAGTATGTGCCTGGTCTTCTTTAATTTCTCCCACGACACAGCCTGACAGTATAAGAAACGGATTTTTCTTAAACTCTCAATTTTGCTGGTGGGAGTGATTTGAACCAGGAAGAATGGAATTCTCCTATTCTCCCTTTTCGCCGCCGCAGTGGTGAAGGGCTTGACTCCGACGAACTCGACGTCGTCGCTCTTCAACTCGCGCAGCTGTTCGAGGACTTCCCCCGTTGTAGCGAGGTAATTCATGCCCTTAAGGAGCATGATCTGCAGTTTTTCCCCTTTTGGGGTATATGAAAAGTATTCGGCCACTGTTGAGCAGTAGACAGACATACTTTGGGGACCTTTATTTTTAATGTAAAAACTATTACTTGTAGCCAACCTACATAAAATATTTACGTCCTTGGTGTCCAGTCCTCAGACGTTTATTGGCGCTTTTGTACTTTGCTGATGGCTGGTACTGCTTCTGTTTTTTTTTGTAAGCTCCAACTCCAGGCAACTTCGGGACTTGCTGCCCGAGGAGTGGTTGCTCTTATTGTTGAAGATTCTGCTGCTGTTGTTGCTGCTTCTGCTGTTGCAGAGCAGCTTCCTTGGCTGCCCTCCTTTCCCGAAGCTTTTCTTGGAGAGCTTGGATGTGAGCGTCCAGCTCTTGCCGCATCTTCTTGCTCCTGGCAAATTCTTTTTCTTCTTTCTCATCTTCTTCTGACTCGGAAGAAGCCAACGCACTGAAGGAGTTTCCACTCTTCTCATATGATAGCCTTTCGTCAACTTCTGACTCAAGAAGAATGTCTTTATTATTATTATTTTTGTGTCGTAGCTTGGGCGCTACTTGTCATTGCTACTGTGCTGTAGCTGCGTGAGGCGTCTTCCTTGTCTGCTCTACTGTAGGATTGCGGTAAATCCTCTTCTGGTTGGCTTGTTGTTCTTCGCTTAACTAGATTCGGTTGCTGCTGCAACTTCCTTCTCCTCATTACTGTGCCCTTTTTAGACAAAGTTTGTTGGTGGTCTGATGTTTCGGCTAACTGCTTAATGTTTTTTTTTTTTCGCCTTTGAGAGCGCGGACTGCGCCATCGTGTCACTCACATTACCACTAACTCACAAATATTGTTTTTATTCAATTCTAATGAAAAGAAACATTTTTTTTTTTTTCAAACTGGGGATTGAACTTTTGGCCGCCACCGCTTGTCCGTAACACTTTTTTTTTCAAATGCATTTTTATTTTTTTTAAAAAAGTTAATTACTGAAATGCTAGATACAAAAATACTTAAAACTAGCTTAACTTAACTTAACATATGTTTAATATACTAACTTACTGTCCCTATGCGGGTGCTCTAAGATAACCTAAACTTATTTTTTAAATTGTCTTTCGGCGCAAGATTTTATTTTTTGTTTTTATACGAAAACTTAATATTAAAATAATAACCAAGAAAATTTAAAAAACTTGTCAACAATTTCATTTTTTCTACATGCTACTTAAACTAACTTAAAATAAATTAACCTAACCTACAATGTCTTAAAATGCTACCTTACCTATGTCCGTAATACTATACGGACGCAAACACCAGGGCGTAAATACAACGTATGCATAACCTACATTTGATACGCCGTGGTGAACCTCGTTTTTTTTTTGTTTTTTATTCTTAAAATTAACCTTAATCCTAAACCCTACACCTATGTAAAGTTGGCTACAGGTCCAACTGTTCAAATCTATTTTAAATCAAAAGCTAGCGGCGGCGGAGGTGCCAGGAGCTGGTGAAACCACCAATAAAACTGCCGCTCCTTCGCGGACTCTCTCCTATCGCGGGCAGAAACCGCCCTGCTAAAACGGAGAAGATCCTCGTGGCGGTTCGGCGCGCGACGTGGAAGACTATAGGCAACCCATCCGTGTCCTGGATCAGACCTTTCGTGTTTAAGTAGAGGAATACTTCGGGAGGATAAAAGCCATTCAGGCGCACTCTCTCATGGTACATAATATTGGGGCAATAAGCCCTAAAGATCAGACCGTTAGTCGAGGTCATATCACGGGCAACATGCCTTCGAATTAACTTAATAATAAAATTATCTATCCTGATCAGGTTTGCCTCGTTGTACAAGACCTCGTTAGGATAGAATTTCTTGTACTCGGATTCGGGTGTGCGATACAAACGGAGACAGGCCCGAAGACACTGCCCCTCGAAAACCCTCATCTTTTCCATCTGGGAAGGACTCACGTTGAACCACACTGGACAACCGTATGCCATGACTGGCCGGATGAGGGCCATGTAGCAGATTACCTTCACCCTGCTATAAAGTTGGCTGCTATAAAACAACCCTCTTGCCACAGCAAAGGCTTTCTTGGCTTTCGTCAGAGCAGCAGCTGTATGTCTGTCGAAATATAGATACTGATCCAACCAAATGCCTAAGTACCTGACTACACTTTTCACTGCTAACAGCTCCTCCTGCGGGTCAACTATGCCGAACTTGCGCCAGTTTCTCTTCATGTCCCTTGAGGCCTTGGATAGCCTGAACAAAATACTTCACACTTCCGGAAGTTGATTTTCAACTTCCAGTCGTCGCAAAACCGCTGAATTCTGTCGAAGTCACGCTGCAACAAAATATTGATCACTTCCACCTTCGGACCTGATCTGTACGCTACTAGGTCGTCGGCGTACGCTATTAATTGCGGCATACTACCTATAAGATCGCTAGTGAATATGTTGAACAGAATCGGCGAACCAACCGCTCCCTGTTGGAGACCATTTTTAATGTTAAAGACCGTGGAAGAAGTCACGTTGCCACTTTTCACAACGAACTTTCTACCTGTGATCATGTCATAGATCATGTATAGCAGTGGTTTGCTGATGCCGAATCTGGCCAACTTAAGAAATAGGCCCTCTAACCAAACGGTGTCGAACGCCTTCTCCAAATCAACCAGACAGGCCCCCGTACATTGTGTTTTGGAATTATTCCACTGTTTCAGGACTCTAATCACTATCTTCTCAAATGCCTTGCTTATGCAGGGAAGCAGACTTATCGACCGGAGATTTGTCGGGACAGAGGAGTCTTTATCCCGTTTGGGTATAGGTTGCACAACCGCTGTTTTCCAATGCACCGGGTAATAAGCATTACTCAGTGCATTGTTGAACAGGGTTGTATATATTTCTACAGCTTCCGAGGGGAGGTGGCGCAGCACAATATTCGGTATACCATCGATTCCCACTGACTTTCTTCCTCAGTGAGTCGAAGATACCCTGGAGATCCTCTTTTGACGTCAGGATGGCATTTGTACCATCATTGGCGACGGCACTTACTGCCCTGTTACCGTCATTGAATCTGGTGAAACCAGGATTCTCTGACCGCCATTGACTTATCTCGTTTCGGAGATAGAAGTGGTGTAGCAGGGTCCTGTTCTCCAGGTCGTGATTCGGCCTACGAGAATCGTTGACCGTATACACTTCCTGGAAGACAGCACCAATTGCTTTCACCTTCTCCTGGGGATCTTCAATCACGAAGAAGTCGTTGTCCAGCATTGCCTCATCTGGATCGATGTCAACTGATGTCAGTAAGTTTGCATTGTCCGTTGTCCTTTCGAGTCTAACGGTCTGAATGTCGTTTTGATCTTTCTTCCGGAAAATTTTATTTACTTGCGGGAACATACCCGGGTTGTTGGAGTTTACAGCCCGGATTTTATTGCCCCAGCTTACAGCTATGCTATAATTCAACCGTATTAATTGTTGGAGGTTTCTGATCTGCGACTTTAGTGACCTGATTTCATCGTCTCGTGTGTCTGTAAACCGTCTGTACAAGAGTTTGAGCATTGACAGCAGTCTACTTTTGTGCACGTGAAGTGCATCGATGGTGGTGTTCCGATAGACGTCGCCGTCATCGGTTGATGCTACCTTCAGGATGATCCTGTCCATTGTTCGTTTAAGTGCGTCGTCCATTTGTTTGAGGTACCTGTCGACCTCTTCGTTTGTCAGGTTTCTGTTAGTTGGTGGGTTGATCTCACTCGAACGTAGTTCTGTGGTTAAGGCCCTAGAGAAACGCGGCCAGCGAGCCCTATCGTAATTATAGGGGTACGTCTGGACGCATTCCGCCAGTTCCTCCAGCTCGTTCGGGAGCTGAATAACCGCGGCGAGTCCGCAGTGATCACTGTCGTACTCGACCGTAGTTAAACAATTCCTTGTGTGTCTCTCCGTGTTGCGTATCGTTAGTCGTCTGTCAAGTAACATCAAATCCAGATAAGACCCGCTTCTGGGAAACGATGGCCTATCGGTTGCAAGCAGATCTAGCCTCAACTCAATATTGTGCTGCTCCCACCAGTTTAGTAGTGCGGACGCGTGTGTAAAGTCCAAAGAAGAAAATTAAAGGTCCAGAGAAAACACGTCTATTCTTTTTTCCTTCTTTATTAATAATAATCATATGTTGTCTTAGCGACGTTCATAATACGACCCCTGCCTACTATTCAGTCTCAATACGACTACTGTCTACAATTCGGCCATCCTAAACTTATCGTGTCCCCACGATTAAAGGTTCAAATCATCTCTGACCTCGCCAACATCATGTCTAGTCTGGTTAGGCACGAGAGTTTCTGAGTCTGAATCTGAATCTTCTTCCATTTCAATGAGGCCTTCATCTGGTAATTCACACCACGGCTTGAGCTTCTCCGAACTCATCACGGTACTGCGTTTTCGTTGATTCCTCTGCATCCCCGGAATATCTTCTACCAAGTAACGGTCATTCGGTAACAACTTAGTCACCATATACGGGCCCTTGTAAAACGGTTCTAGTTTCCGTGACTCACCTGTCGCCGCTGCCTCATGCTCGATTAACACCAGATCCTCCACGTAATACTGCGTTGGCTTGCGGTGTCGTAGATCGTAGCGTTTCTTTTGATATGCCTGATTTTTCTCTATGTTTTGCAACGCAATCTGCCTTCTAAGACCCATCTCCGCCTGGTCAGCCAATTCCGCCTTTCCCAGCTCCAACAACAATTTGTTTCCGAGAATATCCCTCGGAGTGTATGAAAACAACAACTCGTGTGGACTCGCCTTTGTTGTCGCATTCCGTGCTGTATTCAGACTCCACTGAATTGTTCTAAGGTAACTCGCCATTCGCTCTTGGTGTCCTCACGGCGGTTTTGATATGCTGTACTCCGTGGTCTTCGCAGTACTGCGTAAATGCCTTTGCCGTAAAGGCTGTACCCCGATCCGTTATTATTCGCTTCGGTACACCAAAATACCCGGATATGTCTATTAGCACGTTGAGCACCCCATTCGTGTTCGCTGTCTTCACTGCTCGCAAGACGACATACTTTGTGAAGTTATCCACAACTGCCAAAACGTACCTGGTCCCTCCCTTCCCTCGAGTGAATGGTCCCAGGTGATCCAGATGAACAGTGTCGAAGGGAAGCGGTACGCGGTCCGCACTGTGCAACTCCCCTTCTAGTTTCCCCCCTTTTCTTTTAGAGTATGCGCAATCCACACACGCCTTTATGTATTCCCGTGTAAACCCGCGCATCTTCGGAAACCAAAATGTCTCTTGCATCCGTGTTAACGTCTTCCCCTCCGCTAGGTGCCCAACATCGTCGTGAGATAGCTTTAAAATTCTCCAACGTATCGCATGAGGGACCACCCACTTCTCTGCACCATCCACTATTCGAAACAGCCGCATCCCATTCACTTTGTATTCTTTTTGCAGCTGCTTCTTTGTGCTCGTTGATTCCGAAGATTTCAGCTCCTTTATGATCGCTCGTAGTTTATTGTCCTGCCACTGCATGGTCGCCAGCCAATCATCGTCCGTGATGTACATGTTGAGGACATACAGCGACGCTTCTTCCATCACCTTCGGCTCTTCCACAGGTTGCCGGCTTAATGCGTCCACATAGGCGGCCTTTTTTCCAGGTTGATGGACCAAGTCGAAGGAGAACTCCTGGAGTTTGAGCCACCACCTGCCCACCCGAGGTATAATCTTTGCTTTATTTTTCGTAGCCACAATCGCTTGGCAGTCTGTAACCACCTTGAAATTCCTACCCACTAAGTAGACTCGGAATCGTTCGAGACTATCCACGATAGCCAACACTTCAATCTCATATGAGTGGTACTTCTTTTCGTCGTCCGAAAGCTTGCGGCTGTAAAATAGTACTGGTCGTAGCGCCGAGTCTGCCTTTCCTCGTTGGAATAAAATTCCGGCCAACCCTACAGATGACGCGTCCGTGTGCACCTCGTGCTCACACTGAGGGTCAAACAGCACCAACACGGGCGGGTTACTCAAGATTTCTTTCAATCTTAGAAATGCATTCTCCTGCTTGGTTGACCAAACGAACTCCCTGTCCATTTTCATCAGTTCTGTGAGAGGTACTGCTAACTGGGAGTAATTCTGAACAAATTTTCTGAAAAACCCCGTAAGACCTAAGAATTGTCGTACTTCATGGATATTTCTGGGAGTCGGGAACTCCATGATTGCTCTTGTCTTTCGTTGGCTCGGCTTCAAACCCTTCTCGTCCACCTCGTAACCAAGAAACTCGATATTAGTTTTGAAAAAGACGCATTTACTTACATTGAGAGTAAGTCCGAATTTCTTAAGCGCCTCCAAGAACCTTCCCAGCTTCTCCAAACCTTCCTCCACTGTCTTACTGGCTATAATGGTGTCGTCGAGGTAGACTGCTACATCACCCTTCTGCAACGACGACTTCAGCGAATTTATGCACGCTTGGAAATGAGCAGGTGCATTTACGAGCCCAAACGGCATCCTGTTGAATTCAAAACAGCCTTCGTCCGTTAAGAACGCGGTGAACTTTTTGCTCTGCTCCTCCATTCGGATTTGGTGGTACCCCGAAGCCAAGTCCAATACTGTGAAATATGAGTTCCCACTCAGCGATGTCAGAACCTCGTCGATTACGGGCATAGGGAATTTCCGCTTTACAGTTACTTTGTTAAGCCCTCGGAAGTCGATGCAGAACCTATCGGAGCCATCTTTCTTTTTGGTCAGGACAATTGGAGAAGAGTAATCAGAACACGATGGGCGAATAACCCCAAGGTCTAGCATTTCGTTGACCTTTTCTTTAATGACAGCTCGTTTTGCAAATGGGAGTCTGTACGGCTGCACACAGATAGGCTGCGATGTTGTTAATTGAATTGCGCACTCACCCAGCTTAGACTCCCCCAATTCCTCGGTTCCCAAGGCGAAACAACTCCGATAAGTGTCTACAAGGTTTTGCAACTTTTGCAAGTTGATGTCCCCTATATCTTCCACATCCAGTTCCGTAACCAACAGCTTCCTTGTCGGCCTATTCTGGATCTCCTTTTCATCCAGAATCACACTTCGTGCGTCCTCCTGCATATTATCGCTGATGGACAACTTATTGAAAGTCTTCTCTATCCGAACCTGTGGCTGATCCAAGAGCCGTCGCCCAATTATCATCGCGTACGGTTGGCTATGATCCGGCACCACTAGAATTTCGCACCAGGATGTTAGGCGATCTACGGATACTTCTGCAAATAGTCGCCCGACAGTGGTGCACCCTCCGCCCCCAAAACCTTTCAGACTCATTTTGTACGACGTGTACTTCAGGTTTCCAGCCTCAGCCTCCGATTTACACAGAGTTACACAATCACTTCCGAGGTCGATGAATGCTTTGATCGAAAGCCCATTCACCCTTGCCATCTTAAAATATTCGCTGCCCTCCTCCTTGATCACCAACTGCGTTTGTCCACCTGTTCGCCTGGGGATTGCCCCGTTCCGCTGTGCCCTCTGGACTTGATCTTGTGCAAGAGGACAGTTTCGTCGATAGTGTCCAATTTGTTGACATTGAAAACATTTCACTTGGCTTTCTGTGTCGCCGACCAAACCAATTTTTGGTTCTGTTCCTCGTTTGGTCCTCGACTTCAAGCCTCCGACCCACCGAACTCTGTCCACCAGCTCGCGAACCGTTCTCATAGGTGTTGCTCGACAAGCCTCTAAACAGTCTCCCTCAGCCATGCCTAACACAATGTATTTGAGAACTGCTGACTCCTCCAGCCGGCCCCGTGATGCGATTTTCTTTATCTCAAATATATATTCTTCAGTGTCCTCGTTGGGTTTCTGCCGTCTCTCCCGTAACAGATTGTGGATGTCCACAGCATCGTCGATGGTAGGAAAGTTTGAAGAAAGGTCATCGAGAAATTCTTCCAGAGATTCATGCAATGCTCCCTCACTCCATAATCTTGCAGCCCCTGCGAGTCTCGTTGTTGCTGCCATTAGTAGGAGCTTCTCATCCAAGTCGTAAATTCGGCGTAGATCCCTTACCTTCCTTATCCATGCCGACGAAGAGAGACCCCACTTATTCTTAGGGTTAAACTCTGGAATCATCTCCGTAACATCGCGCACCATGAAGCAACTCCTTGGATTGTTTTCGTTTCTACCGTTCGCGACAGGCAACTGCGCTTTAAGAGTGGCTCCTGTAACTTCGGATGTGCTCCGGTCCATCGTACCTAAACGCGAAGCATTCCAACAACATGCAGTATGCAATTCCTGCTTCATACGTTCAAGCTCCCTTCGCAGACGTGCGACTTCGGCCAATTCCTCTTCATCTCTACTCTCAAGGGGTTTTTGGACGGTCACGAGAAGGGGGTCTGTTGCGTCCAGTAGTCGCTTGTACAGCTCATCTTTTAAGCCACTCTGATCCAATCCCCGTCTTTTCAATTCTTCCCGTAATTCGTCCCGGGACAACTCCCCATAACGTTCTTCCAGTTCCTTTCTATTATCCATACCCTTGCTGATGTCGGAAGAAAAACGAAATATTAGAGAAGATTCAGAAAAGAGAAAAAAGTATGCGATGCAATTCCGTTTGCGCGTTGAGTTTTGTTATCCCACTTCTGATTATGTAAAGTCCAAAGAAGAAAATTAAAGGTCCAGAGAAAACACGTCTATTCTTTTTTCCTTCTTTATTAATAATAATCATATGTTGTCTTAGCGACGTTCATAATACGACCCCTGCCTACTATTCAGTCTCAATACGACTACTGTCTACACGTGTTTGCAATGCTGTTACCCCATTCGCCATGTTTTGCATTCAAATCTCCGGCTATGACGTAGTAATTTTCCTCCGAGCATAAACGAAGGCTAGTGAAAAGAGAATCGAGCTCTGATCTGAATGTGGTTTGAGGACTACTTGTATCGGGTGCGTAGATAGCGATCACATACAACCGCTTTCCACCTTGGAGAGGGATGCGTGCAATACACGTTTCCAGCAACCCGAATCTACTCACTTCACCGCTATACACGACCTTATGACAAAGGCCTTTTTTGATGAAGAGAGCGACCCCGCCCCCTTGCGTGGATTGGGGCCGATCTCTTCTTATGACATGATAGTTCTTGTACCTGAGTTTGCGCGTCTGGTTTAGCTTAGTCTCGCTAGCCATCAACACGTCAGGATTATGCGTTTCCAACAAATTAAGAAGCGTTAGTTTTCGTTCGATCCTAATCAGTGAATTCACATTCACTGCTAGGATATTAAGGTTTTGTGTCTGCGAGCGTATTAATTAGACTGACGAAGCGTTTTGGCCGCCAAGCAGGGTCGCGCGAAATACGGCAAACTCCACTGCTTGGTCACGGATAATTTTTCTGATTTCCTCCATGTCCTTGTGAAAGGAGTTCATGGCTGAAACCAGACTTTTAATGTCGACTTCGGCTGGGTTGGCCACTGGGGCCTGAACCACCCTTATCGCTGTCTGTTGGGCTGGCTTTCTGCCTGATGCCATTTGGGCATAGGAGACCGCCGACCGTAACAGTGGTAGCCGGAAGGCGAGGTACGGGCCTCGCCTCTACCATTTTTGTCTTCCGTTTGGTCTCTATACTTTTTCTGATTTCCATGACCTTTGGGCATCCCCGATAGTTGGCAGGGTGGCCGCTGGTCTTACAGAGCACACATGTGAGCCTTGCCCTGTCCTCAACTTTGTCCTTACCTAAAGGACATTCCCCTTGGTTGTGGGTTTCTGCGCATTTGACGCAGCGAGACTGCATGTTACAGTTCGCCGCGGCATGTCCGAACCTTTGACAACCAGCACATTGAAGTATGTGTCCGGTCTTCTTTACTTTCTCCCACGACACAGCCTGACAGTCTAAGAAACGGATTTTTCTTAAACTCTCAATTTTGCTGGTGGGAGTGATCTGTACTAGGAAGAACGGAATTCTCCTATTCTCCCTTTTCGCCGCCGCAGTGGTGAAGGGCTTGACTCCGACGAACTCGACGTCGTCGCTCTTCAACTCGCGCAGCTGTTCGAGGACTTCCCCCGTTGTAGCGAGGTAATTCATGCCCTTAAGGAGCATGATCTGCAGTTTTTCCCCTTTTGGGGTATATGAAAAGTATTCGGCCACTGTTGAGCAGTAGACAGACATACTTTGGGGACCTTTATTTTTAATGTAAAAACTATTACTTGTAGCCAACCTACATAAAATATTTACGTCCTTGGTGTCCAGTCCTCAGACGTTTATTGGCGCTTTTGTACTTTGCTGATGGCTGGTACTGCTTCTGTTTTTTTTTGTAAGCTCCAACTCCAGGCAACTTCGGGACTTGCTGCCCGAGGAGTGGTTGCTCTTATTGTTGAAGATTCTGCTGCTGTTGTTGCTGCTTCTGCTGTTGCAGAGCAGCTTCCTTGGCTGCCCTCCTTTCCCGAAGCTTTTCTTGGAGAGCTTGGATGTGAGCGTCCAGCTCTTGCCGCATCTTCTTGCTCCTGGCAAATTCTTTTTCTTCTTTCTCCTCTTCTTCTGACTCGGAAGAAGCCAACGCACTGAAGGAGTTTCCACTCTTCTCATATGATAGCCTTTCGTCAACTTCTGACTCAAGAAGAATGTCTTTATTATTATTTTTTTTTGTGTCGTAGCTTGGGCGCTACTTGTCATTGCTACTGTGCTGTAGCTGCGTGAGGCGTCTTCCTTGTCTGCTCTACTGTAGGATTGCGGTAAATCCACTTCTGGTTGGCTTGTTGTTCTTCGCTTAACTAGATTCGGTTGCTGCTGCAACTTCCTTCTCCTCATTACTGTGCCCTTTTTAGACAAAGTTTGTTGGTGGTCTGATGTTTCGGCTAACTGCTTAATGTTTTTTTTTTTTCGCTTTTGAGAGCGCGGACTGCGCCATCGTGTCACTCACATTACCACTAACTCACAAATATTGTTTTTATTCAATTCTAATGAAAAGAAACATTTTCTTTTTTTTCAAACTGGGGATTGAACTTGTGGCCGCCACCGCTTGTCCGTAACACTTTTTTTTTTTCAAATGCATTTTTATTTTTTTTAAAAAAGTTAATTACTGAAATGCTAGATACAAAAATACTTAAAACTAGCTTAACTTAACTTAACATATGTTTAATATACTAACTTACTGTCCCTATGCGGGTGCTCTAAGATAACCTAAACTTATTTTTTAAATTGTCTTTCGGCGCAAGATTTTATTTTTTGTTTTTATACGAAAACTTAATATGAAAATAATAACCAAGAAAATTTAAAAAACTTGTCAACAATTTCATTTTTTCTACATGCTACTTAAACTAACTTAAAATAAATTAACCTAACCTACAATGTCTTAAAATGCTACCTTACCTATGTCCGTAATACTATACGGACGCAAACACCAGGGCGTAAATACAACGTATGCATAACCTACATTTGATACGCCGTGGTGAACCTCGTTTTTTTTTTGTTTTTTATTCTTAAAATTAACCTTAATCCTAAACCCTACACCTATGTAAAGTTGGCTACAGGTCCAACTGTTCAAATCTATTTTAAATCAAAAGCTAGCGGCGGCGGAGGTGCCAGGAGCTGGTGAAACCACCAATAAAACTGCCGCTCCTTCGCGGACTCTCTCCTATCGCGGGCAGAAACCGCCCTGCTAAAACGGAGAAGATCCTCGTGGCGGTTCGGCGCGCGACGTGGAAGACTATAGGCAACCCATCCGTGTCCTGGATCAGACCTTTCGTGTTTAAGTAGAGGAATACTTCGGGAGGATAAAAGCCATTCAGGCGCACTCTCTCATGGTACATAATATTGGGGCAATAAGCCCTAAAGATCAGACCGTTAGTCGAGGTCATATCACGCGCAACATGCCTTCGAATTAACTTAATAATAAAATTATCTATCCTGATCAGGTTTGCCTCGTTGTACAAGACCTCGTTAGGATAGAATTTCTTGTACTCGGATTCGGGTGTGCGATACAAACGGAGACAGGCCCGAAGACACTGCCCCTCGAAAACCCTCATCTTTTCCATCTGGGAAGGACTCACGTTGAACCACACTGGACAACCGTATGCCATGACTGGCCGGATGAGGGCCATGTAGCAGATTACCTTCACCCTGCTATAAAGTTGGCTGCTATAAAACAACCCTCTTGCCACAGCAAAGGCTTTCTTGGCTTTCGTCAGAGCAGCAGCTGTATGTCTGTCGAAATATAGATACTGATCCAACCAAATGCCTAAGTACCTGACTACACTTTTCACTGCTAACAGCTCCTCCTGCGGGTCAACTATGCCGAACTTGCGCCAGTTTCTCTTCATGTCCCTTGAGGCCTTGGATAGCCTGAACAAAATACTTCACACTTCCGGAAGTTGATTTTCAACTTCCAGTCGTCGCAAAACCGCTGAATTTTGTCGAAGTCACGCTGCAACAAAATATTGATCACTTCCACCTTCGGACCTGATCTGTACGCTACTAGGTCGTCGGCGTACGCTATTAATTGCGGCATACTACCTATAAGATCGCTAGTGAATATGTTGAACAGGATCGGCGAACCAACCGCTCCCTGTTGGAGACCATTTTTAATGTTAAAGACCGTGGAAGAAGTCACGTTGCCACTTTTCACAACGAACTTTCTACCTGTGATCATGTCATAGATCATGTATAGCAGTGGTTTGCTGATGCCGAATCTGGCCAACTTAAGAAATAGGCCCTCTAACCAAACGGTGTCGAACGCCTTCTCCAAATCAACCAGACAGGCCCCCGTACATTGTGTTTTGGAATTATTCCACTGTTTCAGGACTCTAATCACTATCTTCTCAAATGCCTTGCTTATGCAGGGAAGCAGACTTATCGACCGGAGATTTGTCGGGACAGAGGAGTCTTTATCCCGTTTGGGTATAGGTTGCACAACCGCTGTTTTCCAATGCACCGGGTAATAAGCATTACTCAGTGCATTGTTGAACAGGGTTGTATATATTTCTACAGCTTCCGAGGGGAGGTGGCGCAGCACAATATTCGGTATACCATCGATTCCCACTGACTTTCTTCCTCAGTGAGTCGAAGATACCCTGGAGATCCTCTTTTGACGTCAGGATGGCATTTGTACCATCATTGGCGACGGCACTTACTGCCCTGTTACCGTCATTGAATCTGGTGAAACCAGGATTCTCTGACCGCCATTGACTTATCTCGTTTCGGAGATAGAAGTGGTGTAGCAGGGTCCTGTTCTCCAGGTCGTGATTCGGCCTACGAGAATCGTTGACCGTATACACTTCCTGGAAGACAGCACCAATTGCTTTCACCTTCTCCTGGGGATCTTCAATCACGAAGAAGTCGTTGTCCAGCATTGCCTCATCTGGATCGATGTCAACTGATGTCAGTAAGTTTGCATTGTCCGTTGTCCTTTCGAGTCTAACGGTCTGAATGTCGTTTTGATCTTTCTTCCGGAAAATTTTATTTACTTGCGGGAACATACCCGGGTTGTTGGAGTTTACAGCCCGGATTTTATTGCCCCAGCTTACAGCTATGCTATAATTCAACCGTATTAATTGTTGGAGGTTTCTGATCTGCGACTTTAGTGACCTGATTTCATCGTCTCGTGTGTCTGTAAACCGTCTGTACAAGAGTTTGAGCATTGACAGCAGTCTACTTTTGTGCACGTGAAGTGCATCGATGGTGGTGTTCCGATAGACGTCGCCGTCATCGGTTGATGCTACCTTCAGGATGATCCTGTCCATTGTTCGTTTAAGTGCGTCGTCCATTTGTTTGAGGTACCTGTCGACCTCTTCGTTTGTCAGGTTTCTGTTAGTTGGTGGGTTGATCTCACTCGAACGTAGTTCTGTGGTTAAGGCCCTAGAGAAACGCGGCCAGCGAGCCCTATCGTAATTATAGGGGTACGTCTGGACGCATTCCGCCAGTTCCTCCAGCTCGTTCGGGAGCTGAATAACCGCGGCGAGTCCGCAGTGATCACTGTCGTACTCGACCGTAGTTAAACAATTCCTTGTGTGTCTCTCCGTGTTGCGTATCGTTAGTCGTCTGTCAAGTAACATCAAATCCAGATAAGACCCGCTTCTGGGAAACGATGGCCTATCGGTTGCAAGCAGATCTAGCCTCAACTCAATATTGTGCTGCTCCCACCAGTTTAGTAGTGCGGACTCGTGTTTGCAATGCTGTTACCCCATTCGCCATGTTTTGAATTCAAATCTCCGGCTATGACGTAGTAATTTTCTTCCGAGCATAAACGAAGGCTAGTGAAAAGAGAATCGAGCTCTGATCTGAATGTGGTTTGAGGACTACTTGTATCGGGTGCGTAGATAGCGATCACATACAACCGCTTTCCACCTTGGAGAGGGATGCGTGCAATACACGTTTCCAGCAACCCGAATCTACGCACTTCACCGCTATACACGACCTTATGACAAAGGCCTTTTTTGATGAAGAGAGCGACCCCGCCCCCTTGCGTGGATTGGGGCCGATCTCTTCTTATGACATGATAGTTCTTGTACCTGAGTTTGCGCGTCTGGTTTAGCTTAGTCTCGCTAGCCATCAACACGTCAGGATTATGCGTTTCCAACAAATTAAGAAGCGTTAGTTTTCGTTCGATCCTAATCAGTGAATTCACATTCACTGCTAGGATATTAAGGTTTTGTGTCTGCGAGCGTATTAATTAGACTGACGAAGCGTTTTGGCCGCCAAGCAGGGTCGCGCGAAATACGGCAAACTCCACTGCTTGGTCACGGATAATTTTTCTGATTTCCTCCATGTCCTTGTGAAAGGAGTTCATGGCTGAAACCAGACTTTTAATGTCGACTTCGGCTGGGTTGGCCACTGGGGCCTGAACCACCCTTATCGCTGTCTGTTGGGCTGGCTTTCTGCCTGATGCCATTTGGGCATAGGAGACCGCCGACCGTAACAGTGGTAGCCGGAAGGCGAGGTACGGGCCTCGCCTCTACCATTTTTGTCTTCCGTTTGGTCTCTATACTTTTTCTGATTTCCATGACCTTTGGGCATCCCCGATAGTTGGCAGGGTGGCCGCTGGTCTTACAGAGCACACATGTGAGCCTTGCCCTGTCCTCAACTTTGTCCTTACCTAAAGGACATTCCCCTTGGTTGTGGGTTTCTGCGCATTTGACGCAGCGAGACTGCATGTTACAGTTCGCCGCGGCATGTCCGAACCTTTGACAACCAGCACATTGAAGTATGTGTCCGGTCTTCTTTACTTTCTCCCACGACACAGCCTGACAGTCTAAGAAACGGATTTTTCTTAAACTCTCAATTTTGCTGGTGGGAGTGATCTGTACTAGGAAGAACGGAATTCTCCTATTCTCCCTTTTCGCCGCCGCAGTGGTGAAGGGCTTGACTCCGACGAACTCGACGTCGTCGCTCTTCAACTCGCGCAGCTGTTCGAGGACTTCCCCCGTTGTAGCGAGGTAATTCATGCCCTTAAGGAGCATGATCTGCAGTTTTTCCCCTTTTGGGGTATATGAAAAGTATTCGGCCACTGTTGAGCAGTAGACAGACATACTTTGGGGACCTTTATTTTTAATGTAAAAACTATTACTTGTAGCCAACCTACATAAAATATTTACGTCCTTGGTGTCCAGTCCTCAGACGTTTATTGGCGCTTTTGTACTTTGCTGATGGCTGGTACTGCTTCTGTTTTTTTTTGTAAGCTCCAACTCCAGGCAACTTCGGGACTTGCTGCCCGAGGAGTGGTTGCTCTTATTGTTGAAGATTCTGCTGCTGTTGTTGCTGCTTCTGCTGTTGCAGAGCAGCTTCCTTGGCTGCCCTCCTTTCCCGAAGCTTTTCTTGGAGAGCTTGGATGTGAGCGTCCAGCTCTTGCCGCATCTTCTTGCTCCTGGCAAATTCTTTTTCTTCTTTCTCCTCTTCTTCTGACTCGGAAGAAGCCAACGCACTGAAGGAGTTTCCACTCTTCTCATATGATAGCCTTTCGTCAACTTCTGACTCAAGAAGAATGTCTTTATTATTATTTTTTTTTGTGTCGTAGCTTGGGCGCTACTTGTCATTGCTACTGTGCTGTAGCTGCGTGAGGCGTCTTCCTTGTCTGCTCTACTGTAGGATTGCGGTAAATCCACTTCTGGTTGGCTTGTTGTTCTTCGCTTAACTAGATTCGGTTGCTGCTGCAACTTCCTTCTCCTCATTACTGTGCCCTTTTTAGACAAAGTTTGTTGGTGGTCTGATGTTTCGGCTAACTGCTTAATGTTTTTTTTTTTTCGCTTTTGAGAGCGCGGACTGCGCCATCGTGTCACTCACATTACCACTAACTCACAAATATTGTTTTTATTCAATTCTAATGAAAAGAAACATTTTCTTTTTTTTCAAACTGGGGATTGAACTTGTGGCCGCCACCGCTTGTCCGTAACACTTTTTTTTTTTCAAATGCATTTTTATTTTTTTTAAAAAAGTTAATTACTGAAATGCTAGATACAAAAATACTTAAAACTAGCTTAACTTAACTTAACATATGTTTAATATACTAACTTACTGTCCCTATGCGGGTGCTCTAAGATAACCTAAACTTATTTTTTAAATTGTCTTTCGGCGCAAGATTTTATTTTTTGTTTTTATACGAAAACTTAATATGAAAATAATAACCAAGAAAATTTAAAAAACTTGTCAACAATTTCATTTTTTCTACATGCTACTTAAACTAACTTAAAATAAATTAACCTAACCTACAATGTCTTAAAATGCTACCTTACCTATGTCCGTAATACTATACGGACGCAAACACCAGGGCGTAAATACAACGTATGCATAACCTACATTTGATACGCCGTGGTGAACCTCGTTTTTTTTTTGTTTTTTATTCTTAAAATTAACCTTAATCCTAAACCCTACACCTATGTAAAGTTGGCTACAGGTCCAACTGTTCAAGTCTATTTTAAATCAAAAGCTAGCGGCGGCGGAGGTGCCAGGAGCTGGTGAAACCACCAATAAAACTGCCGCTCCTTCGCGGACTCTCTCCTATCGCGGGCAGAAACCGCCCTGCTAAAACGGAGAAGATTCTCGTGGCTGCGAGCGACATTCGACTCGTACAGGAGCCGCCTGTCCACGGTTCGGCGCGCGACGTGGAAGACTATAGACAACCCATCCGTGTCCTGGATCAGACCTTTCGTGTTTAAGTAGAGGAATGCTTCGGGAGGATAAAAGCCATTCAGGCGCACTCTCTCATGGTACATAATATTGGGGCAATAAGCCCTAAAGATCAGACCGTTAGTCGAGGTCATATCACGCGCAACATGCCTTCGAATTAACTTAATAATAAAATTATCTATCCTGATCAGGTTTGCCTCGTTGTACAAGACCTCGTTAGGATAGAATTTCTTGTACTCGGATTCGGGTGTGCGATACAAACGGAGGCAGGCCCGAAGACACTGCCCCTCGAAAACCCTCATCTTTTCCATCTGGGAAGGACTCACGTTGAACCACACTGAACAACCGTATGCCATGACTGGCCGGCTGAGGGCCATGTAGCAGATTACCTTCACCCTGGTATAAAGTTGGCTGCTATAAAACAACCCTCTTGCCACAGCAAAGGCTTTCTTGGCTTTCGTCAGAGCACCAGCTATATGTCTGTCGAAATATAGATACTGATCCAACCAAATACCTAAGTACCTGACTACACTTTTCACTGCTAACAGCTCCTCCTGCGGGTCAACTATGCCGAACTTGCGCCAGTTTCTCTTCATGTCCCTTGAGGCCTTGGATAGCCTGAACAAAATACTTCACACTTCCGGAAGTTGATTTTCAACTTCCAGTCGTCGCAAAACCGCTGAATTTTGTCGAAGTCACGCTGCAACAAAATATTGATCACTTCCACCTTCGGACCTGATCTGTACGCTACTAGGTCGTCGGCGTACGCTATTAATTGCGGCATACTACCTATAAGATCGCTAGTGAATATGTTGAACAGGATCGGCGAACCAACCGCTCCCTGTTGGAGACCATTTTTAATGTTAAAGACCGTGGAAGAAGTCACGTTGCCACTTTTCACAACGAACTTTCTACCTGTGATCATGTCATAGATCATGTATAGCAGTGGTTTGCTGATGCCGAATCTGGCCAACTTAAGAAATAGGCCCTCTAACCAAACGGTGTCGAACGCCTTCTCCAAATCAACCAGACAGGCCCCCGTACATTGTGTTTTGGAATTATTCCACTGAATGTCGGAAACCAATTTGGACGCGGCATGTATGGTATCATGCCCCGCCCTAAATCCGAATTGGTTGTCCGGTATAATATTGTTGTCCTCATACCACTGTTTCAGGACTCTAATCACTATCTTCTCAAATACCTTGCTTATGCAGGGAAGCAGACTTATCGACCGGAGATTTGTCGGGACAGAGGAGTCTTTATCCCGTTTGGGTATAGGTTGCACAACCGCTGTTTTCCAATGCACCGGGTAATAAGCATTACTCAGTGCATTGTTGAACAGGGTTGTATATATTTCTACAGCTTCCGAGGGGAGGTGGCGCAGCACAATATTCGGTATACCATCGATTCCCACTGACTTTCTTCCTCAGTGAGTCGAAGATACCCTGGAGATCCTCTTTTGACGTCAGGATGGCATTTGTACCATCATTGGCGACGGCACTTACTGCCCTGTTACCGTCATTGAATCTGGTGAAACCAGGATTCTCTGACCGCCATTGACTTATCTCGTTTCGGAGATAGAAGTGGTGTAGCAGGGTCCTGTTCTCCAGGTCGTGATTCGGCCTACGAGAATCGTTGACCGTATACACTTCCTGGAAGACAGCACCAATTGCTTTCACCTTCTCCTGGGGATCTTCAATCACGAAGAAGTCGTTGTCCAGCATTGCCTCATCTGGATCGATGTCAGTAAGTTTGCGTTGTCCGTTGTCCTTTCGAGTCTAACGGTCTGAATGTCGTTTTGATCTTTCTTCCGGAAAATTTTATTTACTTGCGGGAACATACCCGGGTTGTTGGAGTTTACAGCCCGGATTTTATTGCCCCAGCTTACAGCTATGCTATAATTCAACCGTATTAATTGTTGGAGGTTTCTGATCTGCGACTTTAGTGACCTGATTTCATCGTCTCGTGTGTCTGTAAACCGTCTGTACAAGAGTTTGAGCCTTGACAGCAGTCTACTTTTGTGCACGTGAAGTGCATCGATGGTGGTGTTCCGATAGACGTCGCCGTCATCGGTTGATGCTACCTTCGGGATGATCCTGTCCATTGTTCGTTTAAGTGCGTCGTCCATTTGTTTGAGGTACCTGTCGACCTCTTCGTTTGTCAGGTTTCTGTTAGTTGGTGGGTTGATCTCACTCGAACGTAGTTCTGTGGTTAAGGCCCTAGAGAAACGCGGCCAGCGAGCCCTATCGTAATTATAGGGGTACGTCTGGACGCATTCCGCCAGTTCCTCCAGCTCGTTCGGGAGCTGAATAACCGCGGCGAGTCCGCAGTGATCACTGTCGTACTCGACCGTAGTTAAACAATTCCTTGTGTGTCTCTCCGTGTTGCGTATCGTTAGTCGTCTGTCAAGTAACATCAAATCCAGATAAGACCCGCTTCTGGGAAACGATGGCCTATCGGTTGCAAGCAGATCTAGCCTGAACTCGATATTGTGCTGCTTCCACCAGTTTAGTAGTGCGGACTCGTGTTTGCAATGCTGTTACCCCATTCGCCATGTTTTGCATTCAAATCTCCGGCTATGACGTAGTAATTTTCCTCCGAGCATAAACGAAGGCTAGTGAAAAGAGAATCGAGCTCTGATCTGAATGTGGTTTGAGGACTACTTGTATCGGGTGCGTAGATAGCGATCACATACAACCGCTTTCCACCTTGGAGAGGGATGCGTGCAATACACGTTTCCAGCAACCCGAATCTACTCACTTCACCGCTATACACGACCTTATGACAAAGGCCTTTTTTGATGAAGAGAGCGACCCCGCCCCCTTGCGTGGATTGGGGCCGATCTCTTCTTATGACATGATAGTTCTTGTACCTGAGTTTGCGCGTCTGGTTTAGCTTAGTCTCGCTAGCCATCAACACGTCAGGATTATGCGTTTCCAACAAATTAAGAAGCGTTAGTTTTCGTTCGATCCTAATCAGTGAATTCACATTCACTGCTAGGATATTAAGGTTTTGTGTCTGCGAGCGTATTAATTAGACTGACGAAGCGTTTTGGCCGCCAAGCAGGGTCGCGCGAAATACGGCAAACTCCACTGCTTGGTCACGGATAATTTTTCTGATTTCCTCCATGTCCTTGTGAAAGGAGTTCATGGCTGAAACCAGACTTTTAATGTCGACTTCGGCTGGGTTGGCCACTGGGGCCTGAACCACCCTTATCGCTGTCTGTTGGGCTGGCTTTCTGCCTGATGCCATTTGGGCATAGGAGACCGCCGACCGTAACAGTGGTAGCCGGAAGGCGAGGTACGGGCCTCGCCTCTACCATTTTTGTCTTCCGTTTGGTCTCTATACTTTTTCTGATTTCCATGACCTTTGGGCATCCCCGATAGTTGGCAGGGTGGCCGCTGGTCTTACAGAGCACACATGTGAGCCTTGCCCTGTCCTCAACTTTGTCCTTACCTAAAGGACATTCCCCTTGGTTGTGGGTTTCTGCGCATTTGACGCAGCGAGACTGCATGTTACAGTTCGCCGCGGCATGTCCGAACCTTTGACAACCAGCACATTGAAGTATGTGTCCGGTCTTCTTTACTTTCTCCCACGACACAGCCTGACAGTCTAAGAAACGGATTTTTCTTAAACTCTCAATTTTGCTGGTGGGAGTGATCTGTACTAGGAAGAACGGAATTCTCCTATTCTCCCTTTTCGCCGCCGCAGTGGTGAAGGGCTTGACTCCGACGAACTCGACGTCGTCGCTCTTCAACTCGCGCAGCTGTTCGAGGACTTCCCCCGTTGTAGCGAGGTAATTCATGCCCTTAAGGAGCATGATCTGCAGTTTTTCCCCTTTTGGGGTATATGAAAAGTATTCGGCCACTGTTGAGCAGTAGACAGACATACTTTGGGGACCTTTATTTTTAATGTAAAAACTATTACTTGTAGCCAACCTACATAAAATATTTACGTCCTTGGTGTCCAGTCCTCAGACGTTTATTGGCGCTTTTGTACTTTGCTGATGGCTGGTACTGCTTCTGTTTTTTTTTGTAAGCTCCAACTCCAGGCAACTTCGGGACTTGCTGCCCGAGGAGTGGTTGCTCTTATTGTTGAAGATTCTGCTGCTGTTGTTGCTGCTTCTGCTGTTGCAGAGCAGCTTCCTTGGCTGCCCTCCTTTCCCGAAGCTTTTCTTGGAGAGCTTGGATGTGAGCGTCCAGCTCTTGCCGCATCTTCTTGCTCCTGGCAAATTCTTTTTCTTCTTTCTCCTCTTCTTCTGACTCGGAAGAAGCCAACGCACTGAAGGAGTTTCCACTCTTCTCATATGATAGCCTTTCGTCAACTTCTGACTCAAGAAGAATGTCTTTATTATTATTTTTTTTTGTGTCGTAGCTTGGGCGCTACTTGTCATTGCTACTGTGCTGTAGCTGCGTGAGGCGTCTTCCTTGTCTGCTCTACTGTAGGATTGCGGTAAATCCACTTCTGGTTGGCTTGTTGTTCTTCGCTTAACTAGATTCGGTTGCTGCTGCAACTTCCTTCTCCTCATTACTGTGCCCTTTTTAGACAAAGTTTGTTGGTGGTCTGATGTTTCGGCTAACTGCTTAATGTTTTTTTTTTTTCGCTTTTGAGAGCGCGGACTGCGCCATCGTGTCACTCACATTACCACTAACTCACAAATATTGTTTTTATTCAATTCTAATGAAAAGAAACATTTTCTTTTTTTTCAAACTGGGGATTGAACTTGTGGCCGCCACCGCTTGTCCGTAACACTTTTTTTTTTTCAAATGCATTTTTATTTTTTTTAAAAAAGTTAATTACTGAAATGCTAGATACAAAAATACTTAAAACTAGCTTAACTTAACTTAACATATGTTTAATATACTAACTTACTGTCCCTATGCGGGTGCTCTAAGATAACCTAAACTTATTTTTTAAATTGTCTTTCGGCGCAAGATTTTATTTTTTGTTTTTATACGAAAACTTAATATTAAAATAATAACCAAGAAAATTTAAAAAACTTGTCAACAATTTCATTTTTTCTACATGCTACTTAAACTAACTTAAAATAAATTAACCTAACCTACAATGTCTTAAAATGCTACCTTACCTATGTCCGTAATACTATACGGACGCAAACACCAGGGCGTAAATACAACGTATGCATAACCTACATTTGATACGCCGTGGTGAACCTCGTTTTTTTTTTGTTTTTTATTCTTAAAATTAACCTTAATCCTAAACCCTACACCTATGTAAAGTTGGCTACAGGTCCAACTGTTCAAATCTATTTTAAATCAAAAGCTAGCGGCGGCGGAGGTGCCAGGAGCTGGTGAAACCACCAATAAAACTGCCGCTCCTTCGCGGACTCTCTCCTATCGCGGGCAGAAACCGCCCTGCTAAAACGGAGAAGATTCTCGTGGCTGCGAGCGACATTCGACTCGTACAGGAGCCGCCTGTCCACGGTTCGGCGCGCGACGTGGAAGACTATAGACAACCCATCCGTGTCCTGGATCAGACCTTTCGTGTTTAAGTAGAGGAATGCTTCGGGAGGATAAAAGCCATTCAGGCGCACTCTCTCATGGTACATAATATTGGGGCAATAAGCCCTAAAGATCAGACCGTTAGTCGAGGTCATATCACGCGCAACATGCCTTCGAATTAACTTAATAATAAAATTATCTATCCTGATCAGGTTTGCCTCGTTGTACAAGACCTCGTTAGGATAGAATTTCTTGTACTCGGATTCGGGTGTGCGATACAAACGGAGGCAGGCCCGAAGACACTGCCCCTCGAAAACCCTCATCTTTTCCATCTGGGAAGGACTCACGTTGAACCACACTGGACAACCGTATGCCATGACTGGCCGGATGAGGGCCATGTAGCAGATTACCTTCACCCTGCTATAAAGTTGGCTGCTATAAAACAACCCTCTTGCCACAGCAAAGGCTTTCTTGGCTTTCGTCAGAGCAGCAGCTGTATGTCTGTCGAAATATAGATACTGATCCAACCAAATGCCTAAGTACCTGACTACACTTTTCACTGCTAACAGCTCCTCCTGCGGGTCAACTATGCCGAACTTGCGCCAGTTTCTCTTCATGTCCCTTGAGGCCTTGGATAGCCTGAACAAAATACTTCACACTTCCGGAAGTTGATTTTCAACTTCCAGTCGTCGCAAAACCGCTGAATTTTGTCGAAGTCACGCTGCAACAAAATATTGATCACTTCCACCTTCGGACCTGATCTGTACGCTACTAGGTCGTCGGCGTACGCTATTAATTGCGGCATACTACCTATAAGATCGCTAGTGAATATGTTGAACAGGATCGGCGAACCAACCGCTCCCTGTTGGAGACCATTTTTAATGTTAAAGACCGTGGAAGAAGTCACGTTGCCACTTTTCACAACGAACTTTCTACCTGTGATCATGTCATAGATCATGTATAGCAGTGGTTTGCTGATGCCGAATCTGGCCAACTTAAGAAATAGGCCCTCTAACCAAACGGTGTCGAACGCCTTCTCCAAATCAACCAGACAGGCCCCCGTACATTGTGTTTTGGAATTATTCCACTGTTTCAGGACTCTAATCACTATCTTCTCAAATGCCTTGCTTATGCAGGGAAGCAGACTTATCGACCGGAGATTTGTCGGGACAGAGGAGTCTTTATCCCGTTTGGGTATAGGTTGCACAACCGCTGTTTTCCAATGCACCGGGTAATAAGCATTACTCAGTGCATTGTTGAACAGGGTTGTATATATTTCTACAGCTTCCGAGGGGAGGTGGCGCAGCACAATATTCGGTATACCATCGATTCCCACTGACTTTCTTCCTCAGTGAGTCGAAGATACCCTGGAGATCCTCTTTTGACTTCAGGATGGCATTTGTACCATCATTGGCGACGGCACTTACTGCCCTGTTACCGTCATTGAATCTGGTGAAACCAGGATTCTCTGACCGCCATTGACTTATCTCGTTTCGGAGATAGAAGTGGTGTAGCAGGGTCCTGTTCTCCAGGTCGTGATTCGGCCTACGAGAATCGTTGACCGTATACACTTCCTGGAAGACAGCACCAATTGCTTTCACCTTCTCCTGGGGATCTTCAATCACGAAGAAGTCGTTGTCCAGCATTGCCTCATCTGGATCGATGTCAGTAAGTTTGCGTTGTCCGTTGTCCTTTCGAGTCTAACGGTCTGAATGTCGTTTTGATCTTTCTTCCGGAAAATTTTATTTACTTGCGGGAACATACCCGGGTTGTTGGAGTTTACAGCCCGGATTTTATTGCCCCAGCTTACAGCTATGCTATAATTCAACCGTATTAATTGTTGGAGGTTTCTGATCTGCGACTTTAGTGACCTGATTTCATCGTCTCGTGTGTCTGTAAACCGTCTGTACAAGAGTTTGAGCCTTGACAGCAGTCTACTTTTGTGCACGTGAAGTGCATCGATGGTGGTGTTCCGATAGACGTCGCCGTCATCGGTTGATGCTACCTTCGGGATGATCCTGTCCATTGTTCGTTTAAGTGCGTCGTCCATTTGTTTGAGGTACCTGTCGACCTCTTCGTTTGTCAGGTTTCTGTTAGTTGGTGGGTTGATCTCACTCGAACGTAGTTCTGTGGTTAAGGCCCTAGAGAAACGCGGCCAGCGAGCCCTATCGTAATTATAGGGGTACGTCTGGACGCATTCCGCCAGTTCCTCCAGCTCGTTCGGGAGCTGAATAACCGCGGCGAGTCCGCAGTGATCACTGTCGTACTCGACCGTAGTTAAACAATTCCTTGTGTGTCTCTCCGTGTTGCGTATCGTTAGTCGTCTGTCAAGTAACATCAAATCCAGATAAGACCCGCTTCTGGGAAACGATGGCCTATCGGTTGCAAGCAGATCTAGCCTGAACTCGATATTGTGCTGCTTCCACCAGTTTAGTAGTGCGGACTCGTGTTTGCAATGCTGTTACCCCATTCGCCATGTTTTGCATTCAAATCTCCGGCTATGACGTAGTAATTTTCCTCCGAGCATAAACGAAGGCTAGTGAAAAGAGAATCGAGCTCTGATCTGAATGTGGTTTGAGGACTACTTGTATCGGGTGCGTAGATAGCAATCACATACAACCGCTTTCCACCTTGGAGAGGGATGCGTGCGATACACGTTTCCAGCAACCCGAATCTACTCACTTCACCGCTATACACGACCTTATGACAAAGGCCTTTTTTGATGAAGAGAGCGACCCCGCCCCCCTTGCGTGGATTGTGGCCGATCTCTTCTTATGACATGATAGTTCTTGTACCTGAGTTTGCGCGTCTGGTTTAGCTTAGTCTCGCTAGCCATCAACACGTCAGGATTATGCGTTTCCAACAAATTAAACAGCGTTAGTTTTCGTTCGATCTTAATCAGTGAATTCACATTCACTGCTAGGATCTTAAGGTTTCTGTCTGCGAGCGTATCCATTAGACCGACGAAGCGTTTTGGCCGCCAAGCAGGGTCGCGCGAAATTCGGCAAACTCCACTGCTTGGTCACGGATCATTTTCCTGATTTCCTCCATGTCCTTGTGAAAGGAGTTCATGGCTGAAACCAGACTTTTAATGTCGACTTCGGCTGGGTTGGCCACTGGGGCATGAACCAACCTTATCGCTGTCTGTTGGGCCGACTTTCTGCCTGATGCCATTTGGGCATAGGAGACCGCCGGCGTAACAGTGGTAGCCGGAAGGCGAGGTACGGGCCTCGCCTCTACCATTCTTGTCTTCCGTTTGGTCTCTATACTCTTCCTGATTTCTATGACCTTTGGGCATCCCCGATAGTTGACAGGGTGCCCGCTGGTCTTACAGAGCACACATGTGAGTCTTGCCCTGTCCTCAACTTTGTCCTTACCTAAAGGACATTCCCCTTGGTTGTAGGTTTCTGCGCATTTGACGCAGCGAGACTGCATGTTACAGTTCGCCGCGGCATGCCCGAACCTTTGACAGCGGGCACATTGGAGTATGTGCCCGGTCTTTTTTACTTTCTCCCACGACACAGCCTGACAGTCTAAGAAACGGATTTTTCTTAAACTCTCAATTTTGCTGGTGGTAGTGATCTGTACTAGGAAGAACGGAATTCTCCTATTCTCCCTTTTCGCCGCCGCAGTGGTGAAGGGCTTGACTCCGACGAACTCGATGTCGTCGCTCTTCAACTCGCGCAGCTCTTCGAGGACTTCCTCCGCCGTAGCGAGATAATTCATGCCCTTAAGGAGCATGACCTGCAGTTTTTCCCCTTTTGGGGTATATGAAAAGTATTCGGCCTCCGCCGCCGCCAACTTTTCTTTTATTGTCTTGTAGTCTGCCACTGTTGAGCAGTGGACAGACAGACTCTGGGGACCTTTGTTTTTAATAAAAAAAGAATTGTTTGTAGCCAACTTACATAAGATGTTAACATCCTTAGTGTCCAGCCCTCGGACGTTTATTGGGGGTATGCTGATGCGCTTTGCTACTGGCTGCTGCTGTTGTGGCTGCTGCTTTTGTGGCTGCTGCTGTTGTGGCTGCTGCTGTTGTGGCTGCTGCTGCTGTAGCTGCTGTTTTTGCTGCTGCTGCTGTTGCTGGTTTTTAGTCAGCTTCTTTGTCAGCTGTTGTTGTACCTGCTGTTGTTGTAGCTGCTGTTGTCGCTGTTGCTTCTGCTGTTGTTGCGCCGCTTCCTTCGCAGCTCTCCTCTCTCTCAGTTTCTTTTGTAGAGCTTCGATATGAGCATCCAGCTCTTTTCTGACTTTCTTGCTCCTAGCAAGCTCTTCTTCCTCATCTTCTGAGTCGGAAGAGGCCAAAGCACTAAAGGAGTTTCCGCTCCCCGAAAATCTTCCTTCCCCTTCATCCGGCTCATATGGTAATCCGCTTTCAAGTGGGGCAACTACCTTTTCGGCCCCACTGTCAGGTTCCGCTTTATCGCCATCTGGCTGACTCAGCGTCCGCCGTTACACCAAATTTGGTTGCAGCTGCCTTCTCCTCCTCTTCACCGTACCTGTCTTCGGTACCGCTTGAGTATGCCTGGGTGTTTCGGCCACCTGCACAAAACTTTTCCCCGCTTTTGAAGGAGCGGACTCCTCCATCTCATCGCACTTATGTAGTTTATATATTTTTTTTTTCTTAAAAATCCCAAATTTAAAAATTACAAAAATCAAGGCAACGCCTACTGACTGTTTTTAAATTAATTTTTTGCACCAAAAAAAAACTGAAATTCGCACACTTAGCCAAAACACGTCTGAACTCGTCGGATGTTTGTGAACGACTACGAGAACCGATATTTTCAGCATGGTATGTAGTGATGGGATGATTAGCATTAGCAAAATTAATTCACGATGAAAAATTTTTTAGCATTAGCAGTATGAAAATCACTTGCTAAATTTGATGAAATGTTAAGCGATTTTTCTGCAGTAGGCGGTGCGTTGTGTAATGTGTACACACACCAAGAAAAGCAGGTAGGCTTTTCAAAACGAAAACTTAAAACAGAAATTATGAATATTGCGTACACACTCACACCTTATGTATATTTCCGTTTTAAATTGCTTCACAGCTCTAGCTGCAGCATATTCATTTCATTGAACGAAAATGGAAAACTAAGCTTTTCTGCTCATTTTAGCATTTGCGAATTGTTGTTGGCTTAGCAAATGACGATGTGAATGCGAAATGAAATAGCATTATAGCAGTACACGCAGTACATATGTATATGAATTAGCATTTAGGGAAATAATGCAAATAATGCGATTTAGTTATTAGTCTGCTAATTTCTTAACCTGAAACGGATTGTCTTCAGATTTCGAATTTTTCATTTCCTGTGATCGTACTTATTTTCATTAGAGAGACTCGTAAGTTCGCTTTTAATTAGTCTCAAATAAAGCTTAAATTCTAAAATCTGTTGCAAGTGATAGAATATTTTCGAAGGCCGGCTGTACAATAACAGATAGAAGAACCCGACTTTCAGCTAGCAAAGCACAACAATTGGTGTTTTTAAATATTAAAAAATACGGACTACAGGAAGCTTATGCCGTAATACATATATATACACATATGTTATTCACATTCTGTTATTTCTATTACTATGCCTTCAAATAAATTATTTAAATAAAAAGTTTTTCAAAGTTCAGCGAATTACTTACGAGTTAGTTAACATTTCAGAATTACATGTTTGTTTGCAGTGGCTGTTTTGTGTGCAAATAAAAGATTTTTTATGAAAAAAAATTTAAAAAAATGAAATCTTTTTTTTTACTTTTTAATGATATAATATAATATTAATTTAGCATTAGCATTTCGCATGCTAAGAATGAAAAAATCGCATGCTAATTAAATTAATCGAAAATAGCATTAATTTCCATCACTAATGGTATGGTCGTTGACAAAATTTTAACTTATCCATCACGCCCTCTTGATACAGAAAAGATACTCTTAGTATCCTCTTATCAGACGAATGGATGGGGGAGTGGGGATGCAGTTGTTAGCCTGAGTTTTAGTAACTCAGGAGGTGACTGCGGTAAGTCTGGTTTAGTACAAAGAAGATTGCTGGTGAAGCGGGAGGGGGTCAGGGAGTAATTTTGGTTTACTAAAATGAGGCAATAATATGAAATAAAATGTTTGTCCACTCAAGGGATGCTGTTGTTTAACCCGAATCAGCCCAGAATTTTTTTTTTTGTTTTTTTGCAAAAATATTTTGTCAGTGTATTCTCAAATTCTCAACAGCTGTAAGAAAATCAAATATAATTTTTGTTTTTCCGCACAAACCACAAAATGCAAGATAATGGGTGTGACCATATGGTCACGCTGGGCGCTGTTACGAGAAATTGATTTTGTATGTGAAAAAAATTAAGAGAAAACATTGCAATACTTTTTTGGTTTTTATTGGTCGGCTTTTGTATGAAAGACTAAAAAGCATTTTACACACATCCCAATATCGCACATTCAATCCTTCCAACAGAAGTGCACTTTTCACCTCCAAATCGTTTTCTTTTTGCAGAAGGACGAACAAAGTGACTACTGCCATCGTACAGTAGAGTTTCTTTGCTTGTTTTTTCTCAATTTCTTATACGGGGGCGAACAGCCTTTGGTTTCTCTCGAAAAAATATATATATATTGCAATATTGCATCTGAAATCTAACAGTGACAAATCGGGATGAGCTGAGCGGTGTAATTGCCATGCGTTGTGTATCGAGACATCTACTAACCAAGTGAATATACTATTCCACCATTTCTTTCCTTTTATTCCAATTCGATAAAAGCTCACATTCTGATCCATACGGTCTACAACACACATTTATTTGTTATATTCTCCTATAACGTATGGATCACTTATCTTTTTCATGTACTCACTGGATTAGCGCTGAATATTTGAAATTGGATTTATTCCAAAAGAAGAAGACGCAATGCTAACTACAGCATTATCATACTACTTGGTTAGTACAATGTTTGTTTCCTTCATTTTGAGAGACTTTGTGAAACCTCGATGCTATAGGACAATTTTTGGGTATTCGGATACCCCTAATTGAGACTGAAAATAAGTAACGGAGAGTCAGTGAATAAATTGTCGAAAAAAAAAGGAAACAGGCAATTTTTGAATTTCAGGTGAAAAGTTGTCTGTCAAAATTAACGAGTGATGCTGCGCATTTGACTAATCTTTCCTCATAAGCTTTTACTGCCTTTGGGTTGTTGCCTTGATATAATTCAAAGTTTATGAGGTAGCCTGAAGGTGTACACAAGGACCAAGCTTTGTATCCAAAGCGCAATGGCTTTCCCTATAAATTGCTATAAATTGCTTACAACCATGACGCCCAAAATACGAAATCATGCTCTTATCAAAAGAAAGGTTTTGTTCTGGATGAAAGTGATTCAGCATGCATTTTATTGATAACGATTTGGACAGGTTGGTGATGCAAAAAATCCAACCTGTGTTCGTCTGGAAAGATCAGTTTAAAATATCGCCACCGTAGCTGAGAATTTTACATAAAATCCAACGTATGTCCACTTCGAGAAGTTCACAGGAATTGAGTTTATACGCAACCACTTTGCACCGCTTTTTGCATAAGGATCTTTGCTTACATGCTTATAAGGTCCAGTTGACACAATTATAAGGTCCAGTCACAGCCAGAAGATCACGCACAACTCCGTTCTTTTGCTACTGATTCCAAATGATATTCCTTGTTGGATGACTCTATATGTAACCCAGCGTGACCATATGGTCACACCTATAGTTACAGTTAATAAAATCAACTAAAATGTTCGAAATCGCAGAAACTAAATACAGCATATAAAACTACAGCTTGTTAACTAATAAAATATAAGCAATTACAATTTTACGAAAAATATTTAACTATAATAAATATACAATTACTTTTTGTAGTAATCAATTTTCTATTTTTTTTTTAATTTCTTTGAAACGTACCACTTTCACAAATAGAGAATGACAATAGCATAGGTCGGAACAAAACTAAGGGTAAACATTCATTGAACCGAAATAAGAGACATTTTTAACAAATCCGTGGTCCGGAGACCGTTTAAAAAATACAAAACCATGCCCACCTCGTGTGTGACCATATGGTCACGTTGGGCAGATTTGGGTTAAAGGAAACTCCAAAAGAGAAGTGAGAATCACAAAGTGCAAAATTTTTCAAATGTCTAGTGGGTGGTGGGTTGGTGGGTGGGTATGGTATATTACACAAATGCAAGTCAGCAGACTCGACGACGGAACATTTGTGTTGCTTCGCAACCCATAAGTAAGGTGACGCCTCTTTCCGGTGACAATGAAACCACTAATCGAAGGCCAACGGAAGGTGAATGCGTTGACCTTACTATTTATTGTGATATGATATCGTATTGTAATCTTCATCATTTCATTTATTGTGGCATAAAGTGTACAATAGATACAATTTTAAATTATTGTTTTACAGAGATATGGTAAAAGTACCTTACTACTATAATATAAATACAATTGGTTAAAATAATATCACATGATTTTTAAATTTAGAAGGAAAAGCCACTAAAAACCTTCATTAAAACAAAAAAAAGAAAAAGAAAGAGTAATACATATAAGGTGAGAGGGAAGAGAGAACTAGTTGCGAAAACTCAGTAATGAAACTTTGGTGCTATTATTAAATGGTATTGAAGCGATTTGTGTAGCTATAGAAATAAATAAATAAATAGGTAAATAAATAAATAAATAAATAAATAAATAAATAATTAAATAAATAAATAATAAAAAAAATAAATAAATAAATAAATAAATAATTAAATAAATAAATAAATAAATACCTAAATAGATAAATAAATAAATAAGTAAATAAATAAATATATAAATAAATAAATAAATAAATAATTAATTAAATAAATATATAAATAAATAAATACATGAATAAAAAATAAATAAACAAATAAAGAAATAGTAATAAATGAGTAAACAAATAGATTTATAGCTATATATACACAAATGAGTAGATATATAAGTAAATACAGAGAAAATAAATGAATAAATATGATAAATACACACAAATTACAATGCCAAATTAGAAATGTAGACATTGTCGGAAGATAAACACGAAATATTGTACTTGTACAGAATTTTTTCAATCCTTTGTGCTACCATTTCAATGTTGGCTATTTCATGTAGTTCTTTTGTTGGGAAAAACCATGGGAAATCCAGAATCATCTTAAGCAATTTATTCTGAGCTATCTGAAGCTTACGTAAGTGACTGTTTGCACATTTACCCCAGACCGGAGAGCCATAATATATAATGGCTTGAAAAATAGCTTTGAAAATTAGTAGTTTGTTCGAAACATTGAGTTTTGAATTTCTACAAATAAATGGATATAGTATTCGTATAGTTGTGTTAACCTTCTTAATTGTTTCTTGCACATGAAGACTAAATGTTAAACGCGTATCTAAATAAATACCAAGATATTTTACATTCGGTTTCCATTCAACCGGAATTCCATTGATAATAAGTCTGTTGCTAGGAAGTAAACAAGCTTTTCTTTTACGAGTAAAAAAGATAGCTTGTGTCTTAGAAGCATTCATTTTAATTTTCCAGTTAATACAGTATATTTCGATTGCATTTAAAGCAGATTGTAGATTAGTTTCAACGTTGAAACCAATTACATCTGATGTATAAATGCAAGTATCGTCAGCGAAAAGGGCAATACTACAGTTTGTCAAGTTAGGGAAATCGTATGTATATATGTTATATAAAACTGGACCAAGGACGGACCCTTGTGGAACTCCTGCATTAATCCATTTATTTACTGAAGAATATCCGTTTATGGAAACATTAAAACATCGGTGAGACAAAAATGACTGGATGACTTTGACAAGATACAACGGAAGATTAACACTTACTAACTTATGGATCAATCCATCATGCCAAACAGTATCGAAAGCTTTTTCAACGTCTAAAATTACCATGCCAGTACTTTTTCCACTTGTCAAATTATTTTTGATATCACTTGTGATACGATGCACTTGGTGTGTAGTACTGTGAAAAGATCTAAAACCAAATTGCTCAGGAGGTATAATAGAATTACTCTCAATGAAAGACACAACTCTATTCTTTATTATCTTTTCAAGGCACTTACTAAGAGAACTGAGCAAACTGATTGGTCTGTAACTTAAGGCTAGAGTAGGGTCTTTGCCAGGCTTCAAGATTGGAATTACCTTGGCAGTTTTCCAATGGGTTGGAAAATGTCCCAAAGTAAGACAACAATTAAAAAGGTCAGTCAACTTAATGAGAGCAAAATGTGGCAAATTTTTCAGACACACATTTCTAACACCGTCAGAACCAGAAGATTTCTTAACTTTTAAGCTGTCAATAACATGTTTTAGTTCAGTGACAGAAATACGATTGAAATCGCTGACTATTGTTTGCGAATTAAGCAAATTAATAGAGTGCTCGACGGAATATTTAATGTCCGTGGGTGGGATTATGTTATTGGTTATCGAATGACTTATTGAAAAGTGGTTAGCAAACGCATTGGTTTTTTCAGTGCAAGAGAGTATCACAGAATTATCTACCTTCAGTGGAGGAATGTAAGTATGTTTTTTCTTTATTACTTTCACTAAATTCCAAAATGGTTTACTACCTTTATCTAAATTTTGAAGTCTATCGTTCCAGGATTGATTTCTGAAGTTTCCAATAGCATATTTAACTAAAGAGTTCATTTTTTTAAATTCGATGAGATAGACATCATTCCTTGTTCGTCTCCATCTGGATCTGCAGATGTTTCTCAGTTTAATGAATTGAAGGATGAAGTGTGGTAGCACATTCGATGCCTGTCTTAAAGTCGTTTTCTTGGGTACTGACTGCTCAAAGCCTTCCAGAATAGCATTTGTAAACGTACTCACATTTTGGTCTATATGGGTTTGGCTGTTGTTTTGAACTAAGCTGCTATCTAGCTTCGAACGTATCAAACTCTTGAATAAGTTCCAATTAGCATTTTTTACATCATAGACACGATTTGAACATTGCACTGGGGAAATAATAGTACTACATTTTACAGGTAAATGATCGGAATTGAGTTCATTAAGTGTTATAGGAGGAGTAAAAAGGTCGGAAATATTCGTTAAAAATAGATCTAATGTAGATGGGTTCCGATTACTATTAGAAGGTATATAGGATGGATTAGGAGGATAAAGTATATCGAAAGGATGTCTAGAGTTTAGGTCTGCCAGAATATTACCCCAGGAATTAGCTCTAAGACAGCCCCAAAGTCTATGCCTGCAGTTAAAATCACCACCAATTAGAAACAGATCATTTGTGTTGATTAATCTCAAAAAATCACTTCGGAGGTCAATTCGATTTTGTGGCGAACTCCTCCCGCCTGGAAAGTATGCACTATAAATTTTCAGTGATAAGCCATTAGCAAAAGGAACTTCAATACCAATAGTTTTAATTAATTTAGTACTTGTGATTGGAAGTATTTTATGTTGTATTAGACGTTTCACTACTATGGCAACACCGCCACCAATTCTCACTTCCCTGTCCAAACGATAACATTTATACACAGAGTTAGACAAACGATCATTTGAATTAAGCCAAGTTTCTGAAACTAATCCTACATCAATATTATATGTATATATGTATATGGAAGGGGGGATGCAATTGTTAGCCTGATTTACTAAAAGGGGTAACGGCGGTGAGTCTGGTTTACTACAAAGAAGATTACTGGTGAAGCGGGAGGGGGTCAGGGAATAATTTTGGTTTACTAAAATGAGGCAATAATATGAAATAAAATGTTTGTCCACTCAAGGGATGCTGTTGTTTAAAGGAAACTCCAAAAGAGAAGTGAGAATCACAAAGTGCAAAATTTTTCAAATGTCTAGTGGGTGGTGGGTTGGTGGGTGGGTATGGTATATTACACAAATGCAAGTCAGCAGACTCGACGACGGAACATTTGTGTTGCTTCGCAACCCATAAGTAAGGTGACGCCTCTTTCCGGTGACAATGAAACCACTAATCGAAGGCCAACGGAAGGTGAATGCATTGACCTTACTATTTATTGTGATATGATATCGTATTGTAATTGGAATGAATAAAGTTGAGTCAGTCTTAACGGACCCGCAGAACATCATTGATTGTTTCTTTTATTTAACTGGCGCAGTCGGTAGGATTTACTTCCATTAATTCAGGCAGATATTGCTCAAATCTCAATTCAATCAATGTTGACATTGATTCATTTTTCACTTCCATATCAAAGACGGCTAGATTAAGATGCAATCGGTGCACTCTCTTCAAATGTAAAAATCCATCCCATGTAGAGATCTGTGATAGATCTTGTGAGAGTTCCCATACAGTATGTAAATTGACACATCTCTGCCTGATAGTTCTTGGCATACTCATAACCGCGCTGGGAGGACTGGGGATTGTACCGGACAACTCTACATCTTTGAAATCCAAGAGGCTGTTGAATATAGCTCGACAATTTGGATATGTCCGAAGAGTCAACGCTGTTATGCCCCCTGAACCATCCCCCCCTATTAGAGCACCCTCTGGTTGTATCCTAATTCGTTCAAAAATCCCTTTTAATTTCAAGAATGCTCCAGCAATCTGAGGGATCCTAATCCCGGAAATCAGAGGGTTTTGAATCCGTGGGACATCCAGTGAAGGCCGCTGTTCTGGCTGATTACTATATTCCACTCTAATGATATCCACCTGTAAACTGGGTCCTGGTCCGAAGAAGATGTTAGAATCATTACCAGGAGGGTTGATCTGATGATCGATTCCATATTTAATAGCATGGCGGACTTCCTGCTTACACAAGTAGATTCGATTACTATTATTAACTATATTTTGTATCTCGTCTTGCTTTTCTCGATTTCTCAAGGCTGTCAGAACATCTCCTAATTCCCTAGCTTTCTTTCTCAAACTGATTAGAGATCCGCGATTTAGTTCAGTGGCCATAGTATCTGCAATGATAATTATTCCGGAGAGAGGAACACTTAAGAAATCTGCAAAGATCCAAACAGGCCGTCTAACAATGCCCAAATATCTTCTCCAATCTAGGTAACTTTGGTTCTTTAAATATAACCGAGTCGACAATCCAAGGTCCGAGATACTCGTGGGGTAAGACGGAGGGATCCTGTGGTGACTTTTGTTTATTTCCTCTAATAGGGCAGGAGCTTGTATAAACACAAGAAAATCCGCATTAGTTGACAACTCGCTGATAATTTTTAGATAGCATGCTCTAATTATTGGCTCGACGGTTAATGATTTATACATGACTCGTCTTCTCGTAGCCTCTAAAAGTGCAGCTTTATAAAGTCCATCAACTAAGCCCAAGAAGTAAGGAACAGCCTCTAACTTACACCTTAGACTGATAGGAAAAAGGTGATTTATTACTTCCGAATCTCCATAACTATTACTCAGATTCCCATCTCACTCGAACGTAGTTCTTTGGTTAAGGCCCTAGAGAAACGCGGCCAGCGAGCCCTATCGTAATTATAGGGGTACGTCTGGACGAATTCCGCCAGTTCCTCCAGCTCGTTCGGGAGCTGAATAACCGCGGCGAGTCCGCAGTGATCACTGTCGTACTCGACCGTAGTTAAACAATTCCTTGTGTGTCTCTCCGTGTTGCGTATCGTTAGTCGTCTGTCAAGTAACATCAAATCCAGATAAGACCCGCTTCTGGGAAACGATGGTCTATCGGTTGCAAGCAGATCTAGCCTGAACTCGATATTGTGCTGCTTCCACCAGTTTAGTAGTGCGGACTCGTGTTTGCAATGCTGTTACCCCATTCGCCATGTTTTGCATTCAAATCTCCGGCTATGACGTAGTAATTTTCCTCCGAGCATAAACGAAGGCTAGTGAAAAGAGAATCGAGCTCTGATCTGAATGTGGTTTGAGGAGTACTTGTATCGGGTGCGTAGATAGCGATCACATACAACCGCTTTCCACCTTGGAGAGGGATGCGTGCGATACACGTTTCCAGCAACCCGAATCTACGCACTTTACCGCTATACACGACTTTATGACAAAGGCCTTTTTTTGATGAAGAGAGCGACCCCGCCCCCTTGCGTGGATTGTGGCCGATCTCTTCTTATGACATGATAGTTCTTGTACCTGAGTTTGCGCGTCTGGTTTAGCTTAGTCTCGCTAGCCATCAACACGTCAGGATTATGCGTTTCCAACAAATTAAACAGCGTTAGTTTTCGTTCGATCTTAATCAGTGAATTCACATTCACTGCTAGGATCTTAAGGTTTCTGTCTGCGAGCGGATCCATTAGACCGACGAAGCGTTTTGGCCGCCAAGCAGGGTCGCGCGAAATTCGGCAAACTCCACTGCTTGGTCACGGATCATTTTCCTGATTTCCTCCATGTCCTTGTGAAAGGAGTTCATGGCTGAAACCAGACTTTTAATGTCGACTTCGGCTGGGTTGGCCACTGGGGCATGAACCAACCTTATCGCTGTCTGTTGGGCCGACTTTCTGCCTGATGCCATTTGGGCATAGGAGACCGCCGGCGTAACAGTGGTAGCCGGAAGGCGAGGTACGGGCCTCGCCTCTACCATTCTTGTCTTCCGTTTGGTCTCTATACTCTTCCTGATTTCTATGACCTTTGGGCATCCCCGATAGTTGACAGGGTGCCCGCTGGCCTTACAGAGCACACATGTGAGTCTTGCCCTGTCCTCAACTTTGTCCTTACCTAAAGGACATTCCCCTTGGTTGTAGGTTTCTGCGCATTTGACGCAGCGAGACTGCATGTTACAGTTCGCCGCGGCATGCCCGAACCTTTGACAGCGGGCACATTGGAGTATGTGCCCGGTCTTTTTTACTTTCTCCCACGACACAGCCTGACAGTCTAAGAAACGGATTTTTCTTAAACTCTCAATTTTGCTGGTGGTAGTGATCTGTACTAGGAAGAACGGAATTCTCCTATTCTCCCTTTTCGCCGCCGCAGTGGTGAAGGGCTTGACTCCGACGAACTCGATGTCGTCGCTCTTCAACTCGCGCAGCTCTTCGAGGACTTCCTCCGCCGTAGCGAGATAATTCATGCCCTTAAGGAGCATGACCTGCAGTTTTTCCCCTTTTGGGGTATATGAAAAGTATTCGGCCTCCGCCGCCGCCAACTTTTCTTTTATTGTCTTGTAGTCTGCCACTGTTGAGCAGTGGACAGACAGACTCTGGGGACCTTTGTTTTTAATAAAAAAAGAATTGTTTGTAGCCAACTTACATAAGATGTTAACATCCTTAGTGTCCAGCCCTCGGACGTTTATTGGGGGTATGCTGATGCGCTTTGCTACTGGCTGCTGCTGTTGTGGCTGCTGCTTTTGTGGCTGCTGCTGTTGTGGCTGCTGCTGTTGTGGCTGCTGCTGCTGTAGCTGCTGTTTTTGCTGCTGCTGCTGTTGCTGGTTTTTAGTCAGCTTCTTTGTCAGCTGTTGTTGTAGCTGCTGTTGTCGCTGTTGCTTCTGCTGTTGTTGCGCCGCTTCCTTCGCAGCTCTCCTCTCTCTCAGTTTCTTTTGTAGAGCTTCGATATGAGCATCCAGCTCTTTTCTGACTTTCTTGCTCCTAGCAAGCTCTTCTTCCTCATCTTCTGAGTCGGAAGAGGCCAAAGCACTAAAGGAGTTTCCGCTCCCCGAAAATCTTCCTTCCCCTTCATCCGGCTCATATGGTAATCCGCTTTCAAGTGGGGCAACTACCTTTTCGGCCCCACTGTCAGGTTCCGCTTTATCGCCATCTGGCTGACTCAGCGTCCGCCGTTACACCAAATTTGGTTGCAGCTGCCTTCTCCTCCTCTTCACCGTACCTGTCTTCGGTACCGCTTGAGTATGCCTGGGTGTTTCGGCCACCTGCACAAAACTTTTCCCCGCTTTTGAAGGAGCGGACTCCTCCATCTCATCGCACTTATGTAGTTTATATATTTTTTTTTTCTTAAAAATCCCAAATTTAAAAATTACAAAAATCAAGGCAACGCCTACTGACTGTTTTTAAATTAATTTTTTGCACCAAAAAAAAACTGAAATTCGCACACTTAGCCAAAACACGTCTGAACTCGTCGGATGTTTGTGAACGACTACGAGAACCGATATTTTCAGCATGGTATGTAGTGATGGGATGATTAGCATTAGCAAAATTAATTCACGATGAAAAATTTTTTAGCATTAGCAGTATGAAAATCACTTGCTAAATTTGATGAAATGTTAAGCGATTTTTCTGCAGTAGGCGGTGCGTTGTGTAATGTGTACACACACCAAGAAAAGCAGGTAGGCTTTTCAAAACGAAAACTTAAAACAGAAATTATGAATATTGCGTACACACTCACACCTTATGTATATTTCCGTTTTAAATTGCTTCACAGCTCTAGCTGCAGCATATTCATTTCATTGAACGAAAATGGAAAACTAAGCTTTTCTGCTCATTTTAGCATTTGCGAATTGTTGTTGGCTTAGCAAATGACGATGTGAATGCGAAATGAAATAGCATTATAGCAGTACACGCAGTACATATGTATATGAATTAGCATTTAGGGAAATAATGCAAATAATGCGATTTAGTTATTAGTCTGCTAATTTCTTAACCTGAAACGGATTGTCTTCAGATTTCGAATTTTTCATTTCCTGTGATCGTACTTATTTTCATTAGAGAGACTCGTAAGTTCGCTTTTAATTAGTCTCAAATAAAGCTTAAATTCTAAAATCTGTTGCAAGTGATAGAATATTTTCGAAGGCCGGCTGTACAATAACAGATAGAAGAACCCGACTTTCAGCTAGCAAAGCACAACAATTGGTGTTTTTAAATATTAAAAAATACGGACTACAGGAAGCTTATGCCGTAATACATATATATACACATATGTTATTCACATTCTGTTATTTCTATTACTATGCCTTCAAATAAATTATTTAAATAAAAAGTTTTTCAAAGTTCAGCGAATTACTTACGAGTTAGTTAACATTTCAGAATTACATGTTTGTTTGCAGTGGCTGTTTTGTGTGCAAATAAAAGATTTTTTATGAAAAAAAATTTAAAAAAATGAAATCTTTTTTTTTACTTTTTAATGATATAATATAATATTAATTTAGCATTAGCATTTCGCATGCTAAGAATGAAAAAATCGCATGCTAATTAAATTAATCGAAAATAGCATTAATTTCCATCACTAATGGTATGGTCGTTGACAAAATTTTAACTTATCCATCACGCCCTCTTGATACAGAAAAGATACTCTTAGTATCCTCTTATCAGACGAATGGATGGGGGAGTGGGGATGCAGTTGTTAGCCTGAGTTTTAGTAACTCAGGGGGTGACTGCGGTAAGTCTGGTTTAGTACAAAGAAGATTGCTGGTGAAGCGGGAGGGGGTCAGGGAGTAATTTTGGTTTACTAAAATGAGGCAATAATATGAAATAAAATGTTTGTCCACTCAAGGGATGCTGTTGTTTAACCCGAATCAGCCCAGAATTTTTTTTTTTGTTTTTTTGCAAAAATATTTTGTCAGTGTATTCTCAAATTCTCAACAGCTGTAAGAAAATCAAATATAATTTTTGTTTTTCCGCACAAACCACAAAATGCAAGATAATGGGTGTGACCATATGGTCACGCTGGGCGCTGTTACGAGAAATTGATTTTGTATGTGAAAAAAATTAAGAGAAAACATTGCAATACTTTTTTGGTTTTTATTGGTCGGCTTTTGTATGAAAGACTAAAAAGCATTTTACACACATCCCAATATCGCACATTCAATCCTTCCAACAGAAGTGCACTTTTCACCTCCAAATCGTTTTCTTTTTGCAGAAGGACGAACAAAGTGACTACTGCCATCGTACAGTAGAGTTTCTTTGCTTGTTTTTTCTCAATTTCTTATACGGGGGCGAACAGCCTTTGGTTTCTCTCGAAAAAATATATATATATTGCAATATTGCATCTGAAATCTAACAGTGACAAATCGGGATGAGCTGAGCGGTGTAATTGCCATGCGTTGTGTATCGAGACATCTACTAACCAAGTGAATATACTATTCCACCATTTCTTTCCTTTTATTCCAATTCGATAAAAGCTCACATTCTGATCCATACGGTCTACAACACACATTTATTTGTTATATTCTCCTATAACGTATGGATCACTTATCTTTTTCATGTACTCACTGGATTAGCGCTGAATATTTGAAATTGGATTTATTCCAAAAGAAGAAGACGCAATGCTAACTACAGCATTATCATACTACTTGGTTAGTACAATGTTTGTTTCCTTCATTTTGAGAGACTTTGTGAAACCTCGATGCTATAGGACAATTTTTGGGTATTCGGATACCCCTAATTGAGACTGAAAATAAGTAACGGAGAGTCAGTGAATAAATTGTCGAAAAAAAAAGGAAACAGGCAATTTTTGAATTTCAGGTGAAAAGTTGTCTGTCAAAATTAACGAGTGATGCTGCGCATTTGACGAATCTTTCCTCATAAGCTTTTACTGCCTTTGGGTTGTTGCCTTGATATAATTCAAAGTTTATGAGGTAGCCTGAAGGTGTACACAAGGACCAAGCTTTGTATCCAAAGCGCAATGGCTTTCCCTTTATAAATTGCTTACAACCATGACGCCCAAAATACGAAATCATGCTCTTATCAAAAGAAAGGTTTTGTTCTGGATGAAAGTGATTCAGCATGCATTTTATTGATAACGATTTGGACAGGTTGGTGATACAAAAAATCCAACCTGTGTTCGTCTGGAAAGATCAGTTTAAAATATCGCCACCGTAGCTGAGAATTTTACATAAAATCCAACGTATGTCCACTTCGAGAAGTTCACAGGAATTGAGTTTATACGCAACCACTTTGCACCGCTTTTTGCATAAGGATCTTTGCTTACATGCTTATAAGGTCCAGTTGACACAATTATAAGGTCCAGTCACAGCCAGAAGATCACGCACAACTCCGTTCTTTTGCTACTGATTCCAAATGATATTCCTTGTTGGATGACTCTATATGTAACCCAGCGTGACCATATGGTCACACCTATAGTTACAGTTAATAAAATCAACTAAAATGTTCGAAATCGCAGAAACTAAATACAGCATATAAAACTACAGCTTGTTAACTAATAAAATATAAGCAATTACAATTTTACGAAAAATATTTAACTATAATAAATATACAATTACTTTTTGTAGTAATCAATTTTCTATTTTTTTTTTAATTTCTTTGAAACGTACCACTTTCACAAATAGAGAATGACAATAGCATAGGTCGGAACAAAACTAAGGGTAAACATTCATTGAACCGAAATAAGAGACATTTTTAACAAATCCGTTGTCCGGAGACCGTTTAAAAAATACAAAACCATGCCCACCTCGTGTGTGACCATATGGTCACGTTGGGCAGATTTGGGTTAAAGGAAACTCCAAAAGAGAAGTGAGAATCACAAAGTGCAAAATTTTTCAAATGTCTAGTGGGTGGTGGGTTGGTGGGTGGGTATGGTATATTACACAAATGCAAGTCAGCAGACTCGACGACGGAACATTTGTGTTGCTTCGCAACCCATAAGTAAGGTGACGCCTCTTTCCGGTGACAATGAAACCACTAATCGAAGGCCAACGGAAGGTGAATGCATTGACCTTACTATTTATTGTGATATGATATCGTATTGTAATTGGAATGAATAAAGTTGAGTCAGTCTTAACGGACCCGCAGAACATCATTGATTGTTTCTTTTATTTAACTGGCGCAGTCGGTAGGATTTACTTCCATTAATTCAGGCAGATATTGCTCAAATCTCAATTCAATCAATGTTGACATTGATTCATTTTTCACTTCCATATCAAAGACGGCTAGATTAAGATGCAATCGGTGCACTCTCTTCAAATGTAAAAATCCATCCCATGTAGAGATCTGTGATAGATCTTGTGAGAGTTCCCATACAGTATGTAAATTGACACATCTCTGCCTGATAGTTCTTGGCATACTCATAACCGCGCTGGGAGGACTGGGGATTGTACCGGACAACTCTACATCTTTGAAATCCAAGAGGCTGTTGAATATAGCTCGACAATTTGGATATGTCCGAAGAGTCAACGCTGTTATGCCCCCTGAACCATCCCCCCCTATTAGAGCACCCTCTGGTTGTATCCTAATTCGTTCAAAAATCCCTTTTAATTTCAAGAATGCTCCAGCAATCTGAGGGATCCTAATCCCGGAAATCAGAGGGTTTTGAATCCGTGGGACATCCAGTGAAGGCCGCTGTTCTGGCTGATTACTATATTCCACTCTAATGATATCCACCTGTAAACTGGGTCCTGGTCCGAAGAAGATGTTAGAATCATTACCAGGAGGGTTGATCTGATGATCGATTCCATATTTAATAGCATGGCGGACTTCCTGCTTACACAAGTAGATTCGATTACTATTATTAACTATATTTTGTATCTCGTCTTGCTTTTCTCGATTTCTCAAGGCTGTCAGAACATCTCCTAATTCCCTAGCTTTCTTTCTCAAACTGATTAGAGATCCGCGATTTAGTTCAGTGGCCATAGTATCTGCAATGATAATTATTCCGGAGAGAGGAACACTTAAGAAATCTGCAAAGATCCAAACAGGCCGTCTAACAATGCCCAAATATCTTCTCCAATCTAGGTAACTTTGGTTCTTTAAATATAACCGAGTCGACAATCCAAGGTCCGAGATACTCGTGGGGTAAGACGGAGGGATCCTGTGGTGACTTTTGTTTATTTCCTCTAATAGGGCAGGAGCTTGTATAAACACAAGAAAATCCGCATTAGTTGACAACTCGCTGATAATTTTTAGATAGCATGCTCTAATTATTGGCTCGACGGTTAATGATTTATACATGACTCGTCTTCTCGTAGCCTCTAAAAGTGCAGCTTTATAAAGTCCATCAACTAAGCCCAAGAAGTAAGGAACAGCCTCTAACTTACACCTTAGACTGATAGGAAAAAGGTGATTTATTACTTCCGAATCTCCATAACTATTACTCAGATTCCCATCTCACTCGAACGTAGTTCTTTGGTTAAGGCCCTAGAGAAACGCGGCCAGCGAGCCCTATCGTAATTATAGGGGTACGTCTGGACGAATTCCGCCAGTTCCTCCAGCTCGTTCGGGAGCTGAATAACCGCGGCGAGTCCGCAGTGATCACTGTCGTACTCGACCGTAGTTAAACAATTCCTTGTGTGTCTCTCCGTGTTGCGTATCGTTAGTCGTCTGTCAAGTAACATCAAATCCAGATAAGACCCGCTTCTGGGAAACGATGGTCTATCGGTTGCAAGCAGATCTAGCCTGAACTCGATATTGTGCTGCTTCCACCAGTTTAGTAGTGCGGACTCGTGTTTGCAATGCTGTTACCCCATTCGCCATGTTTTGCATTCAAATCTCCGGCTATGACGTAGTAATTTTCCTCCGAGCATAAACGAAGGCTAGTGAAAAGAGAATCGAGCTCTGATCTGAATGTGGTTTGAGGAGTACTTGTATCGGGTGCGTAGATAGCGATCACATACAACCGCTTTCCACCTTGGAGAGGGATGCGTGCGATACACGTTTCCAGCAACCCGAATCTACGCACTTTACCGCTATACACGACTTTATGACAAAGGCCTTTTTTTGATGAAGAGAGCGACCCCGCCCCCTTGCGTGGATTGTGGCCGATCTCTTCTTATGACATGATAGTTCTTGTACCTGAGTTTGCGCGTCTGGTTTAGCTTAGTCTCGCTAGCCATCAACACGTCAGGATTATGCGTTTCCAACAAATTAAACAGCGTTAGTTTTCGTTCGATCTTAATCAGTGAATTCACATTCACTGCTAGGATCTTAAGGTTTCTGTCTGCGAGCGGATCCATTAGACCGACGAAGCGTTTTGGCCGCCAAGCAGGGTCGCGCGAAATTCGGCAAACTCCACTGCTTGGTCACGGATCATTTTCCTGATTTCCTCCATGTCCTTGTGAAAGGAGTTCATGGCTGAAACCAGACTTTTAATGTCGACTTCGGCTGGGTTGGCCACTGGGGCATGAACCAACCTTATCGCTGTCTGTTGGGCCGACTTTCTGCCTGATGCCATTTGGGCATAGGAGACCGCCGGCGTAACAGTGGTAGCCGGAAGGCGAGGTACGGGCCTCGCCTCTACCATTCTTGTCTTCCGTTTGGTCTCTATACTCTTCCTGATTTCTATGACCTTTGGGCATCCCCGATAGTTGACAGGGTGCCCGCTGGCCTTACAGAGCACACATGTGAGTCTTGCCCTGTCCTCAACTTTGTCCTTACCTAAAGGACATTCCCCTTGGTTGTAGGTTTCTGCGCATTTGACGCAGCGAGACTGCATGTTACAGTTCGCCGCGGCATGCCCGAACCTTTGACAGCGGGCACATTGGAGTATGTGCCCGGTCTTTTTTACTTTCTCCCACGACACAGCCTGACAGTCTAAGAAACGGATTTTTCTTAAACTCTCAATTTTGCTGGTGGTAGTGATCTGTACTAGGAAGAACGGAATTCTCCTATTCTCCCTTTTCGCCGCCGCAGTGGTGAAGGGCTTGACTCCGACGAACTCGATGTCGTCGCTCTTCAACTCGCGCAGCTCTTCGAGGACTTCCTCCGCCGTAGCGAGATAATTCATGCCCTTAAGGAGCATGACCTGCAGTTTTTCCCCTTTTGGGGTATATGAAAAGTATTCGGCCTCCGCCGCCGCCAACTTTTCTTTTATTGTCTTGTAGTCTGCCACTGTTGAGCAGTGGACAGACAGACTCTGGGGACCTTTGTTTTTAATAAAAAAAGAATTGTTTGTAGCCAACTTACATAAGATGTTAACATCCTTAGTGTCCAGCCCTCGGACGTTTATTGGGGGTATGCTGATGCGCTTTGCTACTGGCTGCTGCTGTTGTGGCTGCTGCTTTTGTGGCTGCTGCTGTTGTGGCTGCTGCTGTTGTGGCTGCTGCTGCTGTAGCTGCTGTTTTTGCTGCTGCTGCTGTTGCTGGTTTTTAGTCAGCTTCTTTGTCAGCTGTTGTTGTACCTGCTGTTGTTGTAGCTGCTGTTGTCGCTGTTGCTTCTGCTGTTGTTGCGCCGCTTCCTTCGCAGCTCTCCTCTCTCTCAGTTTCTTTTGTAGAGCTTCGATATGAGCATCCAGCTCTTTTCTGACTTTCTTGCTCCTAGCAAGCTCTTCTTCCTCATCTTCTGAGTCGGAAGAGGCCAAAGCACTAAAGGAGTTTCCGCTCCCCGAAAATCTTCCTTCCCCTTCATCCGGCTCATATGGTAATCCGCTTTCAAGTGGGGCAACTACCTTTTCGGCCCCACTGTCAGGTTCCGCTTTATCGCCATCTGGCTGACTCAGCGTCCGCCGTTACACCAAATTTGGTTGCAGCTGCCTTCTCCTCCTCTTCACCGTACCTGTCTTCGGTACCGCTTGAGTATGCCTGGGTGTTTCGGCCACCTGCACAAAACTTTTCCCCGCTTTTGAAGGAGCGGACTCCTCCATCTCATCGCACTTATGTAGTTTATATATTTTTTTTTTCTTAAAAATCCCAAATTTAAAAATTACAAAAATCAAGGCAACGCCTACTGACTGTTTTTAAATTAATTTTTTGCACCAAAAAAAAACTGAAATTCGCACACTTAGCCAAAACACGTCTGAACTCGTCGGATGTTTGTGAACGACTACGAGAACCGATATTTTCAGCATGGTATGTAGTGATGGGATGATTAGCATTAGCAAAATTAATTCACGATGAAAAATTTTTTAGCATTAGCAGTATGAAAATCACTTGCTAAATTTGATGAAATGTTAAGCGATTTTTCTGCAGTAGGCGGTGCGTTGTGTAATGTGTACACACACCAAGAAAAGCAGGTAGGCTTTTCAAAACGAAAACTTAAAACAGAAATTATGAATATTGCGTACACACTCACACCTTATGTATATTTCCGTTTTAAATTGCTTCACAGCTCTAGCTGCAGCATATTCATTTCATTGAACGAAAATGGAAAACTAAGCTTTTCTGCTCATTTTAGCATTTGCGAATTGTTGTTGGCTTAGCAAATGACGATGTGAATGCGAAATGAAATAGCATTATAGCAGTACACGCAGTACATATGTATATGAATTAGCATTTAGGGAAATAATGCAAATAATGCGATTTAGTTATTAGTCTGCTAATTTCTTAACCTGAAACGGATTGTCTTCAGATTTCGAATTTTTCATTTCCTGTGATCGTACTTATTTTCATTAGAGAGACTCGTAAGTTCGCTTTTAATTAGTCTCAAATAAAGCTTAAATTCTAAAATCTGTTGCAAGTGATAGAATATTTTCGAAGGCCGGCTGTACAATAACAGATAGAAGAACCCGACTTTCAGCTAGCAAAGCACAACAATTGGTGTTTTTAAATATTAAAAAATACGGACTACAGGAAGCTTATGCCGTAATACATATATATACACATATGTTATTCACATTCTGTTATTTCTATTACTATGCCTTCAAATAAATTATTTAAATAAAAAGTTTTTCAAAGTTCAGCGAATTACTTACGAGTTAGTTAACATTTCAGAATTACATGTTTGTTTGCAGTGGCTGTTTTGTGTGCAAATAAAAGATTTTTTATGAAAAAAAATTTAAAAAAATGAAATCTTTTTTTTTACTTTTTAATGATATAATATAATATTAATTTAGCATTAGCATTTCGCATGCTAAGAATGAAAAAATCGCATGCTAATTAAATTAATCGAAAATAGCATTAATTTCCATCACTAATGGTATGGTCGTTGACAAAATTTTAACTTATCCATCACGCCCTCTTGATACAGAAAAGATACTCTTAGTATCCTCTTATCAGACGAATGGATGGGGGAGTGGGGATGCAGTTGTTAGCCTGAGTTTTAGTAACTCAGGGGGTGACTGCGGTAAGTCTGGTTTAGTACAAAGAAGATTGCTGGTGAAGCGGGAGGGGGTCAGGGAGTAATTTTGGTTTACTAAAATGAGGCAATAATATGAAATAAAATGTTTGTCCACTCAAGGGATGCTGTTGTTTAACCCGAATCAGCCCAGAATTTTTTTTTTTGTTTTTTTGCAAAAATATTTTGTCAGTGTATTCTCAAATTCTCAACAGCTGTAAGAAAATCAAATATAATTTTTGTTTTTCCGCACAAACCACAAAATGCAAGATAATGGGTGTGACCATATGGTCACGCTGGGCGCTGTTACGAGAAATTGATTTTGTATGTGAAAAAAATTAAGAGAAAACATTGCAATACTTTTTTGGTTTTTATTGGTCGGCTTTTGTATGAAAGACTAAAAAGCATTTTACACACATCCCAATATCGCACATTCAATCCTTCCAACAGAAGTGCACTTTTCACCTCCAAATCGTTTTCTTTTTGCAGAAGGACGAACAAAGTGACTACTGCCATCGTACAGTAGAGTTTCTTTGCTTGTTTTTTCTCAATTTCTTATACGGGGGCGAACAGCCTTTGGTTTCTCTCGAAAAAATATATATATATTGCAATATTGCATCTGAAATCTAACAGTGACAAATCGGGATGAGCTGAGCGGTGTAATTGCCATGCGTTGTGTATCGAGACATCTACTAACCAAGTGAATATACTATTCCACCATTTCTTTCCTTTTATTCCAATTCGATAAAAGCTCACATTCTGATCCATACGGTCTACAACACACATTTATTTGTTATATTCTCCTATAACGTATGGATCACTTATCTTTTTCATGTACTCACTGGATTAGCGCTGAATATTTGAAATTGGATTTATTCCAAAAGAAGAAGACGCAATGCTAACTACAGCATTATCATACTACTTGGTTAGTACAATGTTTGTTTCCTTCATTTTGAGAGACTTTGTGAAACCTCGATGCTATAGGACAATTTTTGGGTATTCGGATACCCCTAATTGAGACTGAAAATAAGTAACGGAGAGTCAGTGAATAAATTGTCGAAAAAAAAAGGAAACAGGCAATTTTTGAATTTCAGGTGAAAAGTTGTCTGTCAAAATTAACGAGTGATGCTGCGCATTTGACGAATCTTTCCTCATAAGCTTTTACTGCCTTTGGGTTGTTGCCTTGATATAATTCAAAGTTTATGAGGTAGCCTGAAGGTGTACACAAGGACCAAGCTTTGTATCCAAAGCGCAATGGCTTTCCCTTTATAAATTGCTTACAACCATGACGCCCAAAATACGAAATCATGCTCTTATCAAAAGAAAGGTTTTGTTCTGGATGAAAGTGATTCAGCATGCATTTTATTGATAACGATTTGGACAGGTTGGTGATACAAAAAATCCAACCTGTGTTCGTCTGGAAAGATCAGTTTAAAATATCGCCACCGTAGCTGAGAATTTTACATAAAATCCAACGTATGTCCACTTCGAGAAGTTCACAGGAATTGAGTTTATACGCAACCACTTTGCACCGCTTTTTGCATAAGGATCTTTGCTTACATGCTTATAAGGTCCAGTTGACACAATTATAAGGTCCAGTCACAGCCAGAAGATCACGCACAACTCCGTTCTTTTGCTACTGATTCCAAATGATATTCCTTGTTGGATGACTCTATATGTAACCCAGCGTGACCATATGGTCACACCTATAGTTACAGTTAATAAAATCAACTAAAATGTTCGAAATCGCAGAAACTAAATACAGCATATAAAACTACAGCTTGTTAACTAATAAAATATAAGCAATTACAATTTTACGAAAAATATTTAACTATAATAAATATACAATTACTTTTTGTAGTAATCAATTTTCTATTTTTTTTTTAATTTCTTTGAAACGTACCACTTTCACAAATAGAGAATGACAATAGCATAGGTCGGAACAAAACTAAGGGTAAACATTCATTGAACCGAAATAAGAGACATTTTTAACAAATCCGTTGTCCGGAGACCGTTTAAAAAATACAAAACCATGCCCACCTCGTGTGTGACCATATGGTCACGTTGGGCAGATTTGGGTTAAAGGAAACTCCAAAAGAGAAGTGAGAATCACAAAGTGCAAAATTTTTCAAATGTCTAGTGGGTGGTGGGTTGGTGGGTGGGTATGGTATATTACACAAATGCAAGTCAGCAGACTCGACGACGGAACATTTGTGTTGCTTCGCAACCCATAAGTAAGGTGACGCCTCTTTCCGGTGACAATGAAACCACTAATCGAAGGCCAACGGAAGGTGAATGCATTGACCTTACTATTTATTGTGATATGATATCGTATTGTAATTGGAATGAATAAAGTTGAGTCAGTCTTAACGGACCCGCAGAACATCATTGATTGTTTCTTTTATTTAACTGGCGCAGTCGGTAGGATTTACTTCCATTAATTCAGGCAGATATTGCTCAAATCTCAATTCAATCAATGTTGACATTGATTCATTTTTCACTTCCATATCAAAGACGGCTAGATTAAGATGCAATCGGTGCACTCTCTTCAAATGTAAAAATCCATCCCATGTAGAGATCTGTGATAGATCTTGTGAGAGTTCCCATACAGTATGTAAATTGACACATCTCTGCCTGATAGTTCTTGGCATACTCATAACCGCGCTGGGAGGACTGGGGATTGTACCGGACAACTCTACATCTTTGAAATCCAAGAGGCTGTTGAATATAGCTCGACAATTTGGATATGTCCGAAGAGTCAACGCTGTTATGCCCCCTGAACCATCCCCCCCTATTAGAGCACCCTCTGGTTGTATCCTAATTCGTTCAAAAATCCCTTTTAATTTCAAGAATGCTCCAGCAATCTGAGGGATCCTAATCCCGGAAATCAGAGGGTTTTGAATCCGTGGGACATCCAGTGAAGGCCGCTGTTCTGGCTGATTACTATATTCCACTCTAATGATATCCACCTGTAAACTGGGTCCTGGTCCGAAGAAGATGTTAGAATCATTACCAGGAGGGTTGATCTGATGATCGATTCCATATTTAATAGCATGGCGGACTTCCTGCTTACACAAGTAGATTCGATTACTATTATTAACTATATTTTGTATCTCGTCTTGCTTTTCTCGATTTCTCAAGGCTGTCAGAACATCTCCTAATTCCCTAGCTTTCTTTCTCAAACTGATTAGAGATCCGCGATTTAGTTCAGTGGCCATAGTATCTGCAATGATAATTATTCCGGAGAGAGGAACACTTAAGAAATCTGCAAAGATCCAAACAGGCCGTCTAACAATGCCCAAATATCTTCTCCAATCTAGGTAACTTTGGTTCTTTAAATATAACCGAGTCGACAATCCAAGGTCCGAGATACTCGTGGGGTAAGACGGAGGGATCCTGTGGTGACTTTTGTTTATTTCCTCTAATAGGGCAGGAGCTTGTATAAACACAAGAAAATCCGCATTAGTTGACAACTCGCTGATAATTTTTAGATAGCATGCTCTAATTATTGGCTCGACGGTTAATGATTTATACATGACTCGTCTTCTCGTAGCCTCTAAAAGTGCAGCTTTATAAAGTCCATCAACTAAGCCCAAGAAGTAAGGAACAGCCTCTAACTTACACCTTAGACTGATAGGAAAAAGGTGATTTATTACTTCCGAATCTCCATAACTATTACTCAGATTCCCATCTCACTCGAACGTAGTTCTTTGGTTAAGGCCCTAGAGAAACGCGGCCAGCGAGCCCTATCGTAATTATAGGGGTACGTCTGGACGAATTCCGCCAGTTCCTCCAGCTCGTTCGGGAGCTGAATAACCGCGGCGAGTCCGCAGTGATCACTGTCGTACTCGACCGTAGTTAAACAATTCCTTGTGTGTCTCTCCGTGTTGCGTATCGTTAGTCGTCTGTCAAGTAACATCAAATCCAGATAAGACCCGCTTCTGGGAAACGATGGTCTATCGGTTGCAAGCAGATCTAGCCTGAACTCGATATTGTGCTGCTTCCACCAGTTTAGTAGTGCGGACTCGTGTTTGCAATGCTGTTACCACATTCGCCATGTTTTGCATTCAAATCTCCGGCTATGACGTAGTAATTTTCCTCCGAGCATAAACGAAGGCTAGTGAAAAGAGAATCGAGCTCTGATCTGAATGTGGTTTGAGGACTACTTGTATCGGGTGCGTAGATAGCGATCACATACAACCGCTTTCCACCTTGGAGAGGGATGCGTGCGATACACGTTTCCAGCAACCCGAATCTACGCACTTTACCGCTATACACGACTTTATGACAAAGGCCTTTTTTTGATGAAGAGAGCGACCCCGCCCCCTTGCGTGGATTGTGGCCGATCTCTTCTTATGACATGATAGTTCTTGTACCTGAGTTTGCGCGTCTGGTTTAGCTTAGTCTCGCTAGCCATCAACACGTCAGGATTATGCGTTTCCAACAAATTAAACAGCGTTAGTTTTCGTTCGATCTTAATCAGTGAATTTCTACCTGATGCCATTTGGGCATAGGAGACCGCCGGCGTAACAGTGGTAGCCGGAAGGCGAGGTACGGGCCTCGCCTCTACCATTTTTGTCTTCCGTTTGGTCTCTATACTTTTTCTGATTTCTAGGACCTTTGGGCATCCCCGATAGTTGACAGGGTGGCCGCTGGTCTTACAGAGCACACATGTGAGCCTTGCCCTGTCCTCAACTTTGTCCTTACCTGAAGGACATTCCCCTTGGTTGTGGGTTTCTGCGCATTTGACGCAGCGAGACTGCATGTTACAGTTCGCCGCGGGATGCCCGAACCTTTGACAACGGGCACATTGGAGTATGTGCCCGGTCTTCTTTACTTTCTCCCACGACACAGCCTGACAGTCTAAGAAACGGATTTTTCTTAAACTCTCAATTTTGCTGGTGGGAGTGATCTGTACTAGGAAGAACGGAATTCTCCTATTCTCCCTTTTCGCCGCCGCAGTGGTGAAGGGCTTGACTCCGACGAACTCGACGTCGTCGCTCTTCAACTCGCGCAGCTCTTCGAGGACCTCCTCCGCCGTAGCGAGGTAATTCATGCCCTTAAGGAGCATGACTTGCAATTTTTCCCCTTTTGGGGTGTATGAAAAGTATTCAGCCTCCGCCGCCGCTAACTTTTCTTTAATTGTCTTGTAGTCTGCCACTGTTGAGCAGTGGACAGACAGACTTTGGGGACCTTTATTTTTAATATAAAAACTATTACTTGTAGCCAACTTACATAGTATGTTCACGTCCTTGGTGTCCAGTCCTCGGACGTTTATTGGGGGTATGCTGATGCGCTTTGCTGCTGGCTGCTGCTGTTGTTGTTGATTTTGCCGAAGCCGAATGTTGAGATTTCTGTTTTCTGTAAAAGTAGAAGTTGCAAGGAACGGTGTGTTTTTTGTTTTTTTATTGTCGGATATTTTGCATTTTGAAAGTATCATTGTTTACAGCTTTAAAATCACGCAAGTTGGTAAACTATTAAGTGGTCTGTATAATTTTATTTGCACTGGTTTCAGGTAGAAAGAACACAAAAAATGGCAGCTAAAAATTCATTTTGGGGTTATTTCGTAGAAATGATGCAAAAGCCACTTGCAAAAGTTGTTAAAATAGGGTCGGACTGAACATTCGGCTTCGGCCGAAGGTGATCAAAAAGCCGAAGTTCGGCTTCGGCCAAAAAACTCGCCTTCGGTCGGACTCTACCTGTAGGACTCCGTTATATCCTCTTCTGGATGACTTGTTGATCGGCGCTTAACTAGATTTGGTTGCGGCTGCAACCTCCTCCTCCTCTTTACTGTTCCCTTCTTGGACACAGTTTGTTGGTGGCCTGATGTTTCGGCCACCTGTTTAATGTCTTTTACCGCTTTTGAGAGCGCGGACTGCTCCATCGTGTCACTCACTACCACTACTCGCACTTATTATTTATATTGAATTCTTATATATAAAAAAATAACTTTTTTTTTTTTTTAAACTGGGTATTGAACCAGCCGGACGGCTCGGCTGGACGGACGAGTCGGGGCTGTCACCGCTTGCCCGTAGCACTACCACGAGGCTATGCTCTTCGCTTGCAAATTACTGTTTTTTTTATCACCTTAACAAACTTTCTACACAACCTAGTCGAAACACGTCTAATCTGGTCGGAGCTTTCCGAAAAAAAAAAATATCGGTTCTCGTCCGATCACCGAACAAAAAGGTTAACAGGTGCCAACAACACGCGGTGTTCCCAAGCGGTCCCCCATCTAAGCACTAACCGCGCCCGATGCTGCTTGATTTCGGTGATCAGACGAGAACCGATATTTTTTTTTTTCGTGTTTTTTTAGTTTTATTTTGAAAAATTAATTACTTATATGCTAGATACAAAAATACTTACAACTAGATTAACTTAACTTTACATATGTTTACTATACTAACTTACTGACCCTATGCGGGTGTTCTTAGATAACCTAAACTTATTATAATTCGCCTTTCGGCGCTAGAGTGTATTTTTTTGTTTGTGCAAAGACTTAATATTAAAATAAAAACCAAGAAAATTTCAAAAACTTGACAACAATTTCATTTTTTCTACATGCTACTTAAACTAACTTAAAATAAATTAACCTAACTTACAACACCTTAAAATGCTACCTTACCTATGTCCGTAATACAATACGGACGCGAACACCAGGGCGTAAATAGAACGTATGCATAACCTACATTTTTTGTAGTTTTTATTTTTTATTCTTAAAATTAACCTTAATCCTAAACCCTACACATATGTATGTAAGTTGGCTACTTACTACTTACTTTTAATTAAAAGTTAGCTGCGGCGGAGGTGCCGGGAGCTGGTGAAACCACCAATAAAACTGCCGCTCCTTCGCGAACTCTCTCCTATCGCGGGCAGAGATCGCCCTGCTAAAACGGGGAAGATCCCCGTGGCTGCGAGCGACATTCGACTCGTACAGCAGCCGCCTGTCCACTGTTCGACGCGCGACGTGGAAGACTATAGACAACCCATCCGTGTCCTGGATCAGACCTTTCGTGTCTAAGTAGAGGAATGCTTCGGGAGGAACAAAGCCATTCAGGCGCACTGTCTCATGGTACATAATATTGGGGTAATAAGCCCCAAAGATCGAGGTCATATCACGCGCAACATGCCTTCGAATTAGCTTGATAACAAAATTATCTATCCTGATCAGGTTTGCCTCGTTGTACAAGACCTCATTAGGATAGAATTTCTTGTACTCGGATTCGGGTGTGCGATACAAACGGAGGCAGGCCCGAAGACACTGCCTCTCGAACACCCTCATCTTTTCCATCTGGGAAGGACTCACGTTGAACCACACTGGACAACCGTATGCCATGACTGGCCGGATGAGGGCCATGTAGCAGATTACCTTCACCCTGGTATAAAGTTGGCTGCTATAAAACAACCCTCTTGCCACAGCAAAGGCTTTCTTGACTTTCGTCAGAGCAGATATAATAATAATAATAATAATAATAATTGCGGCGCTATAGTCCGAGGCGGACCTGGGCCTGGCTTCTCAGCAACCACTCGTGTTGTGCGTGCTATTGTTCTCTCACGAGTGGAGGGGACCTACAGTTTAATGCCGACTCCGAACGGCGAGATTGAGAAGCTTTTCCTAGACAGTTATACTCTTTGAGCATTGCCAGTGACTCAAAAGAGGTGGAGCCGTGAAAAAAATGTTTGATGTTTTTTCCGAGATTCGAACTGACGACCTCGAGCGTAGCAGTCGACGCACCTACCGACTACGCCACGGCGCCCACATATAGCTATATATGTCTGTCGAAAGACAGATACTGATCCAACCAAATGCCTAAGTACCTGACTACACTTTAAACTGCTAACGGCTCCCCCTGCGGGTCAACTATGCCGAACTTGCGCCAGTTTCTCTTCGTATCCCTTGAGCTCTTCGTATCCTACAGCGGGGTTCTGGACAGAATAGTTGAAAGAACTCGAGGCTGCGCCTACTGACTATCCTACTGACTTTTTTTTATTTAGAGAAACGCACTTGGACGGTTTTCCCTGTGTCTAAGTGGTCCCACCATCTAAGTATTAAGTGCGCGATGTTACTTGATTTCGGTGATCGGACTATCAAATAATTTGTTTCTTATTTCTAAACAATGTTATTAAACATTGAACCTAAAATCTTACGACTATTTACCTAACAATATTTATGTTGTTAGAGGTTTGCTGTATTTTAGTGCCAAAATGTGCCAAAATCTTGCAGATATGCAGATATTAACGTCTTGCACTTATCTAGCAAAAGATTGGCACCGAACCAGGAGGACCAGTGAAGAATATCGTTCGAAACATGAGACATTAGTGGATTATTCACTGTTGGATAGTTATGCTTGGACAAAATTAAAATATCGTAAACAAAAGGACAATGATCCAATTATTCATGTTTCGAAATGAATTGCCAGATGTTCTTAAATGGAATGATTAACAGTACCCCCGATAATGGTTGTTCCTTGGGGGTGCCATTTTGAAGTATGAAGGTGGCAGATAAGCAATGCAAATTTTTCTATGAGTGGGGAAGGATTTTATATAATTAAATATTCTAGAACCTAAGTCCCACTTTTTTAGCTTATCAAAAGCCAAATGTATCCCGTTTTTGTCAAAAGCCTGCCATGGGAGAAGACAGTGTCATGGTTCCGTGCTGATAGAGCATTTGAAGTGTAAGAATCGAAGTGCAAAAGGGCGGCAATTGCATTGTGTTAGAGTAAGCTGGCCCAATGGAAATGGCAGAAATTATAGGGAAGTGATCACTACATCCAGAATTACCCAGGAGGTCCTAGCAAAAAATTCGGGAGAACAGCAAGTAACACATTCAGTTACATGCTAGATAAAATATTTGAAACTGGCTTAACTTAACATACGTTTTACTAATCTAACCTACTTACACTAGGCGTGCCCACTAAACTTATCTAAATTTCTTATAATTTGCCTTTTGGCACAAGATTTTTTGTTTGATATAAAAAAGAACCTAAAATTGCATACAAAGTCAAGACAATTTAAAAAAAAAAACTTGGCATAGCAGTTTAATTTTTTTCCTAAACATTACTTAGCCTAAGTTAAAATAACTTAACGCCGTGGTGTATTATTATTATTATTTATTTATGTATTTACTTATTTATTTATTTAATTAAACATTATTAAATTAGGTGAGATGCCGTGAGTGACAATGACCTTAGCCTTAATGATAATTCTCAGATCAGATTACATAAATGTGTTAATTTAAGAAAATTAATGACGATGTTGTTGTTAAAATTGGGATTTGAGAGGAGTTATTGGGGACTATTATATTATTGTAGGGCAATCGGACAGGATATGGAGATGCTAAGTTGACATTGGTTGCAGTTTGTGCAGTAAGATGACGATATTTTTATTCAAGTAGTGCTTGTGTGTGAGTCTACTGCGACTAAATCGAACAAAAATAATCGGTGCCGTGAACGAAGGCCATATGAACTAACGCCATAATGGCGTTAATTCGCATTTGAAAGTGAATTAACGCCATAATCCACTTATGGCTTTAATTCACTTTCAAATTTGAACTAAAGCCATACATTAAATTGAACTAACGCCATATGGTGTAAGTTCACTTTCGAATGTGAACTAATGCCATACAATGTATTTGAGCTCTAAAGCGCATTATCTGTCCAATGTCCCACCATGTTCGGACCACGTTTAGTTTCCAACCAACCTACCTCCCTTGCCCCTTACATGCATGCATACATACATATGAGGTATGTATGGGGGGCATACTGCCCCCCTGCAACCCCCCTGCTTCGCCACATATGCAATTTGGAGTAAGTGCGAGTTTGATTGCATTTACTTTCTTTAAACTCATGCAAATCATGGATAGTTTTCTCGTTTTGTCGATAGTCTTGCGCCTACTTAAAAACCTACATGTGGTCCAGCAGGGGGGTTGCAGGGGGGCAGCATGCCCCCCCATTCCAACATTACTGTTTATACGCCGTAAACTTTTTTCCTACAAGTTTCTACCTCATTTCTTAGGACCATCTAAATAATGTAAATTATTGAGATTAATGCGAGTGAATTTAATTCAATTTCAAATGTGAACTAAGGCCACTTCCTAAAACGAACTAACGCCATATGGCTTTAGTTCAAATTTGAAAGTGAATTAAAGCCATAAGTGGATTATGGCGTTAATTCACTTTCAAATGCGAATTAACGCCATTATGGCGTTAGTTCATATGGCCTTCGTTCACGGCACCAAAATAATCGTTATATTATGTCGGGAAAGTTTAGAGGACTATATTTCCTTAGTGTAGTCTTGGATCGAAAGTTTATTTTTATTCAAATTTTTGTACCATTCCGAATTTTTTTCAAAAAAGGAGGAATCCATTGGAGAAACTTAAATTTTTGATATGGCTGTTGAGGTCGTGAGGGCTATATAGTTAAGATGGAAGAAGGATGGAGTGCGAAAGGTGTCTTTGGCAAGATTCTCGTAACTTTAGCATATTGTCACGTTTATATCCTCTTTCAGCGATTCTATTTTCATAATTAATTTTGAACGAGCCTTTGACAGAATTGGCCCCCATGTCATCTTAAACCAATTAAGATAGATAGATAAATTATTTATATTGTAAAATTACATTATATTTACAGTGTTGACAATAATTGGGTTAATTTTGCTTTTATTTATTTATTTATTTATTTATTACTCCATCAGTGGATATTTACATTAATGCGAGATCTTTTTTTTTTTTATACATTTAGAGATTTAAATAAATTTACAATTAAAGTTATCCCTGCTCATTTGTAGTTCGGCTTCATAACAAACAGAGTTTTATAAAATTAAGGAACGAGTTACTGGGTTATTACACTCATAGTTTGTTCTATGACGGGGAATGTATCTTTCCAGAACATGCAAAGGGACAAGTGCGAGTAACTCTTCAGATTTAATATTATTACATACAATATCTTTGAGGAATAGAACGCATTCAGTTTGTCTGCGACATTCTAATGTTTTTAGGTCGATTAGCGCGCATCTAGAAAAATAATCAGGCATTTCATGAGACCATCTTATGTTTCTTAAAGCATACCTTGGACCCTCTTTTTGAATTTTTTTCAATTCTTATGATAGTGTTTTCATAAAAAAGATATCAGACAACACCGCAATATTCTAATCTGGGCAGTAACAATGACATGAAAATTGCTTTTAAAGTGTACGAATCTTTAAAAACTGCAAAAGTTTGTTTAAGAAAACCTTAAAGTGAATTCGCCTTCGATATGTACAGAGATATGGTAATTTACAAATCTTACTACTAAAATAAAGCGTTGTTTTAAGCGTATATTTTTTATTTATAATTGTCATAATATCTGCAGAAAAAATAAAATTTTTAAGGTGATGCTCAATCTACCATCACATTAATTAACCCTCGATCTTCACAACAAAGCAAAAGTTAAGACACTCGAATTTCATATTGAAAAAAATAATCATACATTTTTTGTTAACTGCTTTACTTTTGACAAAGTCCTCGTTTCGCAACTAGCAATGACCTAGATAAAATACTTAGGCCCATTAAAAGGAAACTAGACCATTATCAAATTAGATCACCTGAAACAAGTGCAATATAAGTTTTAAGTTTCAAATAAGGGTCTTTTTCCTGCAGTTTTCCCTTGATTTTATACTTTTTTACTATATACATAATTGAGATCGTAGTACAACTAAGGGATTGTTATCCTAAACCTCCAAAAAGTGCCAAATTTAAAATTGTAAGTGTAATGGATAATTTACTGAAAAAAAAAACTTGAATTGATTCGAAAAAGCAAAAATCCTCTATTTAAAGAATGAGAGAAAAACTAAATTTGTTATTTAGAAATTATTTGTTATATAGAAATCATGGGTATAAGAAAATATATTTTATACACAATGTAAAAGTACGTATATTAAAAATAATCAGTAATAGATAAAACAATATTAAATATTTTAATTAACGATAAATATGTAGTATTGCACATAAAAGAAATTATGTAAAGGACAATGTAATTAATTAAATCATGTTTTTTATGGGGACGATCTCATACTAAATGTAAAGATCTTGTACCTTTTGCAACATTATAATTGTAAATTTATCAGAATGGGTCCAAAAAATCTTTTTCTAAATGTGGGTTTTTACCCATATGCAAAAAACATAAGTATCAAAAAAGTATTAAGGAGTCATTTTTAACAATATTTGTATAAAAAATTTAAAGTAAATATAGTTTTAAGAATCATTGTTCTTATATTAAAAAGAGCCTCACTACCAGGGTTAACTTAGTCAAGCATCTCTCCTCAAGAAACGTAACGTAAATACTATAGTAAATGTTTGTATTTTCTGCTTTCTATTTACATTTCTACTTTGGGAACATATGCAGTGTTTTCGCTATCAATCTTTTTTTTCTTTAATTTTTTAATTTAATGTATTTTTTTTTTCAATTGAGTCAGACGGACAGACAACAGAATGTATTACATTATTTCATGCTAAACATGTCTGTGTATATACGTACGTATATACTGTTATCAATAGTTTTAAGTTGCAATATTTTTATTATTGTTATATATATGTATATATTTATTATTATTATTAAATATTGTCAAAAAAATCGACTATGGGCTTCCAATTTACGAGAAGTGCTCAAGAACATCTAAGTTACTCATCTCAACACCATATCATTCACCTGCAAGGACCAGTCTAGGAACTTTTCGTACAACTATAAAGAATATTGGCGAAGCTGAACTTCCTGACGTAACAGACAGAATCGAATTTCTAACCTGGCAAATCATATCAAAAGCTTAATCATCATTCGCAACACCTATTCACGATGACTTCAAGAACTTGCTAAAACCGAAAAAAAACATAAAAAAATCCTTCCACTCTACAAAAGTCTCTGGAATCCGATACAAATCTGAACATCACAATCAAAGTTGACTATAAAGCAACTTTAACTCCTATTCACGATAACATCAAGAACTTATTAAAACGGAAAAGAACACCAATATATCCTTCCGCTCCACAAGAATCACTGGCATCGGCTACAAATCTGAACATCCCAATCAAAGCTGACTATAAATCCAAGATCAACTTCAACACCTATTCACGATAACATCAAACTATAACACCAAAATATTCTTCCTTCTCACAAGAATCATTGGAATCAGCTACAAATCGGAACATCCCAATCAAAGCTGACTATAAATCCAAGATCAACTTCAACACCTATTCACGATAACATCAAGAACCTATTAAAACGGAAAAGAACACCAATATATCCTTCCACTCCACAAGAATCACTGGCATCGGCTAGAAATCTGAACATCCCAATCAAAGCTGACTATAAATCCAAGATTAACTTCAACACCTATTCACGATAACATCAAACTATTATTAATACGAAAAATAACACCAAAATATCCTTCCGCTCCACAAGAATCACTTGAATCAGCTACAAATCGGAACATCCCAATCAAAGCGGACTATAAATACAAGATCAATTTCAACACCTATTCACGATAACATCAAGAACTTGCTAAAACCGAAAAAAAACATCAAATTATCCTTCCACTCTACAGAAGTCTCTGGAATCGGATACAAATCTGAACATCCCAATCAAAGTTGACTATAAAGCAGCTTTAACACATATTCACGATAACATCAAGAACTTATTAAAACGGAAATGAACACCAATATATACTTCCGCTCCACAAGGATCACTGGCATCGGCTACAAATCTGAACATCCCAATCAAAGCTGACTATAAATCCAAGATCAACTTCCACACCTATTCACTATAACATCAATAACTTACTAAAACGGAAAAGTGCACCAAAATATCCTTCCGCTCCGCAAGAATCACTGGAATCAGCTACAAATCGGAACATCCCTATCAAAGCTGACTATAAATCCAAGATTAACTTCAACACCTATTCACGATAACATCACGAAATTGCTAAAACCGAAAAAGAAACCATCAAAATATCCTTCCACTCTAGAAAAATCTCTGGAGTCACATACAAATCTGAACATCCCAATCAAAGCTGACCATAAATGCAAGATCAACTTCAACACCTATTCACGATAATATCAAACTCTTATTAACACGAAAAATAACACCAAAATATCCTTCCGCTCCACAAGAATCACTGGAATCAGCTACAAATCGGAACATCCCTATCAAAGCTGACCATAAGCTGAAAATCGATTTCCTCATTTAGAATCTACCAAGTAACTCATTGATTTCTTATCTTGAAGAATTTAATAAAGATATCACTACAAACTATCAAGCAATGTTCTTAGAGGTAAGAGAAAATTGTGTAAGGCTGGGGTGGCCTGATGCCAAGCGCCCTAAGAAGAAGATGGCAACTTTTGTTTACTGGTACTTTCGCTGAAGGGAGTTGGATGGATCTATTATCAGTAAGGATCTACTCCATTTCACTTCATCAATATTTACGGCAGAAGCGTTTGCGATACTCAAAGCTATTCCAACTGTGAAAAATAAAAAAAAAAACAATTATATTCACTGACTACACTAACAACATTAACAACTTTTCGAGTATTGTTGCAGAGATCAGCTACAAACTTCTTGCAAAAAAAAAATGAACTTAGAAATTGCATGGGTACATTAAACGAAAATGCTGATTCAGAAGCCAAACTAGCATTAGTCTCGTTCTACCAATTCAATAAAAAAGAGTTAACAAAATATTTGAAAAATGCATGACAGGAATACCACCACATCTAATCATTGTTCAATCCAACCGCTGACTGATATTCGCTATCAACTTGCCCCTAGTTCAGTGATCAAAACATTTATTAGGCTGAGAATGGGACATAACAATACCACCCACAAGCACTTATGCCAAAGAGTGCGACGAAAGACCAGGATTTCCTGTAGCACACATGTTGCAATGCGCAAACATAAATTCGATCTCCAAAACCACTTCTGTTAAAGATTTTCAAGAACTTTTAATATCCATCTCCAACACGAACATAAAACACGCAAATGAAATTATTTTAAAACTGGAATTAATCATTTAATTTATATTTACTTAGTCCAAAGCCTTGGTAGGTAGAGGTTAATTTATTTAATTATAGAAAATGGAATTAATTTAAATTTCAATAAAGTTATAATAATAATAGTAATAAAGATGGCAGATTGGTTTCCCTATTATTATTTAAGCTGCTGCTCATTAGAGAAGGTACTTTCCTTAAGAAGCAGTTTTATGTCATGCCTTAGAATTTAGATCGGTCAATTTTGGAGGGGTTTTAAGTTGCTTTGAGGCAAGGAACAGGTAGCAGCGTACTTAGTAGTTGGTGTGCTTCGGATTATTATCTTTTTGAAAGTAATAATCCCAAAATAGACTTAATTTTTCTGTGGTACTCTGTGCACTTAAAAATATCAAAATTTGTCCGTGGCTATTCTCTATGAATTTTAAGTTTCCGCAGCAACTTCAGACAACCATGAAGGAGGTTTATAGTTTTGTAGTTGATTTTATGTTCTTTGCTGTATTTAGTCCTCTCTAAACAACTTGCATATCATCTAATCCAAGACGGATTATCGTTCTTTCAGTCGAAAACATAACACAACTTTTTTTTCCAAAAGGTTTCTGCATAAATTACATAATGGCTCAATAAATAAATAAATCCAGTCTTCTTTGTTCCTGATAGGTGTTCGGTTTCCGTTCTTTCTTAGTTTTCAAGTTCTCTCATAGAGATATATGCTGATTTAACAAATTTAAACAAAAAAAAGAATGATGTTAATATTTTTTATTATGATGGAAGGATCAATGCCAATTATGTGTGAAACAAAATATCGGCCAAATGCTCGCCACGGCTTCGGTGGCATACCTCTACCCGATGGTCCATATTTTCAATGGTTCTGAGACATAATTGAGGTTCAATGTCGTTAATGTGCCAAGTTATCTCATCCTTGCTGACTCTTAAAATAGTCGTGTTTGAACAGTCGACGCACTTCGTATCACTACTAAGCTCTTTACTGATCTTAACTCGGCGTCTTCTAGTGGCCATTGTTCATAGCTTAGTTATCTGTTACTTTCAATAGAAAGAGAGAAAGTTAAAATGCACTGAAGTTTAGCCATTTTATTTCATATTACTAAGCCTCCACTTTTATTACAGCAGGTTGGAACCCTCCACCCCTTCGCTATTGGCTTTTCATAAATTCGAACATTTCAATGACAATGGAGAATGCGTAGATACTTATTGTTAACGTCTAATAGCAGCATGCTAAGAGTATCTTACGTATATGTGTTCGTTAACATTTTTTAACATTTAACATATTGGTTCTCTTCTGATCACCGAAATCAAGCAGCATCGGGCGAGTTACGTTTGGAATGAAACACGTTTGCAGATGGTGGTCTTGAGGCTAAATTTTATTTTCAATGTTTTTCTAAATCTACCTTGGAGTATTTTTATGAAGTTGCAACGAAGGGAAGCACCTATCAAGCTGACTTACTCAAGAGTTTGCATTTTGGGGTGAGAACTGACGTAACAGGCGCGGTTAATACACAAACTACACAAACTCCTAGGCAATTTCCGAGTTTTCTAAACGCTGGATGTCGTAGCGATCCTCCGTTTTCGTCTGGTGGTAGGGATTTTTGAGATGGAGCTTTACGATAGCAAGCAGTAGCTGGTGATGACTATATATGTCAGGTCCTCGGATGGTTTTCACGTCGTGTAGAGAGCTGAAGAATCTTCTACTTATCAGAACGTGATCGATCTAGTTTCGTGTCGCTCCATCTGGGGATTGTCATGTATATTTGTGAATGACCTTGTGATGGAATTTGGTTCCACCGACACACAGGTGCTGCGTAGAGCAAAGATCGGCAGTCGGTTTCCAGGCTGTGAAGGCCGGTAATGGCCCGCAGGTCATCGTTTTTGCCTACCTTGGTTTTGAAATCTCCCATCACAATTTTTATGTTGCTCTTCGGAGAGGACATCAGATACTCCTCAAGTTGGTCGTAGGAAATGTCTTTTTTTCTCGTCATCGTCTTGTTCTTTTGGAGCATAGCACTGTATGATGGTGATTTTGCGCATCTCCGAGTTGATCCATATTGAGATGATCCTGGTCCGAGATTTAATTGAACTCCAGAAGCGACTTCTTTGCGCAGTATGCCAACTCTATTTCTGCGGTAGGTGTTGTTACCGCTATAGACAAGGTACTCGCCTGTTTGCCTTCGGAAGTCGCCTTCACCTGTTCATCTAACTTCGGAGAGCCCGAGGAGCCTAAGGTGGTGGGAGCGCCGCATCTTGAAACGGACTTACCCAGTCTGGATGTCTTTGAGAGGGTTCGCACATTCGGGTCTATGTTCGTGGTCCAAAAATCTTAGCTGTAAAATCGTTTCCGTTTGTACCTCCGTGTTCTCTGTGTTCCGTTTCGTTGATGATTGGTTTTTTACTTTGTGGATTCTCGGGTCAACGAAAAACCCCCAGTAACGTTGGAGTATCTTGCGGTTCGGGATTAAGGTCCTTCATACCCGTTTATGCAGCGAGTCGCTTGCTCGAAGTCCGATACCCGCTCCCAGCCGCACCCCCTTGGTGAACAGGCCCTAGTTGGGCTGTTGTCTTAGGGTCTACTATGCTTACGCATCCAGCCAACCCTCCCCGATTAGCCATAGACCCACAGTTTCACAGAGGTTAGATACCCAGTTTCTTTGAGGGTTGCTTGGCGCCCAGGGTGTACCACTTGGAGGTGCGGAGTAGGATGTTAGACTAGGAGAGGCTAAGATGTATCAAAGTTACATTGTATTGCGCATCACTATTCCCTTTAAACCCCTTTCGTGTTATAGTATGTTATAATCATGGACATTTGAAATCACGTTTCAAATGAGAGTTTTTCAAATCAAAGGTTTCATCCATCTCATTTGCTAGGAGGAAAACTATTGTAGGAGCTATTCCCGTTGTAGTGAATATGTGTGAGCCAACATATTCACTACACCGAGAGACACATATTGTTACAAAAATCGCTGTCAAAAAAGGGAGTAGGTAGGAGTTGATTATATCGGTATGCTTGATTTTTAGAAAAATAGCCAAAAAAATATTCGTACAAAGACCTTTTATGCTTCATTTACCCCTTCCAGTTTGATTCCGTGATCGATACGCAATCGCTATGAGAAATTTGCATGTGCACATCAAAATGCATGCATGCGTAGGTGGGGGATGTAACCCTCTGAATTTTCCAAGAGTTTGAAGCATAAAAAATCTGCCTAAATTTTCCTTACGTCGCAACTGAAGTCCATTTTAATGACCTGCTGCTTATCAGTAAATTGCGAGCAATTCTGAAGAGAAGGACGGGAAACAAAAACCTGTGTATTGGCGTTTGTTCACAAGCAAGGTTTGCTCTGAAATATAAACTTTTCAGTTTGTGTGTGTGGGATGCATGATCGGCGTCGAAATTATTGGGAGAGGCAAAAGAAGAATTTCAGAGAAGGTGGGTTGGTGTTGTATCGCCACAGATAGTTTTTAATGGTATTCAAAGAGCAAGATTAACCGTTGTTTTAATTTACAGTTACAGTAGTGTGGACAGAAAGGTGTTTGAGTGTGTGTGCTGTTAAAGGGGTAGGAAAAACATCGCCGTCCAATAATATGGACTAATTCGTACACAAGTATCCCAAGAGTTTTGTCGTTGAACATTCATTCGTTGATGGGCAATGAAAGAGCACAGAAGAAGCGATATTTTCTTTGTTTTTTAAGTGATCGTTGTGAAAAGATGTGATTATCTAGACCAAAACCAATAGAACAGTTTTCATTCAGGATAGTTAGTGAAAATGCAAGAAAATTGTCATAGTTTAGAAGTTGTGCGTGCGTAAATAATCAATAGTTCACTGAGAAAAAAGTTTAAAAATTTATATCGATGACTAGTGCGACAGATTTCTATTGTTATTTTACTTTTTTTTTTCAATTTAAGTAGTGTCATTTTGCTCGCGAACTTAAAAACATTTGAGTTTTTCAATCGGTTTAATGTAAAAACGTTCATTTTCATTTTCAGTGTTCAAAAATGTTCGCATAAATTTACTAAAAGTAATCGTCATACATTCAGCTGTGCTCGAAATAATGGTAAGTGCATCTGATTAAATTTAACAAATTTATATTAGATCTTTTATTGTTTTCTGTGTATTAATGTATATTTATTTGTTAATCTTTTCAACCAATTTAAATTAACTCAAACTTACAACATAGTGAAAGAAACATTAAAAAATTTAATCAAAATAACTGAACAAGATTAGCTGTCCATAACTCGTTATAAACTTTTTACTTGAAGTCGCATTGAGAATGCTCTATTTTTATTTTTGCGGGCAAGGGTATCAATTATTTGATAGTTTTTGTCTTTCATACTTTACCTTTAACATCAGTACACAGGTTTTTTTTTTTTTTGGTTGCGTCCAAGGATGTGGCAATCTTCTAAAGATACTAATAGCCCGGGCTATCAGCATGCACGATTCGCAAACCCAAGTACTCAATTTCGGGAATACGCCTACGTACTAACCGACACCCTGCACATTTCTACCACTCTCCCCGCGGAACTGCCTTTAGGTATTACTTCATTACTTCGCGGGGCTGGTTAGCGATTTACGCTATATTCTGAACGGTGGCCTCTCGAAAGTTTCTTTCTGCTTCGGCCTGCCGTAGTTTCAATTGGACTATCGCATTATACGAGCATAGCTCGTTCCAATTTTCTATAGATTCCATCATGTAAGGAATCATATTTTCGGGGCTTGGCAGATTCACCATTCGTCTATCGTGCACAAAGCGACTACAGTCAAACACTACGTGCTCTGCGTCTTCCTCGGCATTTGGACATTGTGGACATAGCGGCGAACTGTCGTGTCCAAATCTATTCAGATATTTTCGAAAGCCGCCGTGTCCAGATAGGAACTGCGAAAGGTGGTAGTTACAGTCTCCTACCGATCTTACTATCCAGGTCTCGATAACTGGAATGAGCCTATGCGTCCATCTTCCCTTTGTGGAGACGTCCCATCTGGCTTGCCACATTGCTATGGATGTGGCCCGTTCTTCTTCTTTAATGATTTTGGCCTGCTGCCGGTCCGAAGTTCTCCTATGGTGTACCCTCTTAAGTTCGTCTGCAAGAATGTCTATGGGCAGCATTCCTGCTATGACGAACGCCGCATCATCAGAGATGGTCCTGAAACCGCTGATCGCCCTTATTGCGCAGAGTCTATAGACTGACGTCATCATCCGATTTAGTCGTCCTACCGTGAGTGCACCAGCCCAAATTGGAGCGGCGTACAGGAGGACCGAACTGACTACCCGCGAAAGCAGGATTCTGCGTGCATATCTGGGCCCGCCGATATTTGGGAGCATTCGTGAGAGCGCTCCTTGTGTACGTGCCGCCTTCTCACTGGCGTATTTTATGTGTTCCCTAAAGGATAGCCTGTTATCCAGCACTACCCCTAGGTACTTCACAGACTCTTTGGACCTAATCGTCTGATCCCTAACTAAGAAGCTCGCGTATTCCACCTTCTTGCGGCTAGTTATGAGTACAGCCTCCGTTTTGTGGGCCGCTAGTTGCAGACCGGCATTTTCAAGCCAATATTTCACTTTAGAGATTGCTATATTCGTAGCAATCTCCACTTCCTCTATATGCTTGGCCACTGTGACAACAGTAATGTCGTCGGCAAAGCCGATTATTCGAACTCCTTCGGGAAGCTCTAGTCGTAAGACGCCATCATACATTATGTTCCACAATAGAGGTCCGAGGACTGATCCTTGTGGAACTCCCGCCGTTATACTGTAGTACTTCATCCCATCGTCGGTATAGTACATAAGGCTCCTGTTGTTGAAGTAGTCCATGATTATCTTCATCAGGTAGGGGGGTGTGCCCATGGCAGTTAGAGATCTTCGTATGTGCATCCAGTTCGCCGAGTTAAAGGCATTTTTAACGTCCAGCGTAACCACTGCACAATACTTCTTTCTTCCCCATCTCCATCTCTCTCCTCGTATAGCATCTGTGGCCAAGTTTACCACAAATTTTATCGCGTCGACCGTTTACCGACCTTTTCTGAAGCCGTATTGGTGAATTGACAGTGCACCATTTGCTTCCGCCGCTGCCAGTAACCTCTCATAGATGACCCATTCTAGTATCTTGCCTAATGTGTCCAATACTCAAATTGGGCGATACGAGGACGGTTCTCCAGGGGGTCTCCTTCCTTTTGGCAGAAGTACCAAGCGCTGCAGTTTCCATGGTATGGGGAAAACCCCCTCCTGTAAGCATTTCCCCAAAGTGTGCTGGAAAATGTCTGGTCTAATCATGATGGCGGCCATGACTGACTTATTTGGGATCCCATCTGGTCCGGGTGCTTTGTCGTTTTTAACCTTAGCAACAGCTTTATGTAGCTCCTCTAGGGTAATAAGAGGAATCTCCTCCGTGTTAGTCGTCATCAGGTTGTTTCTAACTAGTGGTTGTGCCCGTGGAAAGAGATGTTCCACTATTTGGGTAAGCATCTCAGGGTTGGTTATCGGTGGACCTCTATTGCCTTTAATCTTTTTTTGTAACCACTCTATATGCTTTACCCCAAGTGTCAATGTCAGCCTCGTCACAGAGTTTTTTGAAGCACCTTGCTTTGCTTTCTTTGATGACCTTTTCCAGCTCCCGTCTCGCCAACTTGAATTGCAAAAGCCGCTCCTGGAAGTCTGGCCTGAGACTGATCGCTCTTAGCCTCTGAATACCCTCGTTCCACCAGTAGCAGGGCGAACCCCTTTTGCTGGGTTTCCTTCTAGGCATCGCTACGTCGCAAGCTGTACTTAGCGCCTGTTTCATCTGTTGTGAGAGTGACTCTGGTGTTGTCTATGAAATGTATGTCCAGTGACTGTGCGAGACGTCCAGAAGTGGGGAAGGCTAGGATATATATTGTTAACGTCAAATAGGGTAACGGCTCTAGTCGTTGGACACTTAACTTTTCTTTTTCACTTTGCTCTTCTCCAGTTACTAAAGTTTTTGAAGGAAAAAGTTTAAAAAATGTTTATTGAATGTCTAAACAAATATTAATAGATAAAAGAGAGAATTTTTAATTAAATTAGTTTTCAAGAAACTACCAAATTAATGAAAAAAGTCATATTGCGCTAGTGGTCGGCCATAGAAGTTCTAGTGGTCGGTTCAATTAATCAATGAAAAAGAACATATTCAATGATCATTTAGGGTGTATTTGAAAGCAAAACATTTAATAAATAATATTTTATTATTTGTAATAGCATAGAATAAAAAAAATCATAAAAAACACTAAGTTGGCACCAGGTTGTTGAAAGACTAGTTTAACAAAAAAATAACTTCAAAAATGTCCGCATAGATCGTAGGTAGATTTATAGTTAAATTTTAAACAAAAAATTAGATAAAATCTGATTTTGATGCTTCTGCATAACTGAGATCTTTAAAGGAAGTACATTTGAGGTGGAACTACGAAGGACAAGAATCATCCCCAACATCTCTTATACATCCCTAGTTCTTCAGAACAATTCTTGCAGATTTGTTTAGTTTTCGAGGCTGTTTTGAACTTTATTTGGGTATGATTCCTGTTCAAGCCACTTATCCACACAATTAGCCGCGTATTCAAAAAACGTCTCACCCTTCGTCCACCCACTTTCGCTTCGACCCAAAAACCAATGGCATGCTATTGACAATATCCTTTGGTGGCCTAAGATATGGAAAAATTATCATGGGAGGGAGCATCTTTCCATCCGCAGAAAATACAATAAGAACAGTGGTCGTATCTTTTTCGTGAGCAGTACTTATTTGGTACACATTTTTGTATCCTTTCGGCAACTTTGTCTGTTTTTGGACAAAGACAAAAGCTAGTTTTATCCCAATTTGCTATGCGAGACGGATCTTGCATCATATCTTCGTGTCCTGTATCCTTCAGATCTTCTGTGAGCTACAAGAACCACATTCGTAGAGATTCCTCAGAAATATTTGCTCTGGCTTTGCTTAATCCTTCAGCTTCCCTTGAAGCAAGTTCAGGATTTCGTTTTAAAAATAAAGAAAACCAAATTTTTCCATGCCTGCAGTCTATGAAGGGTGTTTTCTTTTTACTGTCTTTAGTTATTTCTTGAACAGTGTTAAGGAGATCGTCTCTCTTCAGAAGGAAACCGCTTACTTAGATTGAGTATTCATTCTGTGATTTTCTTTTCTTCATCTGCTGAAAGGTAAGATTCTGGTCCGAACCTCGAAACCTCTTCAGAAATTCTACCATGAAGGCGATGTTAAATTGTTGTCAATTCCGTAGGTTGCGGCGGCTTTTCTTATGCTCAAAGTATTATTTCTTAAGTCACGAAGAGCCAATACCATTTTCTCTTATCTGAGACTTTATTTGACCTACTTGTAGTTTTTATTTGGCAACATTTTTGATTTTGATTTATTTTCTGTCTTACTTCGTTTTCCATTTTTTGATTTCTAAATTAAATTTGAAATTGATGTACTTAAATAAGACAAATAGCCCGATACCAACGCTATTAGCTTCAGCGGCCGAATACTAGCTTCGTAATTTCAATTCTTTAGTACAATTCTCATATATTTCTTTCCTTGACGTTGAAATTAGAGCAATCCATTAATAAACTTTCAATATTGTTCGTTAATAGATAAATTTAAGCTATAGTGCATTTCTTTAGTGCTCGGCCATCTCAGGACTGAAATTTGCATTAAATTGGGTGCTAGTAGTCGGCCACCCCATTATTTACACTGATATTAGTATTTTGTAATCTTTGAGCCACTAAATACATACCTTATGCTTTTAAGAACAAAACAAATTCATTAAAATGTTATCTTCCAAACGAATTGTAACATAAATTAAGACTTGTAAATACGCACTGCTAAAAAAAAAACAAGGAATCACCACGTTTTTACGCTTTCGCAAATGCGCACTGCCTGATGTGTATCTAGCAGCTGCAGTATTTGGGTAATAATATCAAATTTGAGGGTGGATGTGTAGGACATGTATCTGCCTGCATCTGCATTTTTACATTAAGAAAATTCCTAACGGTATTTATATTACATGAAGAAAATGGTTAAAGTGGCCGACCACTAGTGCCACTACCCTAGTAGGATACCAAGAGTATCTTTTCTGTATCAAGAGGGCGTGATGGATAAGTTAAAATTTTGTCAACGACCATACCATGCTGAAAATATCGGTTCTCGCCAGTCGTTCGAAAAGCTCCGACCAGATCAGACGTGTTTCCACTAGGTTCTGTAAATAAGAAAGTTTGTTAAGGTGATAAAAAAAACATTAATTTGCAAGCCGAGAGCATAGCCTCGTGGTAGTGTTACGGACAAGTGGTGCCGACCCCAAGTTGGGGGACACCAGTGCAATCCCCAGATTGAAAAAAAAAAATTACTTACTTTTTTTCCATTAGAATTGTATAAAAAACAATATTTGTGAGTTAGTGGTACTGTGAGTGACACGATGGAGCAGTCCGCGCCTTAAAAAGCCGAAAAAACATTAAGTAGGTGGCCGAAACATCAGGCCACCAACAAAAGGTGTCTAAGAAGAGCACAGTAAAGAGAAGGAGGAAGTTGCACCCGCAATCGAATCTAATTAAGCGAAGAACAACAAGCCAACCAGAAGAGGATTTGCCGCAATCCTACAGTAGAGCAGACAAGGAAGACGCCTCACGCAGCTACAGCACAGTAGCAATGACAAGTAGCGCCCAAGCTACGACACAAAAAAAAATATTAATAAAGACATTCTGTTTGAGTCAGAAGTTGACGAAAGACCGTCAATATGGGGAGAGTGGGGACTCCTTCAGTGCGTTGGTGCGTCAGAAGAAGAGGAGAAAGAAGAAAAAGAACTTGCCAGGAGCAAGAAGATGCGACAAGAGCTGGACGCTCACATCCAAGCTTTCCAAAAAAAGCTTCGGGAAAGGAGAGCAGCCAAGGAAGCTGCTCTGCAACAGCAGAAGCAGGAACAACAGCAGCAGAACGTACAACAACTACAGCAACCACTCCCCGGGCTGCAAGTCCCGAAGTTGCCTGTAGAGAAGCAGCTTACAAAAAAGCAAAAGCAGCAACAGCAGCGGCAGCAACAACAGCAGCAGCCACAACAGCAACACCAACAACAACAGCAGCCGCAACAGCAACAACAGCAGCAGCCAGCCTAATACCCCCAATAAACGTCCGAGAACTGGACACCAAGGACGTTAACATTCTATGTAAGTTGGCTACAAGTAATAGTTTTTATATTAAATATAAAGTTCCCCAAAATCTGTCCATTGCTCAACAGTGGCAGACTACAAAACCAACCATAAAAGAAAAGTTAGCGGCGGCGAAGGCCGAATACTTTTCATATACCCCAAAAGGGGAAAAACTGCAGATCATGCTCCTTAAGGGCATGAATTACCTCGCTACGGCGAAGGAAGTCCTCGAAGAGCTGCGCGAGTTGAAGAGCGACGACGTCGAGTTCGTCGGAGTCAAGCCCTTCACCACTGCGGCGGCGAAAAGGGAGAATAGGAGAATTCCGTTCTTCCTAGTACAGATCACTCCCACCAGCAAAATTGAGAATTTAAGAAAAATCCGTTCTTATATTGTCAGGCTGTGTCGTGGGAGAAATTAAAGACGACACATACTTCAATGTGCCCGTTGTCAAAGGTTCGGGCATGCCGCGGCGAACTGAAACATGCAGTCTCGCTGCGTCAAATGCGCAGAAACCCACAATTCAGGGGAATGTCCTTTAGGTAAGAACTAAGTTGAGGACAGGGCAAGGCTCACATATGTGCACTTTAAGGCCAGCGGGCACCCTGCCAACTATCGGGGATGCCCAAAGGTCATAGAAATCAGGAAGAGTATAGAGGCCAAGCGGAAGACAAAAATGGTAGAGGCAAGGCCCTTCCGGCTACCACTGTTATGCTGGCGGTCTCCTATGCCCAAATGGCATCAAGTAGAAAGCCGGCCCAACAGACAGCGATAAGGGTGGTTCAGGCCCCAGTGGCCAACACACCCGAAGTCGACATAAAAAGTCTGGTTTCAGCCATGAACTCCTTTCACAAGGACAGCAGCCACAACAGAATCAGAGACAACTGCAGCAGCCACAACAACAGCAGCAGAGACAACAGCAACAGCCACAACAGCAGCAGCAAAAACAACAGCAACAGAGACAACAGCAACAGAGACAACAGCAGCAGAGACAACAGCAGCAGCCACAACAGCAGCAGCAGCAACATCAACAACAGAAGCAACATCAACAGCAGCAACAACAACAACGGCAGCCAGTAGCAAAACACGTCAGTATACCTCCAATAAACGTCCGAGGGCTGGACACCAAGGACGTTAACATACTATGTAAGTTGGCTACAAAGAATTAATTTTATATTAAAAACAAAGGTCCCCAAAGTCTGTCTGTCCACTGCTCAACAGTGGCAGACAACAAAACCATAAAAGAAAAGTTAGCGGCGGCGGAGGCCGAATACTTTTCATATACCCCAAAAGGGGAAAAACTGCAGGTCATGCTCCTTAAGGGCATGAATTGCCTCGCTACGGCGGAGGAGGTCCTCGCAGAGCTGCGCGAGTTGAAGAGCGACGACGTCGAGTTATTCGGAGTCAAGCCCTTCACCACTGCGGCGGCGAAAAGGGAGAATAGGAGAATTCCATTCTTCCTAGTTCAGATCACTCCCACCAGCAAAATTGAGAGTTTAAGAAAAATCCGTTTCTTAGACTGTCAGGCTGTGTCGTGGGAGAAAGTAAAGAAGACCGGGCACATACTCCAATGTGCCCGTTGTCAAAGGTTCGGGCATCCCGCGGCGAACTGTAACATGCAGTCTCGCTGCGTCAAATGCGCAGAAACCCACAACCAAGGGGAATGTCCTTCAGGTAAGGACAAAGTTGAGGACAGGGCAAGGCTCACATGTGTGCTCTGTAAGACCAGCGGCCACCCTGCCAACTATCGGGGATGCCCAAAGGTCCTAGAAATCAGAAAAAGTATAGAGACCAAACGGAAGACAAAAATGGTAGAGGCGAGGCCCGTACCTCGCCTTCCGGCTACCACTGTTACGCCGGCGGTCTCCTATGCCCAAATGGCATCAGGTAGAAAGCCGGCCCAACAGACAGCGATAAGGGTGGTTCAGGCCCAAGTGGCCAACCCACCCGAAGTAGACATTAAAAGTCTGGTTTCAGCCATGAACTCCTTTCACAAGGACATGGAGGAAATCAGGAAAATGATCCGTGACCAAGCAGTGGAGTTTGCCGAATTTCGCGTGACCCTGCTTGGCGGCCAAAACGCTTCGTCGGTCTAATGGATACGCAGTGAATGTGAATTCACTGATTAAGATCGAACGAAAACTAACGCTGTTTAATTTGTTGGAAACGCATAATCCTGACGTGTTGATGGCTAGCGAGACTAAGCTAAACCAGACGCGGTTGTATGTGATCGCTATCTATGCACCCGATACGAGTACTCCTCAAACCACATTTCGATCAGAGCTCGATTCTCTTTTCACTAGCCTTCGTTTATGCTCGGAGGAAAATTACTACGTCATAGCCGGAGATTTGAATGCAAAACATGGCGAATGGGGTAACAGCATTGCAAACACGAGAGGGTCCGCACTACTAAACTGGTGGGAGCAGCACAATATTGAGTTCAGGCTAGATCTGCTTGCAACCGATAGACCATCGTTTCCCAGAAGCGGGTCTTATCTGGATTTGATGTTACTTGACAGACGACTAACGATACGCAACACGGAGAGACACACAAGGAATTGTTTAACTACGGTCGAGTACGACAGTGATCACTGCGGACTCGCCGCGGTAATTCAGCTCCCGAACGAGCTGGAGGAACTGGCGGAATTCGTCCAGACGTACCCCTATAATTACGATAGGGCTCGCTGGCCGCGTTTCTCTAGGGCCTTAACCAGAGAACTACGTTCGAGTGAGATCAACCCACCAACTAACAGAAACCTGACAAACGAAGAGGTCGACAGGTACCTCAAACAAATGGACGACGCACTTAAACGAACAATGGACAGGATCATCCCGAAGGTAGCATCAACCGATGACGGCGACGTCTATCGGAACACCACCATCGATGCACTTCACGTGCACAAAAGTAGACTGCTGTCAAGGCTCAAACTCTTGTACAGACGATTTACAGACACACGAGACGATGAAATCAGGTCACTAAAGTCGCAGATCAGAAACCTCCAACAATTAATACGGTTGAATTATAGCATAGCTGTAAGCTGGGGCAATAAAATCCGGGCTGTAAACTCCAACAACCCGGGTATGTTCCCGCAAGTAAATAAAATTTTCCGGAAGAAAGATCAAAACGACATTCAGACCGTTAGACTCGAAAGGACAACGGACAACGCAAACTTACTGACATCGATCCAGATGAGGCAATGCTGGACAACGACTTCTTCGTGATTGAAGATCCCCAGGAGAAGGTGAAAGCAATTGGTGCTGTCTTCCAGGAAGTGTATACGGTCAACGATTCTCGTAGGCCGAATCACGACCTGGAGAACAGGACCCTGCCACACCACTTCTATCTCCGAAACGAGATAAGTCAATGGCGGTCAGAGAATCCTGGTTTCACCAGATTCAATGACGGTAACAGGGCAGTAAATGCCGTCGCCAATGATGGTACAAATGCCATCCTGACGTCAAAAGAGGATCTCCAGGGTATCTTCGACTCACTGAGGAAGAAAAAGTCAGTGGGAATCGATGGTATACCGAATATTGTGCTGCGCCACCTCCCCTCGGAAGCTGTAGAAATATATACAACCCTGTTCAACAATGCACTGAGTAATGCTTATTACCCGGTGCATTGGAAAACAGCGGTTGTGCAACCTATACCCAAACGGGATAAGGACTCCTCTGTCCCGACAAATCTCCGGTCGATAAGTCTGCTTCCCTGCATAAGCAAGGTATTTGAGAAGATAGTGATTAGAGTCCTGAAACAGTGGTATGAGGACAGCAATATTATACCGGACAACCAATTCGGATTTAGGGCGGGGCATGATACCATACATGCCGCGTCCAAATTGGTTTCCGACATTCAGTGGAATAAATCCAAAACACAATGTACGGGGGCCTGTCTGGTTGATTTGGAAAAGGCGTTTGACACCGTATGGTTAGAGGGCCTATTTCTTAAGTTGGCCAGATTCGGCATCAGCAAACCACTGCTATACATGATCTATGACATGATCACAGGTAGAAGTTCGTTGTGAAAAGTGGCAACGTGACTTCTTCCACGGTCTTTAACATTAAAAATGGTCTCCAACAGGGAGCGGTTGGTTCGCCGATCCTGTTCAACATATTCACTAGCGATCTTATAGGTAGTATGCCGCAATTAATAGCGTACGCCGACGACCTAGTAGCGTACAGATCAGGTCCGAAGGTGGAAGTGATAGATATTTTGTTGCAGCGTGACTTCGACAAAATTCAGCGGTTTTGCGACGACTGGAAGTTGAAAATCAATTTCCGGAAGTGTGAAACTATCCTGTTCAGGACCCCGCTGTCCAAGGCCTCAAGGGACACGAAGAGAAACTGGCGCAAGTTCGGCATAGTGGATCCGCAAGGGGAGCCGTTAGCAGTGAAAAGTGTAGTCAGGTACTTAGGCATTTGGTTGGATCAGTATCTATATTTCGACAGACATATAGCTGCTGCTCTGACGAAAGCCAAGAAAGCCTTTGCCGTGGCAAGAAGGTTGTTTTATAGCAGCCAACTTGATACCAGGGTGAAGGTAATCTGCTACATGGCCCTCATCCGGCCAGTCATGGCATACGGTTGTCCAGTGTGGTTCAACGTGAGTCCTTCCCAGATGGAAAAGATGAGGGTGTTCGAGAGGCAGTGTCTTCGGGCCTGCCTCCGTTTGTATCGCACACCCGAATCCGAGTACAAGAAATTCTATCCTAATGAGGTCTTGTACAACGAGGCAAACCTGATCAGGATAGATAATTTTGTTATCAAGCTAATTCGAAGGCATGTTGCGCGTGATATGACCTCGACTAACGGTCTGATCTTTGGGGCTTATTACCCCAATATTATGTACCATGAGAGAGTGCGCCTGAATGGCTTTGTTCCTCCCGAAGCATTCCTCTATTTAGACATGAAAGGTCTGATCCAGGACAAGAATGGGTTGCCTATAATCTTCCACGTCGCGCGCCGAACAGTGGACAGGCGGCTCCTGTACGAATCGAATGTCGCCCGCAGCCACGAGGATCTTCTCCGTTTTAGCGGGGCGGTTTCTGCCCGCGATAGGAGAGAGTCCGCAAAGGAGCGGCAGTTTTAAAATGAAATTGTTTTGCCAAGTTTTTTAAATTTTCTTGGTTTTTATTTTAATATTAAGTTTTCGTATAGAAACAAAAAAATAAAATCTTGCGCCGAAAGGCAATTTATAATAAGTTTAGGTTATCTTAGAGCACCCGCATAGGGTCAGTAAGTTAGAATAGTAAACATATGTTAAGTTAAGTTAAGCTAGTTTTAAGTATTTTGTATCTAGCATTTAAGTAAATAATTTTTCAAAATAAAAGAAAAAAATACATTTAAAAAAAAAAAAAAAATATCGGTTCTCGTCCGATCACTGAAATCAAGCAGCATCGGGCACGGTTAGTACTTAGATATGTTGAATTCGTGCAGAAACAGAGTTGTTGGAAACAGACAACAACGATACACACCACCAAATATGTGCTGACGTGTTTGCGCGCCTACGTGTTTGTGTAGTGTCCTATTAAGTTCGTCCTTTTCGTGTGGGTTGTAAATGTTTATCGTCAAGATTTGAAATCACAGAGCAAGATTAACCGTTGTTTTAATTTACAGTTACAGTAGCGTGTACAGAAAGGTGTTTGAGTGTGTGTGCTGTTAAAGGGGTAGGAAAAACATCGCCGTCCAATAATATGGACTAATTCGTACACAAGTATCACAAGAGTTTTGTCATTGAACATTCATTCGTTGATGGGCAATGAAAGAGCACAGAAGAAGCGATATTTTCTTTGTTTTTTTAAGTGATCGTTGTGAAAAGATGTGATTATCTAGACCAAAACCTATAGAACAGTTTTCATTCAGGATAGTTAGTGAAAATGTAAGAAAATTGTCATTGTTTAGAAGTTGTGCATGCGTAAATAATCAATAGTTCACTGAGAAAAAAGTTTAAAAATTTGTATCGATGACTAGTGCGACAGATTTCTATTGTTATTTTGCTTTTTTTTTCAATTTAAGTAGTGTCATTTTGCTCACGAACTTAAAAACATTTGAGTTTTTCAATCGGTTTAATGTAAAAACGTTCATTTTCATTTTCAGTGTTCAAAAATGTTTGCATAAATTTACTAAAAAATAATCGTCATGCATTCAGCTGTGCTCGAAATAATGGTAGGTACATCTGAATAAATTTAAAAAAATTTTATTAGATCTTTTATTGTTTTCTGTGTATTTATGTGTTAATCTTTTCAACCAATTTAAATTAACTCAAACTTACAACAAAGTGAAAGAAACATTAAAAAATGCTGTCCATAACTCGTTATAAACTTTTTACTTGAAGTCGCATTGAGAATGTTCTATTTTTATTTTTGCGGGCAAGGGTATCAATTATTTGATAGTTTTTGTCTTTCGTACTTTACCTTTAACATCAGTACACAGGTGTTGTCTATGAAATGTATGTCCAGTGACTGTTCCAGACGTCCACAAGTGGGGAAGGCATAGGATATATATTGTTAACGTCAATTAGTAGGATACTAAGAGTATCTTTTCAGTATCAAGAGGGCGTGATGGATAAGTTAAAATTTCGTCAACGACCATACCATGCTGAAAATATCGGTTCTCGTTCGATCACCGAAATCAAGCAGCATCGGGCGCGGTTAGTACTTAGATGGGGGACCGCTTGGGAACACCGCGTGTTGTTGGCACCTGTTAACCTTTTTGCCCCCCACCAATACCCACCCACCAACCCACCACCCACTAGACATTTGAAAAATTTGCACTTTGTGATTCTCACTTCTCTTTTGGAGTTTCCTTTAAACAACAGCATCACTTGAGTGGACAAACATTTCATTTCATATTATTGCCTCATTTTAGTAAACCAAAATGACTCCCTGAACCCTTCGCGCCTCCCGCCCACCCTTCTTTGTAGTAAACCAGACTGACCGCCGTCACCCCTTTTAGTAAATCAGGCTAACAACTGCATCCCCCTCCCCCTCCCCCCCATCCGTTCGTCTGATAAGAGGATACTAAGAGTATCTTTTCTGTATCAAGAGGGCGTGATGGATAAGTTAAAATTTTGTCAACGACCATACCATGCTGAAAATATCGGTTCTCGCGGTCGTTCACAAACATCCGACGAGTTCAGACGTGTTTCGGCTAAGTGTGCAAATTCCAGTGTTTTTTGGTGCAAAAAATAATTAATTTAAAAAAAGCAGTCAGTAGGCGTTGCCTTGAATTTTATAATTTTTGAATTTGGGTTTTTTTTTAAGAAGAAAAAATATTCAAACTTTACATAAGTGCGAGTGAGATGGAGGAGTCCGCTCCTTCAAAAGCGGGGAAAAGTTTTGTGCAGGTAGCCGAAACACCCGGGCATACGCAAGCGGTACCGAAGACAGGTACGGTGAAGAAGAGGAGGAGAAGGTTGCAGCTGCAACCAAATTTGGTGAAGCGGCGGACGCTGAGTCAGCCAGATGGCGATATAGCGGAACCTGACAGTGGGGCTGAAAAGGTAGTTGCCCGAATTGAAAGTGGATTACCATGTGAGTCGGATGAAGGTGAAGGGAGATTTTCGGGGAGCGGAAACTCCTTTAGTGCTTTGGCCTCTTCCGACTCAGAAGATGAGGAAGAAGAGCTTGCTAGGAGCAAGAAAATCAGAAAAGAGCTGGATGCTCATATCGAAGCTCTACAAAAGAAGCTGAGAGAGAGGAGAGCTGCGAAGGAAGCGGCGCAACAACAGCAGAAGCAGCAGCGACAACAGCAGCTACAACAACAGCAGCTACAACAACAACAGCTACAACAACAACAGCTACAACAACAACAGCAGCAGTTACAACAACAACAGCAGCAGCAGCCACTACAGCAGCAACAACAACAGCTGACAAAGAAGCTGACTAAAAAACAGCAACAGCAGCAAAAACAGCAGCTACAGCAGCAGCAGCCACAACAGCAGCAGCCACAACAGCAGCAGCCACAACAGCAGCAGCCACAACAGCAGCAGCCACAACAGCAGCAGCCACAACAGCAGCAGCCACAAAAGCAGCAGACACAACAGCAGCAGCAGCCACAACAGAATCAGAGACAACTGCAACAGCAGAGACAACTGCAGCAGCAGAGACAACAGCAGCAGCCACAACAGCAGCAGCAGCCACAACAGCAGTAGCAAAAACAACAGCAGCAGAGACAACAGCTACAGAGACAACAACAGCAGCCACAACGCAGCAGCCACAACATCAACAACAGCAGCAGCCACTACAGCAGCAGCAGCCACTACAGCAGCAGCAGCCACAACAGCAGCAGCCAGTAGCAAAGCGCATCAGCATACCCCCAATAAACGTCCGAGGGCTGGACACTAAGGACGTTAACATCTTATGTAAGTTGGCTACAAACAATTCTTTTTTTATTAAAAACAAAGGTCCCCAGAGTCTATCTGTCCACTGCTCAACAGTGGCAGACTACAAGACAATAAAAGAAAAGTTAGCGGCGGCGGAGGCCGAATACTTTTCATATACCCCAAAAGGGGAAAAACTGCAGGTCATGCTCCTTAAGGGCATGAATTACCTCGCTACGGCGGAGGAAGTTCTCGAAGAGCTGCGCGAGTTGAAGAGCGACGACGTCGAGTTCGTCGGAGTCAAGCCCTTCACCACTGCGGCGGCGAAAAGGGAGAATAGGAGAATTCCGTTCTTCCTGGTACAGATCACTCCCACCAGCAAAATTGAGAGTTTAAGAAAAATCCGTTTCTTAGACTGTCAGGCTGTGTCGTGGGAGAAAGTAAAGAAGACCGGGCACATACTCCAATGTGCCCGCTGTCAAAGGTTCGGGCATGCCGCGGCGAACTGTAACATGCAGTCTCGCTGCGTCAAATGCGCAGAAACCCACAACCAAGGGGAATGTCCTTTAGGTAAGGACAAAGTTGAGGACAGAGCAAGACTCACATGTGTGCTCTGTAAGACCAGCGGGCACCCTGTCAACTATCGGGGATGCCCAAAGGTCATAGAAATCAGGAAGAGTATAGAGGCCAAACGGAAGACAAGAATGGTAGAGGCGAGGCCCGTACCTCGCCTTCCGGCTACCACTGTTACGCCGGCGGTCTCCTATGCCCAAATGGCATCAGGCAGAAAGCCGGCCCAACAGACAGCGATGAGGGTGGTTCAGGCCCCAGTGGCCAACCCACCCGAAGTCGACATTAAAAGTCTGGTTTCAGCCATGAACTCCTTTCACAAGGACATGGAGGAAATCAGGAAAATGATCCGTGACCAAGCAGTGGAGTTTGCCGTATTTCGCGCGACCCTGCTTGGCGGCCAAAACGCTTCGTCGGTCTAATGGATACGCTCGCAGACAGAAACCTTAAGATCCTAGCAGTGAATGTGAATTCACTGATTAGGATCGAACGAAAACTAACGCTTCTTAATTTGTTGGAAACGCATAATCCTGACGTGTTGATGGCTAGCGAGACTAAGCTAAACCAGACGCGCAAACTCAGGTACAAGAACTATCATGTCATAAGAAGAGATCGGCCCCAATCCACGCAAGGGGGCGGGGTCGCTCTCTTCATAAAAAAAGGCCTTTGTCATAAGGTCGTGTATGGCGGTGAAGTGCGTAGGTTCGGGTTGCTGGAAACGTGTATCGCACGCATCCCTCTCCAAGGTGGAAAGCGGTTGTATGTGATCGCTATCTATGCACCCGATACGAGTACTCCTCAAACCACATTTCGATCAGAGCTCGATTCTCTTTTCACTAGCCTTCGTTTATGCTCGGAGGAAAATTACTACGTCATAGCCGGAGATTTGAATGCAAAACATGGCGAATGGGGTAACAGCATTGCAAACACGAGAGGGTCCGCACTATTAAACTGGTGGGAGCAGCACAATATTGAGTTCAGGCTAGATCTGCTTGCAACCGATAGGCCATCTTTTCCCAGAAGCGGGTCTTATCTGGATTTGATGTTACTGGACAGACGACTTACTATACGCAACACGGAGAGACTCACAAGGAATTGTTTAACTACGGTCGAGTACGACAGTGATCACTGCGGACTCGCCGCGGTAATTCAGCTCCCGAACGAGCTGGAGGAACTGGCGGAATTCGTCCAGACGTACCCCTATAATTACGATAGGGCTCGCTGGCCGCGTTTCTCTAGGGCCTTAACCAGAGAACTACGTTCGAGTGAGATCAACCCACCAACTAACAGAAACCTGACAAACGAAGAGGTCGACAGGTACCTCAAACAAATGGACGACGCACTTAAACGAACAATGGACAAGACCATCCCGAAGGTAGCATCAACCGATGACGGCGACGTCTATCGGAACGCCACCATCGATGCACTTCACGTGCACAAAAGTAGACTGCTGTCAAGGCTCAAACTCTTGTACAGACAGTTTACAGACACACGAGACGACGAAATCAGGTCACTAAAGTCGCAGATCAAAAACCTCCAACAATTAATACGGTTGAATTACAGCATAGCTGTAAGCTTGCACTGGGGCAATAAAATCCGGGCTGTAAACTCCAACAACCCGGGTATGTTCCCGCAAGTAAATAAAATTTTCCGGAGGAAAGATCAAAACGACATTCAGGCCGTTAGACTCGAAAGGACAACGGACAACGCAAACTTACTGACATCAGTTGACATCGATCCAGATGAGGCAATGCTGGACAACGACTTCTTCGTGATTGAAGATCCCCAGGAGAAGGTGAAAGCAATTGGTGCTGTCTTCCAGGAAGTGTATACGGTCAACGATTCTCGTAGGCCGAATCACGACCTGGAGAACAGGGCCCTGCTACACCACTTCTATCTCCGAAACGAGATAAGTCAATGGCGGTCAGAGAATCCTGGTTTCACCCGATTCAATGACGGTAACAGGGCAATAAGTGCCGTCGCCAATGATGGTACAAATGCCATCTTGACGTCAAAAGAGGATCTCCAGGGTATCTTCGACTCACTGAGGAAGAAAAAGTCAGTGGGAATCGATGGTATACCGAATATTGTGCTGCGCCACCTCCCCTCGGAAGCTGTAGAAATATATACAACCCTGTTCAACAATGCGCTGAGTAATGCTTATTACCCGGTGCATTGGAAAACAGCGGTTGTGCAACCTATACCCAAACGGGATAAGGACTCCTCTGTCCCGACAAATCTCCGGTCGATAAGTCTGCTTCCCTGCATAAGCAAGGTATTTGAGAAGATAGTGATTAGAGTCCTGAAACAGTGGTGTGAGGACAACAATATTATACCGGACAACCAATTCGGATTTAGGGCGGGGCATGATACCATACATGCCGCGTCCAAATTGGTTTCCGACATTCAGTGGAATAATTCCAAAACACAATGTACGGGGGCCTGTCTGGTTGATTTGGAGAAGGCGTTCGACACCGTTTGGTTAGAGGGCCTATTTCTTAAGTTGGCCAGATTCGGCATCAGCAAACCACTGCTATACATGATCTATGACATGATCACAGGTAGAAAGTTCGTTGTGAAAAGTGGCAACGTGACTTCTTCCACGGTCTTTAACATTAAAAATGGTCTCCAACAGGGAGCGGTTGGTTCGCCGATCCTGTTCAACATATTCACTAGCGATCTTATAGGTAGTATGCCGCAATTAATAGCGTACGCCGACGACCTAGTAGCGTACAGATCAGGTCCGAAGGTGGAAGTGATCAATATTTTGTTGCAGCGTGACTTCGACAAAATTCAGCGGTTTTGTGACGACTGGAAGTTGAAAATTAATTTCCGGAAGTGTGAAACTATCCTGTTCAGGACCCCGCTATCCAAGGCCTCAAGGGACACGAAGAGAAACTGGCGCAAGTTCGGCATAGTGGATCCGCAAGGGGAGCCGTTAGCAGTGAAAAGTGTAGTCAGGTACTTAGGCATTTGGTTGGACCAGTATCTATATTTCGACAGACATATAGCGGCTGCTCTGACGAAAGCCAAGAAAGCCTTTGCTATGGCAAGAGGGTTGTTTTATAGCAGCCAACTTGATACCAGGGTGAAGGTAATCTGCTACATGGCCCTCATCCGGCCAGTCATGGCATACGGTTGTCCAGTGTGGTTCAACGTGAGTCCTTCCCAGATGGAAAAGATGAGGGTGTTCGAGAGGCAGTGTCTTCGGGCCTGCCTCCGTTTGTATCGCACACCCGAATCCGAGTACAAGAAATTCTATCCTAACGAGGTCTTGTACAGCGAGGCAAACCTGATCAGGATAGATAATTTTATTATCAAGCTAATTCGAAGGCATGTTGCGCGTGATATGGCCTCGACTAACGGTCTGATCTTTGGGGCTTATTACCCCAATGTTATGTACCATGAGAGAGTGCGCCTGACTGGCTTTGTTCCTCCCGAAGCATTCCTCTATTTAGACATGAAAGGTCTGATCCAGGACAAGAATGGGTTGCCTATAATCTTCCACGTCGCGCGCCGAACAGTGGACAGGCGGCTCCTGTACGAATCGAATGTCGCTCGCAGCCACGAGGATCTTCTCCGTTTTAGCGCGGCGATTTCTGCCCGCGATAGGAGAGAGTCCGCAAAGGAGCGGCAGTTTTACTGGTGGTTTCACCAGCTCCTGGCGCCTCCGCCGCCGCTAACTTTTGACTAAAAGTAGTTGCGGACAGTTGGACCTGTAGCCAACTTACAAAGGTTTAGGGTGTAGGATTTAGGTTAATTTTAAGGAAAAAAAAAATAAGAGGTGCGCCACGGCGTATTAAATGTATGTTATGCATACGTTGTACTTACGCCCTGGTGTTCGCGTCCGTATTGTATTACGGACATAGGTAAGGTAGCATTTTAAGACATTGTAGGTTAGCATAAGTTATTTTAAGTTAAATTAAGTAGCATGTAGAAAAAAATGAAATTGTTTTGCCAAGTTTTTTAAATTTTCTTGGTTTTTATTTTAATATTAAGTCTTCGCATAGAAACAAAAAAATAATATCTTGCGCCGAAAGGCAATTTATAATAAGTTTAGGTTATCTTAGAGCACCCGCATAGGGTCAGTAAGTTAGAATAGTAAACATATGTTAAGTTAAGTTAAGCTAGTTTTAAGTATTTTGTATCTAGCATTTAAGTAAATAATTTTTTCGAAATAAAACAAAAATACATTCAAAAAAAAAAAAAAATATCGGTTCTCGTCCGATCACCGAAATCAAGCAGCATCGGGCGCGGTTAGTACTTAGATGGAGGACCGCTTGGGAACACCGCGTGTTGTTGGCACCTGTTAACCTTTTTGCCCCCCACCAATACCCACCCACCAACCCACCCACCAACCCACCACCCACTAGACATTTGAAAAATTTGCACTTTGTGATTCTCACTTCTCTTTTGGAGTTTCCTTTAAACAACAGCATCCCTTGAGTGGACAAACATTTTATTTCATATTATTGCCTCATTTTAGTAAACCAAAATGACTCCCTGAACCCTTCGCGCCTCCCGCCCACCCTTCTTTGTAGTAAACCAGACTGACCGCCGTCACCCCTTTTAGTAAATCAGGCTAACAACTGCATCCCCCTCCCCCTCCCCCCCATCCGTTCGTCTGATAAGAGGATACTAAGAGTATCTTTTCTGTATCAAGAGGGCGTGATGGATAAGTTAAAATTTTGTCAACGACCATACCATGCTGAAAATATCGGTTCTCGCGGTCGTTCACAAACATCCGACGAGTTCAGACGTGTTTCGGCTAAGTGTGCAAATTCCAGTGTTTTTTGGTGCAAAAAATAATTAATTTAAAAAAAGCAGTCAGTAGGCGTTGCCTTGAATTTTATAATTTTTGAATTTGGGTTTTTTTTTAAGAAGAAAAAATATTCAAACTTTACATAAGTGCGAGTGAGATTGGAGGAGTCCGCTCCTTCAAAAGCGGGGAAAAGTTTTGTGCAGGTAGCCGAAACACCCGGGCATACGCAAGCGGTACCGAAGACAGGTACGGTGAAGAAGAGGAGGAGAAGGTTGCAGCTGCAACCAAATTTGGTGAAGCGGCGGACGCTGAGTCAGCCAGATGGCGATATAGCGGAACCTGACAGTGGGGCTGAAAAGGTAGTTGCCCGAATTGAAAGTGGATTACCATGTGAGTCGGATGAAGGTGAAGGGAGATTTTCGGGGAGCGGAAACTCCTTTAGTGCTTTGGCCTCTTCCGACTCAGAAGATGAGGAAGAAGAGCTTGCTAGGAGCAAGAAAATCAGAAAAGAGCTGGATGCTCATATCGAAGCTCTACAAAAGAAGCTGAGAGAGAGGAGAGCTGCGAAGGAAGCGGCGCAACAACAGCAGAAGCAGCAGCGACAACAGCAGCTACAACAACAGCAGCTACAACAACAGCAGCTACAACAACAACAGCTACAACAACAACAGCTACAACAACAACAGCTACAACAACAACAGCAGCAGTTACAACAGCAACAGCAGCAGCAGCCACTACAGCAGCAACAACAACAGCTGACAAAGAAGCTGACTAAAAAACAGCAACAGCAGCAAAAACAGCAGCTACAGCAGCAGCAGCCACAACAGCAGCAGCCACAACAGCAGCAGCCACAACAGCAGCAGCCACAACAGCAGCAGCCACAAAAGCAGCAGACACAACAGCAGCAGCAGCCACAACAGAATCAGAGACAACTGCAACAGCAGAGACAACTGCAGCAGCAGAGACAACAGCAGCAGCCACAACAGCAGCAGCAGCCACAACAGCAGTAGCAAAAACAACAGCAGCAGAGACAACAGCTACAGAGACAACAACAGCAGCCACAACGCAGCAGCCACAACATCAACAACAGCAGCAGCCACTACAGCAGCAGCAGCCACTACAGCAGCAGCAGCCACAACAGCAGCAGCCAGTAGCAAAGCGCATCAGCATACCCCCAATAAACGTCCGAGGGCTGGACACTAAGGACGTTAACATCTTATGTAAGTTGGCTACAAACAATTCTTTTTTTATTAAAAACAAAGGTCCCCAGAGTCTATCTGTCCACTGCTCAACAGTGGCAGACTACAAGACAATAAAAGAAAAGTTAGCGGCGGCGGAGGCCGAATACTTTTCATATACCCCAAAAGGGGAAAAACTGCAGGTCATGCTCCTTAAGGGCATGAATTACCTCGCTACGGCGGAGGAAGTTCTCGAAGAGCTGCGCGAGTTGAAGAGCGACGACGTCGAGTTCGTCGGAGTCAAGCCCTTCACCACTGCGGCGGCGAAAAGGGAGAATAGGAGAATTCCGTTCTTCCTGGTACAGATCACTCCCACCAGCAAAATTGAGAGTTTAAGAAAAATCCGTTTCTTAGACTGTCAGGCTGTGTCGTGGGAGAAAGTAAAGAAGACCGGGCACATACTCCAATGTGCCCGCTGTCAAAGGTTCGGGCATGCCGCGGCGAACTGTAACATGCAGTCTCGCTGCGTCAAATGCGCAGAAACCCACAACCAAGGGGAATGTCCTTTAGGTAAGGACAAAGTTGAGGACAGAGCAAGACTCACATGTGTGCTCTGTAAGACCAGCGGGCACCCTGTCAACTATCGGGGATGCCCAAAGGTCATAGAAATCAGGAAGAGTATAGAGGCCAAACGGAAGACAAGAATGGTAGAGGCGAGGCCCGTACCTCGCCTTCCGGCTACCACTGTTACGCCGGCGGTCTCCTATGCCCAAATGGCATCAGGCAGAAAGCCGGCCCAACAGACAGCGATAAGGGTGGTTCAGGCCCAAGTGGCCAACCCACCCGAAGTAGACATTAAAAGTCTGGTTTCAGCCATGAACTCCTTTCACAAGGACATGGAGGAAATCAGGAAAATGATCCGTGACCAAGCAGTGGAGTTTGCCGTATTTCGCGCGACCCTGCTTGGCGGCCAAAACGCTTCGTCGGTCTAATGGATACGCTCGCAGACAGAAACCTTAAGATCCTAGCAGTGAATGTGAATTCACTGATTAGGATCGAACGAAAACTAACGCTTCTTAATTTGTTGGAAACGCATAATCCTGACGTGTTGATGGCTAGCGAGACTAAGCAAACTCAGGTACAAGAACTATCATGTCATAAGAAGAGATCGGCCCCAATCCACGCAAGGGGGCGGGGTCGCTCTCTTCATAAAAAAAGGCCTTTGTCATAAGGTCGTGTATGGCGGTGAAGTGCGTAGGTTCGGGTTGCTGGAAACGTGTATCGCACGCATCCCTCTCCAAGGTGGAAAGCGGTTGTATGTGATCGCTATCTATGCACCCGATACGAGTACTCCTCAAACCACATTTCGATCAGAGCTCGATTCTCTTTTCACTAGCCTTCGTTTATGCTCGGAGGAAAATTACTACGTCATAGCCGGAGATTTGAATGCAAAACATGGCGAATGGGGTAACAGCATTGCAAACACGAGAGGGTCCGCACTATTAAACTGGTGGGAGCAGCACAATATTGAGTTCAGGCTAGATCTGCTTGCAACCGATAGGCCATCTTTTCCCAGAAGCGGGTCTTATCTGGATTTGATGTTACTGGACAGACGACTTACTATACGCAACACGGAGAGACTCACAAGGAATTGTTTAACTACGGTCGAGTACGACAGTGATCACTGCGGACTCGCCGCGGTAATTCAGCTCCCGAACGAGCTGGAGGAACTGGCGGAATTCGTCCAGACGTACCCCTATAATTACGATAGGGCTCGCTGGCCGCGTTTCTCTAGGGCCTTAACCAGAGAACTACGTTCGAGTGAGATCAACCCACCAACTAACAGAAACCTGACAAACGAAGAGGTCGACAGGTACCTCAAACAAATGGACGACGCACTTAAACGAACAATGGACAAGACCATCCCGAAGGTAGCATCAACCGATGACGGCGACGTCTATCGGAACGCCACCATCGATGCACTTCACGTGCACAAAAGTAGACTGCTGTCAAGGCTCAAACTCTTGTACAGACAGTTTACAGACACACGAGACGACGAAATCAGGTCACTAAAGTCGCAGATCAAAAACCTCCAACAATTAATACGGTTGAATTACAGCATAGCTGTAAGCTTGCACTGGGGCAATAAAATCCGGGCTGTAAACTCCAACAACCCGGGTATGTTCCCGCAAGTAAATAAAATTTTCCGGAGGAAAGATCAAAACGACATTCAGGCCGTTAGACTCGAAAGGACAACGGACAACGCAAACTTACTGACATCAGTTGACATCGATCCAGATGAGGCAATGCTGGACAACGACTTCTTCGTGATTGAAGATCCCCAGGAGAAGGTGAAAGCAATTGGTGCTGTCTTCCAGGAAGTGTATACGGTCAACGATTCTCGTAGGCCGAATCACGACCTGGAGAACAGGGCCCTGCTACACCACTTCTATCTCCGAAACGAGATAAGTCAATGGCGGTCAGAGAATCCTGGTTTCACCCGATTCAATGACGGTAACAGGGCAATAAGTGCCGTCGCCAATGATGGTACAAATGCCATCTTGACGTCAAAAGAGGATCTCCAGGGTATCTTCGACTCACTGAGGAAGAAAAAGTCAGTGGGAATCGATGGTATACCGAATATTGTGCTGCGCCACCTCCCCTCGGAAGCTGTAGAAATATATACAACCCTGTTCAACAATGCGCTGAGTAATGCTTATTACCCGGTGCATTGGAAAACAGCGGTTGTGCAACCTATACCCAAACGGGATAAGGACTCCTCTGTCCCGACAAATCTCCGGTCGATAAGTCTGCTTCCCTGCATAAGCAAGGTATTTGAGAAGATAGTGATTAGAGTCCTGAAACAGTGGTGTGAGGACAACAATATTATACCGGACAACCAATTCGGATTTAGGGCGGGGCATGATACCATACATGCCGCGTCCAAATTGGTTTCCGACATTCAGTGGAATAATTCCAAAACACAATGTACGGGGGCCTGTCTGGTTGATTTGGAGAAGGCGTTCGACACCGTTTGGTTAGAGGGCCTATTTCTTAAGTTGGCCAGATTCGGCATCAGCAAACCACTGCTATACATGATCTATGACATGATCACAGGTAGAAAGTTCGTTGTGAAAAGTGGCAACGTGACTTCTTCCACGGTCTTTAACATTAAAAATGGTCTCCAACAGGGAGCGGTTGGTTCGCCGATCCTGTTCAACATATTCACTAGCGATCTTATAGGTAGTATGCCGCAATTAATAGCGTACGCCGACGACCTAGTAGCGTACAGATCAGGTCCGAAGGTGGAAGTGATCAATATTTTGTTGCAGCGTGACTTCGACAAAATTCAGCGGTTTTGTGACGACTGGAAGTTGAAAATCAATTTCCGGAAGTGTGAAACTATCCTGTTCAGGACCCCGCTATCCAAGGCCTCAAGGGACACGAAGAGAAACTGGCGCAAGTTCGGCATAGTGGATCCGCAAGGGGAGCCGTTAGCAGTGAAAAGTGTAGTCAGGTACTTAGGCATTTGGTTGGACCAGTATCTATATTTCGACAGACATATAGCGGCTGCTCTGACGAAAGCCAAGAAAGCCTTTGCTATGGCAAGAGGGTTGTTTTATAGCAGCCAACTTGATACCAGGGTGAAGGTAATCTGCTACATGGCCCTCATCCGGCCAGTCATGGCATACGGTTGTCCAGTGTGGTTCAACGTGAGTCCTTCCCAGATGGAAAAGATGAGGGTGTTCGAGAGGCAGTGTCTTCGGGCCTGCCTCCGTTTGTATCGCACACCCGAATCCGAGTACAAGAAATTCTATCCTAACGAGGTCTTGTACAGCGAGGCAAACCTGATCAGGATAGATAATTTTATTATCAAGCTAATTCGAAGGCATGTTGCGCGTGATATGGCCTCGACTAACGGTCTGATCTTTGGGGCTTATTACCCCAATGTTATGTACCATGAGAGAGTGCGCCTGACTGGCTTTGTTCCTCCCGAAGCATTCCTCTATTTAGACATGAAAGGTCTGATCCAGGACAAGAATGGGTTGCCTATAATCTTCCACGTCGCGCGCCGAACAGTGGACAGGCGGCTCCTGTACGAATCGAATGTCGCTCGCAGCCACGAGGATCTTCTCCGTTTTAGCGCGGCGATTTCTGCCCGCGATAGGAGAGAGTCCGCAAAGGAGCGGCAGTTTTACTGGTGGTTTCACCAGCTCCTGGCGCCTCCGCCGCCGCTAACTTTTGACTAAAAGTAGTTGCGGACAGTTGGACCTGTAGCCAACTTACATAGGTTTAGGGTGTAGGATTTAGGTTAATTTTAAGGAAAAAAAAAAAAAAAAAAAAATAAGAGGTGCGCCACGGCGTATTAAATGTATGTTATGCATACGTTGTACTTACGCCCTGGTGTTCGCGTCCGTATTGTATTACGGACATAGGTAAGGTAGCATTTTAAGACATTGTAGGTTAGCATAAGTTATTTTAAGTTAAATTAAGTAGCATGTAGAAAAAAATGAAATTGTTTTGCCAAGTTTTTTAAATTTTCTTGGTTTTTATTTTAATATTAAGTCTTCGCATAGAAACAAAAAAATAATATCTTGCGCCGAAAGGCAATTTATAATAAGTTTAGGTTATCTTAGAGCACCCGCATAGGGTCAGTAAGTTAGAATAGTAAACATATGTTAAGTTAAGTTAAGCTAGTTTTAAGTATTTTGTATCTAGCATTTAAGTAAATAATTTTTTCGAAATAAAACAAAAATACATTCAAAAAAAAAAAAAAAAAAAAAAAAAAAAATATCGGTTCTCGTCTGATCACCGAAATCAAGCAGCATCGGGCGCGGTTAGTACTTAGATGGGGGACCGCTTGGGAACACCGCGTGTTGTTGGCACCTGTTAACCTTTTTGCCCCCCACCAATACCCACCCACCAACCCACCACCCACTAGACATTTGAAAAATTTGCACTTTGTGATTCTCACTTCTCTTTTGGAGTTTCCTTTAAACAACAGCATCCCTTGAGTGGACAAACATTTTATTTCATATTATTGCCTCATTTTAGTAAACCAAAATGACTCCCTGAACCCTTCGCGCCTCCCGCCCACCCTTCTTTGTAGTAAACCAGACTGACCGCCGTCACCCCTTTTAGTAAATCAGGCTAACAACTGCATCCCCCTCCCCCTCCCCCCCATCCGTTCGTCTGATAAGAGGATACTAAGAGTATCTTTTCTGTATCAAGAGGGCGTGATGGATAAGTTAAAATTTTGTCAACGACCATACCATGCTGAAAATATCGGTTCTCGTCCGATCACCGAAATCAAGCAGCATCGGGCGCGGTTAGTACTTAGATGGGGGACCGCTTGGGAACACCGCGTGTTGTTGGCACCTGTTAACCTTTTTGCCCCCCACCAATACCCACCCACCAACCCACCACCCACTAGACATTTGAAAAATTTGCACTTTGTGATTCTCACTTCTCTTTTGGAGTTTCCTTTAAACAACAGCATCCCTTGAGTGGACAAACATTTCATTTCATATTATTGCCTCATTTTAGTAAACCAAAATTATTCCCTGACCCCCTCCCGCTTCACCAGTAATCTTCTTTGTAGTAAACCAGACTCACCGCCGTTACCCCTTTTAGTAAATCAGGCTAACAATTGCATCCCCCCTTCCCCCCCCCCCCCCACCCGTCCGTCTTAGGTTACTTAGGTTTTCTTTAAACGCTTCGTTTTCTTTGAGAATTAGTGTGAATAATTTTGTCCACCACTGTATGTGCCGTAAACTCCACACAATTTGCGCAAGCATCACTTTGTACCGTTCATTCATAGAAATCACAACCCAAAGGATATAACAGTACAACAGGACACAACTTTTCTTGTCGGTATGTGTTAATTTCACCACAAATAATACATGTATTTACACATGTATGAGTACGCAAAAAATAACATTCTAAGATATGTTGAATTCGTGCAGAAACAGAGTTGTTGGAAACAGACAACAACGATACACACCACCAAATATGTGCTGACGTGTTTGCGCGCCTACGTGTTTGTGTAGTGTCCTATTAAGTTCGTCCTTTTCGTGTGGGTTGTAAATGTTTATCGTCAAGATTTGAAATCACCGTTGTTTTAATCTACAGTTACAGTAGTGTGTACAGAAAGGTGTTTGAGTGTGTGTGCTGTTAAAGGGGTAGGAAAAACATCGCCGTCCAATAATATGGACTAATTCGTACACAAGTATCACAAGAGTTTTGTCATTGAACATTCATTCGTTGATGGGCAATGAAAGAGCACAGAAGAAGCGATATTTTCTTTGTTTTTTTAAGTGATCGTTGTGAAAAGATGTGATTATCTAGACCAAAACCAATAGAACAGTTTTCATTCAGGATAGTTAGTGAAAATGCAAGAAAATTGTCATTGTTTAGAAGTTGTGCATGCGTAAATAATCAATAGTTCACTGAGAAAAAAGTTTAAAAATTTGTATCGATGACTAGTGCGACAGATTTCTATTGTTATTTTGCTTTTTTTTCAATTTAAGTAGTGTCATTTTGCTCGCGAACTTAAAAACATTTGAGTTTTTCAATCGGTTTAATGTAAAAACGTTCATTTTCATTTTCAGTGTTCAAAAATGTTTGCATAAATTTACTAAAAAATAATCGTCATGCATTCAGCTGTGCTCGAAATAATGGTAGGTACATCTGAATAAATTTAAAAAAATTTTATTAGATCTTTTATTGTTTTCTGTGTATTTATGTGTTAATCTTTTCAACCAATTTAAATTAACTCAAACTTACAACAAAGTGAAAGAAACATTAAAAAATGCTGTCCATAACTCGTTATAAACTTTTTACTTGAAGTCGCATTGAGAATGTTCTATTTTTATTTTTGCGGGCAAGGGTATCAATTATTTGATAGTTTTTGTCTTTCGTACTTTACCTTTAACATCAGTACACAGGTGTTGTCTATGAAATGTATGTCCAGTGACTGTTCCAGACGTCCACAAGTGGGGAAGGCATAGGATATATATTGTTAACGTCAATTAGTAGGATACTAAGAGTATCTTTTCAGTATCAAGAGGGCGTGATGGATAAGTTAAAATTTCGTCAACGACCATACCATGCTGAAAATATCGGTTCTCGTCCGATCACCGAAATCAAGCAGCATCGGGCGCGGTTAGTACTTAGATGGGGGACCGCTTGGGAACACCGCGTGTTGTTGGCACCTGTTAACCTTTTTGCCCCCCACCAATACCCACCCACCAACCCACCACCCACTAGACATTTGAAAAATTTGCACTTTGTGATTCTCACTTCTCTTTTGGAGTTTCCTTTAAACAACAGCATCCCTTGAGTGGACAAACATTTCATTTCATATTATTGCCTCATTTTAGTAAACCAAAATGACTCCCTGAACCCTTCGCGCCTCCCGCCCACTCTTCTTTGTAGTAAACCAGACTCACCGCCGTCACCCCTTTTAGTAAATCAGGCTAACAACTGCATCCCCCTCCACCTCCCCCCATCCGTTCGTCTGATAAGAGGATACTAAGAGTATCTTTTCTGTATCAAGAGGGCGTGATGGATAAGTTAAAATTTTGTCAACGACCATACCATGCTGAAAATATCGGTTCTCGTCCGATCACCGAAATCAAGCAGCATCGGGCGCGGTTAGTACTTAGATGGGGGACCGCTTGGGAACACCGCGTGTTGTTGGCACCTGTTAACCTTTTTGCCCCCCACCAATACCCACCCACCACCCACTAGACATTTGAAAAATTTGCACTTTGTGATTCTCACTTCTCTTTTGGAGTTTCCTTTAAACAACAGCATCCCTTGAGTGGACAAACATTTCATTTCATATTATTGCATCATTTTAGTAAACCAAAATGACTCCCTGAACCCTTCGCGCCTCCCGCCCACTCTTCTTTGTAGTAAACCAGACTCACCGCCGTCACCCCTTTTAGTAAATCAGGCTAACAACTGCATCCCCCTCCCCCTCCCCCCCCTCCGTTCGTCTGATAAGAGGATACTAAGAGTATCTTTTCTGTATCAAGAGGGCGTGATGGATAAGTTAAAATTTTGTCAACGACCATACCATGCTGAAAATATCGGTTCTCGTCCGATCACCGAAATCAAGCAGCATCGGGCGCGGTTAGTACTTAGATGGGGGACCGCTTGGGAACACCGCGTGTTGTTGGCACCTGTTAACCTTTTTGCCCCCCACCAATACCCACCCACCACCCACTAGACATTTGAAAAATTTGCACTTTGTGATTCTCACTTCTCTTTTGGAGTTTCCTTTAAACAACAGCATCCCTTGAGTGGACAAACATTTCATTTCATATTATTGCCTCATTTTAGTAAACCAAAATGACTCCCTGAACCCTTCGCGCCTCCCGCCCACTCTTCTTTGTAGTAAACCAGACTCACCGCCGTCACCCCTTTTAGTAAATCAGGCTAACAACTGCATCCCCCTCCCCCTCCCCCCCATCCGTTCGTCTGATAAGAGGATACTAAGAGTATCTTTTCTGTATCAAGAGGGCGTGATGGATAAGTTAAAATTTTGTCAACGACCATACCATGCTGAAAATATCGGTTCTCGTCAGTCGTTCACAAACATCCGACGAGTTCAGACGTGTTTCGACTAAGTGTGCAAATTCCAGTGTTTTTTGGTGCAAAAAATAATTAATTTGAAAAAAGCAGTCAGTAGGCGTTGCCTTGATTTTTTGTAATTTTAAATTTCGGATTTTTTAAGAAGAAAAAATATTCAAAGTTTACATAAGTGCGAGTGAGATGGAGGAGTCCGCTCCTTCAAAAGCGGGGAAAAGTTTTGTGCAGGTGGCCGAAACACCCGGGCATACGCAAGCGGTACCGAAGACAGGTACGGTGAAGAAGAGGAGGAGAAGGTTGCAGCTGCAGCCAAATTTGGTGAAGCGGCGAACGCTGAGTCAGCCAGATGGCGATATAGCGGAACCTGACAGTGGGGCCGAAAAGGTAGTTGCCCGAATTGAAAGTGGATTACCATGTGAGTCGGATGAAGGTGAAGGGAGATTTTCGGGGAGCGGAAACTCCTTTAGTGCTTTGGCCTCTTCCGACTCAGAAGATGAGGAAGAAGAGCTTGCTAGGAGCAAGAAAATCAGAAAAGAGCTGGATGCTCATATCGAAGCTCTACAAAAGAAGCTGAGAGAGAGGAGAGCTGCGAAGGAAGCGGCGCAACAACAGCAGAAGCAGCAGCGACAACAGCAGCTACAACAACAGCAGCTACAACAACAGCAGCTACAACAACAACAGCTACAACAACAACAGCTACAACAACAACAGCAGCAGTTACAACAGCAACAGCAGCAGCAGCCACTACAGCAGCAACAACAACAGCTGACAAAGAAGCTGACTAAAAAACAGCAACAGCAGCAAAAACAGCAGCCACAACAGCAGCAGCCACAACAGCAGCAGCCACAACAGCAGCAGCCACAACAGCAGCAGCCACAAAAGCAGCAGCAGCCACAACAGAATCAGAGACAACTGCAACAGCAGAGACAACTGCAGCAGCAGAGACAACAGCAGCAGCCACAACAGCAGCAGCAAAAACAACAGCAGCAGAGACAACAGCTACAGAGACAACAACAGCAGCCACAACAGCAGCAGCCACAACAGCAGCAGCCACAACAGCAGCAGCCACAACATCAACAACAGCAGCAGCCATTACAGCAGCAGCAGCCACTACAGCAGCAGCAGCCACAACAGCAGCAGCCAGTAGCAAAGCGCATCAGCATACCCCCAATAAACGTCCGAGGGCTGGACACTAAGGACGTTAACATCTTATGTAAGTTGGCTACAAACAATTCTTTTTTTATTAAAAACAAAGGTCCCCAGAGTCTATCTGTCCACTGCTCAACAGTGGCAGACTACAAGACAATAAAAGAAAAGTTAGCGGCGGCGGAGGCCGAATACTTTTCATATACCCCAAAAGGGGAAAAACTGCAGGTCATGCTCCTTAAGGGCATGAATTACCTCGCTACGGCGGAGGAAGTTCTCGAAGAGCTGCGCGAGTTGAAGAGCGACGACGTCGAGTTCGTCGGAGTCAAGCCCTTCACCACTGCGGCGGCGAAGAGGGAGAATAGGAGAATTCCGTTCTTCCTGGTACAGATCACTCCCACCAGCAAAATTGAGAGTTTAAGAAAAATCCGTTTCTTAGACTGTCAGGCTGTGTCGTGGGAGAAAGTAAAGAAGACCGGGCACATACTCCAATGTGCCCGCTGTCAAAGGTTCGGGCATGCCGCGGCGAACTGTAACATGCAGTCTCGCTGCGTCAAATGCGCAGAAACCCACAACCAAGGGGAATGTCCTTTAGGTAAGGACAAAGTTGAGGACAGGGCAAGACTCACATGTGTGCTCTGTAAGACCAGCGGGCACCCTGCCAACTATCGGGGATGCCCAAAGGTGGTCGAAATCAGAAAGAGTATAGAGGCCAAACGGAAGACAAAAATGGTAGAGGCGAGGCCCGTACCTCGCCTTCCGGCTACCACTGTTACGCCGGCGGTCTCCTATGCCCAAATGGCATCAGGCAGAAAGCCGGCCCAACAGACAGCGATGAGGGTGGTTCAGGCCCCAGTGGCCAACCCACCCGAAGTCGACATTAAAAGTCTGGTTTCAGCCATGAACTCCTTTCACAAGGACATGGAGGAAATCAGGAAAATGATCCGTGACCAAGCAGTGGAGTTTGCCGTATTTCGCGCGACCCTGCTTGGCGGCCAAAACGCTTCGTCGGTCTAATGGATACGCTCGCAGACAGAAACCTTAAGATCCTAGCAGTGAATGTGAATTCACTGATTAGGATCGAACGAAAACTAACGCTTCTTAATTTGTTGGAAACGCATAATCCTGACGTGTTGATGGCTAGCGAGACTAAGCTAAACCAGACGCGCAAACTCAGGTACAAGAACTATCATGTCATAAGAAGAGATCGGCCCCAATCCACGCAAGGGGGCGGGGTCGCTCTCTTCATAAAAAAAGGCCTTTGTCATAAGGTCGTGTATGGCGGTGAAGTGCGTAGGTTCGGGTTGCTGGAAACGTGTATCGCACGCATCCCTCTCCAAGGTGGAAAGCGGTTGTATGTGATCGCTATCTATGCACCCGATACGAGTACTCCTCAAACCACATTTCGATCAGAGCTCGATTCTCTTTTCACTAGCCTTCGTTTATGCTCGGAGGAAAATTACTACGTCATAGCCGGAGATTTGAATGCAAAACATGGCGAATGGGGTAACAGCATTGCAAACACGAGAGGGTCCGCACTATTAAACTGGTGGGAGCAGCACAATATTGAGTTCAGGCTAGATCTGCTTGCAACCGATAGGCCATCTTTTCCCAGAAGCGGGTCTTATCTGGATTTGATGTTACTGGACAGACGACTTACTATACGCAACACGGAGAGACTCACAAGGAATTGTTTAACTACGGTCGAGTACGACAGTGATCACTGCGGACTCGCCGCGGTAATTCAGCTCCCGAACGAGCTGGAGGAACTGGCGGAATTCGTCCAGACGTACCCCTATAATTACGATAGGGCTCGCTGGCCGCGTTTCTCTAGGGCCTTAACCAGAGAACTACGTTCGAGTGAGATCAACCCACCAACTAACAGAAACCTGACAAACGAAGAGGTCGACAGGTACCTCAAACAAATGGACGACGCACTTAAACGAACAATGGACAAGACCATCCCGAAGGTAGCATCAACCGATGACGGCGACGTCTATCGGAACGCCACCATCGATGCACTTCACGTGCACAAAAGTAGACTGCTGTCAAGGCTCAAACTCTTGTACAGACAGTTTACAGACACACGAGACGACGAAATCAGGTCACTAAAGTCGCAGATCAAAAACCTACAACAATTAATACGGTTGAATTACAGCATAGCTGTAAGCTTGCACTGGGGCAATAAAATCCGGGCTGTAAACTCCAACAACCCGGGTATGTTCCCACAAGTAAATAAAATTTTCCGGAGGAAAGATCAAAACGACATTCAGGCTGTTAGACTCGAAAGGACAACGGACAACGCAAACTTACTGACATCAGTTGACATCGATCCAGATGAGGCAATGCTGGACAACGACTTCTTCGTGATTGAGGATCCCCAGGAGAAGGTGAAAGCAATTGGTGCTGTCTTCCAGGAAGTGTATACGGTCAACGATTCTCGTAGGCCGAATCACGACCTGGAGAACAGGGCCCTGCTACACCACTTCTATCTCCGAAACGAGATAAGTCAATGGCGGTCAGAGAATCCTGGTTTCACCAGATTCAATGACGGTAACAGGGCAATAAGTGCCGTCGCCAATGATGGTACAAATGCCATCTTGACGTCAAAAGAGGATCTCCAGGGTATCTTCGACTCACTGAGGAAGAAAAAGTCAGTGGGAATCGATGGTATACCGAATATTGTGCTGCGCCACCTCCCCTCGGAAGCTGTAGAAATATATACAACCCTGTTCAACAATGCGCTGAGTAATGCTTATTACCCGGTGCATTGGAAAACAGCGGTTGTGCAACCTATACCCAAACGGGATAAGGACTCCTCTGTCCCGACAAATCTCCGGTCGATAAGTCTGCTTCCCTGCATAAGCAAGGTATTTGAGAAGATAGTGATTAGAGTCCTGAAACAGTGGTGTGAGGACAACAATATTATACCGGACAACCAATTCGGATTTAGGGCGGGGCATGATACCATACATGCCGCGTCCAAATTGGTTTCCGACATTCAGTGGAATAAATCCAAAACACAAAGTACGGGGGCCTGTCTGGTTGATTTGGAAAAGGCGTTCGACACCGTATGGTTAGAGGGCCTATTTCTTAAGTTGGCCAGATTCGGCATCAGCAAACCACTGCTATACATGATCTATGACATGATCACAGGTAGAAAGTTCGTTGTGAAAAGTGGCAACGTGACTTCTTCCACGGTCTTTAACATTAAAAATGGTCTCCAACAGGGAGCGGTTGGTTCGCCGATCCTGTTCAACATATTCACTAGCGATCTTATAGGTAGTATGCCGCAATTAATAGCGTACGCCGACGACCTAGTAGCGTACAGATCAGGTCCGAAGGTGGAAGTGATCAATATTTTGTTGCAGCGTGACTTCGACAAAATTCAGCGGTTTTGTGACGACTGGAAGTTGAAAATCAATTTCCGGAAGTGTGAAACTATCCTGTTCAGGACCCCGCTATCCAAGGCCTCAAGGGACACGAAGAGAAACTGGCGCAAGTTCGGCATAGTGGATCCGCAAGGGGAGCCGTTAGCAGTGAAAAGTGTAGTCAGGTACTTAGGCATTTGGTTGGACCAGTATCTATATTTCGACAGACATATAGCGGCTGCTCTGACGAAAGCCAAGAAAGCCTTTGCTATGGCAAGAGGGTTGTTTTATAGCAGCCAACTTGATACCAGGGTGAAGGTAATCTGCTACATGGCCCTCATCCGGCCAGTCATGGCATACGGTTGTCCAGTGTGGTTCAACGTGAGTCCTTCCCAGATGGAAAAGATGAGGGTGTTCGAGAGGCAGTGTCTTCGGGCCTGCCTCCGTTTGTATCGCACACCCGAATCCGAGTACAAGAAATTCTATCCTAACGAGGTCTTGTACAGCGAGGCAAACCTGATCAGGATAGATAATTTTATTATCAAGCTAATTCGAAGGCATGTTGCGCGTGATATGGCCTCGACTAACGGTCTGATCTTTGGGGCTTATTACCCCAATGTTATGTACCATGAGAGAGTGCGCCTGACTGGCTTTGTTCCTCCCGAAGCATTCCTCTATTTAGACATGAAAGGTCTGATCCAGGACAAGAATGGGTTGCCTATAATCTTCCACGTCGCGCGCCGAACAGTGGACAGGCGGCTCCTGTACGAATCGAATGTCGCTCGCAGCCACGAGAATCTTCTCCGTTTTAGCGCGGCGATTTCTGCCCGCGATAGGAGAGAGTCCGCAAAGGAGCGGCAGTTTTACTGGTGGTTTCACCAGCTCCTGGCGCCTCCGCCGCCGCTAACTTTTGACTAAAAGTAGTTGCGGACAGTTGGACCTGTAGCCAACTTACATAGGTTTAGGGTGTAGTATTTATGTTAATTTTAAGGACAAAAAAAAAAAAAAAAAAAAAAAAAAAAAAAAAAAAAAAAAAAAAAAAAAAAAAAAAAAAAATAAGAGGTGCGCCACGGCGTATTAAATGTATGTTATGCATACGTTGTACTTACGCCCTGGTGTTCGCGTCCGTATTGTATTGCGGACATAGGTAAGGTAGCATTTTAAGACATTGTAGGTTAGCATAAGTTATTTTAAGTTAAATTAAGTAGCATGTAGAAAAAAATGAAATTGTTTTGCCAAGTTTTTTAAATTTTCTTGGTTTTTATTTTAATATTAAGTCTTCGCATAGAAACAAAAAAATAATATCTTGCGCCGAAAGGCAATTTATAATAAGTTTAGGTTATCTTAGAGCACCCGCATAGGGTCAGTAAGTTAGAATAGTAAACATATGTTAAGTTAAGTTAAGCTAGTTTTAAGTATTTTGTATCTAGCATTTAAGTAAATAATTTTTTTTTTGAAATAAAACAAAAATACATTTAAAAAAAAAAAAAAAAAAAAAAAAATATCGGTTCTCGTCCGATCACCGAAATCAAGCAGCATCGGGCGCGGTTAGTACTTAGATGGGGGACCGCTTGGGAACACCGCGTGTTGTTGGCACCTGTTAACCTTTTTGCCCCCCACCAATACCCACCCACCACCCACTAGACATTTGAAAAATTTGCACTTTGTGATTCTCACTTCTCTTTTGGAGTTTCCTTTAAACAACAGCATCCCTTGAGTGGACAAACATTTCATTTCATATTATTGCATCATTTTAGTAAACCAAAATGACTCCCTGAACCCTTCGCGCCTCCCGCCCACTCTTCTTTGTAGTAAACCAGACTCACCGCCGTCACCCCTTTTAGTAAATCAGGCTAACAACTGCATCCCCCTCCCCCTCCCCCCCATCCGTTCGTCTGATAAGAGGATACTAAGAGTATCTTTTCTGTATCAAGAGGGCGTGATGGATAAGTTAAAATTTTGTCAACGACCATACCATGCTGAAAATATCGGTTCTCGTCCGATCACCGAAATCAAGCAGCATCGGGCGCGGTTAGTACTTAGATGGGGGACCGCTTGGGAACACCGCGTGTTGTTGGCACCTGTTAACCTTTTTGCCCCCCACCAATACCCACCCACCACCCACTAGACATTTGAAAAATTTGCACTTTGTGATTCTCACTTCTCTTTTGGAGTTTCCTTTAAACAACAGCATCCCTTGAGTGGACAAACATTTCATTTCATATTATTGCCTCATTTTAGTAAACCAAAATTATTCCCTGACCCCCTCCCGCTTCACCAGTAATCTTCTTTGTAGTAAACCAGACTCACCGCCGTTACCCCTTTTAGTAAATCAGGCTAACAATTGCATCCCCCCTTCCCCCCCCCCCACCCGTCCGTCTTAGGTTACTTAGGTTTTCTTTAAACGCTTCGTTTTCTTTGAGAATTAGTGTGAATAATTTTGTCCACCACTGTATGTGCCGTAAACTCCACACAATTTGCGCAAGCATCACTTTGTACCGTTCATTCATAGAAATCACAACCCAAAGGATATAACAGTACAACAGGACACAACTTTTCTTGTCGGTATGTGTTAATTTCACCACAAATAATACATGTATTTACACATGTATGAGTACGCAAAAAATAACATTCTAAGATATGTTGAATTCGTGCAGAAACAGAGTTGTTGGAAACAGACAACAACGATACACACCACCAAATATGTGCTGACGTGTTTGCGCGCCTACGTGTTTGTGTAGTGTCCTATTAAGTTCGTCCTTTTCGTGTGGGTTGTAAATGTTTATCGTCAAGATTTGAAATCACCGTTGTTTTAATCTACAGTTACAGTAGTGTGTACAGAAAGGTGTTTGAGTGTGTGTGCTGTTAAAGGGGTAGGAAAAACATCGCCGTCCAATAATATGGACTAATTCGTACACAAGTATCACAAGAGTTTTGTCATTGAACATTCATTCGTTGATGGGCAATGAAAGAGCACAGAAGAAGCGATATTTTCTTTGTTTTTTTAAGTGATCGTTGTGAAAAGATGTGATTATCTAGACCAAAACCAATAGAACAGTTTTCATTCAGGATAGTTAGTGAAAATGCAAGAAAATTGTCATTGTTTAGAAGTTGTGCATGCGTAAATAATCAATAGTTCACTGAGAAAAAAGTTTAAAAATTTGTATCGATGACTAGTGCGACAGATTTCTATTGTTATTTTGCTTTTTTTTCAATTTAAGTAGTGTCATTTTGCTCGCGAACTTAAAAACATTTGAGTTTTTCAATCGGTTTAATGTAAAAACGTTCATTTTCATTTTCAGTGTTCAAAAATGTTTGCATAAATTTACTAAAAAATAATCGTCATGCATTCAGCTGTGCTCGAAATAATGGTAGGTACATCTGAATAAATTTAAAAAAATTTTATTAGATCTTTTATTGTTTTCTGTGTATTTATGTGTTAATCTTTTCAACCAATTTAAATTAACTCAAACTTACAACAAAGTGAAAGAAACATTAAAAAATGCTGTCCATAACTCGTTATAAACTTTTTACTTGAAGTCGCATTGAGAATGTTCTATTTTTATTTTTGCGGGCAAGGGTATCAATTATTTGATAGTTTTTGTCTTTCGTACTTTACCTTTAACATCAGTACACAGGTGTTGTCTATGAAATGTATGTCCAGTGACTGTTCCAGACGTCCACAAGTGGGGAAGGCATAGGATATATATTGTTAACGTCAATTAGTAGGATACTAAGAGTATCTTTTCAGTATCAAGAGGGCGTGATGGATAAGTTAAAATTTCGTCAACGACCATACCATGCTGAAAATATCGGTTCTCGTCCGATCACCGAAATCAAGCAGCATCGGGCGCGGTTAGTACTTAGATGGGGGACCGCTTGGGAACACCGCGTGTTGTTGGCACCTGTTAACCTTTTTGCCCCCCACCAATACCCACCCACCAACCCACCACCCACTAGACATTTGAAAAATTTGCACTTTGTGATTCTCACTTCTCTTTTGGAGTTTCCTTTAAACAACAGCATCCCTTGAGTGGACAAACATTTCATTTCATATTATTGCCTCATTTTAGTAAACCAAAATGACTCCCTGAACCCTTCGCGCCTCCCGCCCACCCTTCTTTGTAGTAAACCAGACTGACCGCCGTCACCCCTTTTAGTAAATCAGGCTAACAACTGCATCCCCCTCCCCCTCCCCCCCATCCGTTCGTCTGATAAGAGGATACTAAGAGTATCTTTTCTGTATCAAGAGGGCGTGATGGATAAGTTAAAATTTTGTCAACGACCATACCATGCTGAAAATATCGGTTCTCGTCCGATCACCGAAATCAAGCAGCATCGGGCGCGGTTAGTACTTAGATGGGGGACCGCTTGGGAACACCGCGTGTTGTTGGCACCTGTTAACCTTTTTGCCCCCCACCAATACCCACCCACCACCCACTAGACATTTGAAAAATTTGCACTTTGTGATTCTCACTTCTCTTTTGGAGTTTCCTTTAAACAACAGCATCCCTTGAGTGGACAAACATTTCATTTCATATTATTGCCTCATTTTAGTAAACCAAAATGACTCCCTGAACCCTTCGCGCCTCCCGCCCACCCTTCTTTGTAGTAAACCAGACTGACCGCCGTCACCCCTTTTAGTAAATCAGGCTAACAACTGCATCCCCCTCCCCCTCCCCCCCATCCGTTCGTCTGATAAGAGGATACTAAGAGTATCTTTTCTGTATCAAGAGGGCGTGATGGATAAGTTAAAATTTTGTCAACGACCATACCATGCTGAAAATATCGGTTCTCGCGGTCGTTCACAAACATCCGACGAGTTCAGACGTGTTTCGGCTAAGTGTGCAAATTCCAGTGTTTTTTGGTGCAAAAAATAATTAATTTAAAAAAAGCAGTCAGTAGGCGTTGCCTTGAATTTTATAATTTTTGAATTTGGGTTTTTTTTTAAGAAGAAAAAATATTCAAACTTTACATAAGTGCGAGTGAGATTGGAGGAGTCCGCTCCTTCAAAAGCGGGGAAAAGTTTTGTGCAGGTAGCCGAAACACCCGGGCATACGCAAGCGGTACCGAAGACAGGTACGGTGAAGAAGAGGAGGAGAAGGTTGCAGCTGCAACCAAATTTGGTGAAGCGGCGGACGCTGAGTCAGCCAGATGGCGATATAGCGGAACCTGACAGTGGGGCTGAAAAGGTAGTTGCCCGAATTGAAAGTGGATTACCATGTGAGTCGGATGAAGGTGAAGGGAGATTTTCGGGGAGCGGAAACTCCTTTAGTGCTTTGGCCTCTTCCGACTCAGAAGATGAGGAAGAAGAGCTTGCTAGGAGCAAGAAAATCAGAAAAGAGCTGGATGCTCATATCGAAGCTCTACAAAAGAAGCTGAGAGAGAGGAGAGCTGCGAAGGAAGCGGCGCAACAACAGCAGAAGCAGCAGCGACAACAGCAGCTACAACAACAGCAGCTACAACAACAGCAGCTACAACAACAACAGCTACAACAACAACAGCTACAACAACAACAGCTACAACAACAACAGCAGCAGTTACAACAGCAACAGCAGCAGCAGCCACTACAGCAGCAACAACAACAGCTGACAAAGAAGCTGACTAAAAAACAGCAACAGCAGCAAAAACAGCAGCTACAGCAGCAGCAGCCACAACAGCAGCAGCCACAACAGCAGCAGCCACAACAGCAGCAGCCACAAAAGCAGCAGACACAACAGCAGCAGCAGCCACAACAGAATCAGAGACAACTGCAACAGCAGAGACAAATGCAGCAGCAGAGACAACAGCAGCAGCAGAGACAACAGCAGCAGCCACAACAGCAGCAGCAGCCACAACAGCAGCAGCAAAAACAACAGCAGCAGAGACAACAGCTACAGAGACAACAACAGCAGCCACAACAGCAGCAGCCACAACAGCAGCAGCCACAACATCAACAACAGCAGCAGCCACTACAGCAGCAGCAGCAGCCACTACAGCAGCAGCAGCCACAACAGCAGCAGCCAGTAGCAAAGCGCATCAGCATACCCCCAATAAACGTCCGAGGGCTGGACACTAAGGACGTTAACATCTTATGTAAGTTGGCTACAAACAATTCTTTTTTTATTAAAAACAAAGGTCCCCAGAGTCTATCTGTCCACTGCTCAACAGTGGCAGACTACAAGACAATAAAAGAAAAGTTAGCGGCGGCGGAGGCCGAATATTTTTCATATACCCCAAAAGGGGAAAAACTGCAGGTCATGCTCCTTAAGGGCATGAATTACCTCGCTACGGCGGAGGAAGTTCTCGAAGAGCTGCGCGAGTTGAAGAGCGACGACGTCGAGTTCGTCGGAGTCAAGCCCTTCACCACTGCGGCGGCGAAAAGGGAGAATAGGAGAATTCCGTTCTTCCTAGTACAGATCACTCCCACCAGCAAAATTGAGAGTTTAAGAAAAATCCGTTTCTTAGACTGTCAGGCTGTGTCGTGGGAGAAAGTAAAGAAGACCGGGCACATACTCCAATGTGCCCGCTGTCAAAGGTTCGGGCATGCCGCGGCGAACTGTAACATGCAGTCTCGCTGCGTCAAATGCGCAGAAACCCACAACCAAGGGGAATGTCCTTTAGGTAAGGACAAAGTTGAGGACAGGGCAAGACTCACATGTGTGCTCTGTAAGACCAGCGGGCACCCTGCCAACTATCGGGGATGCCCAAAGGTCATAGAAATCAGGAAGAGTATAGAGGCCAAACGGAAGACAAGAATGGTAGAGGCGAGGCCCGTACCTCGCCTTCCGGCTACCACTGTTACGCCGGCGGTCTCCTATGCCCAAATGGCATCAGGCAGAAAGCCGGCCCAACAGACAGCGATGAGGGTGGTTCAGGCCCCAGTGGCCAACCCACCCGAAGTCGACATTAAAAGTCTGGTTTCAGCCATGAACTCCTTTCACAAGGACATGGAGGAAATCAGGAAAATGATCCGTGACCAAGCAGTGGAGTTTGCCGTATTTCGCGCGACCCTGCTTGGCGGCCAAAACGCTTCGTCGGTCTAATGGATACGCTCGCAGACAGAAACCTTAAGATCCTAGCAGTGAATGTGAATTCACTGATTAGGATCGAACGAAAACTAACGCTTCTTAATTTGTTGGAAACGCATAATCCTGACGTGTTGATGGCTAGCGAGACTAAGCTAAACCAGACGCGCAAACTCAGGTACAAGAACTATCATGTCATAAGAAGAGATCGGCCCCAATCCACGCAAGGGGGCGGGGTCGCTCTCTTCATAAAAAAAGGCCTTTGTCATAAGGTCGTGTATGGCGGTGAAGTGCGTAGGTTCGGGTTGCTGGAAACGTGTATCGCACGCATCCCTCTCCAAGGTGGAAAGCGGTTGTATGTGATCGCTATCTATGCACCCGATACGAGTACTCCTCAAACCACATTTCGATCAGAGCTCGATTCTCTTTTCACTAGCCTTCGTTTATGCTCGGAGGAAAATTACTACGTCATAGCCGGAGATTTGAATGCAAAACATGGCGAATGGGGTAACAGCATTGCAAACACGAGAGGGTCCGCACTATTAAACTGGTGGGAGCAGCACAATATTGAGTTCAGGCTAGATCTGCTTGCAACCGATAGGCCATCTTTTCCCAGAAGCGGGTCTTATCTGGATTTGATGTTACTGGACAGACGACTTACGATACGCAACACGGAGAGACTCACAAGGAATTGTTTAACTACGGTCGAGTACGACAGTGATCACTGCGGACTCGCCGCGGTAATTCAGCTCCCGAACGAGCTGGAGGAACTGGCGGAATTCGTCCAGACGTACCCCTATAATTACGATAGGGCTCGCTGGCCGCGTTTCTCTAGGGCCTTAACCAGAGAACTACGTTCGAGTGAGATCAACCCACCAACTAACAGAAACCTGACAAACGAAGAGGTCGACAGGTACCTCAAACAAATGGACGACGCACTTAAACGAACAATGGACAAGACCATCCCGAAGGTAGCATCAACCGATGACGGCGACGTCTATCGGAACGCCACCATCGATGCACTTCACGTGCACAAAAGTAGACTGCTGTCAAGGCTCAAACTCTTGTACAGACAGTTTACAGACACACGAGACGACGAAATCAGGTCACTAAAGTCGCAGATCAAAAACCTCCAACAATTAATACGGTTGAATTACAGCATAGCTGTAAGCTTGCACTGGGGCAATAAAATCCGGGCTGTAAACTCCAACAACCCGGGTATGTTCCCGCAAGTAAATAAAATTTTCCGGAGGAAAGATCAAAACGACATTCAGGCCGTTAGACTCGAAAGGACAACGGACAACGCAAACTTACTGACATCAGTTGACATCGATCCAGATGAGGCAATGCTGGACAACGACTTCTTCGTGATTGAAGATCCCCAGGAGAAGGTGAAAGCAATTGGTGCTGTCTTCCAGGAAGTGTATACGGTCAACGATTCTCGTAGGCCGAATCACGACCTGGAGAACAGGGCCCTGCTACACCACTTCTATCTCCGAAACGAGATAAGTCAATGGCGGTCAGAGAATCCTGGTTTCACCCGATTCAATGACGGTAACAGGGCAATAAGTGCCGTCGCCAATGATGGTACAAATGCCATCTTGACGTCAAAAGAGGATCTCCAGGGTATCTTCGACTCACTGAGGAAGAAAAAGTCAGTGGGAATCGATGGTATACCGAATATTGTGCTGCGCCACCTCCCCTCGGAAGCTGTAGAAATATATACAACCCTGTTCAACAATGCGCTGAGTAATGCTTATTACCCGGTGCATTGGAAAACAGCGGTTGTGCAACCTATACCCAAACGGGATAAGGACTCCTCTGTCCCGACAAATCTCCGGTCGATAAGTCTGCTTCCCTGCATAAGCAAGGTATTTGAGAAGATAGTGATTAGAGTCCTGAAACAGTGGTGTGAGGACAACAATATTATACCGGACAACCAATTCGGATTTAGGGCGGGGCATGATACCATACATGCCGCGTCCAAATTGGTTTCCGACATTCAGTGGAATAATTCCAAAACACAATGTACGGGGGCCTGTCTGGTTGATTTGGAGAAGGCGTTCGACACCGTTTGGTTAGAGGGCCTATTTCTTAAGTTGGCCAGATTCGGCATCAGCAAACCACTGCTATACATGATCTATGACATGATCACAGGTAGAAAGTTCGTTGTGAAAAGTGGCAACGTGACTTCTTCCACGGTCTTTAACATTAAAAATGGTCTCCAACAGGGAGCGGTTGGTTCGCCGATCCTGTTCAACATATTCACTAGCGATCTTATAGGTAGTATGCCGCAATTAATAGCGTACGCCGACGACCTAGTAGCGTACAGATCAGGTCCGAAGGTGGAAGTGATCAATATTTTGTTGCAGCGTGACTTCGACAAAATTCAGCGGTTTTGTGACGACTGGAAGTTGAAAATCAATTTCCGGAAGTGTGAAACTATCCTGTTCAGGACCCCGCTATCCAAGGCCTCAAGGGACACGAAGAGAAACTGGCGCAAGTTCGGCATAGTGGATCCGCAAGGGGAGCCGTTAGCAGTGAAAAGTGTAGTCAGGTACTTAGGCATTTGGTTGGACCAGTATCTATATTTCGACAGACATATAGCGGCTGCTCTGACGAAAGCCAAGAAAGCCTTTGCTATGGCAAGAGGGTTGTTTTATAGCAGCCAACTTGATACCAGGGTGAAGGTAATCTGCTACATGGCCCTCATCCGGCCAGTCATGGCATACGGTTGTCCAGTGTGGTTCAACGTGAGTCCTTCCCAGATGGAAAAGATGAGGGTGTTCGAGAGGCAGTGTCTTCGGGCCTGCCTCCGTTTGTATCGCACACCCGAATCCGAGTACAAGAAATTCTATCCTAACGAGGTCTTGTACAGCGAGGCAAACCTGATCAGGATAGATAATTTTATTATCAAGCTAATTCGAAGGCATGTTGCGCGTGATATGGCCTCGACTAACGGTCTGATCTTTGGGGCTTATTACCCCAATGTTATGTACCATGAGAGAGTGCGCCTGACTGGCTTTGTTCCTCCCGAAGCATTCCTCTATTTAGACATGAAAGGTCTGATCCAGGACAAGAATGGGTTGCCTATAATCTTCCACGTCGCGCGCCGAACAGTGGACAGGCGGCTCCTGTACGAATCGAATGTCGCTCGCAGCCACGAGGATCTTCTCCGTTTTAGCGCGGCGATTTCTGCCCGCGATAGGAGAGAGTCCGCAAAGGAGCGGCAGTTTTACTGGTGGTTTCACCAGCTCCTGGCGCCTCCGCCGCCGCTAACTTTTGACTAAAAGTAGTTGCGGACAGTTGGACCTGTAGCCAACTTACATAGGTTTAGGGTGTAGGATTTAGGTTAATTTTAAGAAAAAAAAAAAAAAAAAAAAAATAAGAGGTGCGCCACGGCGTATTAAATGTATGTTATGCATACGTTGTACTTACGCCCTGGTGTTCGCGTCCGTATTGTATTACGGACATAGGTAAGGTAGCATTTTAAGACATTGTAGGTTAGCATAAGTTATTTTAAGTTAAATTAAGTAGCATGTAGAAAAAAATGAAATTGTTTTGCCAAGTTTTTTAAATTTTCTTGGTTTTTATTTTAATATTAAGTCTTCGCATAGAAACAAAAAAATAATATCTTGCGCCGAAAGGCAATTTATAATAAGTTTAGGTTATCTTAGAGCACCCGCATAGGGTCAGTAAGTTAGAATAGTAAACATATGTTAAGTTAAGTTAAGCTAGTTTTAAGTATTTTGTATCTAGCATTTAAGTAAATAATTTTTTCGAAATAAAACAAAAATACATTCAAAAAAAAAAAAAAAAAAAAAAAAAAAAATATCGGTTCTCGTCTGATCACCGAAATCAAGCAGCATCGGGCGCGGTTAGTACTTAGATGGGGGACCGCTTGGGAACACCGCGTGTTGTTGGCACCTGTTAACCTTTTTGCCCCCCACCAATACCCACCCACCAACCCACCACCCACTAGACATTTGAAAAATTTGCACTTTGTGATTCTCACTTCTCTTTTGGAGTTTCCTTTAAACAACAGCATCCCTTGAGTGGACAAACATTTTATTTCATATTATTGCCTCATTTTAGTAAACCAAAATGACTCCCTGAACCCTTCGCGCCTCCCGCCCACCCTTCTTTGTAGTAAACCAGACTGACCGCCGTCACCCCTTTTAGTAAATCAGGCTAACAACTGCATCCCCCTCCCCCTCCCCCCCATCCGTTCGTCTGATAAGAGGATACTAAGAGTATCTTTTCTGTATCAAGAGGGCGTGATGGATAAGTTAAAATTTTGTCAACGACCATACCATGCTGAAAATATCGGTTCTCGTCCGATCACCGAAATCAAGCAGCATCGGGCGCGGTTAGTACTTAGATGGGGGACCGCTTGGGAACACCGCGTGTTGTTGGCACCTGTTAACCTTTTTGCCCCCCACCAATACCCACCCACCAACCCACCACCCACTAGACATTTGAAAAATTTGCACTTTGTGATTCTCACTTCTCTTTTGGAGTTTCCTTTAAACAACAGCATCCCTTGAGTGGACAAACATTTCATTTCATATTATTGCCTCATTTTAGTAAACCAAAATTATTCCCTGACCCCCTCCCGCTTCACCAGTAATCTTCTTTGTAGTAAACCAGACTCACCGCCGTTACCCCTTTTAGTAAATCAGGCTAACAATTGCATCCCCCCTTCCCCCCCCCCCACCCGTCCGTCTTAGGTTACTTAGGTTTTCTTTAAACGCTTCGTTTTCTTTGAGAATTAGTGTGAATAATTTTGTCCACCACTGTATGTGCCGTAAACTCCACACAATTTGCGCAAGCATCACTTTGTACCGTTCATTCATAGAAATCACAACCCAAAGGATATAACAGTACAACAGGACACAACTTTTCTTGTCGGTATGTGTTAATTTCACCACAAATAATACATGTATTTACACATGTATGAGTACGCAAAAAATAACATTCTAAGATATGTTGAATTCGTGCAGAAACAGAGTTGTTGGAAACAGACAACAACGATACACACCACCAAATATGTGCTGACGTGTTTGCGCGCCTACGTGTTTGTGTAGTGTCCTATTAAGTTCGTCCTTTTCGTGTGGGTTGTAAATGTTTATCGTCAAGATTTGAAATCACCGTTGTTTTAATCTACAGTTACAGTAGTGTGTACAGAAAGGTGTTTGAGTGTGTGTGCTGTTAAAGGGGTAGGAAAAACATCGCCGTCCAATAATATGGACTAATTCGTACACAAGTATCACAAGAGTTTTGTCATTGAACATTCATTCGTTGATGGGCAATGAAAGAGCACAGAAGAAGCGATATTTTCTTTGTTTTTTTAAGTGATCGTTGTGAAAAGATGTGATTATCTAGACCAAAACCAATAGAACAGTTTTCATTCAGGATAGTTAGTGAAAATGCAAGAAAATTGTCATTGTTTAGAAGTTGTGCATGCGTAAATAATCAATAGTTCACTGAGAAAAAAGTTTAAAAATTTGTATCGATGACTAGTGCGACAGATTTCTATTGTTATTTTGCTTTTTTTTCAATTTAAGTAGTGTCATTTTGCTCGCGAACTTAAAAACATTTGAGTTTTTCAATCGGTTTAATGTAAAAACGTTCATTTTCATTTTCAGTGTTCAAAAATGTTTGCATAAATTTACTAAAAAATAATCGTCATGCATTCAGCTGTGCTCGAAATAATGGTAGGTACATCTGAATAAATTTAAAAAAATTTTATTAGATCTTTTATTGTTTTCTGTGTATTTATGTGTTAATCTTTTCAACCAATTTAAATTAACTCAAACTTACAACAAAGTGAAAGAAACATTAAAAAATGCTGTCCATAACTCGTTATAAACTTTTTACTTGAAGTCGCATTGAGAATGTTCTATTTTTATTTTTGCGGGCAAGGGTATCAATTATTTGATAGTTTTTGTCTTTCGTACTTTACCTTTAACATCAGTACACAGGTGTTGTCTATGAAATGTATGTCCAGTGACTGTTCCAGACGTCCACAAGTGGGGAAGGCATAGGATATATATTGTTAACGTCAATTAGTAGGATACTAAGAGTATCTTTTCAGTATCAAGAGGGCGTGATGGATAAGTTAAAATTTCGTCAACGACCATACCATGCTGAAAATATCGGTTCTCGTCCGATCACCGAAATCAAGCAGCATCGGGCGCGGTTAGTACTTAGATGGGGGACCGCTTGGGAACACCGCGTGTTGTTGGCACCTGTTAACCTTTTTGCCCCCCACCAATACCCACCCACCAACCCACCACCCACTAGACATTTGAAAAATTTGCACTTTGTGATTCTCACTTCTCTTTTGGAGTTTCCTTTAAACAACAGCATCCCTTGAGTGGACAAACATTTCATTTCATATTATTGCCTCATTTTAGTAAACCAAAATGACTCCCTGAACCCTTCGCGCCTCCCGCCCACTCTTCTTTGTAGTAAACCAGACTCACCGCCGTCACCCCTTTTAGTAAATCAGGCTAACAACTGCATCCCCCTCCACCTCCCCCCATCCGTTCGTCTGATAAGAGGATACTAAGAGTATCTTTTCTGTATCAAGAGGGCGTGATGGATAAGTTAAAATTTTGTCAACGACCATACCATGCTGAAAATATCGGTTCTCGTCCGATCACCGAAATCAAGCAGCATCGGGCGCGGTTAGTACTTAGATGGGGGACCGCTTGGGAACACCGCGTGTTGTTGGCACCTGTTAACCTTTTTGCCCCCCACCAATACCCACCCACCACCCACTAGACATTTGAAAAATTTGCACTTTGTGATTCTCACTTCTCTTTTGGAGTTTCCTTTAAACAACAGCATCCCTTGAGTGGACAAACATTTCATTTCATATTATTGCATCATTTTAGTAAACCAAAATGACTCCCTGAACCCTTCGCGCCTCCCGCCCACTCTTCTTTGTAGTAAACCAGACTCACCGCCGTCACCCCTTTTAGTAAATCAGGCTAACAACTGCATCCCCCTCCCCCTCCCCCCCATCCGTTCGTCTGATAAGAGGATACTAAGAGTATCTTTTCTGTATCAAGAGGGCGTGATGGATAAGTTAAAATTTTGTCAACGACCATACCATGCTGAAAATATCGGTTCTCGTCCGATCACCGAAATCAAGCAGCATCGGGCGCGGTTAGTACTTAGATGGGGGACCGCTTGGGAACACCGCGTGTTGTTGGCACCTGTTAACCTTTTTGCCCCCCACCAATACCCACCCACCACCCACTAGACATTTGAAAAATTTGCACTTTGTGATTCTCACTTCTCTTTTGGAGTTTCCTTTAAACAACAGCATCCCTTGAGTGGACAAACATTTCATTTCATATTATTGCCTCATTTTAGTAAACCAAAATGACTCCCTGAACCCTTCGCGCCTCCCGCCCACCCTTCTTTGTAGTAAACCAGACTCACCGCCGTCACCCCTTTTAGTAAATCAGGCTAACAACTGCATCCCCCTCCCCCTCCCCCCCATCCGTTCGTCTGATAAGAGGATACTAAGAGTATCTTTTCTGTATCAAGAGGGCGTGATGGATAAGTTAAAATTTTGTCAACGACCATACCATGCTGAAAATATCGGTTCTCGTCCGATCACCGAAATCAAGCAGCATCGGGCGCGGTTAGTACTTAGATGGGGGACCGCTTGGGAACACCGCGTGTTGTTGGCACCTGTTAACCTTTTTGCCCCCCACCAATACCCACCCACCACCCACTAGACATTTGAAAAATTTGCACTTTGTGATTCTCACTTCTCTTTTGGAGTTTCCTTTAAACAACAGCATCCCTTGAGTGGACAAACATTTCATTTCATATTATTGCCTCATTTTAGTAAACCAAAATGACTCCCTGAACCCTTCGCGCCTCCCGCCCACTCTTCTTTGTAGTAAACCAGACTCACCGCCGTCACCCCTTTTAGTAAATCAGGCTAACAACTGCATCCCCCTCCCCCTCCCCCCCATCCGTTCGTCTGATAAGAGGATACTAAGAGTATCTTTTCTGTATCAAGAGGGCGTGATGGATAAGTTAAAATTTTGTCAACGACCATACCATGCTGAAAATATCGGTTCTCGTCCGATCACCGAAATCAAGCAGCATCGGGCGCGGTTAGTACTTAGATGGGGGACCGCTTGGGAACACCGCGTGTTGTTGGCACCTGTTAACCTTTTTGCCCCCCACCAATACCCACCCACCACCCACTAGACATTTGAAAAATTTGCACTTTGTGATTCTCACTTCTCTTTTGGAGTTTCCTTTAAACAACAGCATCCCTTGAGTGGACAAACATTTCATTTCATATTATTGCATCATTTTAGTAAACCAAAATGACTCCCTGAACCCTTCGCGCCTCCCGCCCACTCTTCTTTGTAGTAAACCAGACTCACCGCCGTCACCCCTTTTAGTAAATCAGGCTAACAACTGCATCCCCCTCCCCCTCCCCCCCATCCGTTCGTCTGATAAGAGGATACTAAGAGTATCTTTTCTGTATCAAGAGGGCGTGATGGATAAGTTAAAATTTTGTCAACGACCATACCATGCTGAAAATATCGGTTCTCGTCCGATCACCGAAATCAAGCAGCATCGGGCGCGGTTAGTACTTAGATGGGGGACCGCTTGGGAACACCGCGTGTTGTTGGCACCTGTTAACCTTTTTGCCCCCCACCAATACCCACCCACCACCCACTAGACATTTGAAAAATTTGCACTTTGTGATTCTCACTTCTCTTTTGGAGTTTCCTTTAAACAACAGCATCCCTTGAGTGGACAAACATTTCATTTCATATTATTGCCTCATTTTAGTAAACCAAAATTATTCCCTGACCCCCTCCCGCTTCACCAGTAATCTTCTTTGTAGTAAACCAGACTCACCGCCGTTACCCCTTTTAGTAAATCAGGCTAACAATTGCATCCCCCCTTCCCCCCCCCCCCACCCGTCCGTCTTAGGTTACTTAGGTTTTCTTTAAACGCTTCGTTTTCTTTGAGAATTAGTGTGAATAATTTTGTCCACCACTGTATGTGCCGTAAACTCCACACAATTTGCGCAAGCATCACTTTGTACCGTTCATTCATAGAAATCACAACCCAAAGGATATAACAGTACAACAGGACACAACTTTTCTTGTCGGTATGTGTTAATTTCACCACAAATAATACATGTATTTACACATGTATGAGTACGCAAAAAATAACATTCTAAGATATGTTGAATTCGTGCAGAAACAGAGTTGTTGGAAACAGACAACAACGATACACACCACCAAATATGTGCTGACGTGTTTGCGCGCCTACGTGTTTGTGTAGTGTCCTATTAAGTTCGTCCTTTTCGTGTGGGTTGTAAATGTTTATCGTCAAGATTTGAAATCACCGTTGTTTTAATCTACAGTTACAGTAGTGTGTACAGAAAGGTGTTTGAGTGTGTGTGCTGTTAAAGGGGTAGGAAAAACATCGCCGTCCAATAATATGGACTAATTCGTACACAAGTATCACAAGAGTTTTGTCATTGAACATTCATTCGTTGATGGGCAATGAAAGAGCACAGAAGAAGCGATATTTTCTTTGTTTTTTTAAGTGATCGTTGTGAAAAGATGTGATTATCTAGACCAAAACCAATAGAACAGTTTTCATTCAGGATAGTTAGTGAAAATGCAAGAAAATTGTCATTGTTTAGAAGTTGTGCATGCGTAAATAATCAATAGTTCACTGAGAAAAAAGTTTAAAAATTTGTATCGATGACTAGTGCGACAGATTTCTATTGTTATTTTGCTTTTTTTTCAATTTAAGTAGTGTCATTTTGCTCGCGAACTTAAAAACATTTGAGTTTTTCAATCGGTTTAATGTAAAAACGTTCATTTTCATTTTCAGTGTTCAAAAATGTTTGCATAAATTTACTAAAAAATAATCGTCATGCATTCAGCTGTGCTCGAAATAATGGTAGGTACATCTGAATAAATTTAAAAAAATTTTATTAGATCTTTTATTGTTTTCTGTGTATTTATGTGTTAATCTTTTCAACCAATTTAAATTAACTCAAACTTACAACAAAGTGAAAGAAACATTAAAAAATGCTGTCCATAACTCGTTATAAACTTTTTACTTGAAGTCGCATTGAGAATGTTCTATTTTTATTTTTGCGGGCAAGGGTATCAATTATTTGATAGTTTTTGTCTTTCGTACTTTACCTTTAACATCAGTACACAGGTGTTGTCTATGAAATGTATGTCCAGTGACTGTTCCAGACGTCCACAAGTGGGGAAGGCATAGGATATATATTGTTAACGTCAATTAGTAGGATACTAAGAGTATCTTTTCAGTATCAAGAGGGCGTGATGGATAAGTTAAAATTTCGTCAACGACCATACCATGCTGAAAATATCGGTTCTCGTCCGATCACCGAAATCAAGCAGCATCGGGCGCGGTTAGTACTTAGATGGGGGACCGCTTGGGAACACCGCGTGTTGTTGGCACCTGTTAACCTTTTTGCCCCCCACCAATACCCACCCACCAACCCACCACCCACTAGACATTTGAAAAATTTGCACTTTGTGATTCTCACTTCTCTTTTGGAGTTTCCTTTAAACAACAGCATCCCTTGAGTGGACAAACATTTCATTTCATATTATTGCCTCATTTTAGTAAACCAAAATGACTCCCTGAACCCTTCGCGCCTCCCGCCCACCCTTCTTTGTAGTAAACCAGACTGACCGCCGTCACCCCTTTTAGTAAATCAGGCTAACAACTGCATCCCCCTCCCCCTCCCCCCCATCCGTTCGTCTGATAAGAGGATACTAAGAGTATCTTTTCTGTATCAAGAGGGCGTGATGGATAAGTTAAAATTTTGTCAACGACCATACCATGCTGAAAATATCGGTTCTCGTGAGTCGTTCACAAACATCCGACGAGTTCAGACGTGTTTCGACTAAGTGTGCAAATTCCAGTGTTTTTTGGTGCAAAAAATAATTAATTTAAAAAAAGCAGTCAGTAGGCGTTGCCTTGATTTTTTGTAATTTTAAATTTGGGATTTTTTAAGAAGAAAAAATATTCAAAGTTTACATAAGTGCGAGTGAGATGGAGGAGTCCGCTCCTTCAAAAGCGGGGAAAAGTTTTGTGCAGGTGGCCGAAACACCCGGGCATACGCAAGCGGTACCGAAGACAGGTACGGTGAAGAAGAGGAGGAGAAGGTTGCAGCTGCAGCCAAATTTGGTGAAGCGGCGGACGCTGAGTCAGCCAGATGGCGATATAGCGGAACCTGACAGTGGGGCCGAAAAGGTAGTTGCCCGAATTGAAAGTGGATTACCATGTGAGTCGGATGAAGGTGAAGGGAGATTTTCGGGGAGCGGAAACTCCTTTAGTGCTTTGGCCTCTTCCGACTCAGAAGATGAGGAAGAAGAGCTTGCTAGGAGCAAGAAAATCAGAAAAGAGCTGGATGCTCATATCGAAGCTCTACAAAAGAAGCTGAGAGAGAGGAGAGCTGCGAAGGAAGCGGCGCAACAACAGCAGAAGCAGCAGCGACAACAGCAGCTACAACAACAGCAGCTACAACAACAGCAGCTACAACAACAACAGCTACAACAACAACAGCTACAACAACAACAGCAGCAGTTACAACAGCAACAGCAGCAGCAGCCACTACAGCAGCAACAACAACAGCTGACAAAGAAGCTGACTAAAAAACAGCAACAGCAGCAAAAACAGCAGCTACAGCAGCAGCAGCCACAACAGCAGCAGCCACAACAGCAGCAGCCACAACAGCAGCAGCCACAACAGCAGCAGCCACAAAAGCAGCAGACACAACAGCAGCAGCAGCCACAACAGAATCAGAGACAACTGCAACAGCAGAGACAAATGCAGCAGCAGAGACAACAGCAGCAGCAGAGACAACAGCAGCAGCCACAACAGCAGCAGCAGCCACAACAGCAGCAGCAAAAACAACAGCAGCAGAGACAACAGCTACAGAGACAACAACAGCAGCCACAACAGCAGCAGCCACAACAGCAGCAGCCACAACATCAACAACAGCAGCAGCCACTACAGCAGCAGCAGCAGCCACTACAGCAGCAGCAGCCACAACAGCAGCAGCCAGTAGCAAAGCGCATCAGCATACCCCCAATAAACGTCCGAGGGCTGGACACTAAGGACGTTAACATCTTATGTAAGTTGGCTACAAACAATTCTTTTTTTATTAAAAACAAAGGTCCCCAGAGTCTATCTGTCCACTGCTCAACAGTGGCAGACTACAAGACAATAAAAGAAAAGTTAGCGGCGGCGGAGGCCGAATATTTTTCATATACCCCAAAAGGGGAAAAACTGCAGGTCATGCTCCTTAAGGGCATGAATTACCTCGCTACGGCGGAGGAAGTTCTCGAAGAGCTGCGCGAGTTGAAGAGCGACGACGTCGAGTTCGTCGGAGTCAAGCCCTTCACCACTGCGGCGGCGAAAAGGGAGAATAGGAGAATTCCGTTCTTCCTAGTACAGATCACTCCCACCAGCAAAATTGAGAGTTTAAGAAAAATCCGTTTCTTAGACTGTCAGGCTGTGTCGTGGGAGAAAGTAAAGAAGACCGGGCACATACTCCAATGTGCCCGCTGTCAAAGGTTCGGGCATGCCGCGGCGAACTGTAACATGCAGTCTCGCTGCGTCAAATGCGCAGAAACCCACAACCAAGGGGAATGTCCTTTAGGTAAGGACAAAGTTGAGGACAGGGCAAGACTCACATGTGTGCTCTGTAAGACCAGCGGGCACCCTGCCAACTATCGGGGATGCCCAAAGGTCATAGAAATCAGGAAGAGTATAGAGGCCAAACGGAAGACAAGAATGGTAGAGGCGAGGCCCGTACCTCGCCTTCCGGCTACCACTGTTACGCCGGCGGTCTCCTATGCCCAAATGGCATCAGGCAGAAAGCCGGCCCAACAGACAGCGATGAGGGTGGTTCAGGCCCCAGTGGCCAACCCACCCGAAGTCGACATTAAAAGTCTGGTTTCAGCCATGAACTCCTTTCACAAGGACATGGAGGAAATCAGGAAAATGATCCGTGACCAAGCAGTGGAGTTTGCCGTATTTCGCGCGACCCTGCTTGGCGGCCAAAACGCTTCGTCGGTCTAATGGATACGCTCGCAGACAGAAACCTTAAGATCCTAGCAGTGAATGTGAATTCACTGATTAGGATCGAACGAAAACTAACGCTTCTTAATTTGTTGGAAACGCATAATCCTGACGTGTTGATGGCTAGCGAGACTAAGCTAAACCAGACGCGCAAACTCAGGTACAAGAACTATCATGTCATAAGAAGAGATCGGCCCCAATCCACGCAAGGGGGCGGGGTCGCTCTCTTCATAAAAAAAGGCCTTTGTCATAAGGTCGTGTATGGCGGTGAAGTGCGTAGGTTCGGGTTGCTGGAAACGTGTATCGCACGCATCCCTCTCCAAGGTGGAAAGCGGTTGTATGTGATCGCTATCTATGCACCCGATACGAGTACTCCTCAAACCACATTTCGATCAGAGCTCGATTCTCTTTTCACTAGCCTTCGTTTATGCTCGGAGGAAAATTACTACGTCATAGCCGGAGATTTGAATGCAAAACATGGCGAATGGGGTAACAGCATTGCAAACACGAGAGGGTCCGCACTATTAAACTGGTGGGAGCAGCACAATATTGAGTTCAGGCTAGATCTGCTTGCAACCGATAGGCCATCTTTTCCCAGAAGCGGGTCTTATCTGGATTTGATGTTACTGGACAGACGACTTACGATACGCAACACGGAGAGACTCACAAGGAATTGTTTAACTACGGTCGAGTACGACAGTGATCACTGCGGACTCGCCGCGGTTATTCAGCTCCCGAACGAGCTGGAGGAACTGGCGGAATTCGTCCAGACGTACCCCTATAACTACGATAGGGCTCGCTGGCCGCGTTTCTCTAGGGCCTTAACCAGAGAACTACGTTCGAGTGAGATCAACCCACCAACTAACAGAAACCTGACAAACGAAGAGGTCGACAGGTACCTCAAACAAATGGACGACGCACTTAAACGAACAATGGACAAGACCATCCCGAAGGTAGCATCAACCGATGACGGCGACGTCTATCGGAACGCCACCATCGATGCACTTCACGTGCACAAAAGTAGACTGCTGTCAAGGCTCAAACTCTTGTACAGACAGTTTACAGACACACGAGACGATGAAATCAGGTCACTAAAGTCGCAGATTAAAAACCTCCAACAATTAATACGGTTGAATTATAGCATAGCTGTAAGCTTGCACTGGGGCAATAAAATCCGGGCTGTAAACTCCAACAACCCGGGTATGTTCCCGCAAGTAAATAAAATTTTCCGGAGGAAAGATCAGAACGACATTCAGGCCGTTAGACTCGAAAGGACAACGGAC